>OV839567.1:24623927-25823927 GCA_929447395.1 Epistrophe grossulariae
ACAGAGGCCAACAAATTTTAACCTGAAACTAAGTAAAAAGCGAAAACATATATGTATGTAATTTCTAAAATATTAAAAATAATTGAATTTTGTTTTATTTATGGAAGTCTATTTTATTAAATAACAAAAATTATATATGGACCTTTTATATTCGTCCGTTCGAGGAATGTTTTTTTTTAAACATTTTTGTTTGTTAAAAATATGTTATGGGCATTTTGAAAATTATTTTGTTTATATGTTTTGACCCCAAACTCAAAACTAAAATAGTAATAACTTCTTTATTAGTTGGTTTTAAAACAAAATCACCATCCGATAGCTCTCTTTGAAACGCAAATTTTGGCATATCAAACTCCAAATTTTTAAAAAAGTGCCTCTAGCGCCGTTTTGATTGTTAACCACACAATTCTCCACTGAAACACGTCGGTTGGCAATGAACAACAACCCCATTTTTTTTAGTTTTTCCGAGATTTTTCACAAATTGTTTCTTATTTAACTATTGTGAGTCGTGTGGGGTGTACAGTTATTTACGATGCATCAAATAATTGTCTATTTTCCTAGATGCGAATAAAAAAAACTAATCGTATAGATGCAATAACTAAAGAATTATGAGGTGATAAATAAAGCAACAGAAATATGTTAATATCTCGGTTGAAAACATTTTTAAAAATCAAAAATTTTTACAACAAATGTAAATCAATAATATCTATCACTTACACGATTTTTAGATTTTTTAAACAATCCGGTAAAAAGATAAAAATCAAAACAAAATTCCGTTTTTGAAACATCAAAAATGGTTTAAAAAAAATTAAAATCCAAATTTCCTTGAACACCAATATTTTTCAAATACCTTTCCAATGGTATAAAATATATTTCAATCAGACTTAACCCTGATTTATTGTAATTTTTTAAATTTTTAACTTTCTAAAATTTTTTTCTCGCTTCGTAGATTTTATAGAATTATTTTTAAATTAGTTAAGTTCTGGAATTTTGAATATCAATTAAAAAAAAATTAAAAATTAATGTTTTACGACCTTCCGTTTAGAAGTTAGTTTTTGAACCCTCGACCAGTTGCATACTTTTTTACCCTACTTAAAATTCGAATTTCAAGAAATCCCGTTTTAGTGCTCACTTACTTAAAATATCAAATTAAAAAAAAATTGGTATATATTTTTTAACAAATGAATGAAACAGTAAGTAAGATATTTGGCGTTTTTCTTTTTTGGCTCTGAGCAGAGGCTGAGCGATCAGAGCAAAGCTCTGAGGAGATTATGATCAGAGCCCTCAGTTTTAATTATGAAACACACTTGAGCACTGAACTGTCATATGCTTAGCAATTACATAAAAATTGTATGAAGTTGGCTTCGCTCAGAGTTTTGATCCATTTTGAAATTATGAGAGTTTGAAATGAAGTGATTTTATTTTCAATACAATTAAAACGTTTTATAAAATTACAACTTGATATAAAACATAAACATAAAGTATATAACTATACAAAGTACAAAATCTTAAATTTCAACACCCCCACTATATTTTGCTACTTTTATACCAATAAGATTGCAGCAGTGATTATGTTTTGATGTTGGAAGTCCTTTAGTCATAACGTCTGCAAGCATGTCTTCCGTTTTCAAATATTAGATTTTCAACTTGTTTTCATCTATAAGATTTCGTATAAAATGATGTCGGATGTCGATATGCTTGGAGCGGGCATGGTACATATCGTTTTGTGAAAGGTTTATTGCGCTCTTGTTATCACATCGCAATGTTAATTCCTTGTTCCAGTTAGTTAGTTCTTTAAGTAGAGATTGAAGCCATAGTGCTTCTTGAGATGTTGAAGCCAAGGCCATATACTCCGCTTCTGTAGTAGAAAGAGCTACGGTCGGTTGCTTCTTTGCATTCCACGATATAGGTCCTCCTTGGTATTTAAAGATGTAACCAGTTGTAGATTTTCTATCATCTGCATCGCTGGCCCAGTCTGCATCTGAAAATCCTTCTAGATTTCCTTTATCGTCACGAGTGAATTCTAATTTATAGCTTATTGTTCCTTTTTATAACGGAAAATTCGTTTAACTGCTACCCAATGAGACTTCGAAGGGTTGTTATTGAATCTGGATAATGCTCCCGCTGCAAAAGATAGATCAGGGCGACTTACTTGTGCAGCGTATAATATGCTCCCAATTGCTTCCTGATACGGAACATCTGTCATGTACTCAATCTCATCTTTGGTTTTTGGGCTCATTTCTTTTAATAGCTTTTGGTTGATATCCAAGGGTGTAGATACTGAGTTGCAATCCTCCATATTGAAACGCTTAAGCATAGTCTTCATGTATGGTTCTTGATCTATCCATAACTTCCCTTTTCTCGGTTGCGGGTTATTTGCATTCCAAGTACAAACTTAGCTTCTCCAAAATCTTTCATCTCGAATGATTTAGCCAGGTTTTTCTTGATCCGTTTTTTCTTTTCCTTATTGCTGGTGAAGAGCAGTATATCATCTACGTAAATAGCCACAAAAGTTTTGTCTTCGCTATTTGTCTCGTAGTAAATGCATGGGTCCGTTTTTGATTGTTTTAGAGTTGAATCTAGTTTCTTATTCCAAACTCTACTAGCTTGTTTGAGACCGTACAATGATTTCTTAAGTTTACATACCTTTCCTTCTACGTCATCATATCCTTCAGGTGGTTTCATGTAGATCTCTTCTTCAAGCTCACTTTGCAAGAACGCAGTCACAACGTCCATTTGATGAATGTCCAAGTTATATCGCACTGCTAAACTTAACAGTAACCTTATCGATGTGTACCTTACGACTGGAGAGAATGTTTCTTGGTAATCGATTCCTTGACGTTGCGAATAACCTTTGATCACTAGCCTTGCCTTGTATTTCTTAACACTTCCGTCTGTATCTCTTTTTGTCTTGAATGTCCACTTGCAGTTAATGGGTTTCTTTCCTTTTGGTAATGGTACTAACTCCCAAGTATCGTTTTTGATTAAAGCGGCGTACTCTTCATTCATTGCTTCTTTCAAACGAGAATAATTCGTACTCTTCAGTGCGTCGGCTACAGTTTTCGGATCTTCATCTATGTTGGTAGCAATATAGGAAATATAACCGTCTCTTACAGGTGGATTCCTTATTCTGGTTGAACGTCCTCGATGAAGACTGCATCACGACTTATAACTACTTTATTCCTTTTCATATCGAAGAAACGATACGATTTTGAATGGGTGCAGTATCCAATGAAGACGACTCCTTTTCCCTTAGCATCCAGTTTATTTCGTTTTTCTTTTGGAATGTGAATTCCAAAAAAGCTTGGCGTCCAAAGATTCTTAGGTGTCCTAGGTTCGGCCTTTTTCCAGACCAAGCTTCTCCTGGCGATTGGTTTTGCAAACCTTTGTATGGTGTACGATTTATTAAATAAACTGCTGTATTCGCAGCTTCAGACCAAAATCTTTTTTCCAGTCCAGCACCAATGAGAAGACTACGTGCCTTTTCGATTACAGTCCTATTCATTCGTTCTGCCAAACCATTTTGCTGTGGTGAATATGGAACAGTCGTCTAATGTTGGATGCCTGCGGTCGATAGAATTTTCTTCATCTTAGAATTGCAGTATTCTTTTCCATTGTCGCTTCTTAATGCTTTTATATGTTTGCCAGTTTGATTTTCGACGAAATTCTTAAACTCAAGAAACTTTTCCGCAACTTCTGTTTTGCTTTGTATGAAATACGCAAAGACCTTTCTCGAGAAATCGTCGATAAAGAGAAGCATATACAGTGAACAGTGATCTGTATGGATGACTTCTAAGACAGAATCAGCTCTGTTACCGGTTATTTTAAATGGCCGGCGTGCCGTTTTTCCTTTGAGACATGTGATACATTCGAGACTAGCAATACAAGAATCAGGTATAACAGTTTCAGAGATCATCAGTTTTGTTAACTCACTACTTGGATGTCCCACTCGCTTATGCCAGAGTTCAAGATTTGTTTCTTCATTTTTTGTAGTGTATGCACATTGAAGCGGCGCTCTGTTGAGGCGGAACATATCATTGACCAAGTCTGCAGTCGCAATAACATCACCTTTCTTGTCTTTCACCAGACATCTTTTCTTGTTAAAAAACATTGTGCAACCTTTTTGTACAATTTTCGACACTGACAGGAGGTTTATACATAAATCTGGTTCATGGAGAACGTCGAGAAATTCTACCCCATTTTCCCTTGATTTACCTATAGAAACCTTCATGTCGACTTTTCCAATACCTTTAACTTTCATTTTAGAATTATTGGCGACAATTACCTCAGATTCAAGAGGTTTTATCGGGCTTGAGAGATATGCGCTGTTTGAGCACATATGAGCTGATGCTCCAGAATCGAAGTACCATTCATCTTTTCCAAGGGTCTTGACTGAGAAAGAGCCAAACATTGCACTCTTTTTCTTTTCTTGGTAGCTTTTAATTTTTTTCGGACATTTTGTAGCGATATGACCGAATTCGTTACAGTTGTAGCATTTGGGGCCCTTGAATTGTTTCTTGCTTAGGCTTTTCGAATTCTTACCAACAAATGCGGTGTCAATAGTACTATCTGTTTTGACGTCTTGCAGCAACTTCATTTTAATTGAATCTCCAGTGACTCGAATGCCAGAACTTTGGATACCCATTATCATTGGCTTGTAGTTGTCGGGGAGTCCAGCTAGAAGCATTGAACCAGTCCATTCTTCATCTATATTAAGACCTACAGACCTGAGCTTGTATGATGTATTTAATACATCGTTCACATACTCATCTACAGTTGAAAAGTCGTTAAGTTTTGTAGAACAAAACTTTTGAATTAGACCGACTCTTCGGACAAGTTCAGAATCTTGAAAAATTCTTTGAAGAGAATCCCAAATTTCCCTCGCGCTATTACATTGTCTTATATGGGGGTAGATAGATCGCTCTACAAGCAATATTAGCTCGGATTTCGTAATTAGAAGCTTCGTTGCATCAGTGTCAACATCAGAAACAGCCTTCCAAAGTCCTTTCATTTGGAGATATGCTTCAACTGAAAATTTCCAGTCTTCGAAATTTTCGCTTCCTCTGAGCTTTTCAATATTCTGCTTCATTTCAGACATAATAATAATAATATAAATTTTCCTAACTATTTTTGCGTGATAAGGCCCATAACCTGATATTATGAGAGTTTGAAATGAAGTGATTTTATTTTCAATACAAATAAAAACGTTTTATAAAATTACAACTTGATATAAAACATAAACATAAAGTATATAACTATACAAAGTACAAAATCTTAAATTTCAACACATTTGCTCGGTCATTTTATTCTGAGCATACAGAGCATGCTCCGAGTTAGCTCCGATGGAAAAAAGAAACACGACTTATGTGCTCTGATATGTCTGAGGTAAAAAGAAACATAGAATTTATTTTTGACAGCTCAGTGATGTGCTCTGAGGTAAAAAAGAAAAACTCCAATTATAAAATCAAAATTAAGCTAAATTAAATTTTTCCTCTACCAAATAAACGTCCTTGAACATTATTTTTTTTATCATTCTTTCTATATCCTACCCCTTTTTTTTATAGTAAAAGATCCTGCCATAGGACGACCTACCCTCATGGAGTTACCGGATAAGCGGTATACAGTTTTTTAGATAGTGGGTGATATGCATAAAACGGAAGTAATTACTAGAAGTATAAGTTTAAAGTAAAAACTATAACTTTTAGTCTAAGGTTAGAATTAAAGTATGTACTTCATTTCGTATGCATAAAATTAAGTTCATACTTGCTGGCAAATACTATCAGTAGATACTAAATTCGTCCAAGTAAATACTAAGAATTCATCGGAAATTCAAGTAAATACTGTTTTTGTACTATTTATTGCTAATAAACACCATTTTTAAAAGAAAACACGTACATACAATATTCAATTAGATCAGAGGTTGTTTGGATTGTTGGGCGGATATCCTTTCCAATTAATGTTTATATCTTGGGTTCTAATCCATTAATGTTTTAATGGATTAATCTTTTATTAGTTTGCAAAACAAAAATTAACTTTTCTGAAACAATATTTTGACTTAGTTTATATAGGTACTAGGATTTGAAAAAAAAAACCTGAAAAAATACTATATATTTTTTTCTAGTTATTTAAAATAAATTCATAAATCATGAACCATTTGTTAGAGTAAAACACTAATTTAACCACATTTCATTAGTTTTAAGGCTTCGCCACTTATTTGATTAACTAAAGCCAAACAATAGAAATGCTTTTTTCTGAAGCGAAAAAAGTTTTTATTTATATCAGTTTCAAAAATAACCAAAAACAATTAAATGACAAAAAGTCAATTCTAAGAAATCAAAATATGCCCTTCATATAGATCTAATAAATAGTCTTACAAGGCTAATTGCAATGGCTATTCAATAAAGTGTGCATATAACTCGGTAAATATTTATAGCAATCCCAATTTCAATAAACACAGTAACCTCATCACGTCTAAACTAACATTTTGCGCACGGGTTGCCTGGTGAATATGGTCAAGGCATAGGAATGCCACGCCTTAAAGGTCGATTATTGGGTTTTTTTCAATTATGTGACCCAGCCCATATGGTTGGCTTTAGTGCTTAAAAAAAAATACCATATTAAAGGAAACTTTATTTAAAAATTTTAAAATACGTCTTTTTTTTAAATCGGAATTTCAATATAGGGTAATAAGGGCAAAAGAAGAGAAAGGTCTAGGTTCTATTTTCTAAATGAAAAGTGATAGATAGTTTTTTGTTTATTTCATCGATAGATCTTATCTTACAAGAAAGTCACACATATAAAAGAAAATTCTAGAAAATCTAAAACTCGAGATAAAAACATTTTAAAGTCAAAAAATGAAAAATGGACGTTGGAGAAAAAAATCTAGAAATACATTTTATATGCCTGAGAAGCTGAAAAAAATGAAAGGATCCGTATTTGCAAAATTTTTGATTCAAGGTTTCTTGGCTAGGTGAATTTTTGAAAAATTCATATTTTTAAATCAATTTTTGTTGGTTTTTGATTAAAAAACAGCGACATAAAGAGAGTTTTATTATCATTACGATGGTACTATGTTGTTTTTAAAACTGTTTTCTACTTTTGGAGTTGCCTAACTTTTAATAATCAACGTTTTTCAATTTCTCATAGCGTTAAAGAAAACAATTCTAATAGTCTCAGAGAGGTGTCAACAAATTCGGGGACAGAAACTATAACCAAAACGTGAGTATTTGTGTTAATAGGTACAAGTATCATGATATAAATTTCAAAAGTCTGGCAGTTTTTTTTTTTAGCTTGTGGTAGATCTGGGAGGTTAAAAATTGTCATTTTTTCCAATTATAGTGTCAGGAGTATGACCACTTAAAAGCATATATTGAAAACAATAAATAGTGTCCAGTACTTTTGCCTTGGCTTATCAATCTTGATTCTTGATGGTCCGATCAATAGAACCCAAGATATAAGCTATTTAAACGAACCATTTGGATTCTTCTTTTAACGATGTAAATATTTATTGGTAAGTCTCATTTTGTGAAAAAATCGTTGTGTAATCGCAGCCTGTAAATGCGTGGAAAGATTTCAAACTTTGACATAATGTGTAACCCAACTTCAGCGCGAGTTCTGTGCAATTTATACAATTAACCACCCTTTCACTATTTTATGTTTATTCATTTTTTTGTAAACGCAATTTCCATTGAAAATAGATAACATTTAACACTAAAAAGTACAAATATATCACTTACATGTAAAATCATGTAAATTTTCAATTGTTTGCTTTGTGAAAAATCTCCTAAGAAGCCTCTTAGACACATAAAATTTATTTCTAGAAAACCTTTTCCTGATTTTATGATTTTTTTCTCCAACTTTAAAATGTTTTTATCTCGAGTTTTTGATTTTCTAGAATTTTCTTTTATATGTGTGACTCTCTTGTATTTGAATGAATGAATGAATATTTGGGGTAATATTTGCACTGCGACCTTAAGATCTATTGTGCCCCTCTTTAAGAGCTAGATGAGAGTGCTCATTTACAACTCTTCCTCCAAATTAGTTCCTTTGAGGAACTTTAGTATTTGAGAGGGTAATTCGCTCTGTTCTATCTGGTGACGTCCCAGACATCTATGTCTTTGATGCACAAGTGCTTCACAACTACCTAAGATGTGTTCTGGTGTCTCCTCTTGGGTATTGCAGAATCTGCAAATGGCATTGCTCACCAAGCCGAGGATATTGAGGTGTCTTTTAATTTTGCAATGGCCAGTGAGGAGACCCGTTATTTTCCTTAAGTTGTTCCTACTTAAACTGATGCAGGACTAAACCGTTCTTGGTTGTAATTCCCAAGTAGCAGTTTTGCTTGTCTCAGTGTGGGGAGTTCATTCCACATTCTTTGTCATTTGGTCTCCTCTTTTGTTTTGATATTGTTTTTAATCACGTTTTCTCTTATTCCACAATAGGGCTCTGGACCCGTTAGGGATGTACTTGACCCTATTTTTGCTAAGGAGTCTGCCTCTTCATTGCCCTGGACACCAACGTGGCCTGATACCCAATGAGGTGTTACATTAATATTCTTGCCTAGTTTATTTAATTTGCCCACACACTCTCATACCAGTTTAGAACTGATTGTGTATGAATAAGTGCTTTGAGTGCGGCTTGGCTGTCTGATATGATGGCAATGTTTTGATTTCGGTATTTCCTTTCGAGATTTTGTTCTGCACATTTACCAATGGCGTTAACTTCCGCTTGGAAAATGCTGGTGGACTGACCCATCGGCAGGGAAACTTTGGTTCTAGGCCCAAAGATACCTGCCCCAGTCCCCTCTATTGTTCTCGATCCATCAGTGTACCACTTGATGGTGTTTTCCTTAAGAGTGTAGTTCACCGATTCGCCTACCCACTCTTTCTTGCTACTTAACTCGGTTTGGAAGTTTTTTACGTAGTTATATTTTTTAATCATACCATCTCTTGGGATGTCAAGGAGGTTCGTTAGTGTGGACTTGCAAATCGAGTTTTTCTCTCTGAGACCAATGCATTTACCTATCCCAATTCCCTCCATGGCAAATCTCATGAAGGCTCCCGTAGCCTTTGAACTTTTTCTAGTGATTTCCTAGTTGTAGTTAGTTCGGTTCTTTTGTGCCATGCGATCGCACCATTGATAAAGATGGGTCTTACCATCATGGTGTACCTTAATATGTGTGGTTTACAGCCCCATGATTTACCTGCAATCCCCTTGCATATCATGAAGGCCTTTGTGGCTTTCGCGACAGTTAATTAGACATGTTTGTTCCAGAGTAGTTTATTAAATAAAAGATATTAAAAAAAAAAAAAAATTCCTAGATATTTAACCTCCCTCTGGATGTCGATTACTACGCCAGCTAACCGAATAGGTTTCATACGCGGCAGAAGCCTCTTCTTGGTAAATGGTACGTGAGTTCAAACAGTGCAGTTTCCGTAGATCTTCCTGCTTTGTTAGCATGCTGGCGGTGGTTTAGAGGCATGTTTATTAATACTTCTGATCTGATGAAGTTATCAATTACCTTTTCCAAAGTCTTCAGTAAAAAGGATGTTAGATTTATTGGTCTGAATGACTTAGGATGTGTCGTGTCTTTTTTCCCAATTTTGGGAATAAAAATAACTCTAGCTCTTCTCCATAGACTTGGTATATGCCCAAGTGCAACACTACTTCGAAGTATACTAATGAGATAGGGTATTATTTCCTCCTTCCCTTTTTGCAGGAGGGCTGGAAAAATACCATCTACACCCGGTGACTTAAAAGGTTGAAAGGTATTTATCGCCCAATCTATTCTGTGGAGAGAGTACGATAAATATGGCGGCAAGAATTGATAACGGTTTTTTGTAGAGGGGTCAAATCAATCATTTTTTTCTATAGGAGGGGGGCCTATCTCACCCCGTTTAGAAGGTAGGGCCAGTTTTATAAAAAAATGACATAGAATGAAAAAAAAAATGTTAAAAACAACGACAACACTTACCATAAAATTCTATACCGTTTTTGAAAGTCAGAAATCCCAAATTAAAATTAAATTACTTATGCCAATAGTTTTTGAAAAATTCACATGCAAAATCAATTTTTTATTAAAAAAAAAACGAAAAAACAAGTTTAAAACTATTTTTTTTTAAATTGTGAAATGAAGTGCTGAATTGGCTTTTTGTGGTCGATGCTTTTATCAATTCTGAATCGAACACAGAAAACCGAATGGTTTTTCGTCTTCTAGTTATTGAGAAAATTAAAAATTACTGAAACTACTTTTTATGAGATTTTTGTTTTTTGGTATTTAGGTACGGTGATTTCATTTTGAGTATTAATGTTGATGATATGTTCATCTTTGTAAGTAAAGTACAGCAATTAATTTAGTTGCATTTCATAGATATTTCTAAAACGAAATATATAAAGAAATTATATACATTTGCTGCAGTCGTACAGTAGAACCTAGGTTATGTGAATTTTTTATAATGCATTACGTTTTCATATCGTCGCTACAATGCAGAACTACTCTAAGTCACATTTTTAAAATTTTTCAGGAAGAACCTTAGTGCGTAAAATGATGACTTTCGACATTATGATTTTATTCTATTATTTAAATTCGGAAGGAATTACTGCACGTAGGAATATTCAGAATATGTAGAAAATGCGCGGAACACGACAAGTTTCCTTATGAAATAAAAAAAAAACTCAATTTTAAATTTTGGACTTAGACTAGTTCTGCATTGTAGCGACGATATATGAAAATGTTAAATATGGAACTTTGAGCAACTTATACCAATATGTATTTTTAGAAAACAGCTGTTGACATTGGATATATAGGATAAATTCAAATTTTCTCTAAATCCAGATTTTTTATAATGCATTACGTTTTCATATATGAAAATGTGTAACTTTGAGCAATTTATACCAATATGTATATTTAGAAAACAGCTGTTGACGTTGGATATATAGGATAAATTCAAATTTTCTCTAAATCCAGATGCTTTAAATGCAAAAGAAACTTTGCATATACCCAACCTCGCACCTACCCCATATCCTAGTGTGCCCAAGCAGGGGGTGAGTGAGTGTTTAGCAATAGGGTAGATTTGTTCCTCATTTTCTGTAAAGCTACCATCGGGTTTACGAAGTGCTAACGATGTTAGTGTCTTCTCTTTCGTCAGAGCCTTATGTAGTCTTGCTGCCACAGGGGTAGATGAAATACTCTCGCAAAAGTTGAAAAACTATTCCTCTTAGATTTCCTTATTTCCCCGTTATATTTAGTCAATTCTGCAGAGTAGTTTTGCCGCTCTCCAGTTCTTCTTGCCTCATTAAAGAGTTTCCTAACTTTGGATCTAAGTTTTGACAGATTGTTTTGACACGGTATTTTTTTGTATCTATTTATGTTTATTGTATGTATTTATAACATCTATCTTTTTTCATTTAGAAAATAGAATCTAGAGCTTTCTCTTCTTTTGCCCTAATTTACCCTATTGAAATTCCTATTAAAAAAACATATTTTAAAATTTTTAGATAAAGTTTCCTTTCATATGGTATTTTTTTTAGCACTAAAATCAACTATATTGGCTGGGTCACATAATTGAAAAAACACAAAAATCGACCTTTAACCCTATGCTTTGAATGTCTGTCAAGTTAGCATTACCATTTCAAAATTTTAAGATTCTAATAATTGGATTAATGGTCGTGAATTTGTCGTAAATTTGTCGTGAAAAAAAAAATTTGTCGCTCGTGTTTTTTAAAAATTAACCCCTGGTAATGCTAACTTAGCTAAGTTAGCACAACCACCCCCCAAAAAAAATTAAAAAAAAAAAACGAGTATGCCATTAAATGTCGTGAATTTGTCGTAAATTTGTCGTGAAATAAAAAAAAAATTCGGAAATTTTTTATGTAATTTCGAAAAATCTCTAACCTTGCACTCCATCAATGAATACAGCGTAACCAAAACTTTGATTTGTACTTTTTAATCCAAAAGAGTTTTTAATAGGAAATTTGTTTAAACAATTGTCGCTCGACTTCCTTAAATAAATTGGGTCAGAAAATAATTTGTCGCTCCTTGATTTGTCAAGAAAATCACCTAAATATGACGAAATACCCCAAAATAGCATTTTTAAAATAAATCCAGCATTACCACGACTTTGATTAGCTGTACTTTTTTATCCCTGAGAGTTTTTAATGTGGAATTTGTTTAAACAATTGTCGCTCGACGTCCTTAAATAAGTTGTGTCAAAAAATAATTTGTCGCTCCTTGATTTGTCAAGAAAATCACCTAAATATGACGAAATACCCCAAAATAGCATTTTTAAAATAAATCCAGCATTACCACGACTTTGATTAGCTGTACTTTTTTATCCCTGAGAGTTTTTAATGTGGAATTTGTTTAAACAATTGTCGCTAGACGTCCTTAAATAAGTTGTGTCAAAAAATAAAAAAAAAATTTTTTTGTGTCAATAACCTTTTTTACAGGAAAAAAATTATGTGCAAAAGGCTATTCACACAAAAAAAAAGGTGTCAAAGGTGTTTGACACAATTTATTTAAGGACGTCGAGCGACAATTGTTTAAACAAATTCCACATTAAAAACTCTCAGGGATCAAAGTTTTGGTTACGCTGTATTCATTGATGGAGTGCAAGGTTAGAGATTTTTCGAAATTAAAAAAAAAATTTCCGAATTTTTTTTTCTTTCACGACAAATTTACGACAAATTCACGACATTAAATGACATACTTAATTTTTTTTTTTTGAATTCTTTTTTAGGGGTGGTAATGCTAACTTGACCGTCAAGTTAGCATTACCAGGGGTTATTTTTAAAAAAACAAGCTCGAAATTTTGTTTTGTTTCACGACAAATTTACGACAAATTCACGACATTTAATGACATACTCCATTTTTTTTTTAATTTTTTTTGAGGGGTGGTAATGCTAACTTGACCGTCAAGTTAGCATTACCAGGGGTTATTTTTTCTTTCACGACAAATTTACGACAAATTCACGACAATTAATCCAATTGTTAGAATCTTAAAATTTTGAAATGGTAATGCTAACTTGACAGACATATGCTTTGACCATATTTCGCCAGGCAACCCTTAGAAACTGCATACCACTTATTTGGAAACTCTATGAGGGTAGGTCGTCCTATAGCGGGATCTTGGACTAATAGAAATGTATACAAGAAAAAGTCGCAAAATTGTCAATTTTCATAAATTTCCTATTAATTGCATTGTTTTCGTTCTTATTTTCTTTCTTTAATCTTAATTTTTATTCTTCTATCTTTGATTATCTATTTCTTAACTGAAATGGTTTGAAATGGAACAAGCTTCAGTTTCGGCTCACCAAACGGCGCGTCGGACGTTCCTCTTCATGAGAGTACTATAGAGTTTATAAACAAAGGTTTGATGTTTTAAGAAATAAAATAAGAAGCTATACAAATTGGCAATAATTATTAAGCTATTTTACTTTATTAAATTATTCATTTTAGCTTACACTTTTGATTGAAAAGTAAGTTATGTTTTAATAATTGTTTAATGTTATCTTTGTTATTATTTTTAAATTATTTATTTTTGCTGTTGAAATTCTTGGATCAAAAGTTAAAACTATCGTTCATATTTTATGTTTTTAAACAAATTACGAGTCATTTTCAAGTAATCGACATTTTACTACATTTTAAATCCGTGACGCTACATTTTGAACCAATAGGGGGGGCAACACTGCTACACAGACGCAAATGACAACAAGGGAAGGGGGAGAAGTCAAATAATTAATTAAAACGAATAATAATTCGAAATAAGGTATGGAGGAAAATGGAGGCGGAACAAGACAGCATACTTGAAGGCGCTTAGAAAAATGCTGATGCTCCAAATGCATTTGATAAACAAACAAACAACACATCCCGACCTGTGACGTCAGTGGTCTTAAGCGGTGGAATGCGTAGTTCTTCTAAGACTGAGCTAATCTGATATGCGTGGGTTCGATCCCTATGGTATGCATGTAGAAAGTTTTTCAAATAAAATTGGATTAAAGCTCAGCACCACTAATAAGGAGGGCTTGGCACCCCTTGAAATAGTTATATCTCCAGCCAAATAATTAATTAAAACGAATTATAAATGAATTCGTATACAATTGGTGGTAGCACCTTTAAGTTGTTGTTGTTGTTCAAAAATTCAATGAAATTGAAGGAATAAATAATGGTCGAGTCTAGTAAACTGACATTCTAGTATGAATAATACAATAAATAATAATAATAAGATAATAGTTTATGCAAATTAGGAGACAAATAGAAGCAGGTATAGTTGTTGACAAAATATATAGCAGTATTAAGTGTGAATGGTTTAAATTTTTAACCACTTGAAACTGTTACTAAAACGAAATGCAGTTTTTCCATGAGTATATTCGCGACACCCAAAATTGAAAATGGTGCCTTTACGTTGCCTCGTGTTGGGTAACACTTTTTTAACTTCTTGGATAACATTGTAAAGGGAAACCTTTCTTTTGCTCTAGTAAAATTATATTTGTGTCTCGTAAGCTAATTCGACTGAAGATAAATATTGTCAAATACTATAGTAGCATTCTTCAAAGATTTCGGTTGGCCCTGCTGCTCTAACAAAGCTTAACTTCAAAAACGAAAATATCTGTTTCAATCTCTGGAGAGCCACACAAAAAAATCTCAAGTCGTTTATTATGAAAATTATAACTTTGAGTTTTAGTAAATGAATTAATTTGAGATTTTATATCCGAAAGTTCGTTATTAACAGACAACATTTTTATCTGCAATTGAGCCGTAACTTCTTTTTAGCTAAATCTGGAAAATAACAGGTAAGTTTGTTTAATCAAAATGTGAGTGTGAGTGAAGATAGTTTTGAATGTTTTAATAGTCAGTTTATTTGCTATTTGGGTGATTCTCTGCCAACTGTGATTCTTTGTGTCCAGGGCTTTATTTGTAGCTTAATGTAAAAATTTCTTATGAATTTCTGGTTTGAATTCTGGAAATAAGTTGGTACTACAATTTACATTAAAGATTGTTTAAAAATTTGCTACCCTTTCGCCTTGACTTGAAAAAGTTTACGCAAAATGTCAGTACCGTGGCATGTCCCATCCTTGTTTTTCCAATTAAATCTACTATTTTCTATTAAAATACATCATTGAATAAAAATGTTGTTCTCAGAAAAGTTTGAGTACAATAGTTTTTTGATTATATTTTGAGAATATCAAGTCAAAATATTTGATCTCTAATTAAATAATAATAATTGAATGTTGTGTACGGATTTCATTTTCTTTTTTAATTCAAAAGATTTACCGCTGAACCGCCATTTTGTTTTTAGTTTTATGGCATTTGTGTGGTGCCGTTTGAAAGAGGCACTATTTATTTATTGTTAACAAAAGTCAATTTATTTTACTTACGTAATTTTGCTGTAAGAGTGAAGTGTTTTTTTTTCTAAAATCGTGTGTCACAAAATTATCTGTCAGTACCGTGGTAGTATTAACTAAGCGTGTTATGAAATTTGTTGGGGTGATTTTTAGAATATTGTATTTCTTTTTAAGTCATATAAGTTAAAATTATAACGGATTTTATTTTTCTCAGAAGCTTTGAGATACAAGGTTATATTAAAGCCTAAATGTCAGTACCGTGGGTGTCAGTACCGTGGTATATTTTTATTTATGATGAACTTAAATTAAATGATTTCAAGCAATTTTGCTAAAAATCTTGATATTTTTTTATTAAGAATGGTACCAGTAAATGTTGAGTTATAACCTAGCATAAAAATAAAGACTCCAACATCAAAGAACAGATTTGAAAAACTAAAAAACATACAATTTTGAATAAAACATTGGCTTTTAAAGTTGAACACGTCAAAACGTAAGAGAGAATTTAGAAACTCAACAAAAATATTTTCAAAAAGAGTTAGAACGTATAAAAATTCAAAAATAAAAAATCAGTGTCAGCACCATGTCTTCGAGATTTAGTAATTTTTACTATATTTTGTGTTCCTTAAAAGTTGTAGTAAAATGCTCTTAATACCAGGTTTATTTAAAGACAAATAAAATAAAAAAAATTAATTTTCAATGACTTTTAATTTTAGCAAAATTCTTATTTAAAAAATCACAGTTGGCAGAGAATCACCCATTTAGACTTATTCAGATATTGTGCAACGTAAATTAGTTGTTATTGTTGAATAAGTTCCATGTAACTTAATTGGAACTTTAATTCATTGTGAAACAGACTTTTAATAAACCCTAGAGTGAAATAAGACAACAAAATTTGAAAATTCGACAGAGCACACAGCACGTTGCTTATTAGTTTTACATTCTTTTTCTCTTTTTGACATAACTCATTATTATCTAAAAACACGTGAGTAAGAAAAGGAAATTTTCATAAGTAGAATATCTTTTAATTAACAGCCTAAGGCTAAACTCATACTGGAGCTGCGAGCAGAGCGGCGATGCGAGAGGTGAGTAGAGCGTTAAAAACAAACACATGCTTTCTTATGAGAACTGATACCTCGTTGCTAGAGGCCTCAGTATGAGAGCTCGCATAAGAACACATTTGTTTGTTTTCGTCGCTCTGCTCACTTCTCGCATCTCCGCTCTGCTCGCAGCTCCAGTATGAGTTTAGCCTAAGTCAAACCGTCCGCGTCCGCCGCCGCGCAATCAGTTAAATAAAATGGACTCACATTTATTTTTTTTTCTTCACTAAATAGCTACTTATTTTTCATTTTTAAGGTTAAATGAAAGAAAAATCGAACTACTCAGTGTTATAGAAGCGTGTTTGTTTATATAAATACTCTTCCTAAATAAATAATCTACTAAATAATCGTTCTTTTCTTGAGCACTTCAAATATAGAAATATATACATATAAATAAACATAAATATTATTAAAATATTAATGTCCATACATATGTATATAAAATATAAATCTTAACAACTGTAACCTATGTATCCAATTAACCTTACTCTGCTTTTCATCTCTAATATTTTTTTTTTAATAATTCTATACCCAGAACACAACTTTGTTGCTTTCAGAACTACCTAGATTGGAAAGAAAGAAGCAAACCCGCAGACTAAATGAAGCACGATCTTTGTCTGATGTGCCAATTATTTCACCATATCACTGTCAGCTGATATTAATCATATTTAATAGACTTTTAATTGTCATTGATTTCGTATACATTCATTTTTATAGTGTGTTCGTTTTGTTGTCGTTGCTCGCGCTCGCACTGCTTCTCCATACACATCAATTACTTCCATAAATTTCCAATCCAACAATCAATATACCAGCTGACTATGTCTATTAATTCAATGAATCAGCCGGTAGCTATCAGTGTGGGTAAAATACAAATCATCACATTAACTTACATCAAGCCCAATGTTGTCCCGTGCAAATAGTGTTTGGTTATATACGTGGCAACAACTAGTAAAAAGTAACCGCTACTCCAATACATTCGAGCGCGAAATGTAGCGTCATTCATTGTCCGACCACGAAAGCTAAATATAATAACACGATAATTAATTAATAACAATCCCAAAGTGATGAGGGTGTCTATTTTCTATAATTATTGTAATTATAGTATGTGCCTCACTTTACCATGTACGTACAGTAAAAATAAGATGGAGAATGCAAACTTCAAATTTTTTACTTTGTGTTTGAAAATATTAAATAGAAACCTAAAAATTGTAAAGATGTTGAATAAACAGTAAAACCCGCTTAAGAGAAACAGCAAAATGTCATAGTATTTCTTTCACTTAAGCGGGTTTTTCACTCAAACGAACCCCGCTTAAGTGAACAAAAATTTCACTTAAGCGGAGTCCGGATAAGTGAAAAAAAATTGCAATTAAGCGGATTTAAAAATGCCAAAAAGGGTTCTGACATATCAAAAATTCAAATGTCATTTTCGTGATGAAAATTTGGTGGAGGTGAAAAATAAAATAGAAGTAAAAGCGTTCGGCTAATTTTTTGTTCTGTTATATTAAATTTTTATTTCACTTAAGAGAGTTTTTTCAACGAAAAATATTAAATTTAACTGAAAATATGTTTCAGGTATCCAGGTTTTTCGCTTAAGCGAGTTTCGCTTAAGCGGATTGTTATAAATGTAATTTGTCGACAAATACTCGGGTAAAAAAAAAAAAAAAATAAGCGGGTTTTTCTCTTAAGCGGGTTTCTCTTGAGCGGGTTTTACTGTAATTGAATCTTAATCTGTCCGATCATCTTTCAATTTCGATCTCAATTGAAATTGAATCAGATATCATCAAATATTCCCACATGGATTTGAATAACAAGTTCCAAGTCCTAAAATAGAATAGTAGATTAACCGATGAGTTTCAAAGAAGAACAAATGACTTATCAATAAGAAACGAGTCACTTACAAGAATCAAATACTTCCCCCTCCTGGAGTTAGAAGCTATTATTATAGATGCAGCAAAACTTATGAAAAAACCGAACACCTTAAAAAAACGAAACGATTGGTATGATTTCTCCTGTGAAAAACTAAGAAATAATAGTAATAAGAATATTGAAATTGTTGTGAAAGTACAGCCAGCTTGAAATTATCGCATGTGCAAGCAAATAAAGAGTAAACATTTCATTGCAAAGCTAAAAAAGGAAATTTTGATGAAAATTGGCTTTACCTCTTGGCCGATGCAAGAAATCGAAGGAATTTTGTGCCCTCACTTAAAAACATAATGACACAACAAAAACTACCGAGGAATATCTTTTTTAAATAGTTCGCTTAAGATATATTCTTCACTCCTATGTAAGAGACTCACCGACTAGGTAGAAACCAACTATATTCTCAGTGAATATCAATCCAGATTTCGCAAACAAGGTTTTGGTTTGATCCGCATTTTTCCAAGTTTTTTTTTGAAAAATATTCAAAAATAACTCCCATTTTGGAGTCAAAAAAACGTTTTTGACCTAACCCCTCTATTTTCGAAAATCAAGTTTTTGAGTTGTTCCAGATTGTTCTAGTTGTTCCGAACATTTTTCCAAGTTTTTGGACATCGTTTTTTCGAAATTCTTATTTTTGAATTTTTTTTTTCAGATTTCAAAAAGTGTTCTAACCATTGTTACAAAAAATTAAAATTGTAGGACTTTTATTTTTTAAAGATAAAGCCTTCCAAACTTTTTTTCAAAAATTCATTTGCGTTGTTCTTCAAATTATACAATCAAGGAATGTCAAGTTAATTTGTTAATGCCTTAGATAAACTTTGTAAACAGTCATTTGTGGAAGTATTTGACGGGAAAGAAAAATCTGATAAAATGGAAATGAATCGAGGACTTAAACAAGATTGCAATCTTAGCCCGTTACTTTTTGTGCTGTATCTAGGTGACCTGGTACATTGGTTATCGGGTGGCGCTAAAGCTGGTGATACTACTGTAAAATTTATTATGTATGCAGATGTCACTGACAACTGATGATAAATAGACTGGCAGAGTACTGCAGAATATGAAGTTTGGAAGTCAACATAGATAAGTCTAAAGTTATGATTTTCCAGAAAGGTTATAGTGGGAGACTCGCAAGTGAGGAGCAATGGAAGTTCGATGGAAGAGATCTGGAAGTAGTAAAATAATACACTTACCTTGGTATGCAATTTGTACAAATTGGTCAAAATATTTTGTAATAAGAACATTACTTTAAGTTCAAAATACAGGGTTTTCAACGCTACTTCAAAATCGATCTTATTTTATGGAGCTCAAGTTTTTGGGACAATTAATGAGACACTTTGATGAGGTGGAAAACATACTGCGTTTCTTTCTTCGAAAAATTTTCTCATTACTAATATGTACACCAAAATACATAGGTAAACATTTTCTGACACTTCTTGTCAAAATTCATGTAAAAATAAATGTATTAATGTATATAAGAAAATGTATAACATTCATAAGAAAAGTAAGGTCATTCTTTCGAGAACATTCAACACGACACCAACTTAAATTAAAGATATATTATAACGTAAAAAAATTCTGAGTCTTTTGATTTCATTTTAATATTGTTAAATCCAAGCTAGCGCTACACAAAACACGCTTAATCTCGAGAGCCATAAGTTCCACAAACAAAATTTTGCCTCATTTTTGTAGAAAATGGAATTTTCTACAACTTTGGCATACATATACTTTTACCGAGAAATCGAAAATAAAAAAGTTATAATTAAAAATAACGAACAAAATTTTCTTATTTCACTGAATGTTTTGTCAACTTGAAGTTTATTTTGTTATTTTCGGTTCAAGAAAAAAATATTTACAAAAAGATATGAGCATTGAATATTAAAAACAAAAATAGTACTTAATAATGTAAAATTAAAAAAAAAAAAATGTTTTCAAGTTTTTTTTGTTTCCTTTTAATTAAAATTTTGAGTTTGAAAATTAATTGTACGAAAAGTATTCACTTAAATAATTTGATTTCTGGCTTTGAAAAAAGATTTGACACGACATGCTAAAATCGATTTTTTAGAAAATTACTCCTCACACCTAAACCGGGGGAAATAAATCCCCCTCATATACGATTTTTTTTCTTGCCTCAACCCACCCCATATGCCCTATTCTTTTTTCGCATCTTTTCCAAAACACATACCATTATGTGTATTTGTCGGTGCAGTGCAATAAGACCTGCGGAAATCCCACGGGTCATATTTCCCGAAAAATGTAAATAACACCTGCGTGCTTTTTTTTTGCCTTTTTCGAGTGCCAATAAGACCCACCACAAAAAAGCATTAAAACCCGCGGTAGTTTTTGCCTTTCTGAATTGGCAAACACTTAAAGTATTCATACTTTGCTTAAAAAATATTTTTCAATTGATGATTTTGAAAGGAAAAAATTTTAGACTTTATCAATAGTTTTATAGATAACAGTACCTTGGGTGGCCCGCTTCGCGGGTTCCAAGGATTTTAACTCCCTTTTCAGGGGTTTTGTACTGCTCACGCAGCTCCATTGCTCAGCTTAGGGTATGTTCAGTCGTCAGGCAGGCGCCAGTTTTCTTGCAACTTGTCCTTTTTATTCTTTGAATTAAAACCCATAAGAAAGAGAAATTAAAACCCACAGCTTTTGTTTCCATTTCTAAAAGGAAAAAAAGCCCACGGATGTTATTCCCCTTTTTGGGAAATAAGACCCGTGGGCTTTATTTCCGCGGGTCTTATTACACTGCACAACATTTGTCACCTGTTTAATCATTTTAACCATTTTGTATTCATTTTCTAGGGAGATTTTCTAGGGAGGTTGAGCAAACTGAAATTAAATGATAAATCTCACAAAAAGACCTATAAATATAAACGTCCCAACATAATTAACTCAACTAATTTTTGTAAATACTATTGGAAAGAGCATCAAATTTTAAAGAGAATACTTTTCATTCTACTCACTTATTAACTTAAAGGTTTAAATCGAGTGATTTTTATTAGATAGTCTAATTAGGTAATTCGACCAAAGCTTTACTATTATTTCGAAATTTTCAAAGGTCAGACCTATTGAAGCCTTATTTAGATCTTTTGAAGCGATACATGAAGTTTAATAAAAAAAAAATTAACGAAAAGAGAAAATAAATTTATTAAATTAAAAGATAAATAATCGCATGACCTAGAAAAAACAGTGGCGTAGAGCTATTTTTTGTGGTGAAAAAAGTTTAATTTCATCCTTCCGCAAACACTTACAAAAACATTTTAGAAGGGCCAACATACTGTGCGGGTCTTTAAACGTTGGATTCAACATCAAAATGCATAGGACTGTTAGTGTGGTCGTCATACTCTCCCGATTATTTATGTAATTATTTTTTACGTATGGGGTACTGGCGGGATTCCGGAAAGCAGTTCGAGGACAAAATTTTGCTAATTATTGCTATTCAGACAGCTTGTAGCAAAAATTTTCCTAAAATACTTAAAGACATATATTATAATTCAATGCCACGTAAAATTTATGAAGTAATTTCAAATAAAGATGGAAGAACTCATTACCTATTCCAATGAACCAGAAAAATCACTCGATTTAAACCTGTAAGTAAACTAATTTGACTGAAAGAAAAGTAACGGTATAATTGGGTTTGCGTTTATATTATTCTCTTTAAATTTGATGCTCTTTCTAATACCTACCACTTAAATCTATTGAAAACTGTTTACCTATTCAATTGAACGTGTATATGTTTTACTTGGAAAGCAGTCTGGCAACCCTATTTATTTCAACACTTAAGATGAATGCGGATTACCTGATAAGGATATCAAAAATGCAAGACACGAGGCTTCCGAAAGTAATCTGGCAGCATGCAATTGAATACAAAAAAAAAGTATGGTACGAAGATTGGAGGAATTTAGCAGCGGAATCACCTACATATAACGAAATTGGAATGAATCTTGGTGACTTAAAGAAGACATTTTATGAAATCATACAGTTAACAGATGAGAAAGAAGAAGAAAGTTCGAGGGCTTCAACAGAAAGGAAATTTTACTCTAAGCTGAATTACAATCTCAATGAATCGAACTACTTGGCAACAGATTTCTCAGTGGAAGCCATCAAAACAATTTTCCATATTAGAGGAGAGATGCTGCATCTCAGTTTTATACCTCATCGAAGTATTTGCGGTATCTGCAACATGAAGAAAAAAGGAAGATGTTGACCATTTTTTGGGAGTATGTCCAATTTTAAAGGAAATAAGAAGGGCAGTCTTTGGAAGAAATATTCTGCATGAAGACGAAATTCTACGGCTTCTCAACGGTGAAAATTGGATCTTAAAAAAAAACATAAATGTTAAAAAAAACAGCAGAGTTCTTCTATATAAAAATCTGTATATTTAACAACTCAGTCGTGAAAAGTAGTGAGATCTAAAAGTATGCCAAGTTCTAACTTTAAGAAGGTTTAATATCAAATATTTTAAGAAGAGTAATATTGAAACAACAGCAAGTTATCAGACAAATTTATTATTTAATGATTATTGACTAAAATTTGGCGGTTCACATTGTCAAGTTTTCAAAACGTTTTGATTTGTGAGTAATTAAAAGAAAACTTGTAAAAAAAACACCAGGCCTACCGCTGTGCGAAATAACAAGTTTCTGCGGTGTCGGGAAGTGCTCCATGATTTTGATGATCTGTCGGTGAGTCAGTTACGGTTTTCGCGATTTTTGACGTCTTATATCTCGGGAACCACTTACGCTAATTTGGTGTGGTGCTTGTGCTTGGCTAGCCTACCAAATGTTCCGAATTTGAAGTTCCTGACTTTATTGGTACTGAAGTTAGAGGGGGGTCGAAAATCGCCTGAGTTTGTTCCTGTAAAAAGGTTGTAGTGCCAGAACTTGGCTGGGAACTACCGTGCCCTTTGATAAAGCTGTGGTGTACTGTAAGGAGTGAACCAAATACCGAAAGAGAATTATAAGTCAAAGTTTCTAAAATTTTGTTTTAACTAAACTAAAAGTCATAATTTAACTGTCATTTAAGCTTACGCACATTTTTTTTCGTTTTAGCTTAACTAAAGTCATTACAAAAATAGTATATTTATTGTTTTATAAATAAAAAACTTTAATAATTTTTTAAACTTAAATTTTTGAACAAATTTCGATGATATCTAATTACCATTGCAGTGTCTTCCAAGCGGAAGTGCTAGCAGCTATCAACTATCAACTATCACTCCTAGTTGGAATACTAACTGCACACAACTCCATGGGTATCCACATGAGCAGAATGGGCCTTAATACTTCTGACTTATGCAGAGAGTGTCAGGATGAAGAGGCGGAGGAGGGCTCATCTCACTTCCTTTTTGAATGCCCCAGCCTATCAAGAACCAGAAAAGACTCCCTCGGAGAATACTTTTTCGAAGATCTGGGCGACATCTCAACCTTGCCACTAAAGAACATCCTGAACTTCATTCAGAAGTCAGGATGGTTCAGGGCCCACAATACCTAACTTCCCCTCCCCTCCTCACACATACATACCTATACCTATCAGGGATGGAAAATTCGGTACAATTGTATCGAATTCGATACAATTGAGCTTGGTCAAGTACAAAAGTACAATTCGCCTTATTTCAGTACAATTTTATGAAACTTGTTTTCTTTAAATTTGCAATTTTTCTAAATGTTTAATTAGGTATGTCGAATTCCTTTCAACAAAACAATCGATTTTTTTTCTAAAAAAAATCGAATATTTTCTGTCGTTGAAAGAAATGCCAAAAGAATTGATTTTTTTCTGTGTTTGTGTATCAGGGTAAGTGCTTTGACTGGTAGGTATTTTGCGACGAGAATTTCCGGCAATGGACGATAAATTCCAAGACTTTGTGGGGGACTAATGGAAATATTAATATTTTAATATTTTTACAAAATCGGTTGGCCTATTTGTCTACAAAGCGACGTGAGACTTCCTATAAAATGGAGTTCTCTTCCAAAACAATATTCTTTGCCCATGAACAGCAGAATCACTCACGTTGATTGAATTTCGAGAAAATTATTTCCACTGTCTTTTATTGCATTTTTGAATTTCACTTCACCGAGAACAGCTTAAAAATACTCTGAAGAAAGTAATTATTTACCTTATTTGTTAAATGAAACTAAACTTATTGTTGATTTTTTTTTTAACAACATGAACAACATACAACTAAACTTATTATTGTCTGTGATTTATTTGTTATTATTAATTAAAAAACCAAAAATTCCTTGCACAAGCCGTTCTTTCCGTTCGTCCGCAATTGTCGAAGGAATTTTTTCATATCAGAATATTATAAAACAAAATGCAAGTTCATACGTGTTTTGCCTTGATAGCAACAAAAAAAACTTGTTAAAGAATTCATCGCGCTATGATTTTGATATAAATGGAAATATTTTTAAAAATAACGTGCAAAACGCAAGCATTTTGACAGAAGAACTTTTAGACTGAAAAATAATTATGTAAATAATTTTCACTTCTGTCAAAGTGCTTGCATTTTGTACGTTTTTCAACTTTTTTTTATTATAAAGTAGTTTAGTTCTTTATACCTATTTGATGTTTTTTGTTTATTTATGTATGTATGTACATATTATGTATATTTATGAATTGTTTTTGTTTTAAAGAATAAAATCTTTTCGTTACACATAAAATATTTTTTCATTCAACAAAAAAAATTTGCAGTACAACTGACTTCATTTCAGTACAATTATAAAGAAGTTTTCAGTACATTACCAAAAATGTCATTTTCCATCCCTGATACCTATATCCCGGGGAGCGTAATAGATCCATCAAGATCAGAGTGAGATGATACGGTCGCCATATCATCACCCCTTCTAACCTAACCCAACCTAATTACCATTAAGTTATTTAAAAAAAAATTTAGAAATCTAATTATTTTAAATTTGAACTAAATAAAAAAGAAAATTAAATGTAAAATAAGGGAATTGTAAGGCCATTCAGGCAGACGACATAAAATATCATGTCTTTAAATATTCATAATAGAAGGGTGATTCCAAATAACACCTTTCTCGAAATTCACCCGGGACCGGGCGAAATTATGAAGCTTAGACTGAAACCAAAAAATAAAGACCAAAAAATTCAAATATTTTCAATAATTTTGCTTGAAAATCGGAATTTTTTTCTAATGTTAAAAGCTGCATAACTTCTCGAGTTTTGGTGCTGAAAGCATGAAATTTTTAGAGATTGTTCATAATTTTATGTTATTTCAGAATATTTAGTTAGAAAATTAATTTTTAAAATACTTTTTTCATATTTTTTTGTTTGTAAATGAAAAGAAAACGTCTACAGAAAAAAACCGCAAGGGATCTTGGAATTGGTGTTGACTTCAAATTACGTCTAGTTAAACCAAAAATGCATTTCAATGACCAAGAACCTGCCTCAAAGTTAATTTCTTGCTTAAACTTGTTTAAACAATGTTTTCAAAATAACACTGTAACCATGATGTTGAAAAACTCATATCGTACTGTACAGGGTCGTCAAAATGTTGTTTCAATTATTTTCTGAATAATTTCATAACCTGTTATATTTTAAAACTAAATCATAACGGTTTTTGAGTTAACACATTTTTTTTTAATTTAGAAAAACCTTTACTTTGATTCTATTTTTGGGTCACCCTGTCCAAAATTATTAATACTTTCGCAACGAAATACAGAGTAGGGCCCCTGAGTTTAACGAAATATTTAGATTGTGAAAAAATTCAATGTTGAAAAAAGGTTGGTTAAATTAAAAAGAGTATAAAATGAAAAATCGCGTATTTTTTTTGGGGGTTTTAAGACGTGTAAGTATGTGCGTTCCCTTCTCTTGGCCATATTACAGTCTGCATTCGATCTGGCATACTCTGGTTGATGTTTTTAATATCCACTTGCAATAAGCTTTCCCAAGCGGCCAGTGCAGCATTCCTGAGCTCGTCCAGTGTTTGTGGGGGGTGGGATGATCAATTTTTGTTTCTGTTTAGCATGTCGTAGATATGCTCTATGAGATTTAAATCCGGACTGCGCGCGAACCACTGCAGTTTTTGGATACCAGTGCCTTGAAGGTGTTTATATACGCAACCCGCTGCATGTTGTCGTGCATTGTGTTGCATAGAGGAAGGGATCGTACCCTATGAACCCCATATAGGATAAGACGTATTCCTCAACGATCTCCTCAACGTATCGCGTTGCTGTTAATCGATGGCCAATTCGGTACACGTTACGTACACGATACGTTGAGGAGATCCTTGAGGAACACCTTTCTATTCTCTTTTTAATTTAAGTGTGTTCTTAGAAAATGTAAAATTTTAAGTTATCGTTATTAAAAATAAAGTAAACCTTTGAATTCTCTTGCAAGGGAGATTTGAGGGCGAGTTATAACAAAAATCAAGTTTGGCCAAGATTCCGTTCCGCTTAGTGTAGATTATATTTATCACCAAAATGTATTCTTAATCTTGTTGATGATGAATCTCTTTCTCACACAAGTTAAAATTTTTAGTTGTAAACTGAATTGTACCATCGTTGTTTTTGTTGAGGGTTTTTATTTTAATTTAATTTTGTTATGTATCAAGAATATATATATGCATATGTTATATACAGAAGCTTAATTGATGTTTATGTAATTAAAGGTCATAATTATAAATTGAGCTCAGTCCAATTCTAGCTCGCTCTCAATTAATAAAGACATATAAGGCTTGTTTTTTGCACGCCCGGGGGGAACAATTTACCTGTTAAATGAAACAACATCTAATCTCCTGCGGGCTTATCTACCCCAGCGAATTCTCGGGGTTTAACTTAAGCGCAGAGAAAAACTTTTTTGTAGGCGTAAATTAGATACTTGTTATCGATAGTTTGTATGAAAACTCCATTTTATTTCTGTGGTCGCGTCGTCGTTCTTTTAATTAGTTTCCCACAGGCATGCAACAAAACACGTTTATTATAACGAACTTTAAATCTGTATTTCTTGTGTAGGTACACAAGGCGTGTTTTTTTTGCAAAGCCCGGGTACAATTAGTTGAAAAAAAACGTTTAAATTTTAATTTTCTAATTAAAAAAATTCGAATACATATATATTTTTTACCACTTCTGAACGTCAGAGTAAATCGGTTGTGTTCAAATTACTTTGTGTCTGAACAATAGAAGTCGGATTCACATTAAGAAAATAAAGGGCGGTGGACTGAGTTCAATGTGAACATCGTCTAATAAAGGTGTGTTTGCTTTGCATTTTTGCACGAATCGTCAAGGTTGGGTTAGATATCCCACTTTTTATTATCCCGTTCTTTTAAATCCCGGTTTTCAAATTCCGCTTTTTATAATCCTGTTTTTTATAAACCCGCTTTTTCAAGATCCCACTTTCTATAATCCCGTTTCTTATAATCCCGTTTTTTATAATCCCCGCTTTTTATAATCCTGTTTTTTATAAACCCGCTTTTTCAAGATCCCAGTTTCTATAATCCCGTTTCTTATAATCCCGTTTTTTATAATCCCGTTTCTTCCCACCAAAATTTCATTGGGATTTCGATTATAAATCTGGGAGTTAGTTTATTTAGGACTTAGTTCATTGTAAAATAAGTATAAATAAACAGTGAGGTATGTATGCAACCCCACTGCTTGGGCACACTAGAGGATTTGGGGTAGGTGCGAGGTTGAGTGTATGCAAAGTTTCTTTTTATTTATTTATTAACTCAGTTAAGTTTATATACAGATTATTAATAATTGGCAAAAAAAGTTAACTTAAATTTACTCGATAAATTTATTCTTTGATCAAACAAATTGATATATTTATCATTGAAACAATTAAATAATTTAAACATTCTATTTAAAGGAGAAAATTGTTCATAGTTGGTCCGATAGTTTGAGATATGTATGCAATCGATCAAATTCGTCAGGTTTCTTTGGGGAAAATTAAAGTTTATACGAGACAGAAGTTGCAAAGAGTATATATTCCATTTATTAATTTGAAAATGAAGAGAAAACATAAATAAGAAAGTCTGCTCTCAAGACTCGGCAATAAGTTTAATTCTAAGGTGGTAAGGTGAAAGATCGTAGGGAATATCCCATCCTAACCCCCTAAGTGCAAATCTCAGGAACCTTTTTTGGACCTGCCTTAGCCTGGCTTTATGGCAGGCATAATTGGGTGCCCTGACCTGACTTGCGTATTCTAGAATTGGTCGAACAAATGTTATCAAAAGTTGGTTTATAGTTATCAAAAGTTGCTTTATAACAAAAGGATCAGAAAATTGTTTTGACTCTCTCTTAGGCAAGAGTACGATAACTGTGGCGCCAAGAAATGATAACGGTTTTTTATAGAACACTTTAATACAGGCATTTTTTACTATGGGAGGGGTGTCTATCTCCCCCCGTTTGGACGGGAGGGGCAATTTCATGGAAAAAGTACTAAAAAAGGAAAAAAATTATTAATACCTACAATTAAGTATTATACCTTTTTCGAAAGCCAACACTCGGTTCTATTAGCCAGTTTTTAAATCAAGTAAAATCTATGCATAGTTTTTAAAAAAACCAGTTTCAAACTCAAAATTTTGGAAAAAAAAAAACATAAAAAAATGTTTAAAGTAAAATTTTTCAATACTTTGAGATTTTATATTATTTTTTTTCTTATATTTCGTTGCTCTTATTAATTCTTAATCAAAAACTGAAAATTAGATGATTTTTTCTTAGAATTCGTTGCTCTTATTAATTCTTAATCAAAAACTGAAAATTAGATGATTTTATGTCTTCTAGTTTTCGAGAAAATTGAAAATTACCAATTTTTTTTATTTAATAAAATTTTGTTTTGCTTGAGTATTTACGTTGTTTTAATTTGATAGTAATAATAGAATATTTGATTAATTCTTATACAAAATAACTCTATGAGAAGACAACAAAATCTCGGGTAGCCGGTACACAGAAAATTACCCATAATTTTAAAATTTATACAAACATAAAAATATACTTAGTGCATTGTTTCATACATTTCTAAGACATAATTTACTGACTGACTGACTGACTGACTGACTGACTGACTGACTGACTGACTGACTGACTGACTGACTGACTGACTAACTGACTAACTGACTAACTGACTAACTGACTAACTGACTAACTGACTAACTGACTAACTGACTAACTGACTAACTGACTAACTGACTAACTGACTAACTGACTAACTGACTAACTGACTAACTGATTGACTGACTAACTGACTAACTGACTAACTGACTAACTGACTAACTGACTAACTGACTAACTGACTAACTGACTAACTGACTAACTGACTAACTGACTAACTGACTAACTGACTAACTGACTGACTGACTAACTGACTAACTGACTAACTGACTAACTGACTGACTGATTGATTGACTCACTAACTGACTGACTCACTAACTGACTAACTGACTAACTGACTAACTGACTGACTGACTGACTTCGACGTGGAATGCAATGTAAGTCTACCTTCTCGTGGTGCATTCTGGGTAAAGCTAAATGACTTACTGTACTATACTTATAGAAAGAACTTGTATTGAACCGTTTTACAAAAAACCGTTCTCATTTCTTGGCTTCTAAGTTATCATACTCTCCCCTCATCCAGCTTTACGTCGTATAAACAGTGAGGTTTGTATGCGGGGGCATGCTGCCCCCCTGCAACCCCCCTGCTTGGGCTCACTATATACAGGGTGTCCCGTTACTCAAAGTCAAGCGGGTAACGGGTGATAGGGTAGGTTGTACCTGTTCTGAAAAAAATATGAAAAAAAATCTATCTTGCTTGGTTAAGTAATAATAGTAATATTTAGAAAAATAGTGAAAATCGATACCCTAGACCACATTTTTAGCTACTGTGGTCACAAATTTCCGAATTTTGACGTGTTTATTTTTTTTATGTAATCCTAAATAACCATGCTATTGATTTCAATCACAAATTTAAAAATAAATATTGTAAGTTTCGTAAGAAAAATAAAGTTTGACTGAGTCATGTTTCAAAAAAAATTTTTAAGCGAACTTTGACACTTCATATTTAAAAAAAAAATTTACTACACTGCCTTGGCAAGTTTTTTAAAAAATTGGCGCGTTTCGTCAAGATTTCAAAATGGTTCAACACTTGCTACTTATTCATTCGTAAAAAATATTTTTCATTTTTTATTTGCAAAAAACACCTCAGTTCACTTCAATCACTTTTACCAGAATAATGCGTTTTTGTACTCAAAAATCCATTTTACCAAGGTGTACGTGACATTAACAGAGGCACTAGAATCAGACACTGTTTGCCGTCAATAAGAGTGAGACAGATCTACATTACACAATATGGTACGCTACAATCTACGTTCGGTACGCTACGTTCCTTGTTTTAGTCGCAACATCTCACAATCGTGCGCTTTTGTTACCCTGGACTCGAATAGTGTTGTGGAAATTATGTCAGTTATTATCTAGTAATAGGTACTAAAAACTTCACAAATTTTTGCCAACATTGTTCAGCAAATATCAACACTGGGAGCGTATAGTTACGAGAGAGCAAACTTCGTATACACGTTGCATATGGTTCGGGTCACGGGTGGTAGTTGTTTTGATTTAAAATTCGATGAGCAATGCTTTTCGGTATTCCAGTAGATCTTTCAATCGCACTGATCAAGCGCTGGAATCACATTCAATTCAATTTAATTTAAAACTTCTTCGTTGTTATGTCCATGGAGTCTCCCTTCTGCAGCGCCGCCATACGAGTACTATAGGCAATCGTCCTTGCGAGTATGATAGGTGTGCATAGATGAACACCCGGTGGTCATGGGTGATGCCCCACATTTGGGTACCTTTCGATCCACTGGAATACCGAAAAGCATTGCTCATCGAATTTTAAAACAGAACTACTTCAGCTCGTACTATGTGCAACGTGTACAAAGTTTGCTACCTCGTGACTAAACGCTCCCAGAGTCGATATCTGCAGAACAATGTTGGCGAAAAATATGGAAGTTTTTAGTTCCTATTTCGAGATAATAACTGACAAAATTTTTACAACAATAATCGAGTCCAGGGTATCACAAAAACGCACGATTGTGAGAAGTTGCGAGTAAAACAAGGAACGTACCGTACCGAACGTATATCGTAGCGTACCATATTGTGTAATGTAGATCTGTCTCACTCTTATTGACGGCAAACAGTGTCTGATTCTAGTGCCTCTGTTTATGTCACGTACACCTTGGTAAAATGGATTTTTGAGTACAAAAACGCATTATTCTGGTAAAAGTGATTGAAGTGAACTGAGGTGTTTTTTGCAAATAAAAAATGAAAAATATTTTTTACGAATGAATAAGTAGCAAGTGTTGTACCATTTTGAAATCTTGATGAAACGCACCAATTTTTTAAAAAACTTGCCAAGGCAGTGTAGTACATTTTTTTTTAAATATGAAGTGTCAAAGTTAGCTCAAAAAATTGTTTTTGAAACATGACTCAGTCAAACTTTATTTTTCTTACGAAACTTACAATATTTATTTTTAAATTTGTGATTGAAATCAATAGCATGGTTATTTAGGATTACGTAAAAAAAATAAACACGTCAAAATTCGGAAATTTGTGACCACAGTACCTAAAAATGTGGTCTAGGGTATCGATTTTCACTATTTTTCTAAATATTGCTATTATTACTTAACCAAGCGAGATAGATTTTTGTTCTTATTTTTTCCAGAACAGGTACAACCTACCCTATCACCCGTTACGGGACACCCTGTATATAAAATCTCAAAGTATTGAAAAATTTTACTTTAAACATTTTGAGTTTGAAACTCGTTTTTTCAAAAACTATGCATAGATTTTACTTGATTTAAAAACTGGCTAATAGAACAGAGTATTGGCTCTCGAAAAAGGTATAATACTTAATTGTAGGTATTACCGTTATTTTTTAATAATTTTTTTCCATTTTTAGTACTTTTTTCATGAAATTGCCCCTCTCGCCCAAACGGGGGGAGATAGACCCCCCTCCCATAGTAAAAAAGGCTTGTATTAAAGTGTTTTATAAAGAACCGTTATCATTTCATGGCGCCACAGTTATCGTACTCTCCCCCTCTCTTAATCCAACCAAGAATTGAATTGGCCTTATTAGTTATAAAGTTTATGTGTTGTATGAACTTAAGTTTGCCATCAAATTACACACCAAGGACAGACGTATAATTTACACGAGATAATGATAAACCATTAAGCAGATAATTGAAAGAAATTAAAGAAAGCTTTCTCGTAAAATTCAAAGTTTTACATTATCGATGTTTAGAAGTAAACAGTTACGAGCACACCAATCAAAAAACGAATTAAGATGACATTGCAACTCTTCACAATCACGAGTATTTGATATAGTTTTAAAGATTGTAACATCATCGGCATAAATGAGGCACTTAGAGTGCTTCAACAGAGACGGTTTTTATTATTATTATTATAAGAAGCTTTATTTACCAAAAAACATTTTTTAAATACATAAATACATTATTATGTTTAATTTTAAAATTCTATTTTTAAAAATCAAATTTTGTGTTTCTTTAGTGTAATATTTCGTTATAAATTATTTAGTTCATATTAGGCATATCTGGCATAAGCCTCCCCCATTGCTGCCAAAGATCTCTGTTTTTTTGCTTCGTTATACCAGTTGTCGTTGAATTATCTAAGATCGTCCATCCATCTCTTATTTGGTCTTCCTCTCGGTCTTGATTCGTTTGGTGGGGTCCATTTGGTTATTACATTCGTCCATCTGTTGTCAGGCGTTCTTGAAATGTGACCTGCCCAGTTTCATTTTAATTGTTTTATTCGTTGAATTGCGTCTGTTATGTTAGTTCTTCTTCTGATTTCTTCGTTTCTTATTCTTTGAACAGTCCTTATATTGAGTAATCGTCTTTCCATTTTTACTTGACATTTTCTAAGTTTTTCGAGTGAATTTGATGTGAGTCCCATTGATTGTAATCCGTATATCATGACAGGAAGTATTGTGGAGTCCAGGATGTATTTTTGTGTGTCTTTTCCAACCTTTGAGTCCAAAAACTGTTATACATTACAAAATTGCTTCCAACTATTCGTTATACGTCGGTCGATTTCCTTTTCTTCTTGTTTTTTAAATGATTTTAGTTGTCCGAGGTAAACGTAATTATCAACATAGTCAATTTTTCATTTTCAAGCAAGATGTCCTTTCTTATGTGGTTTGTCATGACTTTGGTTTTGTTTAGGTTTAATTTTAGTCCATGTATTTTACATTCCGTGGAAAGTTCGTTTAACATTTGTTCTATGTATTCTGGTGTTTCGGAAAGCAAAACAATGTCATCTGCAAATCTTAGGTTGCTCAGTCTTTCTCCCCATATGTTTATTCCAAATCTTGGTCCAGTTGAGCTTGCGAAAAATGTTCTCGAGTACTGATGAAAATAGAGGCGGAGAAACGGGGTCTCCTTGTCGAACCCCCCTTTGTATGATGAATTCTCGTCCGATTTTGTCCGTTTTTACTTTTGTATTATAGTACAAATTCATCAAAGTTTGGATGAAAGTCGGATTAATGTTTTGATTTCTCAGTGCTGTCCATATACTATTGTGCTCTACAGTGTCAAGGGCCTTGCTGACGTCAATAAATAAGAGGTATAGTGGTTTGTTGTATTCTATATATTTTTCTATGAGTTGATTCATGGTCTGGAGGTTGTCTGTAGTTGAAAAACCCTCTCGAAATCCAGCTTGCTCTCACGGCTGTTTGTCATTTAGTGTGTCTTTTACTTCTTTATATAATACTTTCAAAAAGAGTTCATAAATTGTCGATATAAAGCTGATTGGTCTGTAGTTGTTTATATCTCCCTTGTCCCCACTGTGTCACTGTGCTTCCATTGTCTTGGTATTTGTTGAGTTCTTATGATAGCATTAAAAAGCTTAGTTAGTATTGGGGTAAGTGACTATTTTCCGAATTTAAGAATTTCTGCTTCTATGTCGTCACTTCCTGCACTTTTTTCGTTTCCCAAGCTGTCAATAATGGACTTTATATCTCTTTCGTTGAAAACTATCGAATCGTCAGTTAAATTGTTGTCCAAATACATGTTGTCCATTGAAAGGTCCATTGATGTGAATAATTTTTCAAAAAACTCAGTTGCTGCTTCATTTATGTCCATTCTCTTTGTTTTCTGTTTCGATTTATTTTTCATTGATATTATCCAATCTTTTTTCCATTTTCACATAGAAATTGTTTAGCCTTTTTAATGGATTTTGTTTCTTTTATTACATCTTTTATTCTCGTCTCATTGTATGTATTTATGTCATTTTTAGAATTTATTTTTATAGTTTTTCTCAATTCCTTTAGTTCTTGTTTTTCAGTTTCTGTCAGGTCTTGTTTAGCTCTCAGGTATTCTCTTTTGTTGATCAATATTTTTGTGTTCTGTGAAATTTTGTCAGTTTTTTGGGTTTTTTCATGATTATGCATTTTGCTGAGCTTTTGATGATATTCTCTAGGATGTCATAAGTATGTTGAATGTTTTCTGCAGTGAAAGTTATATCAATATGTTCTCTTATTTTATTGTCAAGTTGTTCGTTATATGCTCTCTTCTGTTCTGTCGTTATTTCTTTTGGTGTGAAGTATTTTTGTTGATTCCTATTCAATGTACAATGGTTGATTCTTATTTTTGCTCTTACCATTCTATGGTCGCTTTCGAATTTGAATGAAGGTAGTGTTGAAACACCCATTGTCGTTTTAATTTTATTTTTCAATATAAGATCTATTTCGTTTTTTGTTTTTCCGTCTAGCGATAACCATGTCCATTTATATTTGTCTTTTTTCTTAAAATATGAATTTGCAAAGGTCAAGTTTAGTTCTTGCATCCATTTGATTAGTTTTACTCCTCTTCTGTTTCTTTGTCCATATCCAAATTTTCCAATAATATGTTCTCCTCCTTCGTCTTGTTTTCCCATCCTTGCGTTAAAGTCACCAAAAATGTACATTACCTCCGTTTTTGTTGTTTGGTACACTTTTTCAAGATTGTCATAGAATGTGTCCATTTCTTCGGCGGAGGCTTTATTTGTTGGAGCATAAACTTGTATGATGGTCAGTTTTGTGTTTTTTATTTGGAGAGTTATACTACACATCCTTTCATTGATGAAACGTACGTCATATATGTATTTTTTTAAGTCTTTTTTTATTAGAAAACCGACTCCATATAGGCCTTTCGTTTCCCCTATAGTGCAAAGTATGCTGGTGTCATTTTCAACTATTTGTTGTCCATATATTTTTGTCTCAGATAATCCTATAATGTCCCATTCAATGTTTTCTAACGCCAGTTTTAGTTCTTCCTTTTTTTGGTCTGTCGATAATGTTCTCACATTAAATGCGCATATGTTAAGGCTTTTTTTTGTTGGTATTGTTAGTTTAGTCAAGTGTTTTGGGGGGTTTAAGCCTACACTCCTCACGGTGGCAAGCCGACTTGAGGAGGTAATCGAAGTTTTTTTTTCATTTTCTTGGTCTTTCTTGATACTCGAGGTTGTTTTGTCAAGTTCAGTTTGTTGCTATTCCTCGTTTGCAGGTGAAGTCAGTGATTCTGATCGACCATTTTTGAAAACGTCGTTTATTCCGGTTTGTTGCCGTCCCTGTTTTGAATTAGCATTTTCTTTTCTTTTCTTGTATGTCGAGCAAGAAGGTTCTGATTCAGATGATTTTTTATCGTCTTCATAATGTTTTGTTCTCTTCAATGTTTTTTTTTTGATTTTCATTGTCAAGGGGTCTTTTTTTTTTGTGTTTGTATTGGTTCTTTCTTCTTCTGATTGTTTAGTGAGAGAGTTTTTTTAGAATTAGTTTTTGATTCTATTGTTATGACCTTTTCTACGATAGTGTTGTTTGTGTCTTTCATGTCAATTTTCATCATGTCATCTTTTATGTAAATTATTGCGTCTTTGTAGTGTTTTAGCTTGAATTTATTCCGCATAATGGCGTCTTTCTTTATTTGGGTGGTTAATCCAACTAAAAGTGGACGCGTCCTTTCTCCTTTTTTCCCTATTCGTCTTACAAAATCAATCTCAGAAAGATGTGTTTTTATATTAAGAATTCTGTTGAAAAAGTCCAAGGTGCAGTTTTGTAGAGATTCGTTGTCGGTTTCTGTTTCGTCGATGTTATAGATCACTATATTTTTTCGTTTTAATGTTTTCTCTATGCAATTGATTTTTGATTCTAGATAATTTTGTTTTTCTTCAAGGTCATGGTTTTTGTCAACTATTTTGTCTAATTTGGAGTTCAAGTTCTCAGTTTCTTGTCTTATTTGATTAGTTAAATCCGTTCGTAAGCTTCTCAGAGCGTTTATGATACTATCTAGTTTTTGGTCGGTAGCGCTGGTCATTTTTGCTCGATTACGTTGCGTTGCGTTGCGTTGTTCTTTCTTCTTACAACTTACAATGCTCAGGTGTCAAGAGAACTAACTTTGACAGAAGATGATAGAATTCAATTTTGTTTGAATAATTATAATTGTAGTTTGGTCCTTGGTTTAAATAATTTGCTGAAATTGCTATTTCGCCTATTTAGAATTATAATTAAATAAATCGATAGACTATACTATTGTTTTTGACGTCTATTTTTAAAATATTATTGTTAAGTTAATTGTTGTTTGTTATTGAATTGTGGAGTAAGTGCAGTTTTGATGAAAGGAATCAAGAGAAACTCACCAAAGAACCGTGCTGTACAAAGCAGGGGGAGACTTGACTTGTTCCGGTTGGGGAAAATAAGATTTTATAAACAATTTAAAACCCCGCAAAAAATTTTCTTGTTCGATTTGTAAGTTTAATCACAATTTTTCTATTAAATCTTTCTTTTATTAGAGCTTTTTGTATCTCATTCAAAAGTAAATACCAAAAACTTCATTAAACTTCTGTACTTGTTCAATTTTTTCCTTTTTTTCTCCAAATTGTTTACAAAATATTTACTAGCACTTCGATACCACTTCTTGCCTCCTGAACTCTCTCTCAACCAACAACAGAGACGTTTAATCGTTTATAAATAAAATGAAAAGGGTAGGGCCTAAATGACTACCTTGTGGAATTCCAGAATTAACTTTGAACTTGTTTGATTCACAACCATTGAAAAGTACAGAGTAAGATCTATCAAGTAAATAAGATTGGAGACACTTAACAAACTGTTCACTAAATCCAACATTTCTTAATTTAAAAAGCAAAATATGATGTGAGAGTTTGTCAAAAGCCTTGCTGAAGTCAGTAAAAATACAGTCCAATTGTTTTTTATTTTTAAATGAGTCAATACAGTTTTCTGCCAGTTCCATTAAAAAAGTTACAGTAGAGCGGCCTTTTGTAAATCCGTGCTGATTTGGAATGATAATGGATTTAACATAAAAAGATAGCGATTCACAAATAATAGACTCAGAGTTAAGGGATCACAAATAATCTAGCAATAGGCCTGTAATTTTTAATTTCGTCTTTTTTACCTTTCTTATGTAAAGGGATTATAAAGGAACTTTTCCAAATCGATGGAAATAAACAAGCAACGTGGTCAGTGTTAATATTAAAGTTCATATCAGTCAAGTAAGTAAAAGAATTCAATAGGCCAAAGTCTTGGGCTATTACGTCAGGTTTATCACAATTGAAGTACAGTAAAACCCGCTTAAGAGGAACTGCAAAACGTCACAGTCTTTCTTTCACTTAAGCGGGTTTTTCACTTAAACGAACCTCGCTTAAGTGAAAAAAAAAATTTCACGTAAGCGGATTTAAAAATTCCAAAAAGGGTTCTGGCATATCAGAAATTCAAATGTCATTTTCTTGATGAAAATTTGATGGAGGTGAAAAATAAAAAAGAGTAAAAGCGTTCAGCAAATTTCTGTTTTGTTCTATTAATTTTTTTTTTCACTTAAGAGAGTTTTTTTTTCAATGAAAAATATTAAATTTAACTGAAAATATGTTTCAGGTATCCGGATTTTTCACTTAAGCGAGTTTCACTTAAGCGGAGTGTTATAAAGGTAATTGGTCGACAAATACTCGGGGATGAGAAAAGTGTTTGAAGAGTCGTTAGACTTGAGAACAGACGGGCAAGGACTAGATTTTCTTTTACTATTTATGAATTTCCAAAAATACTTCGGATTCACTTTTAGATCACTTTGTACCTTCTGAATGTAATTAAGATACTTTTAACTTGAAATTCTATTAAAAATATCTCTTGATTCACAAAATAGTTTAAAATTATTCTCAGTTGGAGATATATATTTTATATTTGGACCATAACTTGTTTCTTCGATTTTTAAGGCTTTTTAATTCTTTATCGTACCAATCTGGAACAAAAGATCTCGATTTCAAAAGGAACAGATTCAAGAAAACAATCAAACATTATATTCTTAAATTCAAAGACCATAGAGTTAATATTTAAACAATTATTCAGATGAGACGTCTACTTGTGACAACAAGGAATTTAGTTTTATAAAATCGGTCTTTTTAAAATTTAATTTTTAAATCGCGTCTACTAAAATACGGTTTTTTTTTTTTTAAATCCCGTCTTCTAAAATCCCGCCTATTCATAATCCCAACGTATTAAAATCCCGCTTTTTAAAATCCCGTCAAATACCGTAAATCCCGTTTTTAACAATTCATTTGGGTATTAAACAAAAATTATAACGTGTTTGTAAATTTAAAAATAAAAATTACTCGAATAACAGAAAATATGTGGGCGTGTTTTTGATTTTTACTGTACACATTTGTTGTTATGCACTAACTCCCACTAAAATTGGGACTTGGTTATTATGAACTAATTTACATTATTTTTGGAACTAACTCCCAACATAAAATGCACTAAGTCCCAAATTCAAATATAGGTACGTCCTTCAAGTTAGTTGTTCGAGAAAAATCGAAATTAAGTTAGCAGAACATGGTTTTCTATGGAAATTGAATTAATTATTTTCTTTTTCTAATTTTTTTTCAAATTTTTTTAAAATGGGGTACTTAATTCGACCTAGCCGACCACCTAAATAATCAAAAAGATTTTGGTCGAAAAAAGTTGAATTGTTCGAGAAAAATAGAAATTAAGTTAGCGAACATGGTTTTGTATGGGAAATTAGAAAAATATTTTTTTTTTTTTTTAAACAATTTTTTTGGAAATTTTTTTTTTGATTCATAGAGCACTTAAATAGCTCCTAAATACTAGACTAAAACTTTTTTTTTTCTTGTGTTTTAAGTATTTTCCGGTAATTGGTCTGCTAACTTGAAATCAAGTTAGCAGAACATTAATTTACAACATAAGTACAGGAGCACTTAATTTTGTAGTTGGGTACTTAATTAGCACTTAATTAGCGCCTAATGATGACGTCACAAAAAATTTGTTCTGCTGACTTTGGTCTGCTAACTTGAGGGACATAATATAGGTCTATGACCCACTAAATAAAAACTACCAAATGATAAAAAGAAACTTTGCATACACCCAACCTCGCACCTACCCTAAATCATATAGTGTGCCCAAGCAGGGGGGTTGCAGTTCATTACATACCTCACTGTTTATTAAAATCGTTGGAACTTATTTCAAAATAAACTAAGTGCCAAATGAACTAACTCCCAAATTTATGAACTAAGTCCAAACGAAATTTTGGTGGTAGTTAAAAAAACTAGTTTTGATTGCAAAAGCGGGATAATAAGAGACGGGATTATAAAAAACCGGATTATAAGAGACGGGACTATAGAAAGCGGGATCTTGAAAAAGCGGGATTATAAAAAACAGGATTATAAAAAGCGGGATTTTAAAACCGGAATTTAACAAAAACGGGATAATAAAAAGCGGGATATCGATCCCCACCCGATTTTCGAGCAACATCTACCTTCAGTACGAATAAAGCCAGAAACTTTAAATTCCGAATTTTTGCTAAGCTCACCAAATTTGAGGTTGTCCATTCAGGGGGCGTGGTATCAACCCACTTTTTCACAATTATTAGTAATTGGGTTGGGTTCGATATCCCGTTTTTATAATCCCGTTTTTTAAAATCCCGCTTTTTCAAGATCCCGCTTTCTATAATCCCGTCTCTTATAATCCCGTTTTTTATAATCCCGTTTCTTATTATCCCGCTTTTGCAATTAAAACTACTTGTTTTAACACCCATCAAAATAAACAGTGAGGAATGTATGCCCCCTAGCAACCTTCCTGCTTGGGCACACTATAGGATTTGGAGTAGGTGCGTGGTTGGGTGTATGCAAAGCTTCTTTTCATCATTTGGTAGTTTTAATTTGGTGGGACATAACCCTATATTTGAATTTTGTGACTAAGTTCATTTTATGTTGGGAGTTAGTTCCAAAGGTAATTTTAGTTGGAGTTAGTGCATTGGGAGTTAGTTCATTTGGAAGTTATGTATATGTATATAATTTTGATTTTGTGAGCAAAAACAAATGTGTACAGTAAAAACCAGAAACAACCCCACATATTTTCTTTTATTCGGGTAATTTTAATTTTTTGAAATTTTATAATTTTTCGTTTAATATACCCAAATGAATTTCGAAAAACGGGATTGGCGGGATTTTAGAAGACGGAATTTAAAAAAACGGTATTTTAGTAGACGGAATTTTAAAACTTTTTTTTCGGGATTTTCGATTTCTGATATGCAAACAATTAAATCAGTGTTACAGAAATGATTGCTGATTCAAATAAGGGAATTATTTTATATAAAGCCATATATGTATATATATGTACATATGTATATACAGACAAGTTTTGTTTTTGATATTTCGAAAGTACTAATTATTTTATACTAATTTTATTTATTTTTTCATTGTTTATAATAATTCTATGCTAAAAGTAGTTTTTAAACACCTCTTTTGATTAGTTTTTGAGTAACTTAAAATTATTAGCAATATACATACACTGATTGATGTTGTTTGAAATAAACGAACATTTTAATTAAAATGCTTTAAGAAGCTATGTATGAATAATCATTGGCGGTATACATTTTCAGAGACGAATTGGCACCAGAACATGCCGCACGTCCACGAGATTGGACATAATCAGAGGCAGCATCATCGAAAAAGACGACAACAACTATACAGATGTTGTGATGAAATCGAAGTGTAGGCGTATGCTCGTGGCAATGACCACCCACAAAATGTTGTCAATTGCATTCATAAAGCATTTTTCAAATTAAAAATAGAAAGTTCAATATAAGAATAAATATATGTACATGTTATAATTACATTAACAAATTCTTTCGAACCATTAAGAGATTAAGACACGCGATTGCAACTTTTCTGTTCTGTTTCCATTTTATATACGAAGTACTGGCAGTGTTTCAAAATATCGACAATTTGGGGAGAAAATCATGAATAATGATTGGGTATTCAGATGAATAACACCTGCATGATCTTAAAACTGCTGATGCACACGGGGAGAACTTATCTTATATACAATGCTTGGCAATCAAAAAGTACACACATACATATATACCATCGTACATACCATAAGTATAAAGAATTCGCGGGCTGATTTGTCAGTTTGTGAAATTATGTTTAATCGGTTTTAAATTTGGAAGAGTAAACATTTTTAGTTTTTATAAGTAGACAGTAACGCCCATATTATTCACTCGATACATCTAGATTAAAACTTAAATCCAGATGTATGTGTTTACATTGCATTTGTATAATTTACATCCGGATTTAAGTTTTAATCTGGATGTATCTAGTGAATAATATGGCGGTAAGAGTTTATCTGAAGAAAGTCGGCAATTTAATTGAATTAACACATAAATATGAAATATTCTCTTTTTCTTTCGATGCGAGTCAGATTGGTTAACTTGATTATCAACAATTAGCAAAGTATAGTGTCTTGAAAACTAGGTTGATAATAATTGTAAAAATTGTATTGAGTGAATTACATTTTTAGTAATTTTTTTTGAGCACATACAGTTTGAAGTGTATAATGTATTCTTAAAAAACACACTTTGGATGTTACAGACTTGCTTTTTTTAAACGACAATAATGATGGTTTGGGCTACTGAAACTGGCAAATGAGCGGTCTCTGTTCCTTTTTGTTAACCAGTGAATCAGGAATTTTGTCGATTTAAGGTTTGAAATGACCTATGTACATTAGGGTGTCCCATAATTTTGTTTTTTAACGCATACCTTTTTATTTTTTAAGTACCTCTCAGACCTGATCATATGCAAAATATTAGCTTCGTAGACCTATAGGAACCCGTGCCGACTTGACGTTAAAGATAAGAAGTGATATTAATATGTATGAACCATTTTTAAGTGTTTGATGAATTTTTGTTTTTTCTTGCAATTTGTTCCAATTTAAGAGCAGTACAAATCAATAAATGTCAATATTCAATTAAAATGAATCAAACATGTAATTATTTAAGTAGATATTTCCTTTTTTCAGTCAGAATACGATTTCTCATGCTTCTTTACACATTGTAAGAGTATTGTGGACAGATGTGAGTTAGTTTATTCTTTTTGGTAGTACTGGATGCCGGCAATACGTTTGCCGTCATACCAACACTTAATATCACCCAAAATAAACGAAAAAATACTGTCAAAAACGGAGGGTCAAAAATATTGTTTTGGTCATTTCTTTTTGTGTTATGGGATAGGGCCAATACATGCATTTGACGGTGTCTTGGATCAACACGTCTATGTGGATACCTATTCAAAATAGGACTATGCTACCTTTCGCTAAGTAAAATGGGAATGCAACGTCGGTGTAAGGCTGTTATTGATAATTAAGCGTTCACAACAAAATATTAATCCTAATTTAATTTTGTAATGTAATTTTTTTTAAATTTTGTTTGACTTTTCTATCATTTTTGTTAAATATTTAAAATACTACTTTTTTTTTAACAGGATATTTCACGTATTAATTTAGTTTTAAGCATGTTTTATTTTTTCTTTAAAATATAACCAAATATGAATTCATCTAAAATATGAATTCATCTGAAATATGAATTCATCTAAAATATGAAAGGATGTAGGTATGCTTTTTGTATTAAAATAAAGTTTATCCAAAGTTAGCTTAACATAGCACTTTTTTTCATTCAATTTCATTCAATCAAACGCACTACTTTTTTTTTGAACACAGCTGTATTCCGAACAGGGACGTCGTTTCATAAAATTACAAAATTACAAAATAAAAAAAAAAGAAAAAAAAACAAAATAAAAATAAAAAGCAATTTTTTTTAGAAAATGGCGGTTCAGTTCCTTCACAGTTTTGTGTGCATAGAGCTTGTCTATATTTCTTCAAAAACAAAAATGTTGGCCACAAAGCTACACTCAATAGAGAATGCTACATAATAATGATCACCGAATTTTAAATTTTGCAATTTATTAGCATTAAGCACAGAAAGCAGATCGCGCTTCCATGCGCAACTCTCTCCAAAGTTTAGCCAAGCTAAAAATAAGCAAAAGATTTTAGTCTAGACTTTCTTACTGTACATCACTAATTTGTCAAAAGTAACTGAAGTATTTCAGTAGTATATAGAATTTGTATTATTAAAAAAGCTTCTTTTAAACAATGTCAGTCCACGGAAAAAAAACAAAAACATCTAATTTAATGATTAGGAATTCTAGTCTAGTTGGAAATAATTCACACTAGATATTTGTCACGAAATTTGAACTAAACTTAACAAAAATTGCGTATTGACAAGGCCCTCACTAGTCAACTGATGAGTCCAAGTGAGGTCGCTGGGACCAAAAGAATTAATTTTATTTGATTAAATTCATTTGAAATAATGAAAACAAATTCTTTGAAATGGTTGAATATAATTTCTTCCGAGAGAACAGCTGTTTTCTATGATATATTCCAAATGTCAAAATAAGGTTCAAGCTGATGTTTGGGGAGAAAAGTCGGATATAGAATTTAGCGTTACCTACGTACTTGGCTTAAATATGGAAGAGCTTTGATTTCAACGCACTACTATTAATCAATTGAAGGAAACATAAGAAAACAAGGCATAATTTAGCGTAATGGACTGGGATCAGGAGAGGACGTTATCTCAAATGCAAAACAAATCTGAAAAAAAAAATAATTTTTAATCTTGGATAAAAAAATCTCAGTCAATGGGTATATTAAAAGTTTACACTCGATTAAAATGCATTATTTGTTCAGTTTATCAATTTTGGGAAAAACAACAAATTATCAAAATTTTACAAAAAGAAGAAATAATACGCCCAGCTTTACCCAAGACTGTATCACCACTGTACAAACACATCAGCGTAGAAAATATCAGAATCGAACAAAAAATACAAAAATTATCTACACAAATTAATAGAATTTTTAAAATTTAAATTAAATTTAAGATGCAGCGCACATATGTAACTCTAAGTTTTTCGTTTCATCTAATATTTAATATACGTATTTAATATAACAAATTAAATATTTCATTTTAACTTTAGTTTGCTTTCAGCCTCCTGTGACAAGACTCAATTTATTTTCAATAAGCTTTGTTTGAATGGATAAATACATGACTAAAAATATGGAATATACTTAGGTATGGGTGGTGTGCAAGATTTGTTGAAAGCGGCCTTTTTTATATTTGCACACATATGTACATACATACTTACACATGAAAAATGGCATTACATTTTTGTTTGCGCAAGATCAGATAACATTTTCTTGCTCCTGCTATTTGCATTTGCACATTTGCACATCTTGCACATATGGTTGGTCCGGCCTTGGTGGTGTAAGATCTTAAATTTATATTAATTCTAGAATTTTGTATTCGAGATTTTATTATCTAGATATTTGTACTCTCTTTTTTGCTTTCTAGATCTATTTTTGGAGATTTTTTTGAGATATTACTTTCGAGATTTTTGCTTCCTAGACTATTATTTTCTAGATATCGTGGTGGACCCCCTTTAAAAAAGCCTAATTAAAAAAAAAAAAAAAACATCTACCTATAAAGTTTTGTATTTAAGAATGTTTTTTTTAATAATATACAAATTCTATATACTATCTACTGAAATACATCAGCCAAGTAGAAGTCTTAGCACTATTTTATTTGGACTTGTTGAATTATTGATTCAAAATTGCTTTTAACGGCCTTTAGTCTTAAAAAAATTTGGCGTTTCGTCCCGGCGATCTCACTTGGACTCATCAGTTGACTAATGAGGTCCTTTGTCAATACGCAATTTTTTGTATAGTTCAGTTCTTCATACATAGAAAAAACCTTTTTATATAAACATTGCCATGGCCCCGGGCAAAAAACAAAAACTTCCAATTTAATGATTAGGAATTCTAGCCTTGTTGGATATAGTTCACACTAGATATTCGTCACGAAATCTATGTATCTATGTATAATGAACTGAACTTAACAAAAAATTGCGTATTGACAAAGGCCCTCGCTAGTCAACTGATGAGTCCAAGTGAGATCACCAGGAAGAAACGCCAAATTTTTGTAGGACTAAAGGCCGTTAAAAGCTATTTTGAATCTATAAAGTTACCTACTAAAGTTTACAAAAAAAAAATTCAAAATTCAATAATTTACACCCACAAGTCCTTCTAAAAATTTATGCAAAAAATGCAAATTAATTTTCGAGTTGAGAATTAAGTAAAACCATTATTCTCATCTTTATTTTTGTCTCACACGATTTATAGGTATTCAACTAAAACGTACACTCAGAAATCGCAACCTAAAATCCAGTATGATCGGGTTTTTTTTTACATTTTCTTATAAGCGATTATTATATGGTGAAACTCATAATTCTTTAATTAAAAAAAAAAGGAAAAACATGATGCTTTTAATTAAGAAGAAGTTGACTTGAGATTATAAATACATGTACGTTTAAAAGGTTGATTTGTGGATGAATGAAAAATTCCAAAAGCTCTGTATCCAACGTTGAACGACACTTACAATATAATGAATACTCAATTTGACATTTCCTTTATAGTTAAAATTTCAAAATTGAGTTTAACTCCCTCTGCAGTTCACTTATCGGATTTTGTAATCAGGGTGAATATTAATTCAATCTCATTAAAAGCTAAACAAATGTAATAAGTTTAACCAACTATCAGGCGAACCTCTTTCATGATCATTAACTTCATATTTTTGCACATTAGTTACACATGACACGACACACCAGTACAGCATGGTAACTGATAACTGTCACCATCGCTGGTTATCATTTGTTCAATATGTTTTATTTACAGTGAATAATTTTCAACAATATAAAGTTAAATTTATTATAATGTTATTATAAACAGCACTCCAATGCTGTATCTCCCAAAACAAAAAATAGGAATTCCCATAATTTCATCATAATAGCGCACCGCTTCGCCTATAATCGAATAAGATCTCTGTCATTATCTAACTGAAGCTTCTCTATCTAGCTTTTATTTTTTTTTTCGAAATCATATTTAATTTTTTTTTCTAAAGAGTGAGGTCAATTATATGTTTTTTGTCGTTTTTTCTGAAATGTTTTGATATTATTATTTTTGCTGGTTGAAACGCAATTATAAAAAGCTTCTCACAGTCTCAGTCATTCGGTGATTTTCGTTGCGGTGAGAACTTACGCGTACGTCGTAAGTACGTTTTCGACTAGACTTTATGTATTTTACTTCGAAAATGTTATTATTTTCGGTATTCGTTTTGACAATCGTTGAAATATCAAACTGTCAAATAAATTCAATTGTCGAAATAAAAATTAACGAGAGATACTGTACGAAGACAGTATGTCATGGAATGGATTTTCCCTCGACGCAGGAGGTTGTGTCTTTCGAGCCAGATAACAGTAATCAGCAAACAACAATTGTTTTCGAAAATTCAACCTTTTCAAATTTTCCTCTCAATTTGTTTTCGACTTTTGAAAATTTGGCGGAATTGGATATGAGAGACTGCTCGATAAGTCATATGACTTGGCAAAATTTTCTTTATGCTATGAATGTAAAAGTGCTCTTTCTGTCAAATAACTCGCTGATAAAGCTAAATGAGCAGGTATTTAGTTACGCTCTGAACATGCAGTATTTGTGGATAGAAAACAACAGAATTAGGAATTTAGCTAACGACAGTTTTAAGGGACTAACACAGCTCCAATACTTATCTTTGTTAAACAATCGAATAACGTATCTACCTGATGGCTTGTTCGATGATCTACGAAGCCTAGAAGTTGTGATTTTGGCCGAAAATAAGATCAAGTACATTCAAGGCGATTTGTTTACTAAAAGCCCTAAGCTCCTGTCCATCGATTTGAAGGATAATCGTATTTTTAACATATCCGATAATGCCTTTAAGGGTCTCGATAACATCATGAACTTGGATATATCACGGAATAAGCCTCTTAGAAGATTAATATTAAACGTTGTCGCTTCTAATTTTTACGCCGATTCTTGTTCGTTGCGCCAGTTGAATATATATGGCAGTGTTAACTTCGCTCACATAAACGGAAATCGAATTCTTGAGTTGTATTTCTCCCAACCGGAATCTCTACAGACACTTGAATTGAGAAATAATTCTTTACAACAGATAGCCTCTCTGACACGTGCTTATAATCTTGAATATCTAGACTTATCCGATAATCACAAACTCGAATCAGTTCCTGATTCTTGGGGTGTGGATTCTTTACAAAAGCTTGACTTAAGTAATACGGGATTAAAAGAATTCCCAGAGTCGATTCTTTCGCAAAAGGGAACTTCATTAAAACTGCATTTTTTGAATATATCGAGTAATGCAGTTAAAGAAATCGATCCAAAAATCTTTGGTCGTTTGGAAAATATTACAAACTTCTACTTCCACGACAATAACTGGAACTGCTTCCATCTTCGCTTGATGATGGATCTTCTAGTCAATCCCAAAAAAATGGCTTATAGTGTCGATGAATTCGACTCATTATTTCCTGGTGAATATATTGGAGGAATCAAGTGCATGTATCGGTCTGTGGATGATGAAGATGATAAACCTCCCACGGTGAAAAAGAAACTTTCAGGTGCAACAGAAGAAGTTGAAGAACTTCGCAACGAACTCAAGACAATCATTCAATATTATGAGGGAAAATTTGCAAAGGTAATCCAAGCCTTAGACGATTTAAAGACCAGGGTGGATACTTTTGCAATGGAGAATGCTACTGTTTGGCAGCATATCACATTAATGACTTAATTTATATTTCATTTGGAAAGGCAAATTATGCAAACGATTCAATTTCAATATAATTATTAGTGTATATTTTTTATAATCAATAAAAAAAAATTGTACTCAACTGGTTGTTAAACATTTATTCAGTTTATTTTTTTGATTTGCGCTCCAATAAGTCCGAGAGATGGCATTATATGGATTTCAATCAGAAGGAGGAAGTGTAGTCAAGCCGTGCATGACATCACAATGCGGGAACACAATTATAGAAGAAGTTAAAAAAACAGGCAATGTATGTATGATCTACAAGTTTTGTGTGCGTTATTTTTAGTCAACGACCTTGTTGTTATAAGAAAGAAATTACATTTTTGTTTAAATAATCCAAACATCTGAAATGGATCGATGACGTAATGCCAAGTGGTAAAAGGAATAAAGATTCATGGGATCTAATCTAAATGCAAAATATAGTCTTAAATGTACCAAAATACAGTATTCGTTTTGAGATTGATGATCGAGCTGGCACTCGTGAATTAGCTTAATCCTAGCCTTAACTTGGTGGTAATGTTAAATGTTAATTGATGTTTAGTGTATGTATTTTTAACATAAAAAACCCACTTTGTTTTATTTTAACTAAGCACAATAAAATTGACTTTCGAATTAGGGTGTAGGCAAGAGGTCTCTACGATTGTTCCCGAAGCGTAATTTTGCCATGATGCGTCAGTCGATGTATCTCGTCTTTTGGTGATGAAACACAACAAAATGCCGGAAGCTTTAATAAAAATTTTGGAAACAAAAATAACAGATATGCAAAATAGGTACTGATAGTAATTTTTTAAGAAATCTGTTTTTGACTTTTGCGATTGTGGGGTTGTTATGAACGAGAACGTTTTTCTGTGCTGAGCCATTTTACAGGGTGTCCCGGACCTGGTTGGCATTATTTAAGGGTATGGTTCTTGGCTATATTCTAAGAAAAAAATCGTTTTACAGCAAATGGTTATGTCCAATTTTGACATCATTTACCGTGGATTTAAGAAAACACTTACTTTGAAGTACCCCTGAACCATGTTAACAAAAATTGCTCTGTTAATTCTAGTGGTAGAAACTTCGTTCAGGACTTTATTTTTAGAACAAATATTAGACTTGAAACTGGATATCTTAAGTCTGAGACAATATATCAACTTTATTTAGACGGGTTTTAAAGGCTAGTATTTTTTCTAGGTCCTAAAATAACAACAAAACAACCCAAACTTGAGTATAAGGTATAATGTTATTCAGGTGATCAGAAGAGAAAAAAATCACTTATTTTGTCCTGTTCCTTTGAATCGTTTCTATCCATTAAAAACTAGAAAATGTTCGTTCGGCAAAAGACGTTAATATCGACAGTATAGCAAAAATCCTTAGCGACCGTATTAGTTTTAAGGAAATTTTCTTCTGGATTGATGATTGGCCATCCAGCGCTTCAATTGAATTTTTAAGCTTGCTATCGGCTTTACGGATCAAATATCTCTTTCCCATTTTAACTCGACGAGACCAGCATATGACTAGCGATACGAAATGTTTGATAAAACTTGTTTTAATAAGTTTATCAGCTGCTTTTGTCAATTTCAAATGAATTATGATTGAAAGGCACCAAAAATCCTTCAATATACGACGTTTGGGACCTCGTAAGTTGGAAAATTTAACCAAAAAAATGTATTAATAAAAAAAATCTGCAGAATCAGAGCCACCTTTTGACAATTTCAGCGTTAAAATGTTGTTCTGAACATTTTACAGAAAAAGGCAGAATACTAAACCTTTTACTGTAGATCACCAATACATCATTTGAGCTGTGTGAAGCCAGAACCCCGAGCTCAAAACTTTGGGGCCAAATATATCAGAATCGTTTGTCCATCGTTTGTCCAGGCAAAATTTTCGTTTGTCCACCCCCAGGAAAAAAGTTATTAAGCTCTTCTTTTTTATAGGAACACCCCCACAAATTAAAAAGTCGCCTCACGCCCGCAAATGATAACTTATATAGATGGGACATTGTGCATTCGTTTGTCCAGCAGCCGATACTGATTGCCCACCAAAAATTTTTACTTTACCACACTTAGTTCAAACGATATTCAACATTTCTTTTTTATAGGAACACCCCCACAAATTAAAAAGTCGTCTACTACCCACAATTAATAACTTAGGAGGATGGGACCAATTGCATTCGATTGTCCACCAAAAATTTTCGTTTGTCCACCCTTAGTTCAAAAGTTATTTAACATTTCTTTTTATAGCAACTATCACAACCCTAAAAACCTTAAAAGTCGTCTACCACCCACAATTTTCAACCAGCGGCCCATACTGATTGTCCACCAAAAATTTTCGTTTGTCCACCCTTAAGTCAAATATTATTCAACTTTTCTATTTTATGGCACCCAACGCTAAAATTGAAAATTTCACTCAGCCGAATCAAACCTTTTGCAATCGTTTGTTCATCGTTTGTCCAGGCTAGAAAAAAATAAAAAAAAATTTTGACCCCCTTCAAAAGTTATTCAACTTTTCTATTTTATAGCAACACCCCCAAAACTAAAAACTTGCCTACCACCCACAATTTTCAACTTAGAACGTCGAAACAAAAAGCCTTCGTTTGTCCAGCAAAACTAAAAACAATTTTCAACTTAGAACGTCGAAACAAAAAGCCTTCGTTTGTCCAGCGGCCCATACTGATTGTCCACGAAAAATTTTCGTTTGTCCACCCTTAGGTCAAAAATTATTCAACTTTTCTATTTTATGGCGCCCAACGCCAAAATTGAAAATTTCACTAAGCCGAATCGAACCTTTTGCAATCGTTTGTCCATCGTTTGTCCAGGCTAGAAAAAAAATAAAAAAAAATTTTCGACCCCCCCTTCAAAAGTTATTCAACTTTTCTATTTTATAGCATCACCCCCAAAACTAAAAATTGACCCCATGCCCACAATTTTCAACTTAGAATGTCGAAACAAAAAGCCTTCGTTTGTCCAGCGGCCCATACTGATTGTCCACCAAAAATTTTCGTTTGTCCACCCCAATGTCAAAAATTATTCAACCTTTTTATTTTACTATCAAGATTTTAGTTCAGACACAAACCATTTCATATAGTTCGCACATTTCATGCAAAAAATTTTCGAATTAAATTTCCATTTTATTAATGCAAAAAATGTTCGAACAAAATTTGCATTTTTTTTTTCAACACAAAAAATGTTCGAACAAAAGGACCATGGGCATTTTGGCATATGGAGAGCACTTTATTTAATTATATAGCAGCTAAATTGAAATCGAGCGCAAAAGTTGTTTTTTGGCACATTTTATAAAAAAAGTATTTAAATTGCAAAAAAAATTATTTGAAAAAAATGGCAACACTTACTAAAAAGTGTTTCACTTTTTCTGAAAGCCTGAAGTATGTTCTTTCATTTTATTTTTAAATCAACTTATTTGTATAAATAGTTTTCGAAAAATTTTCTTTCAAACTCAAAAAGCTGAAAAAGAAAGTTACTGTCAACCCGGGTCACTTTAGCACTTTTTCAAATTAAAATGTGAATAACTTTTGCAATAATTTTTTTTTTTAAAGGAGATTTCAGCCATTTTACTTACTTCGCTCACTCTATTAGGTATGATAAGTCTTGAAAAATACTAATGAACAGTTTTATATATGTATGGTAATATATGGGTGGCCAAAGTCACCATCCCATTTACTATTTAGGGTGAATTTGGCCGGACGGACGATTTCCTCATTTTCAGATGAACTACAGGCAGCAAGTCAATCTCACCCAACCCAAGTGAAAGAAGAGAATTTTTTTTTATATATTAAGTATTTTTTGTTATTAGTTTACTCTACTGGTCTGTTTTTAATATTTTTTTTGAAAATACAAGTAAATATTAATTCGAATTTTCATATACTTGAAAGGATATTTGAAAAAAGAATCTCTCTCGGCGATCCACATTTAGAACAGTAAGTTTGTTTCTGCAGATCAGTCTTGTTCACATGTGCAACGTCTTTTTTTTTCTGGATATATAAAGCTGTATCCAGCATCTCTTCGTAAGAATAGGCGTGTTTTGGTGAGAAACTGCAACCCAGCCAGTCAAAATTTATTTAGAGATACAACAAAAAAAAAACTGACATTTACACTAACTTTTTTCTCCAGTCAAATTTTACTGGATAAAAGTAGTTTCTCTTACTCAAACTTAGTGGGAACTGTGGTTCGTTTTCTTGATTTTTTTTACTTCACTGAGCTATATTCTCACCAATACACGGCTATTAAGACTGTTAACTCGTCGTTCTCTACATTCAAGATGAAGCCGAAGTAAAATTTTATGTTTCTTTACTGCAAACCTGACCTTCGTCACTCATGATTTCTTGTTCTTGCCACCCAGCCAAAGTCACCCAAAATGAATGTCAAAGTCACCCCACCATTTGGCATTTATTATAAAAAAAATAAAATTTATTGTTTATAAAAAAGTTACAAAGGGTAGAATAAAGGGAATTAAATTTAAAAAAAATACATATATCGGAGTTAAAATCATTTTACAATTTACAATTTACATTTTTAAGAAAAATAAATTTTATTATATTTTATTTACTAATTTTAATTAAATAAAGCTGGTATGATCATTTTTTAATTCATTGAACTATACAAATTTACAAAGAAGTTTGAAAAAAATTAAAAACTCCTTCATATTTAAAATTTTTTTTTAAAAAGTATCCATTCAAAAGGCAAGGTAACCCAACCAGGCCACAATCACCCGGGTTGACGGTACTGCTTTTCTGTATAAAGGGTGTCCCATAAACAATGGTCGAAAATGAAACTGGTGATAGGGCAGGTCATGACTATTCAGAATTTAACTTGTCCGTACCCCATCATAACGGTTTTCGAATAACGGCAGTTTTTTGGAAATTTTGGAAAACCCATACTTTGAACCAGTTATTTGGTTACCCTATCCATAACTGATTTTTGGTTTTCTTAATTTGTTTCACATAAATATTGTATGATAGTAAGATTAATTTTCTGCATTAAAATATTTTTGATATCCTGCACCATTTTGCTCAAAATTAATTGATAATACGACATTTTGATCAAACCTTTTTCTTACTTCAGTTTTTAAAAGAGCATCCTGAAAACATATCATGTGACTCAACACTGATTTTTAGATTTAAAAATTTGCCATGATATTGAAGTTTCTTAAAAGGTATAAAACTCACCAATGACAATCTTCGATTAAAAGTTATAAGAATTTTAACTCAAACAAACAGGCTTGTTAAATAATTAAAAATAAATTTTTTTTTGAGTTTGAAAGAAAATTTTTCGAAAACCATTTATACAAATAAGTTGATTTAAAAATAAAATGAAAGAACAGACTTCAGGCTTTCAGAAAAGGTGAAACACTTTTTAGTAAGTGTTGCCATTTTTTTGCAATTTAAATACTTTTTTTATAAAATGTGCCAAAAAACAACTTTTGCGCTCGATTTCAATTTAGCTGCTATATAATTAAATAAAGTGCTCTCCATATGCCAAAATGCCATGGTCCTTTCGTTCGAACATTTTTTGTGTTGAAAAAAAAAATGCAAATTTTGTTCGAACATTTTTTGCATTAATAAAATGGAAATTTAATTCGAAAATTTTTTGCATGAAATGTGCGAACTATATGAAATGGTTTGTGTCTGAACTAAAATCTTGATAGTAAAATAAAAAGGTTGAATAATTTTTGACATTGGGGTGGACAAACGAAAATTTTTGGTGGACAATCAGTATGGGCCGCTGGACAAACGAAGGCTTTTTGTTTCGACGTTCTAAGTTGAAAATTGTGGGCATGGGGTCAATTTTTAGTTTTGGGGGTGTTGCTATAAAATAGAAAAGTTGAATAACTTTTGAAGGGGGGGGTCGAAAAATTTTTTTAATTTTTTTTCTAGCCTGGACAAACGATGGACAAACGATTGCAAAAGGTTCGATTCGGCAAAGTGAAATTTTCAATTTTGGGGTTGGGTGCCATAAAATAGAAAAGTTGAATAATTTTTGACCTAAGGGTGGACAAACGAAAATTTTTGGTGGACAATCAGTATGGGCCGCTGGACAAACGAAGGCTTTTTGTTTCGACGTTCTAAGTTGAAAATTGTGGGCATGAGGTCAATTTTAGTTTTGGGGGTGATGCTATAAAATAGAAAAGTTGAATAACTTTTGAAGGGGGGGTCGAAAAATTTTTTTTATTTTTTTTCTAGCCTGGACAAACGACGGACAAACGATTGCAAAAGGTTCGATTCGGCTAAGTGAAATTTTCAATTTTGGGGTTGGGTGCCATAAAATAGAAAAGTTGAATAATTTTTGACCTAAGGGTGGACAAACGAAAATTTTTGGTGGCCAATCAGTATGGGCCGCTGGACAAACGAAGGCTTTTTGTTTCAACGTTCTAAGTTGAAAATTGTGGGTGGTAGACGACTTTTAAGGTTTTTAGGGTTGTGATAGTTGCTATAAAAAAGAAATGTTAAATAACTTTTGAACTAAGGGTGGACAAACGAAAATTTTTGGTGGACAATCATAATCAGCCGGTGGACAAACGAATGCAATTGGTCCCATACTCCTAAGTTGTGAATTGTGGGTGGTAGACGACTTTTAAATTTGTGGGGGTGTTTCTATAAAAAAGAAATGTTGAATAACTTTTGAACTAAGGGTGGGAAAGTAAACATTTTTGGTGGACAATCAGTATCGGCTGCTGGACAAACGAATGCACCATGTCCCATCCATATAAGTTATCATTTGCGGGCATGAGGTCAATTTTTAATTTGTGGGGGTGTTCCTATAAAAAAGAAAAGCTTAATAACTTTTTTCCTGGGGGTGGACAAACGAAAATTTTGCCTGGACAAACGTGGACAAACGATGGACAAACGATTCTGATATATTTGGACCCAAAATTTTGAGCTCGGGGTTCTGGCTTCACACAGCTTATTGTCAATAGGAAGAGTTTTGCACGCAGATTCTAAAAGTATTAGTCGGGCGAAAAAAATCAGGGAATAAATGCTTGCCCGACCATTTCAAAAAACCGTTTTTTTTTATGAGAACCTATCTCATCGGGATTATTGGTAACATAAGTATCAAACGAAAGGTAAGACTGCCCTCTTCATAAATCCAGTGTCGGGCAAACTTTTTCAGGGAATAACCTGCCACCCGACCACTTCGAAGACAAAAATTGATTTTTTTTCGTTTAACTTTAGAAGTCATAAAATATCACTACCGTTGTCAAATTAATTTAAAATTAGTATAGATCTTCTTCTTACTTCTCTTAGCTCAATATTCTAGCCTCGCTGTCCTTAATTTGTCCAGCAGCATTTGTGCATGTGCATCTTTTGTCACCTTTATGAGGTATAAGCATTCATCATCATACCATATGGGTCTTTCCACTATGGTGACTGGTATAGCTTGCGGTGGTTTTGACTACCTCTTTGGTTATATCGTGATACTGGAAGCACTTATTGTTGTCGTCTGTAAGTGCATAGCAGGGAAGTTCTTAACCAGGACTCTGGATAATCCAGGTGTGATAAAGCACCTTATTTCGAATTATTTCTTCTTTTTTTCGTTAAACAGACGAGATATTATTTTCGACGAACTAAGATTATAGACAACGTTGACATTTGACCATCGAAATGTATGCACTTTTTTTGTTGGATACGTGCCTTGAGTCTATTAGTTCATGGTCGATTTAGTTGAATAATTTTTAATATTTTTAAAGGTTTTGAATTTGATAATTACCACAAATCTAAACATTTCTAGAAAAAATCAAATCAAGAGTAATTATGAAAATGTTGTTGGAAATTTATAATTTTATTTATAATTTATATTCAGCATTAAAAACTACATGAAAACGATACCCCACTCGACCTAGTTCCAAAGGCTGCCAGAAGTATTTGACAGCTGTTGATGATGCAGCATGAAGGAACACACCTATTAGTTACATTTCTTCTGAATTTTTGGTAGCTAACCCAAGTGGTTGTCGATTTATTCAAGCCATCAAAATTAATAGATAATATGATGGTGCGAAATCTTTCAAAAAGTTATTACAATTCATGGTCAATTTTTAATTCATGAATATCATTAAAGTTCTATTTTATTTCGTTTCAATGTAAAACCCATGTATTTAGATGTACATGCAAGAATTTGACACAATAAGTGTGTTCCACACCCAGTTTCAAACAGTTTCAGACTGCCAGATTTAGTCATTTTTAGTCCGAAGTCGTTCCAGACTTCAAAAGTTGTGCTAATTCTTACAAAAGAGAGCGCGCTCGAGAGAGTAAAACATTTCCCCTTCTTGTCAGTTTTAGTCCGAGGAATTTCTTCTGGCTATTTCTGGGCTGGATGTCAAATGCCTGGTTGCCGTATGTCAGATGACGTAATTTGTCAGTTGAGTACAAATATCAATGCCGGACAAGGGTTGCCCAAGTGTTAATTTTATTTTGATTTTAGTTTTGAAAGATAAGCCTACTTTTATCATTATATTAAACTTTTAACTAATCAACTAATTACAAAAAATTTACGCCAATAAGCAAAACTATTTCTTAAAAAGAAAATTTAAAATTGACGATATTGAGTATTACTTATATTATATAGTGCTACTTGAAGAAAAACACGCTTAAGCTTCATAATTTAATGTATAATTAAAGATTTGTTTGTTTGTATATTAATATACTTGATGTAAGCTTGTACGTTTATTCTCTGTTAACATTTTATTTTCTTGGGATGTGATTCTTGAAAATTTTGATTAAGATTTATCACTGATCTACGGCAACCATAGTCGAATATATTTTTTGACGTTTAAAAAGTAGTCCAATTTAGTGCGAAAACCGTTCCAGACATTTTTTAAGTTTTCTTTCTTTTTGAGAGCATTTCATCCCCACTCCTCAAATTTGACATTTGACCAACTTTTAGTGCGAGAAATCTTGGGAACAGACCTAATTACTTTCGACTGAAATTTCAGATTATTCTTGCGTTCAACTTAATAGCCCAGTCCTTAAAATTTTAAAAATGTTAGATCTGCGCTTGGTTAAAATGCAGTCTTAAATAAAATTTTAATTTTTCATGCCCTCTATTTTCGGTCAAAAACTTATACCAACGAAAAAGTTTAAACAAATAAATACAAAACTTTATTGAAGACTTACCACAGTTGATGCAAACTATAAAAAATCCTTTCGGTAATCATTATCAAATGACTTTTTTTATAAATTTTTCGAATTCTTTAAAATTGCGCAAGCTTTCAAAGCGAACAAAACAAAAAGAACGGTGACTTCACCAAATATACTGACTGTGTCAAATATTTTCAAACTGCAGACAAACTTGATCTTGACCTCTTGTTTTTTGTTGTTGTTATTGTTGATTTTGTCTGCAATGCAATATGAAAATTGATCTAGTTGCTGATGCTTCTTTGTACATGAAAATTATATTTCTTCCAAAAATAATAAAAAAAAAAATACATTCACAACCACGACCACGATTTACTTCTGAATAGAATGGATACTTGGACGAACAATAAAGTAGGTATAAAACAAATTAAAAAAAAAACCTAGCTGGCAAAACAAGGAAATATAATTTACTCAGCTGTTGCGCTTCTTTGTGGCTTTTTTTTTTTTTTTTTGGTTTTACGGTTAAAGGAATTTTCCGAGAAATTTTGTATTTGGTTATTGCTGATACGAAGAACTGAATAACAATTAACTATTTTTGTGTGAACAACTCACGCGCGCTGGGATGAAAGAAGAAATATGTATGTATGTACGTATATTTTCTTATCTAAAACTTTCAACGACGGGGAAGGAAAACTAAAAGCACGAGCGTCGAGCGAGTTAATCATGTACTTTTAGCTGATAAACTGGAATACGAAAATGGAGAACCAGAAATTTCCCCTTATTCTGTCTTAGAAGAATTTTCTTCAGTTTTCAAATTAATTTAATCGCACCGCAAATTTGCGATTTTCCATCTACATAGGTATCTGAATAATTTCCGTTTGTTTTCAGGTGTCACAAGCGTACGGAGAAAAGTTTAACAAAATATTAAAAGATCACCGTAATTTTATTTTTTTGTTTTAGAGGATCGTGAATTTATGAATTTAATGATTTATAGAAAAATTCCAATTGGAAATTTTTGTAGAATATTTTTCTTATATTACGACAAACAATATGCGAAAAAAAAACAAACACACCGATCGATCTCTTGCACACGGATTTGGGAAATGTTCAAATGGATATGAAAAAAATGAAAAGATGAACTGATTACTGAACTGTCAGCATTGAGGGTGACAGCTATTTTCATACTGGAAAAGTTGCGCTGGATTCATTCATTTTGTGAACTAATTGGGCTTTTCCACCAGCCGTCAGTTTCAAATAAGCAAAAAAAATAGGAAACAGCTGGTCTGAACTTGGTGAAAGGTAAACAAACGACAAATATTTTTATTATATAGTGCTTGTTTGTTTTCCAATAAAAAAGTATAAAACGATGGTTATAACGCCAATTTAACAAAAAAACAACTTCAATAACTTATCAAGCTTATTTATATAAACAAAAATCACAGAAAATATTAAAAATCCACATTGCACTGAAAAAGCATTTGTTTACATTTCTCCAAGTATGATATCACATGTTTTGTTTTTGTTGTTTTGAACTGTCAAAATTAGAAAGAGAAAAGACAAAGATAGTTTTTGGAAAAGCCCAATTGGATATTGGAATTTATTTTTTATTTCAATTGGGCTTTTCCAAAAACTATCTTTGTCTTTTCTCTTTCTAATGTTGACAGTTCAAAACAACAAAAACAAAACATGTGATATCGAACTTGGAGAAATGTAGAGAAATGCTTTTTCAGTGTAATGTGGATTTTTAATATTTTCTGTGACTTTTGTTTATATAAATAAGCTTGATAAGTTATTGAAGTTGATTTTTTAGTAAATTGGCGTTATATCCATCGTTTTATACGTTTTTATTGGAAAACAAACAAGCACTATGTTATAAAAATATTTGTCATTTGTTTACCCTTCTCCAAGTTCAGACCGGCTGTTTCCTATTTATCTTTTGCTTGTTTGAAACTGACGGGTGGTGGAAAAGCCCAATAGGAATTGTATGAAAAAGACAGACAGACTGAAGTAAAATTCCAATATTATTTGTCAGTTGGATCTTGGATGTGTTACTAATGGAGGCATTCAAAGTTCAACAAATGCTTGAACACAATTAGCCTAGTTCCTTTACTTTGAAACTCTGTGCATTTCTGTGAATTTCTACACCAAGTCTGTCAAAGTTCATATAAAAAAAATAAAATGACGTAGAAATTCACACAAATGCAGAGTTTTAAAGAAAAGGAACACACCTATTGATGCGAAGAAGAGCGCGCGTTCTAAGTCCCCTTTCACACGAGGGAACTGAGTTTCCAGCAACTTTCATTTTATGGTGATTGGCAAGAAGTAAGAGGGGAAAATGAAATCTCCCCGGTCAACGATTTGAGGAGATTTTTTTGACATTCCTCTTCACATAAACAGTAGTGTGTGTTCAACCAAGCTACTTTAAAAAGAAACAACAGAAAGTTTCCACGATTTTGTTTCTTCGTGTGAAAGGTACAAGAGATTTTTAAGGAAATTAAAAGAAAACGTAAAAAAAATCTCCGGCAACTTGTTTCCTCGTGTGAAAGGGGACTAACGAATTTTAATGTACATTTAAATAATATATACAATCACGAATCACGTTAATGCCATGTTTCCACCGAAAATTCATCTCGTTTATAAAGCTAAGTACAGACGATTGTCAGATCTTACAATATTGTCAGATCTGTCAGTGAAAAAACTGTTCCAAATGTCTTACAATCGTCTAAACACACAATTTTGTCTGACAATATTGTCAGACACGTCATTGTCAGACAACGATCTGACAAAAAATTGTCAGGTATCATACAAACGTCTGAACACACACACAATCGTATTTATAAACCCATTCCAAAGTATGTCTAACTTTGGACAGCTGTCCAACTCCAAAACCTTATTTATAATCATGTTCTATCGAGTGTCTAACTTAGACACTGAAATTGGGTATCCAAACCTATTCTAAAGCAGGTAGGTTCAATGCACAAAAAGTTGAAAATTAAATGAAATCTTCATTGAACGTATCCAAATGTTCACGAAATTGACAGATTACAGGGATGTTAGTGAGTGTATGAGAATATATTTAGACAACTGTTTATAAATAATGAGAAGTCCAAATTTTTAGCCAGTGGCTAGCTGGACAACTGTCCAAGTGAGTTCTAACGAAATCTAATAAGTACGATTGACAATTTTTATCATTGTCAGTCGATTAGGACATTGTCAGACTCATTGGTCATTGTTAGATGTTTTAATAGAAAACATCTTACAATTGCTAGTAGTATAAATAGGTAACGTCTGCGTCACCACGGTATCGCACGTACATACCGTACATACCGTTTCCTATGTAAAAGTGACGTCATCCATACCTGCATTGACCCAGAAGTGACATAGGGTATATCCCAATTGGAATTTTCGTATTGGATTTATGTGTAGGAAATGTCCCAATTGTAATTTTCTTACTGGATTTTGTGAGTTGGTTTGTTGTTATTTACCAATAGGATCTTACAGGATTTTGCTTCAATATTTCCCATCAAATTCAAAACGTATAAGAATTTCTTTTATACCAAGTGGGATCATTTTACATGGAAATATCCAAGTGGTGTTTTTTTTACAGCGGTTCAGGGAACCAAATTTCTAAGTTTTTTTTTTTATATTTTTTTATGAGTAATAAACCATACTCATTGGAATTATCCCGTTGTGTTGTGGTTTAAACTGTAGATGTTAAGTATTAGAGAAGAAAGGAATGCTCAAACGTTCAGAAAAAAAATAGTTGAGTTAATAATAAAAAATATACATATATTTATTTTATTCAATATCAGGGGCCTATTTCCCAAATCATACATCACATACATTGTATGATTTTGACAGTTCAGTTGTATAGTTTCTGTTTCTCAGATTTGTTGTATGATCCACTGTCATACAACATTGTATGACCGGAGATTACACTAGAAATATTGGAATGTTGTATGATTCTGTTTCTCAGAAATTTATCATACACATCATACAGCAAATTGACCTCAAATTTTTCATACAGCATATAAATTTGTTGTGATTGTTAAAAATGTTAGGGCAAAATGAACGTAAACAAACGAAAATATATACAAAAGTAAGTAATTTTTGAATTAAAAAAATGGTTAATTGTGATGATTTTTCTTTTTAATAGACAACTAAAGAACAACAAATACTTGTCCTTTGGGAAATGACAAGCCAAAAAGAATTACTTTTTGGCCAATTTGCCGGATCGAACAAAACGAAAGAAGAGATAACGTTAGCTTCGAGCAACACAGTTTCCTTGGCCTTGGCATATGGAAAGTAACTCCTTTGTGAATTGTAAATAAAGGATGACTTTTTCTCATTTCATATTATTATAATTTACTTTTATTTCTGGAAACAAACGCTAAATAATTGACTTCGTAGTAAAAAAATTGAGATTTATTTAAACTGCCAATGAAATGTCAAAATCATACACATCATACAACAAACAAAATATCATACAACACTTCCAATGAAATCTGAGAAACAGAAAATTGTATGATGTGTATGATGTATGAAAGTGTTGTTTGTTGTATGAAATGTATGTGATGTATGATCTGAGAAATGGGCCCCAGGTTATTTTTTTAATTTATTATTTATAATTTATTTATTTATTTTTCTTAAGTATAATGCATACATTTTTCTTACAACAAAGTTGAAATAATTTACAATGGTATTTCTTTCTATAAATCAAAATAAAGTATATATACAATTAAAATTATTTTAAGTACACTTTTTTTATACCTTACTAAAAATAATGATCAATTTATTTTTCAGATTTTTTTATTTACATTTTATTTTTTACACTTTTTTTATTTTTATTTTTTACATTTAAGTTCCATTTTGGGGAATGTTCTTATGACCCCAAGCAAGGGTGCTGATGTTATCATTACATACATACCTTTTTGTATCCTTAAAACTTAATGCTAGCTTATTTAAGTTTTCAGTATATATAGTATGCAACCTGCTTCTAAAAGTCAACATACTTTCATATTTTTCAACTTTATCAAATAAACACCTTTTATAGTCATCTATTCTTAAACGCTTGGTGACAGATTTCTTGACTCCTTTCGCTTTTTGGGCAGATTTTGAATTCTGAACAGTGAAAGAGTACATTTTTGCTCTCAGTCCCACAAATTCCAGCATTATATCACCACATGTTTCATCTTTAAACATACCCAAGACTTTATTATTCAACCCAGGAAGATTATGCTGATTGTTAGGCGCAAAGCCATATGTATCGAATCTTGACGGTATATCATCCATCATATCTGAATAAAAGTCTTCTGAATTTATGGTGTAAATGAATGAATCAGTATCCCTATAATTAAGAAGAACATTTTCATTATATTTTGGTTTGATATAGTCATAATGAAAATCATACATTAGAAATTTTGACAACTCAAGTACAATAAAACCCAAGTATATCGGTTTATTTAAAGTAATGTTGCACTTTTTTAGCTGGATAGCAAGCAATGTTCATTTTCTTCATCTTCATCATTTTCAACAAATTGCAAAGAGCTATGAAAATTGGGTTTTGCAATCAAAGCCCTAGCACCCAACGATTTTCTTTTGTTTTCCCACCGTGTGACAATTCTAACATCAGTACGCTTCTCTATATTTTCCATAGTTTTACCGTAGATAGTGAGATTCATATGCTTATAAAATCTCTTTTGAGATTCTGTTTTTGACTTTTGTCTCAGTTCGGTATTTTTGGAAATGTATTTTTCTAGCCATTTTGACTGTCTGAATTTCATCACACGATGGACTTTTTTCAAAATCAAAACATGCTTAATTGCTTGTTTTAAACTCTGTAAATGAATTACATAATTCAATTTCGGTAGAAAGCTTGCTACCAACTTTTTGTATTTGGATCCTGGTGTGGCTATATTTTCAGGACAAAAAGGCAAATCATTATGAAGTTCATGAAGAGTATCCGGATACTCTTAATCAACTTCTAAGACATATCCCACATCTGTATCGTTTAGATTATTTATATATTCTAATGAAAATAACTCAGGATCTTGCCATTCAAAACCCCCACAAGGAAGATTTTGAGACATTGCCCAACCATATAAGTTATTAGCATACAAATATATTAAATATGAAGATGGTTTTTGTGAATCATAGGGTTGAATAAATTTATTGTTGGCTTTGGAATACCTGTGACTGCATTGAGTTAAGCCTCTCCTTATGCCTTTTTGAAAGAAATTGTACTTCTCAATGTCAGTCAAAAGTTCCAGCTCAACACCAGTCATTTTTAACATAGCATCCCAGGATAAACCAGGTGCAGTGTAATAGTGACATGGATCTAATCCATAAGCATGCTTACATACTTTCCTAAAATTCTCAAAAATATCAGCAAGCAACACAACATCACTTTTGAGATAAACCTCCAAATAATCTTTCAAATTCTGGCAATTGAAATGTGTCCATATATTCAATGCCAACTCATAATCTTCCAAGGAACATTCCTCATTCGAAAGTTTGTTGAAAAATTTTGATCTTGGAGGAAGAAATGGTTCATTCAATTTGTTCCAAGAATCAAGAAAATCGTAAGGAAAAACTCCTTTTCTTTTAACAAGATCCAGACTCTGATCTGTTATGAAATACTTTTTTGTTATCTCAAAATCTTCATCGACTAAATTTTGGGCTAAGCTATCAATACTTTCAGTCATAAAGCTAAAGGAGTCTATGAACCTAAGTTCTAAGAAATGCTTTTCATCAATGGCAATTCGCTTTGAAATAGAAATATATTTTTCCTTATTCATAGCGATAACCTTGATGTCACCATCGATTTCTCGAAGCAATTTAAAGAAAAAGATGGGAATCGTACCCAGATAAATTATGTAAAAATATTGGAAAAAATTTTGGCAACTTATATTTAAGGTTACACAAACTATGGGCTGCACCCCTATAATCACCTGTCAAATGACAGTGATCCCTTACTTTAATGTCACCTGAAATTATTTTTTTTCTGCATATTATGCAGACCGTTGCTTTCCCAAAGTAGTAGTTCTGCAAATCCGTTAGGGTCTTTATTGGTGTCACTGTTTTCAAGTGTTTGTTGTATTTTTCTAGACTGTCTCTAAGTAGGCTGTTAATAAATTCGCTGGCACAGTTTTCACCTACAAATAAAAAACAAATTAGAGAAATGAAACAAACTTAAGATAAACAAAATAATGAATGATTTATTTATATTTATACATATATTTACCTATGAATGTTCTCATCACATCTTCCGAAGGATCAAAAGAGCATTTCATGTGATATGAAAATGCACAGGGAACGTGTTCCTGAACTGTGGTTGTGGATGATTTGGAAGGATCTGGAATACATGTATCATTCGGCTTCAAAATGCATTCAAAGTCTGCATATGTTGCGAATGGCAGTTTCATCTGCTTATCGTAGCTCGAAAATTTAATTTTGTTGTTGTCTTCGGCGGGCATTTTCGTCACAATCTTTTTGCATTCTTGTTTGTGTGTTGTATACGACTGTTCATTATAAAAATGCTGCAAACAGCTATTGCAGAAGAACAATTCCCTTCTTGAACTTTCCAAAACTTCACTTCGGATGAGCCTGCTTATGTTCTTTATCCACATGAAATGTGAATTATTTCCGGACACATACAAAAGAAGGTTTATATGACGACTTTTTTGTTGGAAGTCATATAGTAGGGACCTTCTATGTGAGGCTTTTCTCCATTTACTCCCTCGGAAAATTTAAAGACATTAACGCTCACAACGTTTCGCTCTTCGAAAATTTTTCTTTCCGGAAGTTCCAAGGGAAATGACAATCCATTGAAATCCAGTATGATGTTTTCTAGGGCAATCATATCGCTCGAAATATCTGTCACTTCATAGTATGACGATGTTCTTTTCCTATTCTCAACTGGCTTGTGTAATGCAGATATAATTGCCCACTTAAAACAATAGTCATCATTGTTTTGTACATTGATTACAGCTTTTTTGTTTTCAATGTACTTTGGTAGTGACAAATACCTTGAACCTTTTAATGGTTGATATTTGTTGATATTAATTTCTATCAGCTTCACTCGGATGAGCGCCCATCCACTATCCTTTTCTTGGAAGCACTCCATTTTTTGCAGGATTGTTTCCTTCATCTCATCAAGAGATGGATTTATTTCTATTTCCAGAAACAGAGCCTTCATCTCTGTAGACATTGATTTTAACTCAATGGGCCCTACCAATAACCAAATTTAGTGACGACTTAAATATTTCAGTAAAATGGACCATAATAGAATGGGCTCTAGCTAATAAACCATATATAGTATGACCTTAATATTCAAGTGGACTCTTAATAATGAATCATATATGGAATGGACTTCAAAAAATTAAACATTCCATGAATGGTACATTATTTGGGATCACCAGAATTAAGGTTAATTTTACTGAAATATTTAAGTCGTCGCTAAATTTGATTATTAGTAAGGCCCAATGATCATGTCCTCTCCACTAATTTTTACAAATTCCGCGAAAAGTTCCAAATTGAATTTTATTGATTTATGTTCACAAAGTTTTTCATACAGAATTTCATGAATCATTGCCTTGCTGTTCTCTAAAAATACTTTTGGGTCTAGTTCACCTTCATTTTTATTTTTAAGCGAAAATGAGCTGATCCTATTTTTAAGAACAGATCTGATTTCAAAAACATTTTCCTTGTATATCCTTTGAACTTTTTCCTTGTGAGAGTTCTTGCGAAGATGCTGAACCCATTTACTTTTGAGTACATCTTCTTTGCAAAATTCACAAGGAACCATGTTCGCACTATTTTTCTTTGAAACATTTGGAGTGGTGATTTTCATCTTTGATGCCGATGAAGTCGAGGGTTGATCTTCCTCATAGTTGAAAGCTGGACGTTCTATTTGCTGCTGTTGTTGAAATTGCTGTTGTAGTTGTTGAATTTGTTTCTGCATTTGCTCGATGAGTTGTTGTTGTTGTTGTAGTAGTATAAGATGTTGTTGTTGGTTCTGTTGTTGTTGTTCTGTTTCAAGATGGATTATATTCAATGACTTTTGTTGTTCATTTTGATGTCTCCTAGCACATTGCACCAAATGCATCTTTTGACTTGATTGTGATTCAAAAATATCCCCACAAAGAAGACAAGTTCCCGAAATGTTTAAGTGTAGGGATTTTATGTGTCGATTTAACGCACTGACACACGAAAATATTTTTTTGCAAAATGCGCAAGATTTTGACTTGTTCATATTGATTATTATTATTTTATTTAGCAATAGTAATGTAAATACCTACTTAAATTTGTTTTTTAAAACTTCTTTTTACTTGTTCCCTCAAAAATGTATACAGTTATATTAAACTTGTTTTTTCAGTTTTTTTTATATCAGCTTTAATTGAATGCAGCACTACTCACTTTCTGCACTATTTTTTTTTTTACTCTTTTTAATTTTGATTTTTAAATTTTTACTATAAAAACGAAATGTTAATCAAACTTGCTATTTGATTTTTTTTTTGATTCAATTATTCGAAAAAAAAATACACTTTCTACACCTTCTGCTGCACTTTTTAGTTTTAATTTTTGTAAAATCAAGACTTTTCGAAAAAAAAATTGTTGAGGAAATAAATGATCGTATGGTTCTGAAGAAACAAACTGACTGAATAGTTTAAACTGTTTGTTTTCCTTTTAATTACAGTAATTTCTCTCAAACATAACAAAATTAATTTTATTCCTTATTAGAAAAACTGCATTGCATTGACAATTATTTATGAACCTTTTTTATCTTTACTTTCATCCTTACACTTGTTTGAAAAACACCTCTATATATCATTCAACCTAATGGATAATAAACCACTGGTTTATTTTATCCAGAAACGAATTTTAATGGAATCTAGAAAATTTTAGAGGATCATCATCCTTCTAATGCAATCAAGGTAGAATACCTATTTATTTTTATTGTTTCATAGACAAAAATGAACGTGCATCCGCTGACACTTGTTTGAAAAAAAAACCTCTATAAATTATTCAATCTAATGGGTAATAAACGTCTTTGTGTGTTTGAAATTTCGTTATCAACGGCTTTTTTGGGTTTATTTAATCCTGAAACGAATTTTAATGGAATCTAGAAAATTTTAGAGGATCATCATCCTTCTAATGCAATCAAGGTAGGATACCTATTTATTTTTATTGTTTCATAGAAAAAATTGACGTGCATCCGCTGACACTTGTTTGAAAAAAAAACCTCTATAAATTATTCAATCTAATGGGTAATAAACGTCTTTGTATGTTTGTGTTGCAACATAGTTTTGCAGTTAACCTGCGTTTTCGACTTTTCTTAACATGAATGAACATGCGCGTTTGATTGAAAACCAGTACATATAAATATGCTTTAAAAGACCTATACGAAGACTGATGAGATATATTCCTATAAAAAGGGAATTATTTGTTGGCTATCAACACAGTCCACTCCAAGAAGCTATCCAGGCAACATAATTATTACCATAGTTACCATGCATTTTGAAGAAGCGGAGTATTTAAATTTTTCACTGGATGATTTTGCTGAGAAAGAAATAAATTCTTTAAATGAAAATATCGGTTTTAAACCCACAAAAAAGCTATTCGAATTACAAATAGCATTCAAATATAATATTTTTGGTTTACAAAAAGTCAAAACACGTTGGGGGGATCGTATTACAGCAGATCTTGGAGAATATAAGGTAAGTTTAAAATGTTTTGTTTGTATATACATATTAATTAATTTAATATTTTATTTTTACAGATTTTTTTACCGATCAGATATTCGAATCTATCTTCAAACAGCATGGCAGTGATTGGTGGAGGCGGGTATGTCTTTGAAATCACAAGACAACTTGGTTCAACGTACGAACTTAAATTTTTGAAAATTAAATAATTTTTTAGTTGGTATGAAATCCATAATATATAAATTTGTATATACACAAACACAACAACAAAAAAAAATATATAAAATTCTTTAAATCAAATGTATTTCTTTTTTTTTTGTATGATTATTACAATGGTTTTTATTTTATAGAATTTCATTTTTATCGATCCAAGAATTATGTTCTGCTGGAAATCCCAACCATTTCACAAAAAGCATATTTCTTCTAGTTTTTAAAACTTTTTCCACAAGAAATACATCGGCACATTTAGTTATCATCATTTCTGCTTCATAAAATCCGCCTTGTACTGCTTTGCCTTGACAGTCTTCAAGAAGGTATGTGTTAGGTTTTGTATCTTGGACTTTTCTTATTTTAAAGACCTCCGTAGTCCAGTTTGGTGTATAACCCTTTTCAAATACATGTTTATACTTGCTAATCCGTACTTTGTCACCAACTCTAAATTTTCGTTTACTTATATATTTTTTCTTATTTTTGAAGAGTGGTAATAATGAGTTGGCATTTTTCTTGTTAACATCTGCAGGTTTACATTTAATGGTCCGGTGAAAAGAGTGATTGTAATCATTAAGTATTTTTTTGTAAATATTTATCCATTTATAGCTGCCATTGAAACTGAATTCTTTCCACATTTTTTCTTTGAAAATTCTATTAAATCTTTCTACAATTGATGCCTTTAATGAACTGAATGTAGAGTAATGATTAATTTTATATTTCTCCATCAAGCTTCTGAAGGTTGAATTAAAAAATTCTTTTCCATCATCCGTTTGCAAATTTTTGGGGGTCCTAGAAGAATGTGTAAATATTTCTTCCATTTCTTTTGAAATAGTAATACCCTTTTTGTTTTTTATTGGGATGACCAAAGCGAATTTTGAAAAAGTATCAATAACTGTCATTAAATAGTTGAACCCCCTGTTTTGATCTCTATAGGGTATCATTTCAACCAGATCAGCTTGCCATAAATCATCATAACCTTTTATGATAACCTGACGACGTTTGAAATTTCTCCGTGCAGTCTTATGCAGCTCTTCAACAACCTTTCGCTTGCTCATTTTTGTAAAGAGTGAATTTAACAAAAATAAAAAATAGTCTTTTATATTTATTTTTTGTTTTTATTTCAACCTTTTGTATAATAACATTAATTTCTTAACTCTAACTAATCTATTTGCTATCATATAGCAGGCGCGAGTATCCGGTCCTTGTTTACATTGGTTGGATGACCAGCAGCAATTAGAGTAATGATGGCCATGAATTGATTCAGTATAGAAAGAGTTTTGAAATCTTTTAAGTAAAGAAATACAATTTATAAACTCTTCATGATGTTCGTCTAATATTTCTTTATCATTAGTTTTTAAAAAATCACAAATGTTTTTTAATATTATTTCTGAGTCCATTTTAAAAGGTGTTGTTGATCAGGCTGTTGAATGCTTACTAAAAAATATATTTGTTGTTCTTTTTTAAAAGAAGAATGTAATATAAAATGAGAAATATTTATAACCCGGACAAGATTACGTCTTATACTCATATCAGGGTTGTGACTTTACTGCAATTGCAGTAGATCTACTTCATTTTTTTCGAAAAATAAATCTACTGCCTTTAAATAAAATCTACTGCACTTTTGGTTTTACAAAAAAAATCATTCATTTCATTTCGTTTTTCTTTTTTAGTTCAGAGCTGAGCAGAGTCTGAGCGAACAGAATAAGTTTTGAGCAGCGTATGTTCAGAGCTCTCTGATTTAATTATGAAACAACTTGAGCACTGAACTGTCATGATTATAAATTATTTATTTATTATCATTATTTTACCTTCTCCACTAGAACAATCAGCCTCTTCCGCCATTTTTATTGTTTTGACGACGATTTTTTTTAATTTCCCGTCATCTCGTGTGTGTTCAGCATTTTAATCCGTTTACTCTACTATTTTATTCTGAGCTCACAGAGCGTGCCGGAACATGCTCAGAACTAAAAAAGAAACACAAAACAAAAAGAATCTGCCCTAGCGAGGTATCCGTCGGACCGGAATCGGAGGATTTTTGCTTGGAGTTATTCTTCCGAACAGCGTTCGGAACGTTTTTCCGACATTATAAAACGCGCAATGTTGTTTTGCGTTGAAGTGCGAGAAAGGGTGTTTTGAAGTGACATTTTTGACATCTCTAATGAACTTTGAACCTCCGACGTCGTATGCGTTTCGGAGAGTTTTCCGCTCCGACGGATACCTCGGTAGGGCAGAATATATATTTTATTATTTTAAATTATTTATGTTTATTTATGTTATTTCTTGTTTATATTTTGAAAATATAAAAATCTACTGCGAAAAAGTTGGATCTACTGCGTTTTTTTTCCAAATCTACTCCGGACATTTTTTCAAAAAGTCCCATCCCTGACTCATATACGACTATAAAACTATTGAATATTCTTATCATTTACAATTGTATTTTCGATTTTTTCAAAGAATGGTGAGAACATTTTTCTCTCTTCTATTAACTCTACAATTTTGTTCTTTATATGACCATCAAGATATTTTTTTACAATTGAATCCATATAATTTTTAGGATCATTATTTTCTATACTAAGGCTTATTTGTTCATCAACATATTCTTTAGATGCAGCTTGATGCGGTTGTTCAGGTCTACCAACATTGCTTAAGCATTTATTTTCCATGTTGTAATCACCTGATGGTAGCAATTTAAATCCTAAACCGGCAGGACCTGTAGCACCTTTACTTTTTAAAAGTGTCTTAGAATTTCAACCGAACTTGTCAACACTCATTTCTTGTTTGAACAGGTTTTACCTTTGAATGATATTAATATATGATGTTTGATTCCTTCAATTCCTCAATTATGGAGTTGATTTCATTTTGGTGGTTGTTATTACCAGCATTTTTGGATGCTACTAAAAGTTTTAGTCTATTAACTAACTCGTTTGGATCATTCCAGTATACGTATTCAATATTTTTCTTTTTATATTTCATTTCAGCAATTTCGGAATAAGATTTCCCAATTTTTTTATTTTTGTTATTAAATCCGACAACAAGGTTCTTAATAACGCTGGTATACTTCATCCCTCTATTACTATTGATCCGAGAAGTATCATCATGATTCCGCATATCGTCGGTGTGCTGCAAGAAGAGCTCAAGTCCACTTTTTTGTGAAATTGACTTAATGATGCAAAAATGTCCCAAAAGTCATAGTCTATGCTGTGCAAGAAAATCCCATGTCTATTCAAGGTAGTTTTGTAGATATTGTATCAAAACAATTCATTCTATGTCCAAAAAACCCAAATGTGTGGAGCAAAAAAGTCCCAAGTGAACCTGGACCTTTCTTGCACAAATATTTTTCTCTATTTTATCTACTTTTGTTGCAAAAAAAGCTCAAGTTCTCGAATACACCCAATAAAAAAAAAATTTTTCATAGCCTACTTAAAAATTTGTTATAAGGGGATTTCCCAATACCTTGGCTTTCGCTTTGAGTTTATATTCAGGAAAATGATCATTATTGGAATTTGTTAATTGGGAGAGGTTTTGTTTTTAACTTTGCTTAAAAAAATGAATTCCTTCAGCCGAAGTTCTGTTCTTCTACAGCTTGCATTAAAAAAAGGTAATCATTTTGTTTTAGTATAGCTGGTACCAAAAATATGTTTTTTTTTGTTGACTTAATGCCTTAATACTTAATACATTTAGGACATTCCAATGAAAATTCTGATAGAAATTTGTGTAATCCAAGTACTGCAACAGCTACAAAAACAAATTCCACGGAATCAAGTGGTAATTCCTGACGTTTACAAATCAATTGACGACGTAGATCTTTAATTTGAGTTTGTATTTTATGTTTAGATATTCAAGAATCAATTGCTGGATACAGTGAACAAAACATTGATAAAGAATGGGATGAATCAAGCATTGACCAAGATTTTTCAGGCGACGATGATGACCTGGATTATATTCCTGACAAAAATGAATCAAGCGGTAATCATGATGAAGAGGACACAGCTTTGGTAGCACCTCAAGAATCTACGGCGGAAGCACTCACAACACTCACTGAAAAAAAAAATAAAAGGTGGAAAAAAGCGTATCTCAAAGTGTGAAAAATGTCGTTTCAAATGCAAGGATAAATTTACGGAAGAACAGCGATTAAAAATGTGCAAGGAATTTTGGAAATTGTCATATCAACGCCAAAAAGATTTTATTTTAAAAGCGGTCATCGATTCAAAAATAAAAAAGTCCCGAGTAAGTTCTTCAATTAGAAAGGTCAACCGTAACGTAGCGAGGTCATACTTTTTTGAAAATTTAAACTCCAATGTGCGAGTCTGCCGTGATTTTTTTTGTGGAACTCTTAGTATTTCATATAGTACAGTTAAAACGGCTTTTAAACATAAAGGACCAACTGGAGTTTTTTCTAAAGAAGACGAAAGGGGCAAAGCAAAAGCCGTAAATAAAACATCGGATGAAAATTTAGCACGGATTAAGGATCACATCGAAAGCTTCCCAACTGTAGAGTCTCACTACTGCCGCAAGACTTCAAAGAGAATGTATTTAGATGCCAATCTGAGTATATCAAAAATGTATTCCTTGTTTTTAGATAAATGCAAGAGTGACACGTCAACAAAGTTACCTTCATCGACCACCTATAAGAAAGTTTTCGGTGAGTACTACAATTTATCGTTCTTCCATCCAAAAAAAGAACAGTGTCAAACATGCGAAATTGGTAAGGAAACCGAAAATGAAGATTATCTGGCCCATTTAAAGAGAAAAGACGAATGTTCAGCTGCAAAATCCTTGGACAAAGAAAGGGCCATCAAGGAGCCTAATTTCATGGCATGCACATTTGACTTACAATCTGTGTTACAAATTCCATCAAGTGATGTAAGTCCAATGTACTACAGCCGAAAATTATGTGCATATAATTTAACCATCTACAACGCTGCTCCACCAAACAATGCTTTCTGCTATTTTTGGACAGAAACTCATGGCAAAAGAGGAAGTAATGAAATTGGTTCGTGCTTGTATAAATACTTGCATCAACTTTCACCTGAAATAAATGAAGTATCTTTTTTTTCTGATACTTGCAGTGGCCAAAATAGAAACAAAAATATTTCAATACTATTTCTGCATTTAATTCAAATTTTAAATTTGGATATAATTGAACACAAATTTCTAGAAAGTGGACACAGTTACATGGTGCATAGTGCTATTGAAAAGCAGAAGAAGCATGTTCCAGTATATACGATTCAAGACTGGCTAACTATATTCAGACTGCTCGTTCCAAGAGACTTAAAAGCAAAGGAAATCCTTATAATATAACCCAAATGAGGTATACTGATTTTCTGAATTTATCAAAATTATCGGAGATCATAAAAAACAAAAATTTAGACGAAAACGGAGAAAATGTAAACTGGTTGAAAGTAAAATCTTTTAGGTACCGAAAGATTAAACCTGGTGTGATAGAGTACAAATACGTTCACAATGAAACCTATAAGGAAATACGTGTTTTTGGTAAAGGTAGACCCACAGATTTGAAAGAAGTAAACATCGAGAAGGTGTATAAAAGCAGCCTTCCTATAAGTATTGAAAAGAAAAAAGATTTACTTAAACTTTGCAAGTCAGGAGCCATCCCGGAAGAGTTCCATCAATGGTATAAAAGCTTGAAAACAAGCAAAGCCACTAGAAATAAGGCTCCAGAACCCGATTTAAATGATAAATGTTTGATAAACTTCATATTGACGACTGACTTATTTTATAATAAAACATCTCATTTATATATTCTTGTATTCATAAATGATTGACACTTCGTCCAAGAAGGGGGTATCGTATAAATATGATTGAGCATAACATTAAAACCACCAGTAATAAAAAATCTTTTGAAGGAGCAGGACTTATAAATACTATTATTGATAAACTACCATTTGAACTACAGTTACCTTCTTATAATTACTGTGGACCTGGAACAAAACTAGAAGAACGTTTAAAAAGAGGGGATAAGGGTATTCATCAACTGGATGAGGCATGTCGTTCGCATGATATTGCATACTCTAAAAGTAGTTTGTTAAGCGATCGTCACGCAGCTGACAAAATTCTAGCAGAACAAGCGTGGAAAAGATTTAAAGCAAAAGATTCATCAGTCCCAGAAAAATTAAGCAGTCTATTAGTCACCAATATGATGAAAGCTAAGACAAAATTTGGAATGGGTACTAAAGAAAGTAAAAACAAATTAAAAAAAAAAATAACGCAAAGAAAACCTGTAAGAAAAACTTGTTTAAAAAGGCAGTAAACGAAGCAAGAAATGCTATTAAAAACAATATTAACTGTTGCGGTACAACATCTATGGCTAGTATTGCTTTAAAGGCTGCAAAAAATGTTATTAAGAACAAGAAGAAAAATAAGATTAAAACACCAAGAATAATTCCACTTCCAAAAACAGGTGGTTTTCTTCCATTTGTTGCTCCTATTCTTGCAGGCTTATCAGCTATACGAACTCTAACGGGGGGAGCAGCTGGTGTTGTAAAAACTCTTAATGCTGCAAGCGCTGCTAAAAAGCAGTTGGAAGAAAACATGCGACATAACAGGGCTATAGAAGCAGTTGCAATTAAAGGAAACGGATTATATTTGCATCCATATAGGAATTGTCTGGGTCTTTTTATTAACAATCCTATCACAAAAAACTAATAGACCTGCTACCCAACCAACCATTATCCAACTATGATATCCAACGCTTTGGCAGAAAACATATACCACATTTTAGAGGTGCTCATTACCAAGCAAATCTTTTAATAAGGAGTGTGGCGTGATCAATTTGGACGATGAATCTGGTAAAGGTACTCATTGGGTGGCATATATTAAAAACAAAAACAATATTGTTAAGTATTTTGATAGTTTTGGAAATTTAAGACCACCAATCGAAATAATAAGATATCTTGGTAATAGTATAAATTATAATTATATTCAAGAACAAGATTTTGATACATTTATATGTGGCCATTTATGTTTAAAGTATTTATTAGATCAATCTCGTTATGTTTTTCAATAAAAAAAAATGAATAAAATGGTGTGAAATTTAAAAAAATATATCATTCGTCTTTTATTCAACATGTCGCTAACATTAACTCTTAGTGGAAACAACTCAAATCTTACAGCGGAATATTTCCCCCCAATTGTACTAAAATCCAACTATGTATGTGGACTCATAGATTTTCAATCCTATAATTCTATACCAAATGTAGACGATTTAAATAACTTGCTGCATATAGGTGGAAGTATTATTTCTTTTCCTATTGGTTCATATGAGATTGGAGACATAAACAATTTTATACAAAAGAAACTGATTGATATTAATAAAAAAAAAAAATTCAACTAGAAAAAGTGAAATAAAATTAGTGGCAAACAACAATACTCTTAAATGTGAAATTTATAGTTCTGAAGTAATCGATTTCACTAAACCGAATTCTATTAGACCCCTTTTAGGATTTAGTAAGAAGTTATTGGAGCCAAATAAACTACACGAATCTGATCTTTACGTTGATATAAACAAAGTTAATGCTATACGGGTAGAATGTAATATAATAGATGGGACATATATAAATAGCCAGTCAGCACATATTTTACATGAATTTTCAATTAAAGTCAGTCCAGGCTATAAAATAATCGAGGTTCCTAGTAATGTTATTTATTTACCTGTGAACGTCAAACGGATAACATCGTTGAGTTTAAAGCTCATTGACCAAGACGGAAGAATTATAAACTTTAGAGGAGAAAAAATAACAGCTCGATTACATTTAAAGTCAGAATAATGATTTTATATGACAACACAAACAAAAATTCATATATAAACATTGGAAACATTAATAAAACAATCAATAGCGTTTTGAACTCGCCCCCAACAACACATCACCTTAGAAAAGATAATCAAAAATTTTTGTCATCCTTGGGATTCATATTAAAATAAAAAAAAAAACTATGTTAAACATTTTTCAAGATCCAGAGTTCAATGAAACTATAACTAAATATAAATATAACATATCAAAACAATTTTTAAAGAAATGACATCATTCAGATTTGTATACAACATCAAAACCTTAATGTTTTACCTTCGGAAAGTTTTGTATACATTGAAGGATCACTTAAACAACGTGATGGAAAAGAAATTATAAATACAATGCTGGGAAACAATTCATTGGCTTTTCTTTTTGATGAAATACTTTATGAATTGAATGGGAGAGAAATTGATTGTAATAGAAATGTTGGAGTTACTACATCGATCAAAAACTATTTATCTTTAACTAAAAATGAGAGTGATATGCTTTTGAATGCTTCCTGGTCTTCCGAACCTAATGGTGTTTTGAAACCGTATCATTTTAATCATTGTATTCCACTGAACAAACTCTTGGGATTTGCTGAAGATTACAAAAACATTATTCCCAACGCTCGACATGATCTTATTCTCACTCGCACTAGAATGGATGAAAATGTATTAATTGCAACAGATGATGAGAATGTTGAAGTTCAACTTCATAAGGTACAGTGGAAAATGCCACATGTTACTCTATCCGATTCCATAAAATTGGATATGTATAAATCTATAAATAAAAATAGTTTGATTAAAATTGCTTTTCGCACCTGGGATCTATATGAATATCCATTACTTTCAAACTCCGATCATCATATCTGGAACATAAAAACAACAACAGAAATTGAAAAACATCGATACATTATATTTGTACTGCAAACTGAAAAAAATAAAAAACTATCAGCGGATCCAACCACTTTTGACCATTGTAATCTAACAGACATAAAAGTATATCTCAACTCTGATGTATACCCCCATGAAGACCTCAATATTTCCTTTGAACGCAATAGATATAGCTTGCTCTACAAAATGTATGCCGATTTTCAAAAAACTTACTACAACAAAACAATGGCTGAGCCTCTTCTATCTCGTGGGCAATTTAAATTTAATGCTCCAATTTGCGTTATAGATTGCAGACACCAGAACGAATCTTTGAAAACTGGACCTATCGATATACGTTTGGAGATGAGAACATCAAAACATATTATTCCTGCAAATACTTCAGCTTACTGCCTTATGCTTCATGATAGAGTTATTGAATATAATCCCCTTGATCAAGTAGTAACAAGAATTGTTTGAAAGTCTTTTATAAAAAATATGTAAAGATTTAAAGAAAATAAATATTTTATTCATCATCATAAATAAGTATGACTTTTATTTTACTATATTACTTTTTTTTAATAGCATCCAAGGTTTTTACCAAAACCTAACTTCCAGAACTCTATATCAGGTTCTTAACGTTGCGTTTTATGTTCTTAACTTCACGTTTTGGGTTCTGAACGTGACGTTTTGGGTTCTAACGTTGCGTTTTATGTTCTTAACGTCACGTTTTGGGTTCTGAACTTAACGTTTTGGGTTCTAAACGTGATATTTTATGTTCTTAATGTGTTGTTTTGGGTTTTTAACGTTACGTTACCAAAACTAAAAAAAAGGTACGAAATTTGGTTGCAAAAGAATTAAAAATGAAGAATCTTCGTCGAATAAATACCCACAACCAAAGAAAAATAAATTGATCTTTATTTTTAGTAAGGTATATAAAAAAAATGTACGGAAAATAATTTTAATTGTATATTATACTTTATTTTGATTTATAGAAAAAAAACACCATTGTAAATTATTTCAACTTTGTTGTAAGAAAAATGTATGCATTATACTTAAGAAAAATAAATAAATAAATTGTTACCTGATATTGAATAAAATAAATATATGTATATTTTTTATTATTAACTCAACTATTTTTTTTCTGAACGTTTGAGCATTCCTTTCTTCTCTAATACTAAACATCTACAGTTTAAACCACAACACAACGGGATAGTTCCAATGAGTATGGTTTATTACTCATAAAAAAAATAAAAAAAAAATAACTTAGAAATTTGGTTCTCTGAACCGCTGTAAAAAAAACACCACTTGGATATTTCCATGTAAAATGATCCCACTTGGTATAAAAGAAATTCTTATACGTTTTGAATTTGATGGGAAATATTGAAGTAAAATCCTGTAAGATCCTATTGGTAAATAACAACAAACCAACTCACAAAATCCAGTAAGAAAATTACAATTGGGACATTTCCTACACATAAATCCAATACGAAAATTCCAATTGGGATATACCCTATGTCACTTCTGGGTCAATGCAGGTATGGATGACGTCACTTTTACATAGGAAACGGTATGTACGGTATGTACGTGCGATACCGTGGTGACGCAGACGTTACCTATTTATACTACTATTGCTGACAATTTCTTCATTGTTCGAAATGCCAATGAGTTGGTTAAAGAGAAATAAAAAAATACCTGACAATCAAATTGGGAAGAAATCTACCAACTGTGTGAACGGACAATTTTTCTTTGTAAGAAATATGTCAATTGTCAGCTAATTGTTAGCTATTGTCAGAACATTGACAGACAATATTGTAAGATCTGACAATCGTCTGTACTTAGCTTAAGATTAGATAAATCTATGTAGGGTTTTCACTGTACAAAAATATAAACAAGTAGATTAACTTTGACAAAACCTTTCAAAATGCAAATGGTGTTTTATTTTGCGTATGAAGTGGGAGTAGATCACAGTACACAAATCTAAAGCTAAGTACAGACGATTATCACATCTTACAATATTGTCAGATCTTACAATAGGCGTGCTCCTTTGGGCTGCAGCATCTACTGCCAAGTACTTCTGACTGCTTTCAACTACTTCTACTCTAAGGTCAAAGTAATTAAAACTTTCCATTCATCATCTACTGCGAAGTACTAAAAAGTACTTTGCAAGGCCCAAAGGAACACACCTAATATTGTCAGATCTGTCAATAAAAAAACTTTCGACTGAACACATAATTTTGTCTGACAATAGCCGCATTTTATTATCCACATGATCAAATTTTAACACGTAAATACAAAACCAAAACCGCAAACGACATAACCCGTTGTGCTTCAACTGCATACGGTATATCTAAAGCGGAGCATGCACATTAATTTACAAGTGTGCACACAATTGTCATCACACCAGTGTGGTGATGCAAATCTTAAAAAATATTCTGAAAGTTTGTAGTTGAACGCTACGTATTTAAGCCGGCTATTCAAAACTAATTAATCGTTGTATGTGGGGAAATCGGTCAGACAAAAATAGTTGAAGCAATAAATTCTGCAGTTTTTCGCTGTTCTACTTAGCTGATGAAACTACTGATATTTCACGTAAGGAGGAGAGTTAAATTTGTGTTCGATACGTTGATTTTAAAGAAGATATTTGTATCTTACGTGAAGAATTTTTGACATTTATTCATGTAGAAAACACTACAGGAAAATATTTAGCCAAACAATTCTCTCACCATGGGCATAAATTGCAGCAATTTTATTGGACAAGGGTACAATGGTGCTTCTGCTATGAGTGGCAGTTTTAACGGAGAACAAGCTGGAATACGCGAGTCTTATCCAGAAGCCTTATACGTGCATTGTAGCGCACACTCTTTAAATCTGGCCTTAGGGCATTCCTGCGCCAAATTCAGCCTATTCGCAGTACTATTCGTATTATAAAATCCGTTTGAAATTTTTTTTAATTATCGGCAAAGCGCACACATTTGTTGCAAAAATTCTTTAAACAGAATTATCCGCAAAATAACTGGAAAAATTTAACTGCAATGTGTGAAACTCGCTGGGTGGAAAACCATGATGGGTTGATCAGATTTAAGGAAATTTTTAAAAATAAAATATCATCACGGAATTCAAAGTAATTTTTGAGACTGCCCAAAACTTACTGATTGTTGCAGATGAGAAACTGAAAATTCCACGAATAGTATCAAGGCAGCGGCATAGGCAAAAGTTAGCACAACAGATCCTAAATAACTATTTAAGGATAATTAAAATGGTTCAGCTTACAATGCGATTCCTATACCTATTCAACGGAACTGCATGATATATAAATGTAAACATTAGTATATGCCTAAACCTATACATGCCCAAATATTTAAAAAAAAATTGTATGATATGCCTGAATTTCGGCTAATGGGATATTCTAGTTTTGATTACTAATTGGTGATTTTTTTTTTCCGAAAAATTACACAATTTGTATCATTGTCAGTCGATTAGGATTGGAAGATCTGACAAATGTTGGACTCATTGGTCATTGTCAGATGTTTTTATTAGCTGTGTTTTATTTTTCCAGAACCAAACCACAGATCATGAAAATAAAACAACCCAGGATATCAGTGACAACTTGTTATATACCCCCTTCAAGCAAACGAGTCCGCTTTGGATCCGCGCACGTAGTAAACAACGTACGGATCCAAACATGGATCCGCAAAACTGCGTTTGTCGGCTCAAATTAGTATGGAAATTAGAATCACCACGGACTCATTTTGTGCATGTATTGTGAGAGAGAGCTTCCCATTTCACCATACTCAGCGATAACCGAAACCAAACGGAATCCAGAACGGATCCAAAAAAATGAACTAACGAGACAGGCGTTTTGTGGTTGAAGAATATTATGCAATTTATTTTCTTTTATCGTTTGTATATAAATGAAACATCATGATTTCTTTTACAACTAATAATTAAATAATTAACTTTTGATTTTAAATTGATTTTTTTTCTGAAGGGAATTTTTATTAAACTGTTGCGCTGGGCACGAACGTGACCACCATGGACGTATTATATATGGACTGCTAGTTGCCAATCTCAGGTTGGTTCCATTTTAGCCTCGGCGACACTAGCCCTCCTCACTGCAACTAGCGGAAAAAAATGAAACCTCTCAGTGTTGGTTTGGGGGTTGGATATTCAAAATGAAACAATTCACCAAAAATAATACAATTGGCCACGTTCGAATGATAGGCCGATAGGGTATATAAGATCGTTTTGCATCGAACGAAAACCGGATTTGATAGATTTGTCTGGTATTTATATTTTATATTTGTTTTGTATTTTATATATATTTTATATTTTATTTTGTTCGGTAAAAATCGAAATCCATATAAAAATAACCACAAACAAAAAGTTCCGCGTGTTCTTTATAGCTACGCGCAAACCGACGCGATGTCGGTGTCGATCTCGATAACAATGTGGATGCCGCACACGTAAATCAATGGAGGGGCACACATCGACGCGATATGTGGATTGCGTTCGCATTCCACTGCTGCGTTCAGTTACGCGACTTTTCTTGAACGCAGCAAGCACCATTTGATCGCTATATCGCCTGAAGAAAAATGACAGTCTAAAAAAGAAAAATTTGAAAAACTGAAAAATTAATAGAAAAAATTAGGGGGAATTCCATTTTATATGTTTTTTTTTATTACACTTCAAAAATTAAACGTTTGTACTGTCGCTGACGACTTAGCCCGCTACACAATATATTGCGTTGATGTGAGCAGGTTTTTGAACGCATCTTTATCGCGCGATAAAAGTTATCGCAATCGCCACCGCCATCGTGTCGGTTTGCGCATAGCTTAAAGGATCCAATGCGAATCTGTCGCAGCGAGGACGAGAAAAATATTAATAACGTGTTTTTTTCATTGACAACAACGTGTTGTTATTAGCCGTTCGAGTAAAATTTAAAAGCAATCCGGATTGGTTGTTGTTGTTGTATCCTATCCTATAAGAAAAAAAAGCTGATAAACAAACCAGCTGTTTTCCAAAATAAATCTGAAAGGTATCTTAAAATTTTTCGGATTTTTGAGAAAAAAAAACAGCTAATATCTGATATACGTGTCAGCTGATTTTCAGCGTCTAGTCACTCACTTTCTGTGGCAATGGTTAAAAGAACACGCGGGATTTCTAGTTTGTGGTTTTGTTTTTACATAGATTTTGATTTCTACCGAACAAAATAAAATATAAAATATATATAAAATACAAAACAAATATATGGGCGGTATTCACCGATCGCTCATAACTTAAAAGCTTCATAGATCTATTCACCAAGCAACAATAGTGAATATTTATGAGCGCTCATAAGACTTATGAGTGCTCCCGACCACTCATAAGTTATGAGCGCTCTCTCCGAAAACTTGTTCGAAAACTTTTAAAATAATTTATTTTTTTTGTTCTTTCAAATTGTCAACATGTCACAATTTTTTATTTTTATTTAATTTTTTTTTTTTGATATCCATTAAATTTATTTTTTTTTCGTTGTTAGAAAATCTTTTCTCCTATCAATTAATTTGAAAAAATATTAATTGGTCTTGTTGTTGGTGCTAAAGTTATTATTTGTGATGCATTTGTGCGGTTTTTTGAGAGTGAAGGCAACGAAGCAGGTTGTGACGAGTGGCAAAACCTTGCAAAATCAGTTTTCTTTAAAAAAAAAAACAGTAAAGTAAATTATTTTTAAATAATTATTCCACATCGAAAGTTGGTACTCTGTGGGGAGCGGTGTCCATCTGGATGGTAACAGGAGTTGTACACACACTCCAGCAACTGAAAATCTAGTTTCCAAGCTGTGCCGCATGAACTAGACTTGAAGCCAATCCCGTTTATTACGGGACTCTGGCGTGGTATCACATTACCCGCTAGCAACTGTATCATGTGACCGTGACCGACGTGTTGCCCACATGAATCCTAGCATGGAACTTCTCTGGGGGAAGGATTGTATATGCATCAAAACCGGAGACGACCACACACTCCAGCAACTGCTTAACTAGTCCCCAGACTACTACCACCCCTTGTGCTAATAACAGATGACTAACCTTCATCACAACAATGGACAAAGGATGACCCGCCCTGCATCATACCAAATCAATGAGAAGACCATCATATCATAGAAAATTTGTTAAAGTGAATAATTATCTCTTTATAACTGCTCATAATGTGTTAAAAGTTTAAGTGAATTATCTTTTGTATTCAATCATTATTGTTTTTAGTGTTCTACTTAGTTATACCCTTTTACATATCTTTTTTCATTTTCTATCGCCTTGCCGTCAACAAGTGCTTTAAAATTATTTAAAACAACTCGTAAGAAGTGAATTTATGTAAAAATTGAAATTGTATTTAAATAATCGTCTTTAAATAACTCATGCAAAAGTGATAACATGAAATTTTATATATATGTATAAATGTATTCTATGGCATATTAGTTTGTAAGGTATTTGTATTTGTAGGTATTGTATATATGTATATTTTTATCCGTTGCAACAGCCAACACGTAACTGAAATATTGCTCCTGAGCAAGAGCAGAATGACAATATATTTTTATATATTGTAAATGACAGCCACGAGGCTTTCCAAAAATGTAACTAGATAGAGCAGGCAAAATATTATAGCCGCAGTAAAACATAGCTTTGCTAAGTAACATATATTATTATGAATTGTACTCTGTAATTGTTCTTAAGTCTCAATAAAATTCAATTCAAAAAATGATGCATTTGTGCGAAAAAAGTTTGATTTTACAGTTTGGTTATGCCTGGTTAAGAGAGAGCCGCTCTTATTTTCGATCTACGAAAAATACTTATGAGTGTTTGGTGAATAGCACAAATATTATTTGAGTTATGAGCCTCATAAACTTAAGAGCCTTTTATGAGCACTTGGTGAATACCGCCCATTCCAGACAAAACTATCCAATCCGGTTTTGGTCGTTTGAAAACATATCCGATGCAAAACATGTTGAATTCCTTTCAACCAAAGAATCAATTTTTTTTTCTAAAAAGAATCGAATTTTTTCTGTCGTTGAAAGGAATACGAAAAAATAGATTTTTCGAATTTCATATTAGATACCCTATCGGTCTATCATTCGAACGCGGCCAATTTTATTATTTTTGGTGAATGTGAATTGTTTCATTTTGAATATCCAACCTCCAAACCAACACTAAAAAAATAAGAGGCAACATACCGTAGATGTGGCCGATTTCTATGCAGGAAATTTAAAAATTTAAGGTTTGGTTTATCGCTAAAAACGACTTTCTGAAATTTTAAAAACAGATGTCGCGAGCTTCTATGTCAGAAGTTAATTTTTTTCCTGAAGTGGCGTGGGAAGAGCTAGCATCGCTCTCTTATTTTGGCGACAGCCCATATATATACGTCCATGAGCGACGCCATAACAGAAAAAATGGAGTTTCCATATAAAATATCGATAAGTATGTAATTCACACGCTTAAGTTAATCCCCGAAAATTATCTGGGTTTAGCTAAGCCCATTGGGGATTAGTTGTTGTTGAATTTAACATGGACATTTTTTAGCCCCGAATCGTATTTTTCATACAATTTACTCCGGGCTTGGTTGCTTCACGCATTACAATGCATTATAGGTATAGAAACAAGCACTCCTTATAATATATGCTCTAAGTTTAATATATGTACTTTGAGAGTAGATAGCAAGCTAATTTACGAATGTAAAGAGGCCCATAGACACCACACTTGTGTGCACACCGGTGTGCACACACTGGTGTGGCCTTCCGCCACACACGCCACACCAAATCATACAGACTACAGACACCGACACCAAAAATCAAAAACTTTTGATTTTACTCGCACCGTGTCTGACACCGAAACTCGGTGTGCGCACCAGCCCACACACAGCACACATTTCCGCACACCGACACCGGTGTGCAGTGTGCACACAAGTGTGGTGTCTATGGGCCTCTTGAGGCCCAGTTTCACACTCGATTAAGTGTCACTTAAGTGCCAAATATAGGAAACTAAGGGCCAGTTTCACAGTGCACACTTAACAAAATAAGTGGCACTTAATTTTCCCATTTTGGCACCTAAGCCGCAGTTTTACTACCTGAGTAAGTGGAACTTAAGTGACCAACATGGAAGACTTAAGTGTCACTTATTCCGATAAGTTTACACTGTGAAATTGGGAATTAGTTTTCCATATTCAGCACTTAAGTGACACTTACTTCACTGTGAAACTGGCCCTAATGCACTTAATTTCGGAAACGTATAAACGTAAACTTATCGGAATAAGTGACACTTAAGTCTCCCATGTTGGCCACTTAAGTTCCACTAACTCTGACAGTCAAACTGCGGCTAAAGTTTCAAAATGGGAAAATTAAATGTCACTTATTTTGTTGAGTGCAGTGCACTATGAAACTGGCCCTAAAACTGTAAAACTATTTGTCCTCAAAATTTTACAAAATTCATTTCAAATCTAAATTTACGAAATGTCTTCGAGATTTGAAGAATATTAAGGGCCAGCTCGTTCGTAGGTTATTTTTGGAAGTGTCACCAATTAAAAATAAAAAAAACGCAAATAATGAAAGAAACAACAGGTAAAATCAGCGTACTGAATCACGGAAAGCAGAATTCCTTTTTCATGTTTTCGTTGTCAATTTTTACTATAGTCTTAAATACGTATAATCTTACGGACAGTTGTGCAAACGTGGTTCAGCATCGGTTAAAGATATTAACTGGCCAATTTCGACGGATTAACTGAGGCTACACGAGGGTTCAATGTTCTGTAGATATTTATTTATTTATTTATATTTATTTATTTATATCTACATATTATAAATTCCCAATGAAACGATAAGACCACGGCAAAAAAATTAAAATTTAAACTCACCTGTTCGATATCAAAATCCCATTCAGGTGAAGGAGAACGTTCTGCTCTGTCGGGTGGGGGAGTCCCCTGAGCCAGTGAACCATGAGGTTCCTCAGGAATGACAGCGAAACGCCCTCGCTGAAGAATAGGGGAAATGGCACCATAGTTCGCTACAATAAAAAATGAAAATCAAACATAGAGCCATGTCATCTATATGTAATAATATATTATATTATATAAAGGATTTTAATTTAATTCACAATTTAATCGTAAATACTAGCCAGGGCTGTCATCGGGAATTTTTAAAACGATCGTCGTCTAAACGATTAAGGGTCCCCCACACCAACGTGAATTTTCGGTGGCGACGACAAAAACAGTAATAACAACGTGTTGTTTTCATTGACAACCACGTGTTGTTATTGTTGTTTTCGTCATCGCCACCAATCAGGTAACTGAGATTGCTGAGATCTCCGAGATCTAATTTTCCTAAACATGCCTAATAACTTCAAAATCTAAAAAAAAAAAATAATATTTTGTTCTATCAAAAAAACTGTCTTATTTTAAAATTTGAAAATATTTAATATCTTATATCTAAGCAATTTGTCAAAATCTATTTACAGGGCGATGAGTTAGAGTACCCACACCAACTCGAAGATACGATTAAGCGAATTGGCTGTAAAATATTGTAATGTTTTACCAAGGGGTCGTAATAGATACAACTTATTTACTTTGTTTAAAACTTCCACTTATTTATTTCGTAAATAAAACACTTTACTTTCTTACAACCAAATAATTTATTATTCAACACACAAATATACCGAAACTAATTTCCAAAAATAATTTACTTATCTGTTATTACAACCAACTTTACTCTTTCACTATTAAAAACAAACTGTCCAGGTCGGCAACTTAGTTGTTTTATATAGCAAAATTTTGTTTCTATTACTTCCGTGAAGGTTCTCGTACTTGCTTCTCGATCTTTGTATGACGCTTCGAATTTCGAACATTCTTTCAATGTTCGAAAAAGCTCACTGAAAGATAACAGTGGTAGCATTCAGTACAGATTTGTGATTTAGCTAAATTTCTAAAAGATGGCGCTTCACAAAAGACGGTACATTATAATTCAAAAGCAGTTGAGTAATTTAAGCGTTACATTGCCCCTTCTTAGGATTGATCGTACCGAGCAATTTCATCACTTCTTTCAATGATAGGTCACAATGAACTACTTTTAATTTGCCTATTACCCCTCTCTGTATACGGTAGACCATATCATTGATTCTTTTCACAACAGTATATGGGCCTTCCCAGTTTTGTTGGAGTTTTGGTGATAGTCCTTTTTGTCGATGAGGATTGTAAAGCCACACAAGGCCTCCTTCTTGAAATCTTGTTGCTGTCTTTTTACGTCATATTCCTATTGCTGTTGCTCTTACGTCATATCTTGTTTTCATTCCTGTCTTTCAGGTCATCCACATAGTCCTCTGTTCCCTGTGACATATTTGGACGACACCCAAATTTCACTTCACTTGGCAGGCGTATTGTTGATCCGAACAATGGGACATGTCGGTCCCAGTCTCGTTGGTATTCGCCGACAACCTTAGATAGATGTTCTTTAAGCGTCCTGTTGAATCGTTCAACCATCCCATCAAATTGTAGATATAGCGGTGATGTTCTCGTCTTTTTAATGCCAAGAAGCGTGCAAACCTCCTGAAAGACTTTAGATTCGAAGTTCCTTCCTTGGTCAGAATGCAGTTTTATGGGAACCTGCACACCCAATTAAAGACAATATGATCCATAACTGTTTTGGTTTCTTGGTTTGGGATGGCAAATGCTTCAGGCCACTTGCTGAAATAATCCATGACTACAAGTATGTATCGGTTTCCACTGTTAGTTTCAGGAAAAGGGCCTGGAACGTCTATAGCAATTCTTCCGAAAGGTGTGCCCACATTATACTGCTGCATTTTACTCCGAATTTTTCTACCCGGTCCTCTGGTAGCAGCACAAGTATCACATTTGTGGCACCACTTTTCGACGTCATCTCTTGCGTGCAGCTAGTAGAACCGTTGTCGTATCTTCTCCAACGTCTTATTCACTCCCAAATGACCTCCAGAAGTTCCGTCGTGCATTTCTTGAAGGTACGACTAGCTGCATCACAAAGGATTTACCGTCTGCGGATTCCCACTTACGCCTTAGTACCCCTTCTTGCACATGAAGCGAGTCCCATTGTGCCAAATATGCTTTGGGACCGGGACTTCGGTCGGAGATATCACACCATTGTGGTTTCTCTTGGTGTTCTTTCCATGCAAGAATGGGTTCTATATCCGAATCTTCTTGTTGGGCCGTTCTGAGTTCTTCGTTACTCCAGCCGTAAATGGGATCAGCTCTTGTTTGTTGGACGATGACCATTTCTTTTTCTTCTTGGCGTGTGCAGTGCTTACAGCTGGTTTGCACGGTCGCCGAGATAGTGCGTCTGCGTTGTTGTGAGTTCAGGTTACCTCGAGGGTTTCTGGTACTAAGAGGAGGAGCAGTGGCATGCTTGCGTTTCACTCGGCCTAGCTCGACGGATGGGTGTAGTTCTTGCTCCTCTACAAGTACCTGTCACTCAGCAATCAAAATAAACATGCCTATATATAAGGATTAGGATAGGAAAGGAGAAAGGATATTCGGGACTGCAAAAGGATATACACACGTCTAGTAACCTATGCCACTGTATGAAAGAAAGAGTGGATCTAGAGTCGTTGATTTAAAAAAAAACTATGCTAAATTCTAATGAACTAATCTAACGAAATAATCCTAAATCCTTATTTCATATCCGATTCAAATAAAATGTTTGATATTTTCAATTTTATGTGAAATAATATTAATCTATAACTAATCTAAATCTAAGTTAAACTTTCTTTCAAATAAAACTAACCTCTTGTCCACTATCTCTTTCACGCAATGGTTCATCAAGTCGACAAATGCCTTGACCGTTGTTGATGTCAATGGTTGGCCTTCCCTCCCTTGTATCTCGGATACAACCAATGCTACCTCCTTTTGGCCGGTTTCTAAAAAGATAGCCCCTATCGTCTTATCCGGTCACAATCTACATTATCGTTGTATTAAGTAACGTCTCATTCCTAGTCCTGTAGTTTCATATCATAAAGTAATAAAAAAACTGTCATCATGTCTCTAATCCTAAATGTCTAAATGTCCATTCTATTAAGTCATCGTACCTACTCAGTTAATGCATACTTTCAGGAAGTCAACCTGACCAAGCCTCCCACACCGTTGCAAGGTAACTTAACACATCATATCTCTAAAGAATAAGCCTTCAACCAAAATGTTTAAGTTTGTAATTCATTTATTTTTGGCACTAAGCCTTTAAATTATTCAAAAAAAATATAAAGGAACGTTTAAGTACAAAATATGTTTTGTTTATTTTTTTATTAAATTAAATTAGAATTCAAAAAAAAAAATAAAAGGATATTATTTCAAACAAAAGTTAAAGCTGACGAATCAAAATTGCTCAAAATAGCTTTCTTTTCTAAGGGATGTTTCTTTGTTGCGCCGATCAATTTTTGCATATATACTTATATACATATATAGGTAGATATCAGATTTCATATATAATAATTCAAAGATTACTCACGTTTCGTCCTCCCACGAAGTCCTGCCGGCAGCACGTTCTTGATGACGGTATTTTGTAGACTTTCAAATTTCAGTCCTTTTATCGCACACAATCAAAACTTCTATATATATATATGGATATATATGGGCAAATTTCTATGCACACGAAACTCAATAAAAAAATTGGATTTTATCACAACTTAAAACTTTTTTTTTGTTATAATGTCCTTTTTCACACTTTTTATGTTACCAAGAAACTAAAAATTAAAAAAAAAACTTCAATGAAAAAAATTTATATACAAATGCGTATGTATGTATAAGTTAAAGTAAAAAATTTTTAGAGATTTAAAGGGAATTCTTAAACGGCAAGTATTGTTCCAAAAGGCACTCTTGGATTTCGCACTAAGTATATAAGTAGATCTGAAACGGGATATCCAAATTCCGCTTCTGGCTAATTTTGATTTCCTGGCTTGTGATTTGTGGTTGTACACTGTTGCACCCTCTTGTATCGCATCCAAGTGTCTCGAATCAAATCGACTATATACAAAGACTGCCAGTAATTATGCAAACAGAGGCCAAGGTCCGTCGTTGAAGCTCTTCTATTGGTGAGCGATATGATTGAATGCGTCTATATCTTTTCATATACCGCAAAATATGTATATATTTAACTGATATCTTTATACGTCTTATATCGGTATATAAATATATATCACCAGGCCGCCACCAGACAACGGGAACTTTGTTTCACCCCTTGACCTAGAGATTTTAATAACTTTCATCTAATATCATTTTTTTTCATTAATTAATTACCTCTGCTGTAAAATTTTTCTTTTATTCAAATAGATACCCCCAAAGTTGACTTCTTTCTTAGGATTACTTAGCTATCTTTTCCTCAGAATTTTATAGGCGTGTTATAATTCCGGAAATTTTAAATTTTCTTATTTTCAATTTTAATTTTCATAATTTAATATTTTTTCACCTTTTAAATATATTAACTTAAATTTTCACAATTCACGACTATCTTTTATTCAAAGACCTTTTTTTTTTTTTTTTTTTCTCAAAAAAAAAAATTCACACAAAGAAATTAATTTTCTTTGTTCTGGGCTCTTTACTTTTGCACCGTACTGTGCAATAAATGCTCGCTTACGCACTTTCACTTTGGAAGTGACGAAAAGATCTCTATTACATCATCTATGTAGGTAATTAATTGACGACTCCCCCTACTTGGATCTCCTCTTCTAATTATCCTTCGTTAATTCGATTGGAAGTAAAAGCTTTCCCTCCTCTTCCATCTAGTACTTTTGAAGAACCAGGTTGTCGCCTTGACTTTTCAAAGGTACTTTCTACGATATCGTAGATTCGATTACAATTATTACTTGTTTTTTTACAAAAATTAGCAAAAAAAAAAGGTAGCTTACATGCCAATTATATTTACTCTCTATCGAGTTAACCTATCAGTCTTTACTTTTCCATAACTTAATAATAAAAAATTACACAAAGTATATCACTAATTCCTTAATCCTACTATTTCCTACCATCATTTGCTACTATTCTTATTTCTATTACTCCTACTGTCCGCTAAAAGGATCGCGCTACCTATCTTCGTTAACCTCATTCGTTCCACTGGAATTTGACATTTCATTTTCATAAATAACTTAATTTGTTATTTACAAAACGTGTACGGTGCAATGTTTCTTTCTGGTGTTTTTTCTTTTTTTTTTGGATCGGAATTTCTTTAAACTATGATTTCACCTAGTCTAATTTCATAAGGGATGCGAGTATCCTTAAGGCTATAGAATAACAGAATATGAAAATATAATTACCGACGCTGTTAGGAACCATTCTTTTACCCACATCCTACAACATCACCTTACAGTAAGTATTGTCCTGCTTAGTTCTTCATAAAAATGTTCAATTCTCCTTTTTTTTTTTTTTTATTTCAGCTTGCAACCCTTATAATGTGTCTATAGCGCAACAATACGAAACACCACAAGGATTAGTATAAAATAGTCGCCGAGGGTGTTTCTGTGTAACAATAAAATGTTCACCTTTTTTTTTCTCTTCTAGTTATAACCCTTTTTGTTTCTTTTTTTTTTGGGATCGTGATCCTTAGGTATCACCTTCAAAAGTATGAATACAGGTCTACATTCCGATCTAGGACACAGGATACCTACCTAGTCAGTCTTTTGGCTAGAACATTGATGAAGTTCGATTCATCTCGCAGGAATGGATGTTGGCATTTACTGTATGTACCTATGTGTGTGACCGTATATTTCGTGTAGCTACATTTAGCTGTAAAGTGAGGTAGGTCATGTCGTTTGCTGGTATGTAGTTCTAGATTGTCTGGACGATATGTATCTATGCATTCATATGTCGATTTAAAGACATATCTACTTAACAAAAAGTGCCGATTTGAGTTTTGTTTTTATTTTTTTTCTTTTGTTTTGGTTGAATAAAATTACCTTCCTATTAACATACATTGTATCTATTTAGTTTACTCTTGTTTTGTATGTGTATGTGTCGTCACATAATTTAACACTGATGATAGGAGTGAGTGAATTGTTCTGAGTGAAATCACTCGACAATGATGTACTTATGTGTTGGTATGACAAGGAGATTTTATGGTTTTTTGAAATTCATGTTGGAGAGTTTTGAAAACTAATGGTTTGGGGTATAATTTCTTTGTGACGGTAATTTTGTTTTTTTTTTTTTTTTTTTTAATTTTATGAATTCCTTTTTTTTTTTTTTTTGCGAAGGCTCACGCAACAGCGTTTGAATGCAGCTTTCCTCTTCGATGTTGAATCTCATAGTTATACGTCTGCAGCCTTTTGATCCATCTTGCTACTTGACCTTCTGGATTTTTGAAGTTTAAAAGCCAATTGAGCGCACCATGGTCCCTCCTTGTCACGCAATAATTCCTTTTGGGCTTCGAGAGTACCTTGGTGTAGTAGGCGACAACTTTTTCCTCTCCGTCGTGGACTTGCGATAGTACAGCTCCAATTCCAACGTTACTTGCATCAGCGTCGATGATAAAAAGTTTTCCCGGAGTTGGGTAGGCCAGCACAGGTGCATTGCATAAACGCAGCTTCAGTTCTTGAAAGCTTTTCTCGCACTCACCTGATCATTTGAACGGCTTCCCCATTTCAGTAAGCTGATGCAAGCTTTTGGCGATCCTAGCAATATCCTTCACAACACGCCGATAATATATGGCCAGACCAAGAAAGCTCCAGAGTTGATGTTTGCCCTGAAGCATTGGTCAATTCTTAACAGTGTCAACTTTCTCAGGATCAGTCTTTACTCCTTGCGATGAGATGATATGTCCCAAATATTTAACTTCGGTCTTGAAAAGCGCACATTTCTTTGGATTTAACTTAAGATGTGCTTCTCGAAGCCTCTGGAATACAGCTTTTAGGTTTTCACAATGTTTATTGATTTATTTATTTATTTATTTATTTCGATAAGGCCATACACATTAAGAGAAATTAGTGTTAACCTATAAAATTTAACATGAGAGCAATGAAAAGAAAATGCAAAAAATTATACAATACAATTAAATCAGATGAATAATTGAGAAAAAAAAAACAATAGGAAGATGAAAGAAAGAAGATATAAGAAGAGAGCAGGAATGGTAGAGAAAAGTAGAGCTGAAATGAGGGAAGTAAAAAGAGAGAAGAAATTTTCAGGGTACTGATAAAAATTGTCGCAATTTCGTTTTAAAAAGTTTATTGTTGTTAATTCTCGTAATATGGCGAGGCAAAGAATTCCAAAGACGTGTAGCGTTAACGAAAAATTGACGCTCAGATATCAAGGAGGCATATCGGGGTTGAATTAACTGATCAGACCTAGTTGAAAGTGCTCTTGTAATTTTTTCAGACAAGTAGGATGGTTGATGTGTGATCAGAACGTCCGAGAGCAAGGATAGGGTGCGGAAGTGAAAGTAAGACATGTTCAGAAAACTATTTGTAAAACTAGATACTCTGTCGTTTCTACGAAGCCCAAAGATATATCTTATTGCGTTGTTGAAAACAACATTAAGCTTTCTTTTGCACGCATAATTGCAACTTGAAAAAATTTCGCAACCATATACCAAAATAGGAAGCATTAAACTTTTTGCAAGCATCGCACGTGTTTTCAAAGGAAGACGTATAGGACTGGGAAACCCAGAGCGTGCGTAAAACTCCAAAAGCATTACCCACTATGGTGTTAATATGTCTATCCCATGTAAGATTTCGAGTAAAAGTTACACCAAGATTCCGAGCTGAATCCACATATTCAATTGTTTCATTATTTAAAATGATTTGTGGGAAGTATGTTAAATCCAGGATCTTTTTAGAAATAACCAAACACTTGGATTTAGGTGGATTTAATGCCAGTCCATTAATCCCAGAGTGATAATTTTGCGAGGTCCTCATTCACACGATAGGCACCGTCTTCAATAAGACCAAGGCCGCAGTTGAGGTACAACTGTACATCATCGGCGTACAGATGTAAAGAGCAGTTATGAATGATGGAAAGGATGTCGTTAACATAAAGGGAAAAAAGTAATGGACCCAGAATTGATCCCTGCCGAACTCCACTAGTGGTTGGAAGAAAATCGGACAATTTGTTACCTATTTCAACTGGTTGCTTTCTTCCGGAAAGATAGGAAGACATAAGCTTTACGGCATCTGGTGAGAAATTATAAAAATTACGAAGTTTATATTCAAGATTGCTGTGAACCACTGTGTCAAATGTATTGGAAAATCCAACAGTACTACAAAATTCACTTTATCTTCATCCAGAGCTTGACGAAGGTCCTCTATGACATTTAACAGGGCAGTGACACAGCTGTGATTCTCTCGAAAACCACTCTGACTTGCAGTTAAAAGGTCATTTGACTTTAGAAAATCACTCACTTGTTTTTTCAAGATCAAAAACTTTCAAAAACTTTTGAAAGGAAAGCTAAAATTGAAATTGGTCTAAATTCATTACATTTAGCATTTTTGTGTATGGGTAAAACTTTCGCTAACTCCCAATCAGAGGGAAATTCGCCTGTTGTAAGAATTGTGTTGAAAATATGAGTGATATACAATTGGAAGTATTATTTTTTAAAAGGAAGGGTGCATTTCGTCGAGACTGATGGCATTAGACTTTACTAGAAGTATGTTTTCAACCACATCAACACTACTTACTCCAGTAAATCCGAAACTGACATTAATATTTTGACTTAATGTAGAATGAGTCACAGGATTACATGGCAAAAGAGGAGATGAGACAAATTTCCTATTCAAAGAATTACCTTCAACACTATCGATATGGTTGTGTTTTGACTTACCAAGACCAATACTGCGAAGGTTGTTCCACAGCTGCCGACTGTTAATGTAGGTATTTAGTTTATCAGAGAACAGTCGAGTCTAAGCTGAGCGAATTTCCATCACAACCCTATTTCGAAGTGACTTATACATTTGTCTAAGTTCAGGTAGACGATGGTTTTTAAGACAACATGTCTATTAAACAGCTGAGCAAACGTTGTTATTAAAAAACCGTACCTGCGCAGAGGACGAAGATAGATTGAGAATATTGTCCCAGGCTATATTTCTGGTATCAGTTTCAAGTTGAGAGTAATCAATGATTTTAAAATCGTGGTATTTATATGAGGTTGCTACAGGCATGAGGATAAAACTGTAAGTTAGAAAAATTAGGTCATATTTTGAGAAGCCGGGTGAAGAAAGCTGGTCATAGAGTAAAACTTTATTTTTATGATTTACCAAAAACAAATCAAGAAACGCCGCAACTCCGCCAAAATAGTGGGTGGGAGTAGTTGTATTAACAGATATGAAATCAAGTCTACACATCTGATCCGATCACATAACAAATCGCTATTAAAATCACCACATAAAATAATTTTAGAGCAATCCAAAAGTTCATAAAGAGGGAAGAAATTTATTTTTTTATTGAGCCTATAAATTTCACCTATGAGCAATTTATCATTATTCCCAATTAAATCAACGAATACATACTGGATCCCTGTACTATATTCAGAAGAACACCTCAACTTTAATATTTTCCTTCACATATATTGCCACTCCACCACCCTGACGATTCCCATCAAATCGAAAAACACGATACCCATTCAAAGAACAGGTCTGATCATTTAAACTATCAACCAGCCACGTCTCTGAAACACAAATAATATCCACACCAGAGGGCTTTTAAATTATCGGAGTCAATAGGCTTCTTTGTTTCCGCTTCTGTAATTTTAGTAATCGCGGATACAGATTCACATTGCCCAACTATATCTCCCTTCTTGAGCTTAATTTCGTACGGTTTAGTGTTCAGTATCCCTACAGCTATACCATGTTGTTCTTTGGTGCCACAAGAGTCTTCCTACCATGATTTTTTGTTTTATTAAAAACACCCGCGCACTTTTTTTTTTTTTTCTATTATACCCAAAATTTAGTTTCTACTGCTTTTGTGAAGGTTCTCGTATTTGCTTCTCGATCTTTTTATGACAAGTAGGGGGGTAATAATTCCCCTTCGAATTTCGAACATTCTTTCAATGTTCGAAAAAGCTCACTTAAAGATACCAGTGGTAGCGATCAGTACAGATTTGTGACTTAGCTTAAATTTCCAAAAGATGGCGCTTCATAAAAATCGTTTTGGTTCAAAAAGACGTTACATTATAATTCAAAAGAAGTTGAGTAATTTAATACTGATGGAGCGAAAAATGACCTCATTATCCGTCTCCAAGAAGATTTAAGACAACATAATGAAAACCCTGACATATTTGTATTCGAAATTGAAATGCCGGTAGAGCAAGTAAGTACTGGTGCCGACTTGTCGTTAATGATGACTCTTCTCCTTGAACAAATCAAAGAACAACGTGTTGAACAAAATAATGAACAAAAGAATCTTCTCGAGCAAATCGAAGAACAACGTAAAGAGCAAAACAATCTCCTCGAAGAACAACGTGAAGAGCAAAAGAGTGAACAAAAAAATCTTCTCGAGCAAATCGAAGAACAACGTAAAGAGTAAAAGAACCTTCTAGAGGAACAGAAGAACTTCATCGAAGGTAAACTTGAAGCTGTTGAAAACAAGGTAATTGTTTTTGATGGACGCATTGATGGTGTTGAAAAGCAATTTTCAAAAGTAGACGCAAAGCTCGAGGGCGTTCAAGAAAAATTCGAAGGCAAAATACAAAGCATTGCCAACGAATTAGACAAAGTTCAAAAATTAGGATTAGAGAATGTGTTGACGATTACCCAAAGAAGAAGGAAATGCATCCACCGACTTTTGATGAGCAAACTTCTTGGTCGATCTACAAGAAACAGTTTGAGGCAGCCGCAGCAACGAACGGCTGGGATGACGAAGACAAATTTATAGCTCTGACGCTTGCCCTTAGAGGACCTGCTGCTGAGTTATTGCAAACTATACCAGCAGATAAGAATGTCAACTTCAGTGCTCTTATGTAGGCCATTGACAAACGCTTTGGAGATGGCCATATGCAAGAAATCTTCCGCGTCCAGCTCAACACCAGAGTCCAGAAAAGAGGAGAAACTTTGCAACAGCTTCAAACAGACATCGAACGGTTGGTGCATCTGGCATATCCAGCTGCAGGGGATGAACTCATCAACCAATTCGCAACAGAAGCCTTCGTCCGTGCTATATCTGATATCAACTTACAGCGAGCAATTCGAAATACTGCAAAACGCACGCTTCCTGAAGCTTTAGCGTTTGCTCTGACCATGGAAGCAGCAGAACAAGCTTCCCAAGGAGATTATCGAGTCAGAGAAGTAGAAGTTGAGAGGTGCTCATGCCAGAAAATCGCATTCCAAAGAAGCCAGCATGACGGACATGCTCGATGCTGGAATTGTAACAAAACAGGACATCTCCAGCGGCAGTGCAGATAACCACCGAGAAGAGCTGCATGTCAACATTGTGGAATCAGAACCAATGCTCGAGAAAAACAAAGCAATAACACCAACACTCCTGCTTGTTTCCCAGGCGAGAAACGAGTAAGAACCAACTTCGAGGGGCAGAAGCTGGTTTCTGGTATCGATGGCCCCAGAAACACTATCCAAATCTCATAGACTAAACCAGACAACAAAAGTCTGACAGTAGAAGCAATAATAAACAACAATAAACACGTGGCTACAATCGACACCGGTGCCACCGCCTTCATTGTACGAAGAGACCTGGTCAAGATGACTTGGGTACATAACACCAATAGCTACCGTCTGAAGACCGCCACAGGAGAGGAAGCAAAAGTGTATGGTGAGATTCGTCTTACAATCCGTTGGGCAGAACTGGAGTTTTCGCATCTATTTGTGGTAGCGGATATATGTGACGAGTGCATCGTTGGAATCGACTTCATGAGGAAGCATGGGATAATTTTGGATATCGGTAAGCAAGTTCTAAAGTACCAAAATGTGGAAATTCCGATGGTCTATGGCAACGAAAACTCAACAACTATTAGGACCGTCATCAAAGAAGACATTTGCTTGCCTGCTTTTTCTGAAGTATTCGTGTGGACGAAACTAAAAGGTGACTTTGGAAGCCATCGATACCTCATGGTAGAACCAGATACGAAACAACGTTCCCAAAACATCATGGTAGGGAAGACTCTTGGGCACCAAAGAACAACATGGTGCCTGTACGGATACTGAACATAAAACCGTATGAAATTAAGCTCAAGAAGGGAGAAATAGTTGGGCAATGTGAATCTGTATCCGCAATTACTAAAATCACCGAAGCGGAAACAAAGAAGCCTATCGACTCCGAAAACTTAAAAGCCCAAATTCTGAAGTCATCTAATCTCAGTCAACATCAGCTTAATTTTGCTGAGGATCTCCTTCATGAATATGCTGATATATTCTCTTCACCCAGCGAGCAGTATGGTCGAACACACCTAGTGCAGCATCGAAGACTGGTTATTGGCAAGTAGAAATCCACCCAGAAAATCGGGAAAAGACGGCCTTCTCTACAGGAAATGGTCTGTGGCAGTTTAATGTGATGCCATTCCGGCTATGCAACACTCCAGCAATACCCCATGCAACACTGTGAAGAATTGGCCAACGCCTCAGGACAAACATCAACTCCGGAGCTTTCTTGGTCTGGTCACATATTATCGGCGTTTCGTGAAGGATGGTCAGGTGAGTGCGAGAAAAGCTTTCAAGAACTGAAGCTGCGTTTATGTAATGCACCTGTCCTGACCTACCCAACTCCGGGAAAACCTTTCATTATCAACGCTGATGCAAGTAACGTTGGAATTGGAGCTGTACTATCTCAAGTACATGGCGGAGAGGAAAAAGTTGTCGCCTAATACAACAAGGTACTCTCGAAGCCAGAAAGGAATTATTGCGTTACCAGAAGGGAACTTCTCGCTCTGATATTGGCAACATAGCACTTCCATAAGTACATCTATGGACAGAAGTTCCTTCTTCGAACAGACCGTGGTGCGCTCAATTGGCATTTAAACTTCAAAAATCCAGAAGGTCAAGTAGCAAGATGGATTGAAAGGTTGCAGACGTATAACTATGAGATTCAACATCGAAGAGGAAAGCTGCATTCAAACGCAGACGCACTATCGCGGCGACCGTGCAAACCAGACTGTAAGCATTGCACACGCCAAGAAGAAAAGGGTCATCGTCGCACGAACAAGAGCTGATCCCATTTACGCCTCTAACAACGAAGAACTCAGAACGGCCCAACAAGAAGATTCGGATATCGAACCCATTCTTGAATGGAAGGAACAGCAAGTGAAACCAGAATGGTGTGATATCTCCGACCGAAGTCCGGCTCTTAAAGCATATTGGGCACAACACAATGGGACTCGCTTCATGTGCAAGAAGGGGTACTAAGGCGTAAGTAGGAATCCGCAGACGGTAAATCCTTTGTGATACAGCTAGTCGTACCTCGGTCAAAAGTTGGCGTTCTTCATCTAAAGTCTTTCAGGAGGTTTGCACGCTTCTTGGCATTAAGAAGAAGAGAACAACACCGCTCCATCCACAATCTGATGGGATGGTTGAACGATTCAACAGGAACCATAAGGTTGAACGATTCCTTATGGAATATCGAAGTGCAACCCATAGCTCGATGGTAAAAACACCATCGGAAATCCTGTTCGGATCAATAATACGCCTGCCAAGTGAAGTGAAATTTGGGTGTCCTCCAAATGAATCACAGGGAACAGAGGACTATGTGGATGACCTGAAAGACAGGTTTATTGACATTCACCAAGGAACAAGGACAAACATAAAATTATCCTGTGATCGAATGAAAACAAGGAAGGAGACCTTGTGTGGTTTTACAATCCTCATCAACAAAAAGAACTATCACCAAAACTCCAACGAAACTGTGTATACCCATATACTGTTGTGAAAAGAATCAATGATATGGTCTACCGTGTACAGAGAGAGGTAATAGGCAAATTGAAAGTAGTTATTGAGACCGATTACATCGATACAATGGTGAAAGAAGTGATAAATTACTCGGGACGACCAATCCTAAGAAGGGGGAATGTAGCGATCTTTTTTGAACCAAAACGATTTTTATGAAGCGCCATCTTTTGGAAATTTAAGCTATGTAAGTCATAAATCTGTACTGAACGCTACCACTGGTATCTTTGAGTGAGCTTTTTCGAACATTGAAAGAATTTCGAAATTCGAAGGGGAATTATTACCCCCCCCTACCTGTCATAGAAAGATCGAGAAGCAAATACGAGAACCTTCACGAAAGCAATTTAAGCTATGTAAGTCATAAATCTGTACTGAACGCTACCACTAGTATCTTTGAGTGAGCTTTTTCGAACATTGAAAGAATGTTCGAAATTCGAAGGGGAATTATTACCCCCCCTACCTGTCATAGAAAGATCGAGAAGCAAATACGAGAACCTTCACGAAAGCAAAGAAACTAAATTTTGGGTATAAAGGAGAGCTTTGCTGCCACCTTGGACACAGTTTTGTTTTTAATAGTGAAAGAGTGAAGTTGGTTGTAATAACAGACAAGTAAATTGTTTTCGGAAATTAGTTTCGTTATATTTGAATAATAAATTGTTTGGTTGTAAGAAAGTAAAGTGTTTTATTTACGAAATAAATAAGTGGACGTTTTAAACAAAGTAAATAAGTTTTATCTAAGACGATTGTAAAATAATCGTCGTAATCGTTCAAATGATTGTATTTTACTTTTCAAGTAGTTATACGAAGCTCTTATTGAATCGCCTAGACGACGTCGTCTGTACGATAAATAATTTTGTTTGTTACACGAAGCAAATAAATCGTCAAAATGACGTGGTCAGACGATCATTTACGCATTGAGAGCCGAGGTTTGTGGTCAGATTAATTAGTTAAGTTTTCCAATATTTGCTTTTTGTTTTTTTTCTTTTAATTATTATGATTTTTGCGGTCAATAAGAGGCGTGTTCCTTTGGGCTGCAGCATCTACTGCCAAGTACTTCTGGCTTCTTTCAACTACTTCTACTATATGGTCAAAGTAGTTCAAAGCACTTCAATAATGTAGTAACGAAAATAATACACGCAAGAAAGCGACACCTTCAGTAGAAGAAATTACATAGTAAATTATTGTTGTTGATGTTTTCTATAATTTAAAATAAAATACAAATACAAACAACAAAGCTTTAGTCTACATTGAGGTTAGATTTTTCTTTTGGCAAAAATTACTTTACATATGGATTTAAGTTTTAATCTGCATGTATCGAGTGAAAAATAAGGGCGTAAGGGTCAGTTTGTTCACAGGGGTTTAAATTTGTACCATCGCTTTAAGGCCAGGCTCGCATATGCAACTTCTAGTTTCGAAACAATACCTACATGCATGTAGTATAACAAAAGTTATGTTTTTCAAATTTCAATCTTCCTGTTCTTGATCTTAACCCTCCTCTTCTCATTCAACATAGTTTTGACCGTAAACATTTTTATTTGAGCAATATATCCTGCTACGCCTCTGATGCTATTCAATTTAATATTTTGGATGTGGGTTGTTCATCTAAGTGCTTGCATATTGAAAGTGCTTCTGAATATAGGTATCTTAACTATTGATAAGAAAATGAAGTGGAAAGCATATACTCTTACTCTTAAAAAGTATTTGTTTTCTACAACTTATGTAATCTTTCACTTACGTAAACTTTGCTGTCGTAAACTTTTGGATACTATTTACTATGGACTGGTTCAATCTAAAATACGGTATTGCATAGTTTGTTGGGGCGGTGTGTTTACTGACCCTATCAATTCTTAATCGGACACTGAAAACCAGATAGTTCTTCAATGTCTTCCAGTTTTTGAGAAAATTGAAAATAACCAACAAAAAGACACATTTTGTTTCTTTTATTTATATTTAGAATAATATAAAAAGAACAGATTCTGGCTTTCAAAAATTATTGTAGGTGTTGCCGTAGCACACAAAATTAGCATGAACTATTAACTAAAACCCATATTTTTTTTTAACAAGCACCTTGATAATTTTACTATGCGAGAATTTCTGATTTACCTACATTTTATTTTTCGCATGGGAACTTTAAATAGTCAAATATCAAAAATAAAAGTATACTCACATGCTGGCATCAAACGAAACCTCCCAAGCGTGGTTTCTGGTGGACCAGTGGATGCTGATGTGACACGAAAACGACCACGACGTGCAGCTGCAACTTCATCGTAACCTCCACTACCACCCGGCATTTTGGTGAAAATTTAACTAGAAAAAGTTTAATAATTTTGAATGGGTTGAAATTATTGTGACTAAATAAAAAAAAGACTAAGATATAAAGATTAATTAAGATAAAGGAAATCAGAAAAATTGTTTATGTGGAGCAATTAAATAAAACTCAAGTTCAAGAGATGGTAAACATTGACAAATATTAATTGTAAAGAAGCAAAACATCAGTCCGGACGCCCTAAATTTGTTTGTCACAATCAACGCATGGTGACATTTAATTACGAATTCAATTACGATGAATTTCGGATTCAGCTATGCTGGCTTTTTTTTTATAATCTCCTTGTTGTCCGCAAATGGAAAGAACTCTTCGTCCTTCTTAAAAAAAATTCTGTATGTCCGAAGTATACATGCCCATTGCAGAACAAAGAAACGGCGGTCTCTGGTTGTTGTATATTGCAACCACAAACACCCGCAAACACAAATAGAGGAGAAGATACAACAGCTAAAATATGATTTGTACCAAGATAGGAATGTAGTACAATAAGAGCCAACACACGGTATTTTCAAGACCAAATCAGACTGGAAGCTGTGCGGCGCGGCGGCGGCGGCGCGCGGCGCACAGTGGTTTGGTTTGTGTGGAAGAGCGGAAAAAAGTCTTTAAAATCTTAAATACTTAACGGATTTTAATTAAGATTGTTAAGATTGCTCTTTTACATATTTGGTCAAAATTTAGTTACGAAAAATTTAGTAGAAAAAAAGTTATTGAAATTTTTCTAAAATTTGAGGGTTTTGATGTTGTACCAAAATTTCAAAAAAGTCTGAACTGTTCAACGGATTTTTATGAAATTTGGCACACATTTCAAGATTAGTCTTATACATATTTGCTCAAAATTTGGTTAAGAAATAATTATTAAAAATAAAATTATTGACATTTTTCCAAAATTTGAGGGTACTGAAATTCAAAAAAAGTTTGTTAATCTGAACAACTTATCGGATTTTATTGAAATTCAACACACATGTTAAGATTAGTCTTAAAAATATTAATTGTTCAAAATTTGGTTAAGAAAAACTGATTACAAAAAAGTTACGGACATTTTTCTAAAATTTTAGGCAAAATTCAGAAAAAAACCCTTTTTTTATTTTTACCAGCTTGTACTTTTTGCGTGAGAACAAAATAACTGTAGGATTATCCATAATTCTTTTATATATTCTTTTTTAAACCCTATCATATAACTCAAACTATCATAAAATAATAATATATTTTGTATATTTTTTTTGGGGAAAATTGAGTTGAAAGTTGAAACATTTTACAGGCAAAAATAAATGGTTAAAAACACTATCGACAGAACAAGACAAACATAACACAACAAGAAATTCACACTCAAGAAAACACCAACAATTTTATTTTATTTTTAAAATAAAAGTACACCAGTTCATTCTGAAAGTTAGTACCGAAGAAAACAAAACTTTTTGATATATACCACCTTCAAACCGAGTTTCTTAAAACCCGATTCAGTGAGACAAATTTGAACATAACTTCCAGATCTGCAAGTATCTGCAGCTGATTTTTTTATGCTGTAATTTGAAAGTATGGAGCACACGTTGACATACGTCACTGCTTGGACTACTATTTTTTTAGTACCATTGTTTGAGGCTACTTATAGAAGGCTTCTTTAATGAATTATTTTTTTTTATTTTATATATAGTCAAGAGTATGCCAATTAAATGTTGTATAAAGTTACAGAATTTATTTTAAGAAACTTCCGAAAAAGATATTTAAAAGTTTGTTGAAAATATGGTTCGCAACTTGAATAAAATATTTTTTAACTTTGAGGGCTTGTGAATAAGTGTAATATATATATACACTCAGCGGCACGGAATCTTGGCCAAACTTGATTTTTGTTGTAACTCGCCCTCAAATATTTTTTTATTAATGATTTGATTGTAATTATGTTAAATGTGCATATTTTGATTGTTTTAAACCCTTTTAAGATAACTTAAAGGTTTACTTTATGATTTATAACGATAATTTAAAATTTAACATTTTCTCCGACAAAAAATTTAAATTAAAAACAGTATAAAATGAAAAAAAAAGACGTGTCAGTATCGTGTGTTCCCTCCTCTTGGCCATACTACAGCCTGCAGTCGATCTGGCATACTCTGGATAATGTTTTTCGTTATGTAGCAATATTATTTATAATTTAAGTTAATTTGGCGTAAGCCTCCCCCATTGCTGTCCATAGATCCCTGTTTCTTGCGTCATAGTACCAGTTGTTGTTGAACTGTATAAGATCGTCCATCCATCTTTTTCTTGGTCTTCCTCTTGGTCTAATCTCGTCTGTTGGGGTCCGTTTTGTTGTTATTTTAGTCCATTTGTTGTCTTGTAGTCTTGAAATGTGACCTGCCCAACTTCATTTTAATTGTCTTATTCTTTCGATACCGTCCGTGATATTGTTCTTCTTATCTCGTCGTTTTTGATTCGTTTAATTGTCCTTATATTAAGTAATCGTCTTTCAATTTTGACTTGACATATTCTTAATTTTTCAAGAGAATTTGAAGTAAGTCCCAATGTTTGCAATCCGTACGTCATTACCGAAAGTATTGTAGAGTCCAAGATATATTTTTGTGTGTCTTTACCGAGTTTTGAGTCCAAAATTTGTTTGATGTTCCAAAATTGCTTCCAGCTATTCATTATTCGTCTATTTATTTCCTTTTCCTCTTGGTTCGTGAAAGATTTTAGTTGTCCAAGGTATATGTAGTCATCAACGTAGTCTATTTTTTCATTTTTTAGTGAGATGTCCTTCCTTGTATGGTTCGTCATGGCTTTTGTTTTGTTTAAATTTTATGAGAGTCCGTGTATTTTGCATTCAGTCGAAAGTTCATTAATCATTTTTTCTAAGTCTTCTGGTGTTTCGGAGAGTAAGACTATGTCGTCTGCAAATCTTAGATTGTTGAGTCTCTCACCCCATATATTTATTCCAAACCTATGTGTTCAGTTTAGTTTTTGAAATATTTCTTCCAGTACTGCAGAGAAAAGTGACGGAGATATGGGGTCTCCCTGTCGTACTCCTCTTTTTATATTAAATTCTCGTCCAGTTTTGTCAGTTTTTACATTTGCAGTGTTGTTGCGGTATACGTTTTTAAGAGTCTGAATGAATGTTGGATTAATATTCTGATTTCTCAATGCTTATCATATGCTTTTGTGTTCTATAGTATCAAACGCTTTACTAAAATCAATGAATAAGAGGTAGAGAGGTTTTTTGTATTCGTTGAATTTTTCTATTATTTGATTTATAGTCTGTAGGTGGTCAGTTGTTGAAAAGCTCTCTCTGAAACCAGCTTGTTCTTGCTGGATTACTCTAGGCAATTTAAATCCGTTCTGAGGGCGAGCCACCGCAGTTTTTGAATACCAGTGCACTGAAAGTATTCATATACGCAACGCGCCTCATTTGGTCGTGCATTGTGCTGCATGAAGAGGAACTGGTCGTACCCTATGAACCCCATATAGGGTAAGACGTGTTCCTAAATGATTTTCTCAACGTATCGCGTTGTTTTTAATCGATTATCAACGATGGCCAACTCCGTACACCCTTCGGACCATAATTGAGCCTCCATGAAAAACCATAGTTTCTGTGGTGGTGATGGGTAGAAACTGCTCTCCTTTCCACTTTTATGGAAAAAAGAGGAGAACGTGTACGGATAAGAAGAGGATAACGGTTTCTACCTATCACCACAATAGAAACAATGGTTTTTCATGGAGGCTCAATTATGGTATGGGGAGGTATAAGTTCCGAAGGGTGTACGGAGTTGGCCATCGTTGATAATCGATTAAAAACAACGCGATACGTCGAGAAGATCGGTGGCTCGCGCGCAGTACGGATTTAAATCTAATAGAGCATATATCCAGGACATTTTAAAAAGAAAGATAAAGTGCTCATCCCCCCCTACAAACACTGGACGAGCTCAGAATTGGTGCACTGGCCGCTTGGGAGAGCTTATCGCGAAGGGATATTAAAAACATTATCCAGAGTATGCCAGATCGACTGCAGGCTGTAGTATGACCAAGAGGAGGGAACACACGATACTGACACGTCTCAAAACCCCCCAAAAATACATAATTTTTCATTTTATACTGTTTTTAATTTAAATGTTTTTTTTCGGAGAAAATGTAAAATTTTAAATTATCGTTATAAAAAATAAAGTCAACCTTTGAGTTATCTTAAAAGGGTTTAAAACAATCAAAACGTGCACATTTAAGATAATTACAATCAAATCATTAGTAAAAAAATATTTGAGGGCGAGTTACAACAAAAATCAAGTGTGGCCAAGATTCCGTGCCGCTGAGTGTATATTAAAAAATACTTTGAAATTACACGCTTGGGTTATCTAAGAGTAGTTAGACATAAAAATAAAAAGGCCACATATGACTTTCTCAAAAGACCTTTTTTCCGCTCTCAGCCCACTGTGCAGCGCACAGTGGGACGACCCATAGCAATAAATAAAAAAATCAACTCTTTTAACGGTACTTTTGAGTGATTGGTAAGTCATCTCAAATATGTATGTGTTCTAACTGCATTAAAATAATTTGGTTTTATCAACTAATGCAACAGTTACAGAGTCGTAAACATTGACTCCTTTCATAAACAGTAATATAACGTGTTTTTTATAACCTACTTGAAACTGGGGACACATTTATTCTGCGCATAGATATAGTTATTTTACCATGAATAATAATAATAATCAAGGTATGTGAAATCATATGGCGTTTAAAAAAATTGTTTATATTTCATGTTTTTTTTAATGTGATTTATGGAATGCGTGGCTACTTCGAATACAAAAAAATTGAGGTACTGAACCTAAAATTACAAAATTTTCTAAGTCCTATTGTCTGTGAGTACAGCAAAAATGGCACTAGTGCCAAAGAAATCGGGAAAGAATCGTGCAAGTTAACGAACGATGGACCTTAGTTTGCTGTTACAAGCAAATTTTCTTAATTGTGAAAATGATACTGGTTATCCAATTTTACCACAGACGAGCAAATGAAGGTCGCCAAAGAATTTTGAAGAGTGTAGTGAACGTACGAAAAAACTGAAATAATTGATAGTAATAACGAGTTTTATAAAAATGCGCCAATTGAATTTAAACAGCAGATGCTCATATTATTCAACAATGTTTTTGAAACCGGGATTGTCCGGCAGTCATTCAAGGATGCAATTATTTACCCAATTTTCAAAGAAGGTGATGTGAACTTAGCCAGCAACTATAGGGGAATCTCATGAATGCAATCGCAAAAATATTCGCTAACATCCTTTTGCGCCGTATAAATGCATGGATAGCGAGATATAATATCCTAAGTGAATTCCAGTCAGGGTTCCGAAAGGGGTACTCCACTGTAGATAATATTTTCACTCTAAATACTATAGCCAACTATTTTCTAAGGAACGAAAAAAGTTGTTTTTATTTTTTGTTGATTTTAAGGCTGCTTTTGATTCTATCGATCGCCAAGCACTGTTTTTCAAACTATCGCAAAATGGATTTTCTACAAAAATGTCAAGAGTACTAAAAAGCATGTACATATACGCATACAAGGCAGGTTGTTTGGGATGGAACTGATTTATCCGAATGGTTTGATACGCTATCGGGAGTTATCACAGTCACCACATGGCCTGCAACTGATGATAAATAAACTAAGTGATTACTGCAGAATGTGGAATCTTACGGTTAATCTAGAGAAATCCAAAATTATGATCGTGCAAAAGAGGAACCTGAAGCTGGATAAAAACGAGAAATGGCGCCTTGATGGACAGATGGTCGAAATTGTAACGGAGTATAAATACTTGGGGATTCTTTTAAAGTCAAATATGAAGCTAGATACGCATTTACAAAAGAAACTAGCAGCAGCAAAAGGCCTAATTAATGCTTCTTGGCAAAGTATAATAAAAAATACAGACATACCGCTGTCTGCGAAATACAGAGTATATGAAGCTATATTGCGCTCCGTATTGTGCTATAGCTGCCAAACTTGGGGATATAGGCCCCTTGAAGAAGTTGAGAAGCTTCAACGCTTTTTTATTAAAAAACTTTTTAAACTTCCTAGGAATACTCCTAACTATGTTTTACTCCTTGAAACAGGTTTGCTAACTCTATTTGTGCACACTTTAAAGCTTCATTTCGACTACGTCTTAAAAGTACTAAATTATCCAACAACACGAATACCCTATATTCTTGCTAAATACGCTCTTGAGAATTAGGTTGACTGGGTTGCGGATTGGATTGGGTTGGCTGAAAAAAACGAGGTGGAATTAACCCTACAATATGCTGATACCTTTGCTTTGAGAAAACAGTTGTATGGTTTGGAAGAGGTGGTAGATTCTTCTCAACGCACTGACAGTTCCCAGCAAGCAATATCTTCTATCAACAGAGTAGTTTATTCTCAACTTAATTATAATCTTACAACCAACAACTACTTTATGGATGATTTTAGTGTAGAAAAGATATCTTTAATTTGTAGAGCAAGAGGGGATCTCCTCAATCTCAATGGTACTCCATACATCAATGCCAGCACTAACCTTTATACAGTTTGTAGCCTTAATGCAAAAGAGGATTGTTTTCATTTTCTAGCTGTTTGTCCTGTTTACAAAGAATTTAGACTATCGTACTTTGGTAGTCTTTCATTAACCATGGAACAGGTAAAAATATTTTGAACGGGCCCGATTGGGAAACTCTTTACAAGTACCTCAAAGCAGTCAAAAACTATAGAATGCTAATTTTTTATTATGTAACTATTAAATTTATCATGCTTTTCTAAGCTTAGTAATTAAAATAAGTATGTTATTTTTTTTTTTTTATTTGAAAAAAATGGTAGTAATAATTATAATTGGTAGTAATAAATAATTGGTGGTAATCGGATAAGGCATTTACATATGCAGCAAAAGTTGTAGACTAAGAGCCCACAGATATTTTTAGGTCTGAGTGATAGCAAAAATTCACTGGTATTTTTAGATAGTTCTTTACTCTTCATGTCCAAATATGAATGTCTTGCATACCGCAGCTGGGGCCTTTGTCGGTGAAGTGCATTATTTTAGTGCATCTAGTAGATTAGTGGCCCCATGGCAAAAGTCGTAGATTACCATATTATCTTATCAGAGGGGAAGCTTCTATCATATTTCTAAATGCTGTCACATTTTATCTAGAGACCGATTTCATACTCATCTTTGGGTTCGTCTTGGATGCAGAGGAACCCATCCAAGACGTCTTGGTCTCCATTTTCATATCTAGGGCGCTCATATCGTTTATTAAACATATTGAAGTTGCTATACTTTTTTATCTTGGGCTCCCGATTTACACCTACACAAAACACGCACTTGCACACACATAATAGTAAAGTGACATTTATCTAAACGTCATTGTGAAATTTTTCAATTCGGGAATTATTGTTGTTTACTTTTTAGAAGTTTTGTGAAAATAAATTTATATTATTCCTTTTTCGTGGCCTTTTCAAATTTAAATTGTTATTTAAATACATTTATGAATTCGAAGAACGACGCGACGGTGACAACTGACGATTGGTGTTTGTCCGCTGCATTTACTGTTTTGTACAATCTATGTGGACTGTAGAATAAGGAATACAACGCCGCGCTGCGCAGCCATTCCAACTGCAGGGATACATATAATCCGAAAGAAAAGTGTGCTTCGACTACATGTGAAATTGCATTTCCAGGCAGAGAAGGTTTGTTTGTTTCCGAAGTGAAGATTTGCTGTTTTTTTTTTTTTTTTTTTTTGTTAAAATAATTGAAATTTGTGCAGTGTTAGTATATGAAAGAAAAAAAATCCTAATAGTACTGAGGATCAAAAAATCCCTTATGTGTATTTTACTTTTAATTGATATTTAAGACTCATACGAGGAAAGAAAATCGTTTACTCTTTTGTAAATTAAACATGTCGCCATGATTTTTTAAATTTTGTTTACCATTTTAAACTTCAGCATTTTAAATAGTCTCAAATCTACGATTGACAAACTTGTCAGTTTTCTGTCACCTACCTATATTTATACGAAGTCGAATAATGGCACTCTGAAGATAGTACTATTGATTTGCCTCAAAATATTGATTAATTTGAATCTTTCTTATATTTTGTTTTATATACATAATTTACAAAGTGGAGAAAGCACAGTAATTATTGCCAATAAAATTAAAGCCTCAGTTGGACTATTATCAGTTTTTTTATTCTGAAAATACTGGCAGATTTTGGACCATTCAGATCTAAATGGTAAAAAAAAGAAATTATGATAAAGTTATCATTCGTGTAAATTACATCTCAGAAATTGCTTGAAATAACAACAATTGTGTTTCCTTTTTAATAGTTGCGTTTTATTTTCCCCCAGATCCAATTCAGATCAGGTCATGATAATAAAGCAAACTGGATCACAGAAATTTTTAGTTTTCACAGTTGGTCACATAACCCATAAAATTGACAAATTACAGAATGAAAATTCCATCACTCAATTTGTATTTTGATTGTTTTTGGCATTTGCAAATTCCGACCTCGAATAAAATCTTGCGCCGGTCTTCCGTCGGTGATAATCTATACAAATAAATAATATACAACAATAAATAATAATTGCGACAAATAAAAAACAACGTTAAAACACAAACATTTGTATATATATGTAAAATAACTTTAATTTAAATAAAAATAAAAGTTCTTTTATAATTTGAAAATACTTATACTTCTAGGAATTTTTCCGTATCTATACTATCACTGGTTTCATCAAGAAAATAGTGTCATATTTGACATGCCACACACACAATAACAAAAAAAATCAATCCCATTTTGCTCTCCATTCACCACGAAAAATCCGCAATCCCGGATCAAAATCCCAAATGGCAAAAGGAATTCGACATAAACCATAAACCAAACCGAAAGCAATATCAAAAAACTGCGAAGAGAAACAAAACGGAGCAAATAGGTTTAGGTTACATCATGCAAGGAAATTTTCTAGATCAGCTACGAACGAAGATGTTCTTCACACATTATTGTATACATCCAGATCCCTACATACGTAATATCTAGTATGGGTAAAACAAAGGGTGATGTTACCAAAGAATTGTTTGACGAAGCTAAAGAACTTCTAGAAATAACTATGTGTACCTAGTACTTACAACTAGATACCCATACATACATACATATGTAATATCTACCTTTGAACTATTTTTTTTTGTGAATAATTTGTTTTGTTTTTTTTTTTTTAATTCGTTTTTAACTTTTCCATTTTATTATCTTCAATATTAAATTTTAAAAGGCGTGGCGTAGACCTAGCCGGATTTTGCAAGGAAATCATAATTTTCAAAATTTCAGTTACATAGGTATATAAAATTTAATTTAAGAAATATCTGAATTCAAGAATTTAAAAGATAAGTAGGGAATAAGAAAAAGATTAAAAGCAAATAAAGGGGGGAATTGAAGTAGGGTGGTAATCGGGCGAAAAAAATACCCATGCCATGCATTAAGTTTAAAAAAGCTAAATTAAAAATATTCGGCTTCCTAAGCACTTAAAATAAGAAAATAACTCAAATAAAAAAAATGGGCGTGATAATGTGCGAATTTAATTACTTTAAAATTTTTTCGCGAGCAAAAGAAATAGAGTGTACAAATTTCATCGAAATCGGTGTAATAGTTTTTGATTAAGCAAGTTTTACACGCATAGATTAAACAAAATCTACACCTTTGCTGTTTTATATTATTAAAAAAAAAGAAAATAATTTATTTCAAATTCAAAATTTTTACTAATTTAATTGCCTGTTATTCAAGTATAAGTGTGCTAAATTAAAAAAAAAATATTGATAAACAAAGAAGTTATGGATTTTTGAAATGGTTTGCATCATTTGGTCCCATAGTGGGGCGCGCGTGGCGATGAAAATCTGGCCATATAAGATATGACCACAGGAAGTTAACTGATAAAATCGAAAATAAAGAAATCACTCACTCTTCCATAACTCTGAACGTATAAACTACGAATAAATGCCATACTCACAGGAAGTTAACTGATAAAATCGGAAATAAAGAAATCACTCACTCTTCCATAACTCTGAACGTATAAACTACGATTAAGTGCCATACTCACAACCTCAGCAATTTTTTCAACCCATCCACCACATACATAGGTACATCTCTTTACACCTCAGGAGCTTAAAATTGTTGATATTTCTCTTGTATATATAATGTATTTTATATATAAGACACCAACAAACTTATATGAAATACTATATAAAGCAAAACTGCAATATCTATTTTGTTAGTTCTTATAATAGCCGTGTTTTTTTGCAAGCCCGGGGGGAATTGGATGAAAAAAACGACGTCGGTGCTAAACAATTAACATGTTAAATGCAACAACAACTAATCCCAGAGAATTCTCGGGGCTTAACTTAAGCGCACAGAAAAACTGTGTTACCGGCATGAATTACATACATGTTATCGATAGTTTGTTTTCTGGATGACATCACAGAATGCCTGCCAGCAGGAATCATGGTTGAAGGTATCAGAATTAAGACCTTACTTTTCGCAGACGATCTGGTCATCCTGGCAGAATCACATAGCTCTCTACAGCTTATGATTAATAGGCTAAAAAGTTACTGCAAATACAATTGTCTGCAAATTAACACAGCGAAGTCGAAAGTGCTTGTATTTAGAAAAGGAACAGGTCGATTACCTAGATCTGAAAAATGGAAATATGGCGGAGAGGATCTTGAAGTTGTCAAATCTTACAAGTATCTGGGTGTTACAATTAATCACGACCTTTCATTCAAACAACACTTTAGAATGAAACTCGCAGATTCGAAAAAAGCTATCAATTCAACTTGGAAAAATCTAATGTCTAGTTCCAGGGTCGAGCTTCAATCAAAAATAAAGGTCTTCGAAGCGGTTATGCGCTCTATAATGTGTTACGGTGCTCAAGTGTGGGGAAGCAAATACTACGAAGATGTAGAGAAACTTTTGCGTTTGCGAAACTCTTGCGGCTGCCAACGACCACTCCCAATTATATGCTTACAATCGAAAGTGGCATGTCACCTCTCTTTGTGTATACACTTCAACTCAGACTCAGACCCAGAAGAAGTTTTTATTTCTTAAAATCCAAAATACACTTTAAAGATAATAAGAAATAAGTGATAAAAATATTTTGTAAAAATAGAGCTATTGCCACTGCATTTAGCATTAAAACTTAAAAGTAACATTAATATTAATAACAACACAAATTAGTTTAAAATTAATAATTATGTGAAATGGGTGATATGACCCTTAAAAAGAAATAAATAAATAATTAAAAATTGAAGTTATATAACTTATAAACAAAAAATACAAACATTTAAATGAATTGAAGTTATAATCTTTCAAGAAAACATCAGATAGAACCATTAACCAATAATTCGATACTTTCATTATCAAGACCTAGAAGCCAGTGTTAAACTTGTCCGGAAAATACCAAATTAGAAGTCTGCATTCTGAAAGAGCTTATTAAATATCCGACATGAAGAGACACTATAAAAATTACGAAAAGCAGTTGTTCGAAATGACGGTATAGATACATGGTTAAGAAAATTCCCTCTTACGCTATGATTATCAATTATTCTAAATTGACGATTGCCTGATCTCTCAAAGAAAGTTTTAAGAACTGCATAGCAATACATATGTCGTACTGACAGAATCTTCAGATCTCTAAATAGTGGAAAACTTGGTTTTAAACGAGGTTTACCACTTATTTTCTTCAAAACATTTTTTTGTAGAACTAAGAGAGGCTTTATTTTGTTATGGTAGGTACCTCCCCAACAAGAGATACCATATTGTAATTTTGAATGAAATATGTCAAAGTATATTTTTAGAAGGAGTTGAGAAGAGCAGACCTTGCGCAAGAAAAAAAAGTTTCTTAGAGTACAACGGAAATATTGTCTGAGATTTTCAGTATGGTTATAAAAACTTATTTTAGAATCTATTATTAAACCCAGGTATTTAAATTCGTCTACAATTTCTAGTTCAAAACATTTGTCACCACAGCTTTCCGAATCATTGAAAGTTTCAGAGTTCACCACAGAACTGCAGAAGAATGGAAAAAAAAATTAGCATCAACAATATTTTGTCCAGACAGACTGAAAAACATTACCTTAGTTTTAGAACTTATATATCAATTTGTGCTTAGCAAAACAAATTCTTAACAATTTGAGATCAAAAATTATATCAGAGATTAGATTCAGACAACTAACCGTACCATAACTGAACCCCACATCATCTGCAAAAGCTGTCAATAGGCCTTTAAAAGGCAAGTTGAATAATGAGTTAATGTAAACCAGAAATAGTATTGGTCCTAACACCGAACCCTATTGATTCACTCAATATATCACAAAACTTTACTCTTTGCGTTCTAGCTATTAAATACGATCTCAACCAGTCAATCATAAAACCACTAAACCCAGCACTTTTAAGTTTACCTATTAGTATATCATGATTAACCATGTCAAAGGCCTTTGATATGTCCACAAATAATGCGGCTGTGTTCTTTTTCCTGTCAAGATTTACAAATACTTGTGAGCAAAAACGTAGTATTGCATCTTCAGTTGATTTATTACTTTGAAAACCAAACTGAACTTCACTGAAAAAATTAGATCTTGTTAAAAAACTCACTCTATTTTTAACAGCTTTTTCAAAAATCTTACTTATCGAGGGTAAGAGAGAGATAGGTCTGTAGTTACCTAGTTCGCTTTTTGCACCTTTCTTAAAGAGCGGCAGAATGTTGGCACATTTGAATGCAAGTGGGAATATTCCAGAAGATATACTATTGTTAAAGAAGTGTGCCAAAACTTCAATTACAAAACATGCTATATTTTTCAAACAAACATTTGAAATACTATCATTCCCAGATGAGTTTGAAGTTTTCAAGGTGCCAATTGTTACTCAGCATGAACTATATGACCAAAGTCCTAAACGAGGAAGATGACTCACGGCTTACCAAAGTTCTCGTCATGAAGGCGCTTAGAAGTAAAACATTGTTTTATAACGACTGGGAAAATGTCGCAAGAAAGTATAACATCCAGCTAGATCTAAGGTAAAATAATATCGCAGAGAAAACATCACGCGAAAATTCGTCCTTGATGTGGAAAGGGCAATTAAAATAGAATTCGTAACCCAAGCTGAAAACTCAACATCCCGTTTCTTGTATCGGCAACTAGACCATTATCAGATAAACTACACAGATAAACACCGACCTTAGTAGTGTACAAATATCTATGGTAATTCGAGTGAGAGGAGAACTACTCAAGCTTAACTATATGCCCCATCGTTAAGATGGTGCACTAATCTGCGGCCTATGTAACAATAGGGAAAATGAAGATGTGATGCACTTTCTTGGTTCCTGTATCATCTTAAAAGAGATAAGACGCAATCACTATGGAGTCAACTAAATGAACATTGCAGATGTTAAAAGAATACTGAACGATAACGAAAACAGGAGTAAACTTCCTATTGCCACACTGCTCTAACTATAGAAAAAGAATTATTAAAGAAAGTTTCTAAAATATTCATAATTGTGGATAAAGCCACTTTTGTTTTGCAAAATTACCCTTCTTATTTATGGATTTATTTTCTTTATTAATATTTAAAAAAAAAATTTTTTCTTTAATAAAAAATATTGCTCAATTAGTTGTCATTTCTCGGCAGACGGCGGCCGGCGTAGCCATGCTTAAATGTACTTAATTATTTAATAATATGTGTAACAATAGTTAACATTTTATAGAAAAAGAACGCACCACTGCTCAAACGGTTAAGAGGCTCATGTATGCCATAGTTAGTTCTATGAAAATCGACATGTAAAAATTCAAATCTTCGCAGGTGGTGGGATAATCTACGGTAATTTATGCCAATACAGGCCAACAAATCAGGAGCGTCAATTTGACCATTCATTAATTGGTGAAGAAATAATAAATCATTAATAACACGCCTTTGGTTTAATGTTTGGACCTGCAGAAGCTGGATCTGATGTTCGTATGGTGGTAGGTTGAACGGATCGGCCCAAGGAAGACCTTTCAGAGCAAAGCGAATGAATTTATGTTGTATTTATTCAATTCGGCTTTTATGAATAGAAGGGAGTCCATACTTGTGAGGCGTACTCAAGATGTGGTCGCACATAACAACTGTATAATGTAAGAGTAACATAAGGATCGTTAAATTCCTTTTCCCAACATTTTATAAACGCGAGCATGGAGCTCGCTTTGTTTACAATGTAGTTTATGTGTTCAGTGAATTCTAAATTAAAGCCGAAGTGAACACCCAAGTCCTTAAAGCTTAAGACACGGCAAAGTTTCTGTTGCGAAATAGAATAATCAAAAGCATTTGCAATCCGTTTTCTTGAGAAAGTAATTGTTTGGCATTTGGAAGGGTTGAGAGACAGGCAGTTATTTCCACACAAAACAATAAAGCTATCAATATCGTCTTGCAGAAGAACATGTGTTATTTTATTTTGGTATCATTTGTAAGAGAAAGAAAAACCTAATTTAATCTTATTTGGCATTATTGTTTTTCAAAGAAATAAAACTTGCTTCTTGTTTAATATTCAAATCCACTCAAGGTGATTTTAATTTCTCTGGCGTCTTTTCAGATATTCTGCAAAATACAACAGGTTGTGGGCCCAGAAAATACGAAATATTAAAGATAAGTTTAGGAAGTGCACAAATTAATAATTAGTTTTGATTTATTTTTCGAGTTTGATAAAAAATGAGTAATTTTCCGGCAGTAGAACGTCTCAAAGGTCGTGAGAACTGCGACAATTGGAAATTTGCGGTGGAGAATTACCTGGCTGTGGATGACTTGTGGAAGTCAGTCCAAGGAACTGAAAAAATTGTAGTAGCTAGAGCAAAATTGGTTTTGTTAATCGACCCCTCGCTGTATGTACACATCAAGGAAGCCACTAATGCCAAGGATGTCTGGGACAAATTGGCGGCTGCATTCGATGACTCAGGTCTCACGAGAAAGGTAGGACTTTTGAGAGAACTGACCACTACTCGTTTAGATGACTGTTCTTCGGTATCAGACTATGTTAATAATCATGGGAACTGCTCACAAGCTCAATTCCATTAAAATGAAAGTGGATTGGCAGCTTACTGCTGTGCGGTTTGCCAGGAAAATTCCAACCAATGATTATGGCAATTTAAAGCAGTGGAATGCAGAAAATTCAGTAAAATCAAAGTTACTGCAGGACTTCGATTGTTATAATGGAGGTGCTGCCGACAGCCAAGCCATGGTGGTGTTCAGGAGTAGAGGCAAACCTAAAAATAAAACAGAAGCAGTAAAATGTTTTGGATGTGGTTGCGTTGGACACATAAAGAAAAACTGTCTAAAAAGATCGGAATCCAGGGGAAACTTGTCTGTATTTGCATCATATTCTATTCAAGAATCCAGTCAATCATGGTTTGTGGACTCTGGAGCATCTTCTCACATGGCACAGAGTGCGGAAAGATTTCACAATTATATGCAGTCTACTACGAAAGATTTTGTTACGCTGGCGGACGGATCGAATCTGGAGGTTGCTGGAAAAGGTGATCTTTCGATGCTGATGTGCGGTGATGGAGATGCCGTTAACGAGGTGCTAATAAATGATTTTCTTAATGTTCCAGGAATATGTTTCAATTTTATGTCCATAAGTCAAATTGTGAAAAATGGAAACACAGTTCAGTTCGATTCAGATGGATGTAAAATTCTTGACAAAGGGCACAAAATTTTTGCATCGGCTTCTGAGATCGATAAAGTTTTTAAATTGAATATTCCACTTCCACCAACAAATATTGCTCAGGTAGCAAGTGAAACACAGTTCAGTTCGATTCAGATGGATGTAAAATTCTTGACAAAGGGCAAACAATTTTTGCATCGGCTACTGAAATCGATAAAGTTTTTAAATTGAATATTCCACTTCCACCAACAAATATTGCTCAGGTAGCAAGTGAATCAAAAAATATTTTGTGGCACAGATGGATGGGACATCCAAATGCAAAAGTCTTGCGAAATTTGGAAAAGGCAGAAGGTAACAGTGACGTGGACAAAAATTGTATCACATGCTGTGAAGGAAAACAATGCAGGCGTAGTGTTAAATCGTCAACAACTACTACTACATCATTCGGATGTTGCCGGTCCCATGGAAAAGCATCGCTTGGAGGAGCGAGATACTACGTTTTATTTTTAGATGATTATTCCAAAAAGGTGTTCGTGTATGCAATGAAGAACAAAAATGAAGTTGCAAAACATTTTTTAGTTTTCAAGAACATGGTGGAAAACCAAATGCATCATGCTGATGCTGAACCTGCTCTTGTTGTTGAGTCTTTTCAGGCTGAAGAAAACTTGTGTGCTGATGATGTTGCTGATTACATTGATGTTGCTGGTGTGAACGATGATTCTTATTATTCTACGTATTTTGACGATGAGTATGCTGATGCTGAGTGGTGAATCTGATATTGACGTTAGCCCGGATTATATTCCATCAAATTCATTATTAAGTGGGGATATCATCGTTGGACCTGTACGGCGTTCAAATCGAGATCCTAAACCCAAGAATTTCGAAAATTAATATCGAGCACCTAGATGCCGTCACAGGGTTTCTTCAGTGAGTTATCTCAAGAAGTTTATCTTATCCCCCCTGAAGGTTTAGTTTTTCCTAAAGACAAAGTCCTGAAGTTAAGGAAATCTATTTATGGACTGAAACAGTCTTCAAGAACATGGAATCTCAAATTAAGTAAAGCTCTTACAGCATTTAATTTAAAACAATCACGATATGATCCATTTATCTATTTTAATGAAAGGAACAATAATTCCTTTTTAATATTGGCCGTCTATGTAAACGATTTTTTAATTTTTTCAAAAGACCTAAAAGTATCTGAAAAATTGAAAACTTATTTAAAATCGAAATTTCACATGAAAGAGCTTTCCAAAGTAAACTCTTTTCTGGGTATGACGTTAGAACAGAATAGACAGTCTGGAACACTTTGCATAAATCAAGAACAATATATTTTGAAGATACTAAATAGATTTGGAATGAACTATTGTAATCCGGTTTCAAGTCCAATGGATGTCAACGTTAAGCTGAGCAAGAAACTGAGCTGATTACGCCACTGATTTAGATGAAAGGAAATCTATCAGCAGATTCTGGTTTTTATCCCAAGTTGGAGCAATATCATGGAGTTCAAAAAATCAGGCAAAGCAACAGTACTTTGTCTACTACCGAGACTGAATACGTTTCAATTGGAACAGATAGATAGATAGATAGATAGATATAATATGATTTATTAATTCTCGTTTCATGTTTTGCATTTGATATTTTTACATAAATCTGTAATGCATGGCTTTGCCGTCTGCCTGATTGACATAAAATTGATATGAGTAGTTTTTGTTTTTGTTTTTTATTTTGAACCTTTTTTAAAATTTTGCGACTATTCTGACCCCATCTCTAGAAAATTGCATGGAAAAATTTAGTTGTTGATCTGTTAGATTTTTATGCGATTAAAACTAATCCTTTTTTTAAATATTCCCAACGTTTCGTTGGGTACTTTTTAACATTTTCAAAGGATTTTCTTAATTGGACTATTAAGTTACATTTTTTTTTGTAAAAAGTCATAAACAAATTGGAAATTTACATATGTATATATTGCACTATTTTATAATTTAAGAGGAAAAAAAAATAAATAAATAAATATATGATGACGATCCCATTGATAAGCTTGACCTTTGAGTGAAAAACGTCTCATTAATTAGGACATTGTTTTAATTGAACTTATAGCCTAGTACGCAGTTCGGGAAAAATTTTATTTCTGATACAAATTTTTTCCCAGAACAAATTTTTTCTCGGATTTTTCTTGTATGCAAAAGTCTCCACATAATTTTTCCAAGACAAATAATGTTCCATGCATTATTTTGCTGGACAAAATATGTTGACGTTTCATGTTTATCATGGTTTTTATCAACAAAAACATATTTTCGGTTCTAGCATTTTCAATATTGAAAGGTGTTATGTGGAATGACCAAAAAACATAAAATAACACATGAAAGAAAGTAACGGGAGTAGATTATATAAAACAGCTGTTTTCGTTCAGTCAGTGGCGAAGAATGGGATCAATAGGGCCAAATATTAGTGTGGCGACATTTTTTAAAGCATGAAAATATACTAAATTTTCATAAAAATGATTTTTCTATGACAAAGTATACTCGCAGTAAAGGTTGCAAACCCTTTCTTGTACTGATTTGTTTGCTTTTTATAGATAAAATTTAGTTTTGCTCGATTTGCGTACTAGGCTTAAGTATTTAAAAAATATTGTTGAAATGCAATAAATCATACTAAGTATACAAATAAAATGTAATTCAATAATTATCTGAATAAAAATGTATTTTACTTTTAGTATCAACTGAAAACTGATTTGTTTAGCTTGGTTAATTTTTTTAATATAAAACTAAAATAACTATAAAACATATTTTATTTATACATATTTCGTTATGTTATTACAAAATTTCAAAATGCAACCTTTTTTATCTCGTGACCCTTTTTTATGCGACCTTTTCAAATTTCTCAGCGGCAACACTGTTCATCGCTACCTAAACAAATTCTTCGAATTTGCTTGAGAACAGGACATTTTCCAATGAAATGCAAAACGTTTTCTCTCTCCGAGAGGTAACAAAGACTACAATTAATCGGTAGATCGGGCCGATGGTTAGCTCTCCTCTCATCTTGAAGATTGAAGATATCAATTCTTGGCTGTTGTTGTTGGTAAAATAATACCTCTTACATAAATTATGGTTAAGAGTACCTACTATATATTGGTCGATGAGTAGATGATGTAGCCACATTAATAGAATCTATTCTGTACTGTTCATCAACTTTTGTAATAAGTCCATAGAGAAAATCTTTTGTTGGTCTTCCATGTTCTCCAATACCATTGAAGTCAATTCTACAATAGACTGCTAGTTCCTCAAGTTTCTTGTACCACAAAATTCTTTTTTCCATTGTTCTAACAGCAACGATTTTAGGAAGTCTTTCTTCCGACATCTCTAGAACTTTCAGACATAGTCAACGTGTAGTTTAAAGGTTTTCACGAATAACGGTGACAGTCCTGTGTAGATTGTAATCATGTAATTGTTAAATAAAAGCATCTTTTGACATAATATCTTAAAATTTTTTCTACTGTTTCGTACTGACTATGACCAGTGCTGTCACTTCCTATTTAAAAAAAAGTGGTAGATAAAGCTAAAAAAAATTGGTAGTTTCAGATTTTCCGTCGTAAAATTAATTTTAATAAAGAGAGAAACAAATTTAGTTTTTAGTTTTTTATTTTTATTAAATATAGATACAAAAGAAATAATGTAGGTACCTTAAGTAATTAATTAAGTCATCATTTTCTTTTGAAGAAAAATTTAATCACAATTATTTGGAATCAGTTTATTTAAGCACAGCCGAAAATATAAAATATGTACATTCATATGTACCAATTTTTGGTAGATACAGTTTTAAAATAAATTTCATAGTTTTTCAAATTTACCATCAAAAAATTAAAATTGTAAATAAAAGCGAATCATTTCTGGAGATGGAATAAATATTTCAAATTTATCTGTCATTTCTTTCGCAAAAATAATACATCAATGTTTTTAATATCAATCGATCGCTTTAAAAATCAAATCTTTTTTTACTTACTTTTCAGACGGTTTAATTAAAAATTTTCGAATTTTAATTTTTTTTCACTTGAAATACAATTGACTTCCACTGACCACTCTTCTAGAAAATTTCGAAAACAATAAACGTTTAACTGTTTACCGTCGATACGAAATCCAAGTAAACAATATTACTATTTTAAAATAAGGCACACTATCTTAGGAGTAAGTGAGTAGGAAGTAGGATCTACTTATTTTTCTTCAGCAGACTATAGAACTATGTTTTTTTTACAAAATAAACGTAGGTATGTAGGTACCTAATGCGGAAAAAAGAGAAAACGATAGGTAGATACGCGTATGCAAAATGACAGATGAAAGCATTCACATTGAGTAAAAAAAGCATTGTGAGATAAAGCCAATAAATGTATTCAGGTAAAACAGCATAAAAAGTGCAAAAAATCGAAGCAGGTATTTTATTTATTATTTTCATTTTTTTTTTTTCTGGACGGGCAAAAAGGGGTAGAATTTTTTACTTCCGGGGTAGAAGTGGTAGATTATGAAAATGTTGGAGAAAAGAGGTAGATCTAACACAATTGTGGTAAAGTGACAACACTGACTATGACCCCACGCTTGTGCTGCATACAACAAAACAGATTCAGCTACACCATTAAATACTTTGTATTTCACGCTGTGTTCAATAAGTTTATTTGAGAAGCATCTTTTCCATGGAGCGCATATTGCACTTTTTGCTTTAACCAGCTTATCTTTTAAGTGAGGTCCCATGTTTAGATTACTAGTGATTATAACTCTAAGCTATCTATAACTTTTAACCACTTCAATTGGTTATCCGTTAAAGTGCCATTTCTCATTTCTACATAGCCTGCCCGATCCTTTTTTAAATATCATCACTTTTGATTTACTGAGGTTTAAGATGAGATTCCATGATTCGCAGTACCGATGCAGACAATATATCATGAGTTGAAGTGTTTCTAAGGAATATGCAAAAAGTACTACGTCGTCCGTGAAAAGAAGGGCCTTTATCAGTATTCCTGAAAACTCTATGCATCCAGGAAGAAAGTCTATGATATCGGTGATGTACATAGAAAACAGGGATAGGCTTAAAGTACATCCTTGTCTTACTCCCATTTTTGTTTCAAACCATTCTGAAGTATCAGTTCCATTCCACGCAGTCGAATTGTTTCCCTCGTACATATTTTAGAGAATCCTTCCAAATTTATAACTCATTCCAGCGTTATAGAGTTTGTAAAACTAAGTTCTTCGGTCGATGGTATCAAAGGCTGCCTTGAAATCCACGAAAAACGTAAATAAATTTTTGTTTTGTTCTATGAATGTGCCAGCTATGTTTTGAAGAACAAAGATATTATCTATATTGTTGAATAACCGCTGTGAAAACCGGCTTGATGTTCCTTGATTAGTTTTTCGTTCCATTTCATCAATCGATCATTCATAAGCTTAGTAAACACCTTGTACGAAGTATTAAGAAAGGATATACCTCTGTAGTTAGCTGCATCAGATATGTTTCCCTTTTTGTGAATGGGAAAAATTATTGCTTCTTTTAACTGTTCCGGTATAACGCCCGTGTCCAAAATCTCGTTAAAGGAAGTCGTTATTTTATCTTTTATACTACTTGTAGCATATACTTGAAGAATTCTAACGGGATACCATCTGGACCTGGTGTCTTTCGGTCCTTGAGTTTTTCAAGAACTGAATATAATTCTTCATTCATAAAGGGTCCGTCGAGTATTTCATTGGACCTACAGGGTACTGCAAAGTGTATCCGGAGCATATTAACAAAGAATATAAAGTTACCAAGAAGACGCATCTTATACAAATTTTTGTACTGAAAATTTTTATATGGCGGGTTCCAATATCGCAACCCGCTCTCAGAGCTTTTGTTTTTTATGGGCTTTTCAATAATTCTCTCAGCGCTTTTAAAATGAGATACAACACACAGTGACACAGCCTGCTTTTTTGTCTTTATTACCTATACATACCCATTCTCCATATAAACTCATGCAGGATGCAGGAAAAAGAAAACGAGACGAGCCAACAAATTTTATTCGCTTCGTTGATGTGCACGTAGCTATATGTGTATGCTGTTATTTCTTGCGTGTAAACGAAAATAAATATGAGATCGAGTATGGAATGTTGTATTGCGGGATGCAATACACAGCTACACCATTAAATACTTTGTATTTCACGCTGTGTTCAATAAGTTTATTTGAGAAGCATCTTTTCCATGGAGCGCATATTGCACTTTTTGCTTTAACCAGCTTATCTTTTAAGTGAGGTCCCATGTTTAGATTACTAGTGATTATAACTCTAAGCTATCTATAACTTTTAACCACTTCAATTGGTTATCCGTTAAAGTGCCATTTCTCATTTCTACATAGCCTGCCCGATCCTTTTTTAAATATCATCACTTTTGATTTACTGAGGTTTAAGATGAGATTCCATGATTCGCAGTACCGATGCAGACAATATATCATGAGTTGAAGTGTTTCTAAGGAATATGCAAAAAGTACTACGTCGTCCGTGAAAAGAAGGGCCTTTATCAGTATTCCTGAAAACTCTATGCATCCAGGAAGAAAGTCTATGATATCGGTGATGTACATAGAAAACAGGGATAGGCTTAAAGTACATCCTTGTCTTACTCCCATTTTTGTTTCAAACCATTCTGAAGTATCAGTTCCATTCCACGCAGTCGAATTGTTTCCCTCGTACATATTTTAGAGAATCCTTCCAAATTTATAACTCATTCCAGCGTTATAGAGTTTGTAAAACTAAGTTCTTCGGTCGATGGTATCAAAGGCTGCCTTGAAATCCACGAAAAACGTAAATAAATTTTTGTTTTGTTCTATGAATGTGCCAGCTATGTTTTGAAGAACAAAGATATTATCTATATTGTTGAATAACCGCTGTGAAAACCGGCTTGATGTTCCTTGATTAGTTTTTCGTTCCATTTCATCAATCGATCATTCATAAGCTTAGTAAACACCTTGTACGAAGTATTAAGAAAGGATATACCTCTGTAGTTAGCTGCATCAGATATGTTTCCCTTTTTGTGAATGGGAAAAATTATTGCTTCTTTTAACTGTTCCGGTATAACGCCCGTGTCCAAAATCTCGTTAAAGGAAGTCGTTATTTTATCTTTTATACTACTTGTAGCATATACTTGAAGAATTCTAACGGGATACCATCTGGAACTGGTGTCTTTCGGTCCTTGAGTTTTTCAAGAACTGAATATAATTCTTCATTCATAAAGGGTCCGTCGAGTATTTCATTGGACCTACAGGGTACTGCAAAGTGTATCCGGAGCATATTAACAAAGAATATAAAGTTACCAAGAAGACGCATCTTATACAAATTTTTGTACTGAAAATTTTTATATGGCGGGTTCCAATATCGCAACCCGCTCTCAGAGCTTTTGTTTTTTATGGGCTTTTCAATAATTCTCTCAGCGCTTTTAAAATGAGATACAACACACAGTGACACAGCCTGCTTTTTTGTCTTTATTACCTATACATACCCATTCTCCATATAAACTCATGCAGGATGCAGGAAAAAGAAAACGAGACGAGCCAACAAATTTTATTCGCTTCGTTGATGTGCACGTAGCTATATGTGTATGCTGTTATTTCTTGCGTGTAAACGAAAATAAATATGAGATCGAGTATGGAATGTTGTATTGCGGGATGCAATATTTCAAGAAGGCTGAATCCAGAAGCGAAAATGTTTAAATTTCAATTTCAAAATGCTGAATTACTGAAAATAATTCCAACAAAAAATTATTTATTTGTGACCGCCACTTTTTTTCTGATGACATTGGGAACAAAAATTTAAGAACGGTGCCGTGCCTATAATGAATTTAAACGTTCCTGTTGACCAGGGGCCTATTTCACGGAACATACATCACATACATTGTATGAATGTATGTATGTACCTTAAAGTAATCGCCAAATTTGGCTCAATATAAATTTAGAATTTTTAGAAAAGCTATGCGTCAACTTAGAAAACGCATAATTTAAAAAAAAATTTAAAATTTACGCCTACTCATATGGGGCCTATTTTACGTCACATACATTTCTGTAATGTATGAGATGTATGTTCTGTGAAATAGGCCTCAGGAGTTTGATATAGCACCTCCTAATTATTTTTTGAAAATAATAGAAAATTAAGGCAAAAACTTAAAGAAACTCTGAATGAGAATACAAAAATTGAAAAAAAAATTTTATAAAAATTCAAGTAAAATAAGTACAATTAAAACTTATATTAACTCTTTGAATATAAGTGAACAATCTAAAATATTTTGCAAGTTATTAATAAGTAACCGACCAAAAGAATATAGCGAAGAAGTCAAATGGCTTGCACAAAATATTTTTTATGTTTCTCAATCTACGTATTCATTTTTGAGAAATAAGTTGAATTTAAATATGCCTCATATATCCACATTACTTCGATGGGCCCCCATAAAATTTCTTCAACCTGGATTCTTTAATAACGCTTTTGAGGAATTTATCAGGTCAAGATTTAAAAAAAATAATATATTGGAAAACATAAAAATTATTTATATATTATTATATTGGAAAACATAAAAATGATTTCTGAAATTGGAATCATAATTCGAGCAGTAGTATGTGACCAAAGGTCTTCTAATAGGAAAGCATATAACCTCTTAGGAGTTTCGGATGTGGATCCGTACTTTTTAATTAATAACAGAAAAATCATTTGCTTATATGACTTTCCACAACTCATTAAATCTCTCCGTAACTGTTTACTAAAGTCAGATTTTAATACCCCTGATGGCTTGGTGAGTTTTGAAGTTGTGAAAGAGCTTTGGCAGTTAGAACAAAATAGCAAAACAAGAATGTGCCCAATATTAACAAGTCAACAAGTGTTTCCCACTGATTTCGATAAAATGAGAGCAAAATTTGCTACACAAATTTTCAGCAGAACTGTTAAAGCTGCAATTCATACAATCGTAGATACTTGTGGATTCAATAGTTGCCCCAAAAGAAGTTGCACTTTCCACAGAAATTTTTTTTGGAAAAATTGATCAGCTTTTTGATTGCATGAACAGTGGTTCACTGAATTCTGACAATTTTTATAGATTCAAAAAAATAATTGTTCGCACGAGTTCCTTAAATCTTCCAAAAGTTATATTGCTCACGTATCGTTAGTAAACCAATCTAAAACTGTTTATTTTTTGAAAGGCATTGAACAAAATATAAACGGAATAATACAACTTGCTGAAGATTTATTTAAAGAGGATTCTGATGGAGGCTCAGGCAAAAGGGGGGAAACAATCAAAACCCTTCTTTATATGAATTTAATGTTATAAATGCAAAAGTTATGGCAACTCATATAATTCAATCAAGTTCGTTAAGCAATTGCGAAGGGGACAATGATCCAATGCTAAACAATATTGAATTTGATGAAAGTTTATCTGTGTCCATCTTAACTGCTCAAAATGAGCAACAATTGTACAAGGAAATACCTGAGCTCGATGTTCTTCAACAATATCCTAATTTTTTCGTTGGTGATATTTTTGAAAATAATGATTTTGAAATGCATATTGATTTAGTCTCGATGAGGTATTTCATAGGCTACGTTGCTTTTAAAGTTTCAACTACAATAAATTGCGAAACATGCAATGCCAGAATTAAGAAAAGTGATGAAGTAATCAGCTCTCCTTCAGAACTTTTCTTATTTCACAAAAATTACAGCCGCAACTCGGATTTTGGCAACCTTAACGCGCCGTCAGATGAATTCTTTGAAATAAGTAAGAAGCATATTTTTGTATTTGATTCAATATTTTCGGTTATTCCTGATATTCAAAATATTAAAGAAAAAATAATTGAAAAGCGCAAAAACGCCACATATGAATGGCTCTCCAGCGACTCATGCCTGGAACACAAACTGAAATTGGTTGATTTTTTGATCTTAGTTTTTTAAGTAAAAAAAGTTCCTGGGCAATTAACGAAATAAAGTGGAGGAGCAAGAAAAAAACTAAAATTTTAGTCAATTAGCCCAAAAAAGCAGTGGATCTTGATTTAATATCTTCAAATATATCTTTAGTAAGTTGTACCACCCCGTTTATATAGTTTGTTCAAATGTTTTTAAAAAAATAGTTTTTAATTGTTGCAATAAGGATACTTGAGCAATATATGTTTTTGAACGATTTTAAGAATTCATGCACACAATTTTTTTTTCTATAAAAATTGTCGGAATTCAGAGAACCACATTCGTACAATCAAAAAGCTGAGCAATTTTACTAACAAAATTTCTGTAGAAAGTGCAGCTTTTTTTGCGATATGAAGTCTAAGACAAAATTAAATATAGTAGTAACTATAAAAGATTAAACAAAAAAACAAAAAAAAAAAAATTAAAAAAAAAAAAAATTATAAAAAAAAAATAAATAAGAAAAAAAAAGAAGCCAAATCCTATCACGTCCACGTCGCGGTCCTTGGCTTTGGGTAAAGCAAAGTTTGGGAAAAAAGATATTGGTTTCTTTTATTTTCTGCATTGAAATCAATATTTCGTTGATTTAATTCTTAATTGTTGACGGAATTTAAACTTAACGTTTACTATGAAGATCCAACCATTAGAACTGAAGTTATGGGTCTGTTTAGCTAATCAAACGCACTTTTTTCCCAAGATTTTTTTAAAAGAATATTCATTTTTTTGTTTGTTTATTTTTCAAAAAATATTCAATAGAAGAATTCGATTTCAAAAGAATATTAAAAATATATCCTTGACTTTTTTTTAGTATTGAATCAAAACAAAATTAGAGGTCAATACACATATCACTTAGTGTTGACCAATAGTGTTGAAGGTTTTTAATGTATACCTAATTGTTTTTGGTTTTTGCATGTGTGTTTTCACTTGCGGATATATGAACAATGTACATAGGTACTATATGGCTAAGCTATGGATTCGTGCAAAAATCTAACTCGAGATTTTGATAAAACTTGACATTTAAATCCTAAACGGATTTTAACTCCTAGTGGGAAGATGTTTTTTTTTAAATTAATTTTTTAAGGGTGGTATTCATCGAGCGTACTAATAGCGGTATTAAAGTTAAGAGTCTATTAGTTTTAAATTTTTGGGTCCTATTCTCCAAGCTCTAATAGGTTCTGGGTTTCGCTAAGTAGATATTTCGAAATATTAGTGTTTGGACCTGATGAACGTACCCCTTTCGAACAAGCCAAAGACGATTGTGAATCGTGAGCGTACCTCTTTCGAACATGTCATTGTCAACGTCGGTTTTCATTTCAGTTGTTTTCCTTTTGCTATTAATTGAAATAAAACAAAACAGATTTTTACTGTGCATACAATGTATCAACAAATTTAAAACTTATTTTGAAAATAATAAGTAAGTTTTTTCTGTCAAGATTTAACAATAATTTAGATTTATCAGCTGAGCATTCAGGTAGGAAGAGTTTGGAGCATTTCTGTCTGGAGGTGAAATTATTGCGTTCTACATTGTGATTTCGAAAAGTTTCGAAGTTACTTCTGATATCCTCCGATAGGTTTTGCTCTCAACTTAATAGTGGTCAGAACCACTATTAAATTTTGAGAGCGCTCGCAAATCAGCACTAATATGCATTGACGAATAGGTTTACGAAGCTAATAGTGTTCGATGAATACCACCCTAAATCCATAATATTAAAATATGGCGAACCAATTTTTTTCTTAATTTGCTTAAAAAATTTTCGATATAAAGATATTTTTTTAATATATTCAATGGTGCTATATTCTTCATTTGTGTGTATGGAACAATACCAAAATATTTTTTTGGCAGGTGTTACATAAAATGTAGCCTTCCGTAACTTAATTATTTCTTTTAAAATCAGATAAATAGGTTAACAATATTCAGACTTTAAAGCCATCACAGTGTGATCGTAAATAAAATCAAGTTCGTGTGACACAGTTGAGCATTTTATTTTTAAATTTATTTTGCCAAGAAATATCTTTTTCTCTTTTTTTTAAATTTTAAAACATTTTTTGGTGACGGCACAATTATTGATTTGCAAACGTTTTTCTAATTTCAATTACCTATACATACAATCGGAGTAGTTTTGCTGAGGTCCTAAATAAAATACTAGTGCTCTTCCACTTTCAATCAAAAAATATTTTTCTTTCTCAACCTAAGTAGATACCTATGCATTAAAGGTTCAAAAAAACTGCTTGGCTCTGACTTGTCTCATTTTTTTCCCCTTTTTTCGATCGTCATCCTCGCTCATGAATCCTTTTTGATTATGAATTTAAATCTTCAAATATCTACCCATTTTTATAATAATACTTCACCTTGTTTCGAATGCAGGTGCATATACTACCAAAATTACTACCAAGGAAGGCTGTTCTTGTGATAGTATTGCAAACTCAAAGTGCAAAAGGGGTGGGATTAGGGTTACCAGCTCTAAAATCAGCAAAGCCTGACAGTAAAGAAAAAAAAGCCTGACAAATAAAAAAAATTTTTTTTTCCTTTTTGGAACTTAATTTTTATAAAAAAAATAAAATGAAAGCGTCTATACAGAACAAAACCGAAAGGGATCTGGGACATGGTGTTGGCAAATTACGTCTAGTTAAACCGAAAATTCATTTCAATGACCAAGTACCTGCCCCAAAATTAATTTCCCACTTAAACTTATTTAAACAATATTTAAAAAAAAAAGCACTGTTGTAGAAAAACTATATCGTATTTTACAGAGTGCGTCAAAATTGATTTTTTTTTAATTTAGAAAATCGTCTATTTTGAATTAATTTTTTGGTCACCCTGTCCAAAATTGATTTTTATCTTGTTATTAATTTTGCTTAATAGTTAGACTAACATTTTATAAAGAAATATTTTTCATGACCTTCGTTATGTAGCTACAAATAAATCGAAAGCCCTAAATTATGTTCAAAATTAATTTGTACTTGAAACGTTTCAAATAGCACTCTGTATAAATATCTTACTGCGCAATAATATTTTTGCTTTTAAATGCTTGTCCTTGTTTTGCAGTTTCTTAAAAGGTATACAACTTATCACAACTCACCTTAGATCAAAAGTTATAACCATTTGAATCTAATAAAAACATTAAGAGGCCTCCACCCAAAATGTCGAAGTCAGATTCGAAGATTTTTATCTTCGAATAAAAAACGACAATAAAAAAACTCACCCCTAACAACATGTTTGAACTTCGAACAAACATCGTTCGAATGGCATATGAAACAACAAAAAAAAATAGAAGCTATACGTTCACAGCGCATACAGCGATGTTTGTTTTTGTTGCTTTGCACTATACTTTTACTTTGTTATGAAGATTTTTATTTTTTTTTTTCAATTTTTCGTCTTGGGTATAGGGAGTAAAGTGTTTGTAAATGTATTCGTGTGTTGGAAAGGTATATTATGTGTTGTTTTTGCTTTTGTATCGTGGTGCGCGAAGAGCTATTTGAAGAAGTTTTTTCTGTGGAGGAAAACTTGTGTTGAAATTTTTTTCTCAATAATATGCATATTTTATTTTTTTCATTTCAAATTATTTGTAGGTCACTTTATTGGAATGGGGTAGTTTTGTTCAACTTGAATGATTTTAGATTTTAGGATATTGTTATGGTAGGTAAAGGATAAAGTATGTAGGTAGGTATGTACCTACAATATGCATTTGTATGTTTCCAAATTCCGGATTTACTAAGAAGTAAGAAGTGATTATTTAATTTTAGGGTGTTTTTTTACTTTTTGTGTGGTTTCAAGAGTTTTTTTTCTTCTAGGTAGGTATTTGAGTGTAGGTAACAAAAGCGATTCGGAAGGTATTTGTGATTTTATTTGATTATGAAGATGTAGGTATTATTTGTTATAAATTCCCGAATTACATACCAAAAATAGGTATCGTTTCTTGAGGAAATTATTAAATAAATACAAATACCTACCTATTGTTATAGATATAATTGGTAGGTACCTGTAGGCTGTAGGTAGGTAGGCACTAAAAATAAATAGGTATGTAGATAGGTACATACTTACTGTCAAATAACTTTCGACTAGGTAGATACCTATACTTTTTTTGAAAAATAAAAACAAACAAATCCAAATTAAAAAAATTAAATTTTCTTCCTTTATACCTACTATGTACTGCAAGAGTACGTAACTTAGGCGCCAAGAAATGATAACGGTTTTTGTAGAACAGTTCAATACAAGCATTTTTTGCAATGGGAGGGGGCTCTATCTCCCCCGTTTGGGCAGGAGGGGCAAATTTATAAAAAAAAAAACTAAATAATGTAAAAAAAATATTAAAACATAACGGTATTACTTACAAGTAAGTATTATACCTATATTTAAAGCCAGTACTCTGTTCTATTAGTACATTTAAAATGTTCAGGTATGAAAATGTAATGCATTCTAAAATTCACATTACCTAGGTTCTACCGTACGACTGCAGCAAATTAATATAATTTCTTAAATTGTATGTATTTTGAAATAAATGAGTTTAAACATTTTTTTTTTATTTTTCATAAATATTTTGAGTTTGTAGGCGAATATTTCCAAAAAATTTGACATAAATAATTTAATTCAGATTTAAGATTAAAAAACAAATTTCTGGCTTTCAAAATCTGTATATTATTTCATTGTAAATGTTGCCGTTGTTTTTTAATAATTTTGTTTTCATTTTAACATTTTTTTGTAAAATAGAAAAAAAAAATAAAACACTTGAATGTTTTTTTGTTGCATCTCAATATGACCATTTTTCACAAAGGCACAGCTCTTGAAAATACTGCATTTATCTACAAAAATCTCTCTACATGAAAATGGTCCCGAAATTGTTGGATTTTTTCGTAATAAAAAATGGCCCCATTTCCAAATAGGAAAAATTGCCCCTAAAATAATGAAAAAAGACCCCAAAAATTTAACCATAAAAATTAAAAATAACCCCACAAAATTTGTATGTAGGTAAAATAACAACAAAAGACGTCGATTTATGTATGTTGTTCGGATTGATTTTTCATAGTTTTGGAGCATTTTTTATTTTCAATTTTCGGTTTGGGATGAGACTTCATTATGAAAAAATATACCCCAATCTTCCAATCTTAAATAAATATGTAAATTTATTTCAAACCAAGTATTAAAAAATTTTAACAGTTCATTTTGATTTATTTAATCATATTAACGCACGATATTTTTACATTTTTTAAAATTAAAAAGTTCAAATTATTTTTATCATCATGTCACCCTAATTCAATAAATGTAAGACAATGTTGGTGTTGTTGTTTTACACATATATTTTTGGGTTCATTTATCATATTTGGTTTCAAGCAATTTTAAATTTTGGGCCTTGTTTCATCTTATTTGCATTTTAAAAATTGGGCGATTTTTCATTGTGAAAAAATGCCCCCATTTTGGGGTCAGTTTTAATTTGTTATTCAAGATTAAAAAAATGTATGGGGCCTTTTTTTGTAATGAAAAATTACCCCAAAATTGCGTTTTTCCTTCATAGTTCATATTATTTATTTTAATCATGCCACGGGAAATGTCCTAAAATAAACTTTTCGTATATGTATAGGTTTATAAATTTTTTTTTAATTCGGTAGCGGGCAGAAAGCGGTTTCTAAATAAAAAACCCTTTTTTGAAAACAATTAAAAACTATTTTTAAAACACCATTGTTAACAAAAATTAAATGAAAATTTGAGTATTGTACATAATATGAAAATTAAAAATGGTGACTTGAAGATTCATTTTGATAAAAATTGATATCAAAGTTCGAATCAGCGCGAAAAATCATTTTAAACAGATGTGTATGTAGGTATATGCTTTATAAAAAAATATCCATGTTTTTTTTTTAATAAAAAAATGGTAGGTACATATACATAATATGTAGCGCTAACTTGATATTTAGTTAGCATTACACTTTTAGAAATTAAAAAACTAAGTAAGCAATTGTAACTTTTTTTACTGTATCTAAAGAAGTTGCGAAAAGAAAAAAAATATAAAAATTTTTTGGGAGAAATTTAAAATTCAATTTCAATTCAAATTTATGTGATTCCATAAAATTGTTCATGTTAGGTACCTACTTACATATTTACATGAATGACTTGCTTATTTTGTAAATTTCTCACTAGTTGCCATTTTTTAACAAACTTTCCCCTTAGTTTTGGTTGTTTTCTACCCATTTTTTCACTGTTTTTCACTTCACTGAGAAAAAAAAATATGCAAAAAATTGGATCACATCACCAGACCTACCTCAAACTCTTGTTCAGGCCATACAATACAAGATACATTTCACTCACATTATCTATATGTCTTACCTAATTATTATCTTGTCGATCATGTTTGATTTCCAAATTTCAACCCTGCTATGAAGCAATGCAAACAAAATGTCGTTCGGTTTATTGCTCCGGTATAAAGCTTATTGTATCTAACACCTGTATCTACCCCACTCCTGGTTTCTATATTATGATAGGTGTTCACTGTTCAATGAATACAAAAATGGACTTTGGTTTATTTTTTTTGGAAAATCAAATCAAAAAAAATCTTAGCTTAAAAATATTTCTTTGTATTCTATGCTAATAAAAAAAAATAATACAAAAATCCTGATAGCATAAGCTTCTTGGATAACACAAATATGGTACCTACCTACCTACCTACCTACCTACCTACCTACCTACCTACCTACCTACCTCACATTTCATTCTCATAATAAAAAAAATGGAAACCAAATTCTCATATTTTTGCTTGCTCATAACTATTTTGTCAGTAGTTGAAATTATAATTTACATAGATTCTGTTTACAAACGACCTTCGCATACAAACAAAAATCAGTTTGACTTGACCTACAGACATTTTTTTCTCTTTATTTCTTTTTGACATTACCCACAAAATAAGTGGATATAGCTATATGGTAGAGCGCAGCGCTCGCTTAGCAGTACCCACAAAAACACTTTTTTTTATTTCATTTTATCATCAACACATTCTCATTCTATAATGCTGCCTCTGGTTCATGTTTGATTCGATCTACAACATTCATTTTCGAAGAAAAGCCATCATGTGGCAGCTAGATTTACTAAAAATTCGAAATATTTGAAAATAACGACTATTTATTGCAAAACAGACCTTTGAAAAATTTGTTATTTCTAACAAAATTTAAGTTTTTGTGCTAGTTTTTTTTAGTGAATTTGTTTATTAGAAATTTTTTGTCATTATGAGAAAGTTTTGGGTTATTTGGTTTATTTCTTGTTATTTAAAAATACAATTGAAAAATAGAAAATTTGTCACTTTTCAAAAGCAAATATTTCAAAAAAAAAGGATCAAATTCAAAAATCGGTGCCCAAGGCATTGAAGCCCTAATCAATACCTTTAAAATGATATACATTTTATATATGTACTCCTCTCCTGTTCTGAAATCGTTAAGCATCCATTTGGCAGTTTTGCGTGATTTTTATAAAACCTCTTACTGGATTTTTGAAATAAGACGAAAACAAAATCCAAAATCAAAAATATAGCCCCAAGACTTTGAAGCCAAAATGTCATTCTTTCATATGCAATTTAAATTTTGGCCATATATGGTCCCGTGGCGGAGATCCTTCGGAATCCATTTTGCCAATTTTCCATATTTCTCAAAAATTTGGGTAGAGGCCTCTTAAGAGAGTTTTTATAAAAATCACGCAAAACTGCCAAATGGATGCTTAACGATTTCAGAACAGGAGAGGAGTACATATATAAAATGTATATCATTTTAAAGGTATTGATTAGGGCTTCAATGCCTTGGGCACCGAATTTTGAATTTGATTAAATATTTGCTTTTGAAAAGTGACAAATTTTCTATTTTTCAATTGTATTTTTAAATAACAAGAAATAAACCAAATAACCCAAAACTTTCTCATAATGACAAAAAATTTCTAATAAACAAATTCACTAAAAAAAACTAGCACAAAAACTTAAATTTTGTTAGAAAAAACAAATTTTTCAAAGGTCTGTTTTGCAATAAATAGTCGTTATTTTCAAATATTTCGAATTTTTAGTAAATCTAGCTGCCACATGATGGCTTTTCTTCGAAAATGAATGTTGTAGATCGAATCAAACATGAACCAGAGGCAGCATTATAGAATGGGAATGTGTTGATGATGAAATGAAATAAAAAAAAGTGTTTTTGTGGGTACTGCTAAGCGAGCGCTGCGCTCTACCATATAGCTACATCCAATTATTTTGTGGGTAATGTCAAAAAGAAATAAAGAAAAAAAAATGTCTGTAGGTCAAGTCAAACTGATTTTTGTTTGTATGCGAAGGTCGTTTGTAAACAGAATCTATGTAAATTATAATTTCAACTACTGACAAAATAGTTATGAGCAAGCAAAAATATGAGAATTTGGTTTCCATTTTTTTTGTTATGAGAATGAAATGTGAGGTAGGTAGGTAGGTACCATATTTGTGTTGTCCAAGAAGCTTATGCTAGCAGGATTTTTTTATTATTTTTTTTTATTAGCATAGAATACAAACAAATATTTTTAAGCTAAGATTTTTTTTGATTTGATTTTCCAAAAAAAATAAACCAAAGTCCATTTTTTGATTCATTGAACAGTGAACACCTATCATAATAAAGAAACCAGGAGTGGGGTAGATACAGGTGTTAGATACAATAAGCTTTATACCGGAGCAATAAACCGAACGACATTTTGTTTGCATTGCTTCATAGCAGGGTTGAAATTTGGAAATCTAACATGATCGACAAGATAATAATAAGGTAAGACATACCTATAGATAATGTGAGTGAAATGTATCTTGTATTGTATGGCCTGAACAAGAGTTTGAGGTAGGTCTGGTGATGTGATCCAATTTTTTGTATATTTTTTTTTCTCAGTGAAGTGAAAAACAGTGAAAAAATGGGTAGAAAACAACCAAAACTAAGAGGCGAGTTTGTTAAAAAATGGCAACTAGTGAGAAATTTACAAAATAAGCAAGTCATTCATGTAAATATGTAAGTAGGTACCTAACATGAACAATTTTATGGAATCACATAAATTTGAATTGAAATTGAATTTTAAATTTCTCCCAAAAAATTTTTATATTTTTTTTCTTTTCGCAACTTCTTTAGATACAGTAAAAAAAGTTACAATTGCTTACTTAGTTTTTTAATTTCTAAAAGTGTAATGCTAACTAAATATCAAGTTACCGCTACATATGTATATGTACCTACCATTTTCTTTATTAAAAAAAAAAAACATGGATATTTTTTTATAAAGCATATACCTACCTACCTACATACACATCTGTTTAAAATGATTTTTCGCGCTGATTCGAACTTTGATATCAATTTTTATCAAAATGAATCTTCAAGTCACCATTTTTAATTTTCATATTATGTACAATACCCAAATTTTCATTTTATTTTTGTTAACAATGGTGTTTTAAAAATAGTTTTTAATTGTTTTCAAAAAAGGGTTTTTTATTTAAAAACCGCTTTCTGCCCGCTAACGAATTAAAAAAAAATTTATAAACCTATACATATACGAAAAGTTTATTTTAGGACATTTCCCGTGGCATGATTAAAATAAATAATATGAAGGAAAAACGCAATTTTGGGGTAATTTTTCATTACAAAAAAAGGCCCCATACATTTTTTTAATCTTGAATAAAAAATTAAAACTGACCCCAAAATGGGGGCATTTTTTCACAATGAAAAATCGCCCAATTTTTAAAATGCAAATAAGATGAAACAAGGCCCCAAAATTTAAAATTGCTTGAAACCAAATATGATAAATGACCCCAAAAATATATGTGTAAAACAACAACACCAACATTGTCTTACATTCATTGAATTAGGGTGACATGACGATAAAAATAATTTGAACTTTTTAATTTTTAAAAATGTAAAAATATCGTGCGTTAATATGATTAAATAAATCAAAATGAACTGTTTAAATTTTTTAATACTTGGTTTGAAATAAATTTATTTATTCAAGATTGAAAGATTGGGGTATATTTTTTCATAATGAAGTCTCATCCCAAACCGAAAATTGAAAATAAAAAATGCTCCAAAACTATGAAAAATCAACCCGAACAACATACCTACATAAATCGACGTCTTTTGTTGTTATTTTACCTACATACAAATTTTGTGGGGTTATTTTTAATTTTTATGGTTAAATTTTTGGGGTCTTTTTTCATTATTTTAGGGGCAATTTTTCCTATTTGGAAATGGGGCCATTTTTTATTATGAAAAAATCCAACAATTTGGGGACCATTTTCATGTAGAGAAAATATTGAGATGCAACAGAAAAACATTCAAGTGTGTTTTTTTTTTTTTCTATTTTACAAAAAAATAGTTTAAAATGAAAACAAAATTATTAAAAAACAACGGCAACATTTACAATGAAATAATATACTGATTTTTAAAGCCAGAATTTTGTTCTTTAATCTTAAATCTGAATTAAATTATTTATGTCAAATTTTTTTGAAATATTCGCCTGCAAACTCAAAATATTTATGAAAAAATGAAAAAAAATGTTTAAACTCATTTATTTCAAAATACATACAATTTAAGAAATTATATTAATTTGCTGCAGTCGTACGGTAGAACCTAGGTAATGTGAATTTTTTAGAATGCATTACATTTTCATACCTGAACATTTTAAATGTACTAATAGAACAGAGTATTGGCTTTAAATATAGGTATAATACTTAATTGTTAGTAATACCGTTATGTTTTAATATTTTTTTTACATTATTTAGTTTTTTTTAATAAATTTGCCCCTCCTGCCCAAACGGGGGAGATAGAGCCCCCTCCCATTGCAAAAAATTCTTGTATTGAACTGTTCTACAAAAACCGTTATCATTTCTTGGCGCCTAAGTTACGTACTCTTGTCGTACATAGTATAAAGGAAGAAAATTTAATTTTTTTAATTTGGATTTGTTTGTTTTTATTTTTCAAAAAAAGTATAGGTATCTACCTAGTCGAAAGTTATTTGACAGTAAGTATGTACCTTTTTACATACCTATTTATTTTTAGTGTATAACCTACCAACAGCCTACAGGTACCTACCAATTATATCTGTCTAACAATAGGTAGGTATTTGTATTTATTTAATAATTTCCTCAAGAAACAATACCTATTTTTGGTATGTAATTCGGGAATTTATAACAAATAATACCTACATCTTCATAATCAAATAAAATCACAAATACCTTCCGAATCGCTTTTGTTACCTACACTCAAATTTTTATATAATCAATTGATTGAGGATTTATCACTTGGTGGAAATTAACCTTTGACATTTTAAAGATTTAAAGAAAACACTTGTTTTATTTTCCACAAATTTATTTTTATTTTTATTATTAACTATTGCCAACGCGTTTCGTCTTAGTTAGGACATCATCAGGGCACTAAATATTAACATAGAATCATACAATCACAAGAGGTGCAACTAAATATAGTGGTGAATAAAAGTATTCACACGAATAAATGAAGTTATTTTATATTTAAATTTACTAAAAGAATAATTTAATAATAATTTTGTTTTTTTATAATTTAAAAAAGTTTATTTATTAAGAAGTGGGCTATTGTTTAGTAGGTCAATTTGGCAATTTAAAATATTTAAGCACTTGTGCTTATTTATTTCGAAGATTTCGTATTTATCCAATACACGTCCAGCAGGTAAGCAATGTAAAAGAGACATATCATCCAAAGAGCACCCATGTCCGGAATTTTGAATATGCTGAGCGAGTCCAGAGGAAGGTTCATGACGTAGAGAAGCTTTAATGTGTTCATTGAATCTTGTTGATAGGGATCTCGAGGTTTTACCTATGTAAATTCCATTGCACTCTTTGCAAGTTACTTTGTATACTCCACTTTTGGAATATACATGTTTTTTAGGTCTGATTTTATTATTGCAGAGAGCGTGTTTTAGGGTGAAATTGTTGAAAAAGGCTGGTTTTATATTTATATTAGATAATGGATCACGCAATTTTTCAGAAACACCGGGGATGTAAGGTATTTTCCGCCAACTTTGTGTCTCCTTTTCGACTGAAAACGGAAAAATTGATTGTAGAGCCAGTTTTCTAGATTTTGACCTCAATAAACGGTAAATTGTTTGGATATCGTATCCGTTCCTTGTAGCAATGTCTTTAATTATTTTAATCTCGTTTTTAAAATCCATTTTGCCCATAGGAACTCTAAGAAGACGGTCTATTATAGAGTGGAAAGCAGACATTTTTGTGGTCCACGGATGGGCAGATGATACTGGAATGATGGAGTCAGTTGAAGTTTCCTTTCTATAGATTTCAAAAGTAATTTTATTTGATGAAATTGACAAGCTCAAATCAAGAAAATTTATGCGGTTAGGTCCATACTCCAAAGTAAATGCAATATTTGCGTTCAGATTGTTTAAAAAACATTCAAGGAAAGAAGAAAGATTCCGTTGAGTACCTGTCCACACACAAAAGACATCGTCAACATATCTAGCCCAAAAGAAAATGTTCTGTAGATGTGGACTTTTTGAAGAAAACAATCTTTGTTCGAAATGGTCCATAAAAAACTCAGCAGCAAAGGGGGAAAAAGAAGAACCCATGGCAAGTCCCGAAGTTTGGTTGTAATATTTCCCGTTGAATTCAAAATAATTTTGATTCATGCAAACGGAAATGAGCTTAAAAAGTTGACGGCGTTTTTGTTCATCCCTTACAGTTGATGACAGTTGGTGTTCAAACAGCAATTTTAAATAATTACTAGGTACCGACGGAAATAAACTTTTCACATCAAAGGAAACAAGCTTCGCATTCGGTGGCAAAATTAAATTTTTTACTCTATCGATCAAATCCAACGAGTTCTTAATTGCATATTTAGGTTTAAAATTCAAAATATCAGGTAACATCCGGGCAAGGTGTTTACATAGTTTTTGTGCAGGTGCGTTCTCTCAATGCCTACCTAGAAGAAAAAAAACTCTTGAAAACACACAAAAAGTAAAAAAAACACCCTAAAATTAAATAATCACTTCTTAGTAAATCCGGAATTTGGAAACATACAAATGCATATTGTACATACCTACCTACATACTTTATCCTTTACCTACCATAACAATATCCTAAAATCTAAAATCATTCAAGTTGAACAAAACTACCCCATTCCAATAAAGTGACCTACAAATAATTTGAAATGAAAAAAATAATATATGCATATTATTGAGAAAAAAATTTCAACACAAGTTTTCCTCCACAGAAAAAACTTCACAAATAGCTCTTCGCGCACCACGATACAAAAGCAAAAACAACACATAATATCCCTTTCCAACACACAAATACATTTACAAACACTTACACATACCCAAGACGAAATATTGAACAAAAAAAATAAAAATCTATACCTGCACTGCTTCTTCTTCTTCATAACAAAGTAAAAGTATGGTGCAAAGCAACAAAAACAAACAAATAAAAAAGGCTGTATGCGCTGTGAACGTACAGCTTCTATTTTTTTTTGTTTCATATGCCATTCGAACTATGTTTGTTCGAAGTTCAAACATGTTGTTAGGGGTGAGTTTTTTTATTCTCGTTTTTTATTCGAAGATAAAAATCTTCGAATCTGACTTCGACATTTTGGGTGGAGGCCTCTTAAAGAGTCAACAACCATTTCATTCAATAAATCATTACAAAAAGTTCCTAATAAGCAAAGTATTTCCTTCTATTTTAAAAATTATGATTTATTTGAGTTTGTTTGAGAATCTTTTTTGTTTGAATTCAAATGTTCATAACTTTTGATAAGTTGTATACATTTTAAGAAATTGCAAAACTAGGACAAGCTTTCAAAAGCAAAAATTGTATTGAGTAGTAGGATATTTACATAACAATTTAAATAAAAACTACATACAAATACGAACAATCCCTGAAAATTTCATGAATTTAGCCCCAAAACTCAAAAAGTTATGCAGCTTTTAACATTTGAGAAAAATTACGATTTTCAAAGACTTTCAAGCAAAATTATTGAAAAACCGCTGGTAGCGAGCTCTAAATGGTGTTCGATTTTGAATTATTCGGTTTTAATTTTTTGGTTTCAATCTAAGTTTCATAATTTTGCCCGGTCCCGGTTGAATTTCAAGAAAGGTGTTTTTTGGAATCACCCTATTGCACAACTCTTTGTCACTTTCTAAAAAGTGACAACTATAAATGAAAAAAATGAATGTGTTTCAATTTGTTTTTGTTCTAACGATTATATTTTGTGCGATAACTATAAAAAAGCCTGACAAAGGACGAAACCTGGCCAAAGCCTGATTGGACATTAAAAGCCTGATGCGTCAGGTGAAATCCTGACGGATGGTAAGCCTAGGTGGGATCGTGTGTTCAGTAAGTGACAGCTGAGAGTAAGAATATTGTCAAACTGTGATATGGTAGCTGTGTTTGGTAACGTGAAATTTCTTGCAAAATTGCACAAATTTTCACAATTTTTCACAAATTGTCACAAATTCCTTATTGTTAACTCAAAAAAGTTGCAACGAGAGTGCACAATGAGAGAGCAAATTATTTCCCCTTCATTGGATAACTTGCAATTTTTTGCTACACAAATTTCTGTGCGCAAGGAGTGTAAAAATTGTCAAATACGTAGCTGTCAGTACCTGTTATTTGACGTCAGCTAGGAATTTACAGAATATTGATTCAGATTGTCTTCATTCACTTGATGAAGATTCAGATAAGTCTATCAAAACCGGTGTTACATTTTCGTATAATAAAAATTATTTTACAATTATTTAAAAATTACAGGGTTCGAAATGATTTGTCAATGTTTTACGTCTTGTACACAAAAGTGACATTTTATACAAAAAGACAAGTTCTCCCTCTGTTAGAGTATTTGCTCCTTCTTTCAAAATTTGACGGGTTTTACACTTTTTGCTTAAAAAAGATAACAAACAACAGACCTGGTATGTGAGTTAATTGGCAAGATTGTATATGCGTAAGAGCTTTTCTCTCAAATATTTTTTTATTTAGTTGTTTTTATCATTCTTTAGAAAAGAGCTTTCAGAATTGGATTTTATTTTCAGATGCAGATAATACTTCTTGGTAACTTTATATTCTTTGATATTTGGTCTGTTTGGTAACGTGAAATTTCTTGCTAATTTGCACAAATTTTCACAAAATTTCACAATTTGCTGTCAAAACCCATAGAAAAAAAACGCAGTTTTTGAGAAATTTTTTGGAAAAAAAGTTACCAAACAGGCATATTAACAAAAGTATATTCTCCTTGTCTATCCGAAGCGCTTACACCATTCACAGATAGAACCAAATGTATTACACATCTCCAACAATTTTATTCCTCTTGAGTTTTTTGTACTGTCTTTTGAATGTCTCACTTTCCCTGCGAATCGATTCTCATTACCCTCTTCTTATGCTATTCTCGCATTGAGATCACCAATTATCATAATATTATCGTAGTTACTGTGCTCGATTAAATTGTATAAAATTGTTAAATCTCTTTCCCAATGATTGCAATTAATGTACGTAGGAATTATCAAATAATTAGTTGAGTCCATGACGATTTTCAAAACGTTGACATCATCATAGCTTTAAATTTACAGTTAATGTTGATTTCATTTTTTTTATATCCAAAAAAGCAACCTTTACTTGCTCTTCCTTTCGTACTTTTTTCCAAGGCAGGAATCCAAATAAATTTAAAATTGGTAAATCGACTAATGTATAACTTGTGATCTTCCTTTACTAAAAATGTTTCATAAAGAAATACAATATCATACGTATTTATAAATTCAAAAAATGTCATGTAAGGTAGTTGACCCAATTAAAGCCCGGACCCTAATAAGGCCCATTTCAAACAAAACAACACAATCAACATGCAACGGGAGTCGGGACTTTTTGGTTTGTATGTTAGTAGTCCCGTTGCATACCAACTCCGTAAAATCAAAAACAGCCATCTCCCTCATTCCTGTTGAATCTGGCAGTCGAATGAATGTTGTGAACTGAAGCACACGTGTCTTTTTATAAAAAGTGGTTGGAGAAGTTTTTATTTTTGCGGAATATTATAGCAAGTAAGTACGATTTTTAATATTAATCGTTAAATATATCAAATATAGATTTTTAGATTTTTTTTATAGCTTTATAAAAAAAGTCTTTCATGTTCCTTATAAGGCCCATACAAAAATTAAGATGGGCCTTATTATTTATATGAAACAAATTATTTTATTTTTCGTTTGATTTCAGGCAAAACGTCGAATCCTAGATTGCCGGAGGAAAAAAAAAGGGCAAATTGGACAGAATTTCAAATGGAAAGGGCCATGAAATCCATAGAAAGTGGTGTATAATCAAAACGTGATGCTTCCAGACGCTTCAATATTCCAAGAAGGACCTTGCGGAACCACATTAAAAGTGGTTTAACAAAAAAAAAAATTAGGCCGATCTGCAATTTTTACGACTGAGCAAGAGAAGGATTTATGCAACAGGATAGTGAGGCTGGGGCAAGTTGGAATGCCACTCACACCAAAGGTATTAAGATACCATGCCGCCGCATTTTGTAAAGCAAATAACATCACCAACAGCTTCAATACATCAATAAGCGTGGTTGCGATTGTTCGAAAGGCTTAAATGATGAACCCCGCAAGAGCACAAAAATTAAACAAGCACATCGTGACTGACCACTTCGAAAAGGTAAGGATCCTATTCCACACAGGCCCGAATGCATTTATAATATGGACGAAAAAGGCTGCCGAATTTCTCTTCACCACCAGCAGAATGTTCTGGCACTGAAAGGTTCCAAGAGGGTACATCAAATCTCTAATGAACACGCAGAAAGTGCCACCATTGTCGGTTGTGTCAACGTCATAGGCACTGCCATTCCACCAATGGTAATTTTTAAAGGAAAACGACAAAAGCCAGAGTTCACGGATAATCTGCCAACTGGTTCCATAGTGAAGATGACACCCAAAGGGTACATGAACCACTCTACTTTTGTTGAATTTATAGCCCATTTAAGTAAATACAAGACTGCAGAACCTTGTCTTCTTGTATTTGATGGTGCAGCCTGCCATTTGGATTATAGTATCGTTGATGAAGCAGAACAACATAAAATTACGCTTTATTGTCTTTCATCAAATACAACACACGAGCTTCAAGCTCTATATAAGTCAGTTTATCGATCTTTTGAACACCACTAGGATTAAGAATTGCTGATATTCAGCGCAAAGTACCCGGAAAGAAAATTAAATACCATATTCAGACAACACGGAAAATATGACTGCCTCGACAAGTGCATTTGCTTTACAAAGAAATCAGGAGCCAATTACACCTGACCTTAATAGCTCTTATGCAGATTCAGATAACGTTCCTCTCTGTACCTTAATTCCAACCTATAATATCGCTGTCGAAATTGAACCAGAACTGGTATATGGACTAGCTGCAATGCTTCAAGCAGTGGAGCAGATGGAGAAAGAGAAAGAAAATAATCCTGGAAGGTCCCCCTTTCAAAAGTTTTTGCCAACTCCTAAGCTAAAGACCAACAAAACAGCAACGCGAAAAAAGGCCCTGAATTTTAAGGGTCGAGAAGTTACTAAGGATCTATTCAACGACAAAAGCCTGTCCACCGAACCTAGTTCATTAGTCCCATTGAATCCGTCGTCATCCAAAACCGCATCGAAAAAAAATCTTGGGACTGAGGTTTGGTATTGCCACGCCTCAAGTCAGTATGGAAGATATGAGGCATTGTCAGACTTGCAGAGCTTGGTACCATGAACTCTGCGTTGGGTTGACTGAAGAAGACGAGGCTTTTGACTGTCCAGGTTGCTGTGAAAAATATTGTTAAGTTTTAAAGTTTGTTTTTTAAGAAGGCTGTTTATTTGTTTTTATAGTTTTCAGATTTTTTTTATCATACTAGACTGTTTATTTTTCATTTGAAATGAATTAATTTAATTTTAGTTTTAGTTTTAAGTTTTTTAGTCAAGAAGACTTTTTTTATTTTTTTTTTTCTAAATAAATAATAAAATCAATATTTTTACAATATAGATTTTGACTTTTTACGTGTTTTTACTTTAAAATGTTTTTTTACAGCAAGAAATTCAAAGTTTCCAAACAAAAATATATATGGGCCTTGTTAGGAATAGGATTCCTGTTCCTAATAAGGCCCGACAGAAGGTTTTTTAAAATGTTAAAAAAATACATTTTCGTATTTTAAAACATTCATTTATGTTTTCGTACGCATAATATAGCTTAGTTTTATATTAAATTTAGTTTTCCAAAATATTCAATAAGATGAGCAAGTTATTAAGGAAAAACAATAAGGTGGGCATTAATTGGGTCACCTACCTTATTTATATACTTATTGCCTAGACCTGAGATATTATAGCTTATTATTTTATATTTTTTACTTAAATATACTGATTTATTTGAATGGCAGACGGCAGATCTACCCTATGCTAAATTTGATGAATTGGGTGTTGTCCCTACTAAAAATTGGGAACAACAATTCAAGAAACGATATGGCTGAAAGGTATACAGAAAGAGCTGACAGGAACTGATTTGTCTTTGAAGCTTTATTGTGACAGTTAATGTGCTATTCATCTTGCATCAAATGAAAGTTATCTTCCCAGGACGAAACACATTGACATCAGACATCATTTTATCCCAGATATAATAGCAGATGGTAAAATCAATTTAAAACACATTCCTACTGAAGGGGATGTTATTTTATTTTGGTATCATTTGTAGATACAAGAAAAAAAACTTAATTTAATCTTATTTGGCATTATTGTTTTTAAAAGAAATAAAACTTGCTTCTTTAATATTCAAATCCACTCAACGTGTTTTTTTATTTCTCTGGCGTCTTTTCAGATATTCTGCAAAATACAACCATATGGTCATGGAAAGCCTTTATTGTCTTAAAAATCTTCATATCATCAGAAGATATGAGAATTAAACTAGAACGTATACATGATATTACATCATTTATAGCAAGAATGAATAAAAATGGGCCCAGATGACTTCCTTGAGGAACACCTGAGTGAGCAGTGAAGAGGTTTGAAAGAGAATTTTGGAATTTTACCTGATAGGATCTATTATCTAGGTACGATTTTATCCATGCTACAAAGAAACTTTACTTAATCACTTTCTAGATAAATAACCCATCTTTAAGGGGGCATATTTCGTTTTCTGTTATTCCTACAAACGAAAGAGCAGGAACCTCAAAAGTAAAAAATGTTACTTTTGTCCCCGGTCTCCCCTACATGTACCTATCTAATATAACAAGAATGTAATTTTAAAAATTCTGCAGAATGGAATATTTAAATAATAAATACTTTAATTTGATCAACTCAAAAAATAAATATACCCATTGAAGTTTGATTAACTTACCACTTAAATAACTGAACAGCCACGCTGTATCAAAGATGGTACAAATAAGTACTTGATAGGCACTAAATTAATATGTTATATTTAAACTTATAACTTCTTCAGATTATAACTATTCACTTATTTTTGCTTATTACAGGAAATATTTATTTTGATTTCTTTTTTATTGCACTTTTATTTTTCAAAAATGAAAAAGAATTCAAAAAAACAACTACACATTTACCTATTTATAGATGTAAACTACATATATTCCAAATATGTATGCACGTTTAAAAAACACTACTGCAGCGGCGACGAAAGAAAGGACCGATCGTTTTTTTTAAGTAAAATTCTAATCGGCGAATTTAACGGATAAATTATGAAACCAGTAGAGGGAAATAAATTAAACAAATATTCCTTTTTATTTCAAATAATTATTATTTTGTTTTGAATTTTTGTAAATCAAATGTGATTGTTTACTTCTCAGCTAACACAATATACATAGTTGAATATTTGATTAAAGGATTAAATAAAATCACAGAACACTTAATTGTATTTAAACAATTAAATATATTTTTTCTTTAAAATACGCGTTTGAGCTTTGTGGCACATAATTGAGAGGAATGATGAAGGCCAGCCACGTTGTCTACGATGATTATCGTACAAAATGGTTAAAGCTTAACCCTAAAAAGAATGCAGTCATTTAAAAGAGCTTTTACCTGAACTTCAAGGCTTCATGCAACACTATGTGAATGCGGCAGTAGTTTTTTATGTACAGTGAATTAAATAATCTTTAATAAAAGAAGATAGATAAATACGGTAGGTAGGTGAAAATTTATAATGCATGTTATATAATTATTGACATTACCTAAATTAGTTAATTGCTAGATATTTAAAGAACGACTTTTGTGTTAAATTTATTGTTTGTACCTAATACAATTTTTCAAATTATGTTTCTGTAGCAATCTTTTTTTGATTAATGTACCTTCCTACATATGTAATATTTCTGTAGGTTGGCGTCAGTTTTAAGATGTTGGCATGGTTCACACAGGGACAATTGGTGCGGATCCACACATCGCCTCCACCCCTGCCGACCATAGAGTAGCAATGGAACAGTTTCTTATACCGAGAGAGAGTATAAGTAGATATTCTTTGTTTTTTTTTACTATTTGGATCTGGACTTTATGTACTTTTTTGGATTGATTCCTTTTCGTACGTACGTACGCACAAAAATTATACAAAGTACCTACATACACTACATATCGTTCCATATATCAGAGATTATGAATAATAATATGAATAATTCATAATCTCTGCCATATATTCTGTAATCCTCGCATCGATAAAAATAGTGGGGAAACGTTCCGTGTCATACATTAAGTGTCACACTTTACGTTGTAATTGATGTTTACACATCTTAACCGTGAATCCCGGCACTCAGACATTTTTTTTCTAAGGGATTTGATAGCAATGACGTTCTACAATGTTAAATATTGCCAAACAGACAAAATTCCAGAATAATATAAGATTTATATACATCAAAATATTTACAAATTTTCAATGAAAGCTAAACTTCCCCGTTAGTTTTGCATTTCTGGAAATAATGACGATTGACGAATGCATTTGCGTTGCGGTATATGAAGCTCAAGCTCCCTGAGCTTTTCAATCCAGCATGTTTAATGGTTTATTTTTATCTTTTATGTTTTTTGCCTAGCATACCGGCCGGTTATATTTGTTTTGTTTTTCCATTGCCTTCCCCTGCTTTTCTCGACGAAGAGATAAACGAATTCACCCTTAAACTTGTTATAAGCAAGAGAAAGAGAAAAATTGTTCAAACTCAACGAAAGCTTTCCAATGACCGTAGTCATCTCATCTGTCATGAACTCAAGGTAGAATAGCACGTGAGTACAAAATTTTTATTTTTTTAATTTTTTTATAAATTCTTATTAAACATTAAAACGAGTGCAAGATATTGACTGTTATCCCTGTATCTTTATTTAGAGGATAGAGTCAGAGCGTAAGTTTATATACTTCTTAGATCGATGTGTCGATAATGGGCGATGGGGCAATTGAAGAGAATGAATCACGCCCTAAATAAACACTTTCTTAGCTAAAATGTTTCAATACATTATTATTACGATTTAAACAATTGCTTCTAGGAGGCTTTCAGTTTTATTTGTATGGTGAAGCTTAAGGTGCTGAGAGAAAACAATCTCAATCGATTTTTGAAAGAATGTTTAGGAGTGATTTAGGTATAACTTTGCTATTTATTTTATCTGGCTTGTTTATTTGTTATATTTTTTAATTTACAAAAACTTGAATAAGTACCTAATCTATTTTTTACCACACACACAATGTGAACTTTAGTTTTATAATAATATCATTCTCTAATCGTTGTTAACAAGGAACTCATGACCATTGACCAAGAATAAAATAAAATTAAGAAACGTGACCTTCATGTCCAGAAAACAACTTTTAAGTTATACCAACCAAAAGCTTAGTCATAGACATTTATATAATACTGAGTTTTTTTTTGTTCAGATGCTTAAAAACGTAGGCAAGCGGTAATTTTTTCTGTAGCCCCCAACTTGATGGATATCTTAAACGGACTCTAGACAGTACAATTGTCGTACAACTGTGAGTTGAGTCGATATGAGTACAAGGGTTGTGTTGGCTACAATCTATACAATCAGGGTTACCTTTGAGATACTTTAATTTCAATTTGATTTTTAATCCCGTGAAAGCGATTTATGAGTAGGTACAAAGCTTTGGAATGAGAAGCTAGTGATGCTTGTCATGAAAATATTATTAAAACATAGAACAATTCTGGTTCAAAGTATATTGCATACACACACACAAACCTCCTCCCAATCATAGCTTGCAATTGAAGGTTGGTGTTGAAACTCGTTCGAAAAAACAATATCGGCCCAACCGTCTCAAGCTTGCACACACCCCTTACAACGTACGATTGTTACAATATTTGAACGACGTCGATTGTGTTGTGTCGTCTAGAGCCCGCTTAAAAGATTGGGATGAGAGCACTATACTCCCGATCTAAAGATGGTTTAAAAATCATTACGCATAGATCCTTCATTTCGCTAAAACTGATTTTTGGCTGTGAATGTGAGCGGCAGTGGACAGATCACCATCTGTAGTAGTGAATCATGCATCTGCATTTATGTGCCTACTATCATCCTATTAACAGCAAAATAAAATTGAGTTCAGATGATTGGTACTCTTATAAGTACCTACCTATATGAATCTGCGGTAACCAAAACTTGATGTTATTTTATGTTACTAGAAGCTGAATTATCAAACAAAAACATTTTATAGATTGCGAAAATATTTTGAATACGTCAATCCTTATCACTTTTTACTTGCGATATACATATGTATTAGTACTATGGAAAGTTATGGATTCGTAAAAAAAATCGAAATCGAGATTTTGATCAAACTTGATATAACACCGCAGGTTTTTTTTTTTTCATTTCTTTAGTACCAAAATATACATATACGTGCCATACAAATGTTTTTTAGTAATTCTTGAAAATCTTATTTTAAACAAAAACGTGCAAACAACTTTAAAAAGTAGCAATAATTTTTAATATATTTACAGTCGAATTTATTAGATTTTTGTCTATTTAGACACTGTCTAACTATTTTCAAATTGGTGGAAATATGTTTTTTTTTTTAATAAAAATAAATATCACATTATTCACGGTTAAGACAATTTACTCCTGTGTCTTAGTTAGGCGGCTATGAGACAACAATAAACAAGGTTTTGGAACACATTTTCCAAAGTTGGACAGTTGTCTAAAGTAAGAAAAATTTTATAAATAAGACCTTTAGTCTACCTTCACTTTTAATAGTATTGAAGGTTTTAATGAAACAGTAACACTTATGATGGTGCGAAAGATTAGCAGCCTAACTGCAAGCAAAGATATTTCAAAAACGATTCCGTCGATTTTTATTACAAACTTGGCATGAACAACATTCTTAAGTCTAAGCTATGTTACCACTATATGAATTATTTTTTCCCCAAAAATTTCATCATCCAGGTCTTGCGGATCATGTTCAGCTCGAGCGGGTATAGTCGAGATAAAATATAAAACCAAGCCTAATTTAACAAAAAGATCGCACCAACATAAAAAGTTTATATCATTTATCCATATTATTTTTCAATTTGATTTTAGTTTTGCAATGCAAAACCGTTGGCGCTTTGAATTCTGTGAAATGAACTTATACGAACTTGAAATCATTCGTATTCGATATTCCCTTAAGTTTTTTTCCACTCAAAAGTATTAAGACCATGTGCCTTTATTGCTTAGCAGCCTTTGTTTGTCGAATTCATAATAGGTAATCAATTTAATTAATATTGTTCAAAAATATCTTGCAGTATTTGAAATATGGAGTATATTCATACATACATTAGGTGTGTTTTATTGGAAAAGCTATCCGTTGTATAGTACGATTTTACATGCATTACAAATACATCATCGCCAGTAGGATTGCGCCCGATAAAAGCAAAATTAGAATCCTACTGTATGGATAGATTTTTTTAATTTCAAATTATTTTGAAAGATGCTCGGTAGTACCAAAAATGAATTAAAAAAACCAGGTTACTGCCGATACGTTTTTTTGGGAATTTAATACTGTACTGTACTGTAGAATCCCAAAAAACATAAATATTATGTCCAAGAAAACACTTTCAACATTCATATTTTTCAAATTCAGAAGATGAAAAAAGTTTATCGTAAAGGTTCCCCCACACCAACGCGAATCTGTCGTGGCGACGAAATAAGCAATCCTTGCGTTCGGTAAACTATCAGATAGGCTATCCACGCATCCAAAAATTTTCAGATACGTTGGGTTGTTGTTGCATCAGCTGTTTTGTCACAATGGATTACAACAACACAAACCTATCCGGATAGCTTTGGATTGATCCTCGAACGTGACCAATAATAACACGTGGTTGTCAATGAAAACAACACGTGCGTTGTCTAACTTTGAACAGCTGTCCAAGTTTATTTATTTATTTATTGGAGACCGTTGTTATTCTTGCTTTCGTCGTCGCCACGAAAGATTCGCGTTGGTGTGGGGGAAAAATTTGCCGCTCTTATATGGTTTTCCCGGAAATGGTAAAAAAGAGTGGCCATAATTTCCATATAAAGTTAGCATGACACTTTTTTAATTTTGGTAAAAAATTATTTCTGAATATGCCAGATGGTGCAAATTAATTGCCGTTCACAAGCCGTGAAAACAAACGTTCATTGATTTTACCGAAATTAATAATAATACTTTTTATGGAGCTTATTGTGTTAGTGTTGGTGTTCCGTGGCGTATGTAAAACATTTTTTTCAATAGGAAGTCAGATGACTGAAATGTTTAATATTTTTATAATATTATTATGAAGGTAATTACCTACATATAGTACCTATACACACTGTAAGTAACGAGCCCAGCAAGATTTCAGAATCAACGTTTTTAGACAGGACAGTATTCAATGAGTTGATTTTTATACATTATTTACTATTGAAGCCTTTTAAAAACACACCTTGTGGATCGTATCATTTTAATCGTTTTCTTTTTACATTTATTATGGTAGTGTCATGTACCTTTATAACCCACAGCACATGGTTTGGCAAAACAACTATAACGAAGTTCTTTTCACGAAAATATTTAACTTTATATTTTAATTTTTATTAAAAAAGAAATAAAAATAAAAATAAATAGTTATTTTTGATATCAATGAAGTTTTCTGTCCTTATCCCGTACAAAAGGGATATTTATCAAGGCTCAAGTCCTTAGCTTACTAATTAACAATGTATACCTAATAGAGTAGAAACGGATTCTGAGCCAAACTTCACCATTGGCTGTTGTTGTTCCATTTTTGTTTTTTATTTTATTTTATTTTATTTTATTTTATTTTATTTTATTTATTTGGAATACGTACATAACACACATACGTACAAAACAATAAAAAATATAGAAAATCTGTGGATTTCGAGTGCATAAAAAATTAAACATTAAAAGTGCAAATCATAATAAATAAACTAAGCAATTAAATTAAAATTAAAAACTTAAATTACAAAATATACATATACATTACATGTATGTACACATTTTTAGACTCGTAATTATTTATAAACTATGTGTTATATAAACACAATTTTACTTTGAATTAATGATCATTAGCTTTTAATTTATGTATCTGCTTTATACATACATTTTTCACTTTACATATAAAGTAAGCATGACAACCCTTTTCAGGAGAACCAAGAGTGCAGCAAAATTTTTGTTTTCACGGCATATTTACGGCATTAATCGGCAATTCTTGGGCTAGTCAAAATTAACTTTTTCGAAAGTTGTCATGCTAACTTTACACGGCTGGAATACTACCAGGCCAAAGAGAGCGAATAACCCTCTCTGAAGATACCCCAAATTCTTAAATTCCTTAAAGGAATAAATTTTGAGGAAATGCTTTTAGGATGAGCTCTAGATGGATCTTCAGGTCGTATAGTGCCATAATATAATTCATTAACTCATGTACTAACACAATAAGTATCCAAATAAGTGTATTTTACTATTTATATAAAAACAAAGTTATTCTCAGTTTATACCTGGTTAAAATGTTTTTTTTTAACAAAATTAGTAAAGCCTTCTGAAAGTAATAGTCATCATTTTTAAAATCCAGTTTAAATCTTTTCTATAGTATTATTCTTCTTTCAAAAATCTTTATTCACCATAACAAAAACCTTTGAGAAAACATAAACTGTTTTCTGTAACATAAACCTTGTTGACAATTGAAAAATATATGGGTCTATGGTTATACATGCATATTACCGAAACCAAGTATATGCGGCGTAAACTTTTGCTAGATAAAGTTTTGGTGAATACTTGTCTTTTGTAGGGGAGAAGAGGGAGACTTGATCCCCTTTGCAGTTTTTGTAAATAAAAAAAACTGGTACTTACAACACAAAACAACAGCCCAGACAGAACAGACAGAACAGAATCGACAAAACTGCAAAATATAATGTACGAACTTACACAAAACTAGAAACTGTCACGCGCTCTCTATCTGTGATTTGAATTATGACTGGTATAGACGCATTTATATGATTTGAAAGATATTTTTCAATGGAGCCAAATGAGTGTTTTTAACTCTTTTGGATCTGAATATTTAGGGGGGGGGGGGGGTCAAGTCTCCCTCTTTTCCCTTATTTATTTGTATAAACCGACACATAAATATTAGTAGGTACTGCTTTATACACTTAAGCCTTAACTACACTGGCCACTTTTTGCAAAATTACAAAAGTAGAAATATTTTTGTTCCCTCTAGCGAGGGTTATTTTGTTCAAAATTTAAGCTTTCTGCACCATTTTTGTAAGTTTTTCAGCAGGAAAAACTATAACAAAATAAGTTTGAAAATGTTCAGTTTTGTACTTTTTCACTTTTTTTGCAAATGTCCAATTTCATAAACAAACACAAAAAGCACTTTTATCAAAAACCCTCTTAAATTTAATCAGGCCCTTAAATAGTTTTAGTTTCATCAATCTATAAAAGGGAAATTTTTGTTAAAATCGAGTTCTCTTCACGTCCCTGGAAAAATAAATTGGTTTTTTCTTTCTAATAAGCGAAATGTATAGGAAAAAATTAAAAAGCATTATCTATTGAAACAAATGCCTAGAATTGCAAAATAAAACAGTGCACTTCTCTAAGATAAAAAAAAACATTTGGCCGCTGCCGAAAGGTTTTCATAAAGTGAGTTTCAATTAAATTTAATAATGTGATATGAAAAGAATAGAAAGAGGCAAAAATTACACAGAAGCTGAAAAAATGGGCTAATTTATATTGCATCTCCAAAAATTAAAATTTTTCAAAATTTGTTCTGCCAATTTCAGCTGATATATCCACTTGTCGACTGCATCTAATGACATTTGAATAAGACTTTTAAAATTTAATGAGCCAAAAATGGGCATTTAGTTTAAAAGGGTGTTTAAAAGCTTATTTAGTTTAAAAGTGCTTGGAGAAACCACAAAATCCCATTTTAAGGTTTAGAAACCCTGTTAAATGTTTAAAAGTCCTTCGTGAAATTGGCCGTCTATAAAGTAGAAAAATTCAAAATTTTCTTCTAACACACTTAAATTGGTTATAAATCCATAATATATTTTTTATGAATTTTGGACTTATGACCCTGTTCTAATATTTGTTGTATAAATAATCCAAATTGTACTCAGACATTGTGAAACCAGGTCCTTATTCATATTAAATTTTATTCTATTTTATTTTTGTGCCCGATGAAGCTAAAGTCTTGTATGCTGCCCTGAGTGGAAGTGACGAAATGAGCAAGATCATTGAGCTTTTGGTTATTATTATTTTCAAACATTGCCTTACACAGCCAGATAAACAATTCAACACAAAGCCGCGATCCCTTATCCTTGTATACATAAATCACATCTGAAACACATACGCACAGAAACAAAAATTCACGATACACAATTTGATAAATAAATATCTTGCTATCAGAAACTAATGGAATTGAAAAATAAAAAAAAGAAAACCTTATCGTTTTACTGTGACTAATTAAAGGCGTCATTAACGGACTATTTTCATGAATAAGCTAAATTTGTTTTAAAAAACAGATAATCGTTCTATTTTACTAATAGATACGAAGGCAAAAATAATTATTAAACATTTAAAATACGATACTGCCTGTATGCAGACGATTCAAAACTGGTCGTTTCTCAATGTTTCTGCACTAATTCGAATAAATTCTTTTACTATGGTTATCAAAACTGCTCGGCTATAATCAGAGCATAAAATAATATAAAATACAAAAATAATATAAATTAAATGAAACAACCGATAAGGCGGCAAAGAAAGCAGTCATTTAACAAGAACGATTATTTAGTAGTAATACTATAATTTTTAAACTAATAATAAAATGTAAGACTGGTCGAACGTACCTACTTGCTCTTATAGTTAAAAAATTGGCTTAAAACTTTTACCATTTAAAGTCATGTAGGTACGTACATAACATATAGCGATGGTTCAGTATAAGTCCCCTTTCACACGAGGAAACTGAGTTTCCAGCAACTTTCAGTTTATAGGTGAGAAGGACAAGAAGAAAGAGGAGAAAATGAAATCTCCCCGGTCAACGATTTGAGGAGATTTTTTTGACATTCAACACATACACAGTAGTGTGTGTTCAACCACAGACAAGAGAAATATTTCTTTTGTCTGTGGTTCAACCAAGCTACTTTAAAACGAAACAACGGAAAATTTCCACGATTTTGTTTCTTCGTGTGCAAGGTACAAGAGATTTTTAAGGAAAATAAAAGAAAACGTCAAAAAAATCTCCGGAAACTTGTTTCCTCGTGTGAAAGGGGACTTACGAATGATAATATCGCGTTTTATTATCCACTAAGATCCATATAGTATAGTATATGAAGCTTATCTATCTGGCTCAGGATGAATTGCCAACACGTAATACAACAACAACTTGGGATACTGCTCTCTTTCTGGACCCCAAGTTGTTGTTGCGTGTTGAAAAATGATCCTCATAAAGATCCTTAGATAATAAAATACGGCTGTTATATCCAAATGTTAATATATCTGCACGTAGGGTTACCAGCTCTAAAATCAGAAAAGCCTGACAATAAAGAATGAAAAGCCTGATTTTTGAGAAAAAAGCCTGACAAATAAAAAAATATTTTTTTCCTTTTTGAAACTTAATAAAAAAAAAAAAAACCTTAATTGATAACTTACCTTGATTCGGATGCACGAAGACGACGCGACGATAAAAAGGTTGCAATTGCAATCTGCAGCAGACACAAATGAAAGCACACACAAAAAAACGTCAAAAATGGAAGTGTCATATCTTGCACAATTGGGTGATTCAAAATAACACCTTTCTCGAAATTCAACCGGGAACGGGCGAAATTATGAAGCTTAAGCTAAGTACAGACGACTGTCACTTACAATATTGTCAGATCTGTCAGAAAAAAAAACTGTTCCAAATGTCTTACAATCGTCTGAACACACAATTTTGTTTGACAATATTGTCAGAAACGTCATTGTCAGACGAAAATCTGACAAAAAATTGTCAGGTATTCTGAACACACAATTTTTATCATTGTCAGTCGATTAGGACATTGTCAGACTCATTGGTCATTGTCAGATGTTATCATCTTCATCTGTCCGAAATGTCAATGAGTTGGTTAAAGAGAGATAAAAAAAGATTTTGGAAGAAATCTACCAACCGTGTGAACGGACAATTTTTCATTGTAAGAAATATGTGAATTGTCAGCTAACTGTTAGCTACTGTCAGACCATTGACAGTTCTGAGAATATTGTAAGATCTGCCAATCGTTTGTACTTAGCTTTAGATTGAAAACAAAGAATTCAAAAGCATACAGCATTTAGCGGTCGCTACCAGCGCTTTTTCAATAATTTTGCTTGAAAATCTTTGAAAATCGGAATTTTTCTCAAATGTTAAAAGCTGCATAACTTTTCGAGTTTTGGTGATAAAAGCATGAAATTTTCAGGGATTTCATAATTTCGCCCGGTCTCGGTTGAATTTCTAGAAAGGTGTTTTTTTTAATTACCCTATTGCACAACTCTTTGTCTCTTTCTAAAAAGTGACAACTAAATGAAAAAAATGAATGTGTTTACTGCGATTTACAAGCACTTCGATTTGAAAGCATTTAGTAAACGTTTTTCTCTAACGACTATATTTTCTGCAATAATTATAAAAAAGCCTGACAAAAGACGAAACCTGGCCAAAGCCTGATTGGACATTAAAAGCCTGACGCGTCAGGCGAAATCCTGACGGATGGTAAGCCTATCTGCACGTATTATTTTGTATAAGAAAATTTAGATAAATTGAAAATAAATGGTAGGAGTGTTGTTTATTTAATTATTATATAATATATTTATTACTTTTTGATAGTTTATTAAAAGACGTTTACGAGGCATGAGAAGTTTCTAAACTCGAGATCAAAATTTGAAATAAGAGAACGTGTTTGTCAGTACATAATATGTCGCCTTTCACACGAGGAAACAAGTTGCTGGAGATTTTTTGACGTTTTCTTTTAATTTTCAATTCCCACCAATCGTAGATCGTTCAATCCTCTTACTTGGTGCTCTTCTCACCCAAAAACTGAAAGTTGCTGGAAACTCAGTTTCCTCGTGTGAAAGGGGACTATGTAGATTTGTCATGCGATACCGTGCAATGGAAAATTAGTCTTACGTACGTCATCGGCTCCCCCGAAACGCTACAATTGGGTGCGTTCAATCGATTACGTTTTACATCTGAATTTTCAGATTTCTGAATTTTTGGAGCTTCTGATTGGCCAGCTGTTATGAAAAGTTAGATGACTTTTAGTTACGTTTAGTTACGTTTCCTCTGAATTTTCAGACAAGAAATTCTCATCTGAAAATTCAGATGAAAGTTGTTTGTGGTGGGGGAAGTGCCAAAAGCACACATAAAAGCTGAACTTTATAATTTTCGTCTTGTTGGTGGTTGATTTTTTTAGTTTTTGTCATGAAAATTTAATACTTATTTAAATGAACGAACTTTTTGTTTATTGTTTAGTGAATTTTTAAATCAACAATTTTTTTAATTGATGTTTGGAAAGTTTTTCTATGTTTTTGTAAGTCATACATAACAATAAAAGGACTTTTAATGAAGGTAATGAAACCTGTTGCTGATTTAGTTACATATATTTTCATCCTCACAACTACTCACTCTCAATAGGGGTATTCCCGATTCGATGCAAACTGGTCTTGTATCATTGCAAAAGTGCAAGGTTTCTTTTTTACTATGGGGTTAGGGTATAGTAATTTTACACTTTTGCATTTTTGCAATGATACAAGACCTGTTGCATCGAATCGGGAATACCGCTAATGTTTAATTTACAAATGTAATTAAAGTTCTATTTTACTTCGCTTCAATGTAAATCCTTTAGGTAAATGCAGGAATTTGACACAATGACTTTCGACTGAAATTTCAGATTTTTTTTGCGTTCAACGACATAAATTCAGAAATCTGAAAATTCAGATGTTAAGCTATTTTTATTGAACCCGCCCATTATGTACTTTAAATAATATAACAATTATAGCATAATGCAATTTGAGAATGTTTCTCTAAAAGAAAATAAACTATTTCTTAAGAAATGAAATTCCTCTTTGAGATTTCCGACCATAATGATTGATCAACAGTCAATAATATAAACAATACATAAAAACATTTATCTAAAAAAGCCGAAAACAAATATGTGGTTTGAGTTGATTTAATGTTCTAAATTCGTCTTTATGTTTGAATTTCCCTCGATAGAAGTTAGTATTAAGTCTCACACGGACAGGGTATATTATGTACAAACCTATATGGTAAAGCTAAGTACAGACGATTGTCAGATCTTACAATATTTTCAGATCTGTCAGTGAAAAAACTGTTCCAAATGTCTTACAATCGTCTGAACACACAATTTTGTCTGACAATATTTCAGAAACGTCATTGTCAGACGATAATCTGACAATAAATTGTCAGGTATCTTACAATCGTCTGAACACACAATTTTTATCATTGTCAGTCGATAAGGACATTGTCAGACTCATTGGTCATTGTCAGAGGTTTTCATTACAATTGCTGACAATTTCTTCATTGTTCGAAGTGTCAATGAGTTGGTTAAAGAGAGATACAAAAAATAGCTGACAATAAAATTGGGAAATTGGGAAATAAAAAAAAAGTTCAAAAATCGGTTGTAGTTTGGCAAAGTTAGAGCCAGTCAAAGGAAAAAAGAAAAAAAATCATTAAAACCGTTATAAGTCGAAAACGAAGCGAAAACGAGAAAATTACCTCATAAGTTTTTCGACTTGAAATGACTTCAGGAACTCATGGTTTTCTTCTGAGGCGGTGATTTCGGGACACCCTGTATATGGACTGCTAGTTGCCAATCTCAGGTTGTTTCCATTTTAGCCTCGGCGACACTAGCCCTCCTCACTGCAACTAGCGGAAAAAAAATGAAACCTTTCAGTGTTGGTTTGGAGGTTGGATATTCAAAATGAAACAATTCACCAAAAATAATACAACTGGCCGCGTTCGAATGATAAGCCGATAGGGTATATAAGATCGTTTTGCATCGAACGACCAAAACCGGATTGGATAGATTTGTCTGGTATTTATATTTTATATTTGTTTTGTATTTTACATATATTTTATATTTTATTTTGTTCGGTAAAAATCCAAATCCATATAAAAATAACCACAAACTAGAAGTTCCGCGTGTTCTTTAAAGGATCCAATGCGAGTCTGTCGCAGCGAGGACGAGAAAAATAATAATAACGTGTTGTTTTTATTGACAATCACGTGTTGTTATTAGCCGTTCGAGTAAAATTTAAAAGCAATCCGGATTGGTTGTTGTTGTTATAACCCTATAGGAAAAAAAAGCTGATAAACAAACCAGCTGTTTTCCAAAATAAATCTGAAATCTGGAAAACAACATTAGATAGGATAGTTGTTGTATGTTGACATTAGGTGTGTTCCTTTGGGCCTTTTAAAGTACTTTTTAGTACTTCGCAGTAGATGATGAATGGAACGCTTTAATTTTTGCCAAAAGAAAAATCTAACCTCAATGTAGACGAAAGCTTTGTTGTTTGTATTTTATTTTAAATTATAGAAAGAAAACATCAACAACAATAATTTACCAAGTAATTTCGTCTACTTAAGGTGTCGCTTTCTTGCGTGGATTCATTTGGTTACTACATTATTGAAGTGCTTTGAACTACTTTGACCATAGAGTAGAAGTAGTTGAAAGCAGCCAGAAGTACTTGGCAGTAGATGCTGCAGCCCAAAGGAACACGCCTATTGTTCTATTCGTATTTCGTGCTCGAAGATTATGAACGAAATGGGAATTTTGACAATGAATTGAGTTATTTTTTTAATGAAGGTAAGAAAACGATTTTTGTTTAAACTGTAGATTAAATTTTGGAACTTTTTTAAGTAATGGTTTTATAATTTGCGTAAAATTTATTAAAAAAAATGACATCAAGTAGTGAAAAAGTTCTTACGTATGCGATTATAATTGAAAAACTTTGGAAGAGTCAACAATTTTTCGTGAAACTTCACGAGACTTATATGAATTAATTGTTATATGTATTTAAACAACAAGAATTTTTAAATTTAAACGTTAAGCAATCTTTTGAAAAAATTCGAAATGATGATATCGGGTCAGTTTTTCCAGAAATGTTTAAACTTTGTGAGAGAAATATGATTACCATTGAAAAAAAAAAAATTCTACAGAAACAGTTGGAAGATTCTTTTCATGAAAATGCATTAATAATATTTGTGAAGTAGGTAATAAAGAAGATTTGAGTTATAATACATGTAATACCAACATAAGTAACTGTTAATTGTAAACATAAAACAAAATTAAATAAATGAAGTGCACGACTGCATTTTTAATTCACGCCTCGCCACTGCTAGCTAGCTTAAGCTCATTTTTATTCACCAAACATCTAGATTTTACTTAAAAAACCAAGTTTTAGCCTTAGCTTTTTTTTATTCACAAGGCCCATTGACCAATGGCCAATAATTCCGACTGTTAACTGGACCTTATTTTACAATCGCAATATACCTACATATATACCTACCTACATATTATGAAGTTGGATCCCTGCTCTCGACTGCTATTGATATTGAAGAAAGTTGAAGGTTGCAGAACTTCTATTACGTAGGTACCTACTCCATAATATATTTCTTGCTACACCTTTACATTGTAGCTCTGTATACTTGTTTAACCTTTCAACTTTATTAGTGCTACTAGCTAGAACTACGACTACACCATTGTTCGCCTAGTTAGGTTTTATTTTGCCATTGAACTGCATTTTTTTGTTCATTATCACTCTTCTTTAGGTAGGTATATGCTGAAGAAAACCAAAATAAATAGCCACCACTTGGCAATAATCGTCATGGCTGCAAACATCGGCATAAAAACAAAAATAAATTATCGATTTTGCCACAGGGCTCATGGATATTACCATTGCATTAGTTGGCTATAGGAACTACTACCTACAATAAAAAAAAAATAACTTGCAAACTCACCCTCAGTATTATGTTATTATTTGCTACAGAGCAAATTTTAGTATAGATAATGTATACATATACCTACATATATACATACGTGTGAGATTTGAATAAAAATCAATTAGCATATTATTATGTACATATATAAAACATAAAAGTAAAAACAAAATTCAAATGCTAGTTCTTATTTGTTATTGACCGGCCAAGAAAGAAAGAAAAACTCAAATAATAGAAGTCAAAACAATATAAATTTAAGAACAAAACACATAAAAAGAACAGCAAATAATTTTTAGTGGGATGTTTTAGTCGCTTTTCATTAAATTTTTTTTACAACCTTCCCCCTTAAATATTTTTAGAAGAGGAAAATTATGTCACTAGAAAGAAAGACGGAAAATATTTCCCGAAAACCGAATTCGAAGCTTTTCTGGTAGGTACATTCATTACGAAAATTCACAGATTGAAAATTAATTTATTTAAAATTAATTTTTAAACCCTGTTACGACCACTGCGAAATAGCTTATTACAATATTCACCTGTCACAATTTATTATGATTCTCAAAATAAAATAAAAAACAACATTCACACGAAAAAAATATTTTGAAAACAATAAACCTCGCGGCGAATGCGATTGAAATTTTCTCGGCAAACTGACGGAAATTGTGAAAATTCATTGGCCCAAAAATGTCAAATTAATGCTTTTTTCCCAAGAGCTTTTCCGACGAAAAAAAATGCTAGACACTAGGATTTTCTAACTGTGTTGACGGGTGAAGAAAAAGGATAACTATACGACTAACAGTTGATTTTTGACATATTTTCCGACGAAGAATCAGTGCGCAAGTCGCGAAAGAAGAAAATGCAAAGAGCTTGCCATTATTGCATGATGATATTTTGTTCTTAATTGGCAAGCTATAGGAGATTTTACAGAGATTTCATAGAGATATAATATTGTTGTTGTCTGCGGAAACCGAAAAAATATTTGTTTTTGTTTGTTTTCATTGAGAAAATCGAAGAAAAAATGAACTTTGTTGAAGCACGTTTTTCATTCATTATTCATTCAGATTTCGATGTTTTGTTGTACAAAATAAGGAAAAGCTGAAAACAATTGAAATGTTTATAGTGTAAATAGAAGCAGTTAAACTTAAATTAATTATATGTTTGTTCAAAAGCCTTTCATAATAGATTTTACCCACTAAAGCAATTTAAACTGTAACTAATAATAGGCCTGCAACTCAAACAACTGAAAAGCCTTCAAATAAAGTAGTAACTGGCAACTGAAAGATGAAACTTTTTAACAAAGATTTTTTTAAAATATATATGACCTAAGACTTACGGCCATATTATTATTCACTCGATTAATGTAGATTAAAACTTAAATCTGGATGTAAATTATACAAATTCAATTTAAATAGGTATATCTGGGTTTTTATTTTAATCTGGATGTATGGAGTGAATAATATGGCGGTAAGAATAATTCACCCAATCCATTCAGAGATTCAGGCTGAATTAGATCCCAATCAATCCTTCAATATTTTTGTTATAGTCTGGAGAAAACTAACCTGAACCCAAAATCTCGGTATACACAATGGTTTCTATACGAAAAAAAAGGTGCTGAATCCGAAAATGCCGGGTATGCTTCTCATAGCCTTGAGCGTTTTCTGATATGTTGTCATTAATAAATTACTTTTAAATATAGGCTGCAACTAATGTACATTAATGAAAAATTGTAATTAACATTTATTTGACACTAGGAATGCAGATTTTGTCTCCAAATGCAAAAATAGTTTTTCGATTTTTTGCGTTAGGGGAATAGGTTAGGTTAAACGCTAGACACACTTAGACCAAGGGGTTGGCCCATTGTAATACCACATGAATCTAGGAAGCTTTCTTCCTACTCTTTGAACCATTTAAGGCCCATTCTCATGAAAGCGACCTACGACCAACGAATAAAAGAACAAATGGGATTTAAAACATTTAATAAGCCTAAATTCTTCACAAAAACTAGACAAAACGGTAGAAAACTTATTTAAATTAATGTTAAGATACTAAAATTTGCGTTTTAATTTCTAAAATAAGAGAAATTTGAGAAAATAAATTGGTCGTCACCAATCTCTCTTATTTTAGAAATTAAAACGCAAATTTAAGTATCTTAACATTAAGGTATTAGGGGGGTTAACATTCAACGACGTGTCGTTCGACCCGAGTCGTTTTGCTAGCGTTCACATTTAACGACATCCGTACCGACATCATTTGAAAATAATTTTTCAAAGAGCAAACATGGCGAGAATTTCATTATTTTCACCAATACTAGCGCATTAATTTTATTTGTTTCTACTTTTGTTTTATTATTTTACTTTCATTTCAATATACCTATTCTCTTTTTATCTTACGAAAAAAAATAGAAACAAGATATAAAATTAAATTTTCGGTCGTCCAACTGGAGTTCACATTTACTACACCGGTCGTTCGACAGAGCAAATTATCAAAAAATTTGAACTACAGAGCTTGCTTGATCGACAGTCGTTCGACTGGTGTTCACATTACAAAAATCTAACGACACGACACGTGTTGATGAACATGTCGTTGAATGTGAACGCCCCTATTCACGCAACGTCGTAAGTTTACAAATTTTGTAAAATGATAAGTTTACACAAAAGTTTGCGTGAACGCCTTTTTAATTCATTTGGTTAAATGCAGTGTAATTAAATCAGCTATTCGTTAAACGTCAAATATGAAACTTCAAAATATGTATACAAATAAACGTGTTCAGATTTTGAAGTTATTTTTAAATGTGGAACCTCTCCCAAACTAACTTGAATTCCGAGCAGAATGTTTTGGAACGAAAAGAAATGTAAGGTACACGGAAAAAAGAGGTTGCTTTTTAAGCCTAACGGGAATTATATGAGAAAACGATTTCGGAGTTAAATGTAGAACTGTAATAGTCGCAAACTCATGGTAGTGACCGAACGAAAATGAGCGAATACAAGAAAAATCATATGGCACGCCCATAATGGTGGATATCGACTTTTCCTTCAGTTTAGTTCACTTTCGTTTTCGGCAGTAAAAGTTGTCCTGAGCTCAACTCAACTGAAATTTGATGAAAGAAGAATAAAAAAAGTGTGAGTGCCGGGACTCACGGTTAAGATGTGTAAACATCAACATTCGTCCGAATGCCTCATAGACCGAGAGCCTACATCAAATTTAGGGTGTGGATGATAGTAAGCATTTTTCTTTTGGTACTTTTATATAGATCTTAACTTTTCATAAGCAAATTTGAAAATCGGTAATGATGCATGGAAAATGAAAGCGCAGTCCATGTACTATATGGTCTAAGCAACCAACCACATTTCAACCCAAACTGAACTCGACTTTTTGATTTCGTATATAAACACTCAGCGTTTAGTTACTGAGCGTACATAGCGTTGAACGCACTCCATTTTCGTGAAGCTCAGAACAGAGATTATGGATAATTCATAAGTCTGCTATTAAACGATGAATCTAGTTGCATGCGCCTTCTTCGAATTCTTCTTTGTTATTTCGTCCGCTGTTTCAAGCGCTATTACACGTTGAAACCAAAGTCAGGAATCTAATTTGACAGTTCTCTTTATTTTTCATTTTCGTGTTGGGCTGTGCTCAAGCAATAAAAAAAACTTTTTCTGTTTTTATTTTTGTTTTCATAATTAGATATATTGAAGAAAGAAAGGTTTGTGTGCCTTTAAATGAATATCAGTCAAGAAAAGCAATAATTTTTTTTATATGTTGTTTTTAAAGATGAATTCTCATTTCTGGAAAGCCTATAAGGCTATCAATAACAGTGCCTTACATCGAAATTTACTCTTTGAACAACAAAACCATATGAAGCAGAATAGTACAAAACGGACAGGAGAAAAGAGAAACGTCAAATAGTTGCATCGAAAATTTTACTCACGCGACATCGGTCACTTTTTTTCCGTACCATCTTTTCGATTTTTTTTTCTCTTTTGCACTTACGTTGTTCGAAAAGTCGCATGCGTCTAGATGCATCGTGTAATAGCAGAATAATCTCTGGCTCAGAATCAAAATAACGACCACGGCTACAAGATAAGAATCACGACTACGAGATGAGTGGGCGTAAATTTTAATTTTTTTTTTTAAATTATGGGTTTTCTAAGTTGACGCAAAGTTTTTAAAAAAATTCAAAATTTACACTGAGCCATCTTTGGCGTCTACTTTAAGGTACATACATACATTCATACAATGTATGTGATGTATGTTCTGTGAAATAGGCCGCTGGTCTCAAAACAGTCATGTAATTGAAAAAAAGTAATGCAAAGAATACAAAATATGGATAAAGGTGGCTGAAAACAAACGCGAAAGCGGTGGCGATCACGATAAAATTGTGGATGCCATACACATAAATCAAAGGAAAGGCACACATCTACACGATTGAAGTGTGCTTTAATTTTTATATGAGGCATCCACATTTTTATCGTGATCGCCACCGCCGCATCGCGTTGGTTTGCGCGTAGCCTAATGCTAAAGAAGCGTTAAAAAGAGTCTCGTAAAACTTGGCCCACGACTCACAAGGCAACTGGTCTTCCATCTTATCTTTTTTCGCTTTCGCACTCATTATGTTTGAATAGAGTCAGACGCATCATGTAATAGGGGCTTAATATATCCTCTAAGCAGCCAACCAAATTTCAACCCGAACTGAACTCGACCTTTCGATTTCAATACTCAACGTTTAGTTACTGAACGCACATATTGTTGAACGCACTCCATTTTCGTGAAGCTCAGAACAGAGATTATGGATAATTCATAAGTCTGCTATTAAACGATGAATCTAGTTGCATGCGCCTTCTTCGAATTCTTCTTTGTTATTTCGTCCGCTGTTTCAAGCGCTATTACACGTTGAAACCAAAGTCAGGAATCTAATTTGACAGTTCTCTTTATTTTTCATTTTCGTGTTGGGCTGTGCTCAAGCAATAAAAAAAACTTTTTCTGTTTTTATTTTTGTTTTCATAATTAGATATATTGAAGAAAGAAAGGTTTGTGTGCCTTTAAATGAATATCAGTCAAGAAAAGCAATAATTTTTTTTATATGTTGTTTTTAAAGATGAATTCTCATTTCTGGAAAGCCTATAAGGCTATCAATAACAGTGCCTTACATCGAAATTTACTCTTTGAACAACAAAACCATATGAAGCAGAATAGTAAAAAACGGACAGGAGAAAAGAGAAACGTCAAATAGTTGCATCGAAAATTTTACTCACGCGACATCGGTCACTTTTTTTCCGTACCATCTTTTCGATTTTTTTTTCTCTTTTGCACTTACGTTGTTCGAAAAGTCGCATGCGTCTAGATGCATCGTGTAATAGCAGAATAATCTCTGGCTCAGAATCAAAATAACGACCACGGCTACAAGATAAGAATCACGACTACGAGATGAGTGGGCGTAAATTTTAATTTTTTTTTTTAAATTATGGGTTTTCTAAGTTGACGCAAAGTTTTTCAAAAAATTCAAAATTTACACTGAGCCATCTTTGGCGTCTACTTTAAGGTACATACATACATTCATACAATGTATGTGATGTATGTTCTGTGAAATAGGCCGCTGGTCTCAAAACAGTCATGTAATTGAAAAAAAGTAATGCAAAGAATACAAAATATGGATAAAGGTGGCTGAAAACAAACGCGAAAGCGGTGGCGATCACGATAAAATTGTGGATGCCATACACATAAATCAAAGGAAAGGCACACATCTACACGATTGAAGTGTGCTTTAATTTTTATATGAGTCATCCACATTTTTATCGTGATCGCCACCGCCGCATCGCGTTGGTTTGCGCGTAGCCTAATGCTAAAGAAGCGTTAAAAAGAGTCTCGTAAAACTTGGCCCACGACTCACAAGGCAACTGGTCTTCCATCTTATCTTTTTTCGCTTTCGCACTCATTATGTTTGAATAGAGTCAGACGCATCATGTAATAGGGGCTTAATATATCCTCTAAGCACCCAACCAAATTTCAACCCGAACTGAACTCGACCTTTCGATTTCAATACTCAACGTTTAGTTACTGAACGCACATATTGTTGAACGCACTCAATTTTCGTAAAGCTCAGAATCACGATCACGACCACGATCACGATTACAACGTTACGTTACGTTTTCTTTTCACCCTACCGCCAGTATAGATGTTTACACATCAAAAAATAAAAGGCTCCTTTCACTTCGATGACAATTCGGAAACCATAACAAATACAAGTAAAAGCATTTACTTTTGTATATCCCTATGGCCCATTATATTAATGAAAAATTCAATTAGGTTGAGTTGGTATCCATGTATTTTTTTTTTTAATTACGCCACTACATTTTCGATAGAATCACTTTTCACTAAGGTTTCCATTCTAATTATGTACATATATATATATATCTACATACATATTTTCTAAATATAAGGTCTGTTTTTTTTCTCTTTTCTATAAAGTTTATAAAACAGTTCAATGAATCAAAATTATAATAATATATCATAGCAACAAGACTATATAGCTTATAAAAATAGTCTCGATAGAATTCCAGGCTAACGATAGATAGACTGTATAGTTTAGTTGCTATGATACATTTTATTTAGTTTGCTTCAAATTCAATAGAAAATACATTCTATAAAAGCTCTTCCACACTATCCCACTGAGTATTAATACAAAGTGGAAAAGAATTCCATGCTACTGCCAAATTTGTGAGAGAGAAATTTCTTTTCATTTTTTGACCACACACAACAGTTTAGTTTGGCACGAGTACGATAACTATGGCGCCAAAATTTGATAACGGTTTTTTGTAGAAGGGTCAAAAACAAGCATTTTTTACTATGGGAAGGGGGGTCTACCCCGCCCCGTTTAGGAGGTAGGGGCAATTTTAGAAAAAAATGACTTAAAATGAAAAAAAAATTATTAAAAAACAACGGCAACACTTAAAATAAAGTACTATACCGTTTTTGAAAGCCAAAAGTCTGTTCTATAGTCCTAAATTTAAATTAAATTATTTATGTCAATAGTTTTTGAAAAATTCGCATGCAAACTCAAAATTTTGATAAAAAAATATGAAAAAAAAAGTTTAGACCAATTTTTTTCAGAATTGTGAAATGAAGTGCTAAATTGATTTATTTTGGTCAATGCTACTATTAATTTTGAATCGAAAACAAAAAACCAAATGGTTTTATGTCTTCTAGTTTTTGAGAAAATTGAAAATTACTAAAACTACTTTTTATGAGATTTTTTTGTTTTGCTTGCTTACATAAATACATCAGTGCTAGCACCCAGCATTAAGGCGTATAAACAGTGAAATATGTATGGGGGGGCATGCTGCCCCCCTGCAACCCCCCTGCTTGGGCACACTATAGGATTTGGGGTAGGTGCGAGGTTGGGTGTATGCAAAGTTTTTTTTTGCATTTACAGAATCTGGATTTAAAGAAACTTTGAATTTACCCTTTATATAATCAACTAAATAAATGTTATGGCGGAGCTAAACAAAAAATTTGGAAACAAATTAATTTCTAGGAACTCCACTCTTCGCTGGCCCCCAAGGTCACCTGACCTGACTGCACCAGACTTCTTTTTATGGGGTTATGTCAAGCAAGAGGTGTATAAAACGAAGCTCAGGAATTTAACTGAATTAAAGCAGTCCATAACGACAATAATTGAGGCGATCCCAACTTCAACTCTTCAGGCCGCAATGAATAATTTTTTGACCAGGTGCGTGGAGGTCATTTGCGGTCTATAATCTTTAAAAACAACTAACTATTTAAAATAAAATTTAATTTTCTAACCAATAAAAAAAAAATAAATGAAATACATCGATTAAAAAAAAGTTATTTGAATTTCTTATTGTAGCACAATTGGTGCGCCACCCTGTATAAGGTCTATTTTTTTTCTCTTTTCTATGAAGTTTATAAAACAGTTCAATGAATCAAAATTATAATAATATATCATAGCAACAAGACTATATAGCTTATAAAAATAGTCTCGATAGAATTCCAGGCTAACGATAGATAGACTGTATAGTTTAGTTGCTATGATACATTTTATTTAGTTTGCTTCAAATTCAATAGAAAATACATTCTATAAAAGCCCTTCCACACTATCCCACTGAGTATTAATACAAAGTGGAAAAGAATTCCATGCTAATGCCAAATTTGTGAGAGAGAAATTTCTTTTCATTTTTTGACCACACACAACAGTTTAGTTTAACCTCAATAAAAATGTGATGAAATGTGTGAGAGAATTAGAACCATTTCTAAAAATTCTCATGTATTAACACATGTCAAATCGTGTAGGCTGGGAATATCATATTTTGTTTCCACACTATTACACATGATTTGTTTCACACTTTTTTGACATGTATTAATACTCAGTGGGATAGGGTGGAAGGGCTTTAATCAAGCTCATTGTTTTTGCTTTTAATAATATTGAACTGTTTTGTAATACTATATAGATTAGAAAAAAAAAACACGCCTATTGAAGAGACCTGTTTTAATTTAAATAAAATAGGCACGTTTCATTATGTTTTGCTTGTTTTTAGTATTAGTATTAGTTTTAGTATAAGAGTTTTTAGAGCGTGTATACTTGGTCCTACTCCCCATATTGAAGTTGCCGCTATCAATAGTGACTTTTTGTCCGTTGTTTGTTTGTTTAAAGCGTCTTCCTTTTTAGTGCGTAGTTTTAATACCAGCTAATGTTATATAAAAACTTCAGTGATCTGATGGAAAAGCCTTTATTGACTGAATTCAGTACAATTTGATTTTCTCAGTACGTAAGTACATCTTTGCCATTTTCAGTACAATTTTGAATTGTTTGTACAAAATGATAATTTTCTCTTATCTTCTTTAAAAAAATCTATGTGCGATGCGAACATACTCAAAGCCCAATTACCCAATAACAAAACCATCCTCACTTGGGCTGAAGGCGCTCATTTGCTTTTAAATACTGAACTGAATATGTAAGAGTACACATTTAGCTTTCAATTTTTAAGTTCAAGTGACCTCAACTCCAAAAGTTGCGTTTCGCCCAGGTACGACAGTTGGGCTCCCGCTCATCATATATTCAATAGCTCCAATTAAACAGAAGTAGTTTTCTAATTATCTTCATCTACGTTATTATTTTGCTTCCAACAATTAAATTAATTTTTAAACAATTATGTAGAAATTTTATGGTAAGGGCTTTTGCAAAATCACCTACCAATTATGGAGATATATTGCGTCACCGAATGTGAAATCTTATACACTTTTAAAAAGTTCAGTGAAAAAGTTATACAGGGCTTCAAAAATCAGGCTAAAATGTTTTACATAACATTTCTGCTAAGATATTAGAAGAAGATTGGATTTCGATGACGTTTTCTTAAACGCACTTCAAAATTTCTCACAAAGCGCAGTATTTGGTCAAGTTAACTCCATCGTTCAATTTGTTTTAAAGTTTTTTCCTAATGAACACAAAAATATTGAAGCTATAAGCAACGAATATAGAGCTCTAGCTGACTGGGAATATATTAAGAAACTGAGAAATGTATCTGTATCGGAATTTTGGGCAAAAATTTGGTTTTTGAAAAATGAATGCTGATAGAAACCAAAAATCTTTTAAAAAAGGAATGTTGTCAGTTTTGTAATTAGTAAAGATCTTGTGAATAAAAACGTGACAAACAATCCTCTTCAAAAAGAAGAACTTTTAGAGTAAAAAAAAAAATGTTAATTACCTAACTTACTATTATTTTCTTATCTAAGGCACCAGTTATACATACGTAATAATCATTGAAAATTCAATTTTTTAATTTTCAGATGTTTAGGAAGCAAAATCAGTGACTATTTTAATGGCAAAATAAACCTGACAGTTTAATAATGATTTAGGATCTTACAAACCTCAAAACTAAAAATTTAAATATTCAATGATGAGATTCAATGAAACCTACAACTGGCTCCTTACTGTGATACGGGATCCGTCCGTTATTTATTTAGCTATAATAATGAAGTTCCTTTACTCTCTTACCTTAATATTTATAACAAATTAATTTTTTTTTTTTGTTAATAAATCAATTTTATTTTTGAATTTGTGTGTTTGTTAGTTTTTATCCATTTAAAAAAGCCCAGTACTATTTGTTCTTTTTTAGTACTATTTTGTTTCAGCGTTCAGTACAATTGAAAAAAGTCAATTTCCATCACTTTTCCAGATATTGTTTCGGTCATGAAATAGGAGGCTGCATACGACCATTTCTCACGTAGAGATTTTTTTCTTCTTACTTCTCCTAGCTCAATACTCTTGCTTCGTTGGTCTTGTTTTGTGCTGCAGTTGTGAAAGCATGTAACTTCATACAACCGAGCTCAGTCGATAAAATTGGACACAGGAAGTTCCTAATTTGGTTCAATCAAATCGAAAACAATATAGAGTCGTTAGGGGTATTTCGACTTTGAAACGTGATTCCAAGCGAAATATAGAAGATATAATAGGTACAGGGCTTTATTAAATTACAAGCTGCATATTTGGCTCTTTATTAAAAAAAGTTAAACTATATATTTTTTTTTCAATTTACTTACATTATTATTGAAAAAAAACAAAGCAAGTCAGTCGTCAGATTGCGCACACGTGCCCCTATCCAGTGGTAAGTGTACGCATGATTTGGGTAAGTGTGCGAATGTCCAGCGTTTTTAACTGAAACACTTTTATTAAAAAAAATAAATTATTTATTTCATTGAGAAACCACAGAATCAAATTGCATATAGTTTTCAATGTAAATAGATTTTCTTAAAACATTAAAAGTTCTTGAAACGCAGTATTAATCATCTTTAAAAAAAACTTTGAGTAATTAAATAACAAAAAAAACAATCTTAGGGTCTGTTTCAAAATGTCTGAGTAAAGTCCTAATTAGTTATTCGACAATTAATTTATCCGAAAATTAAAAACTTTGAGTTTCACAATGATCAATTAGCTATTCGATCGTTATTCCAGTTTTCCAAAAATAATGAATTTGACTGATGTCAAACATTGAAGAAAATTTGTTTATAACTGTTAAATAGTTAAGCAGTGTCGGTCGTGTTATTATACGTGTTAAAATTGGAGAGGATTAATTCCAATAGCTCTGGATAATACAGTAAAACCCGCTTAAGAGAAACTGCAAAATTTAACCGCCTTTCTTTCACTTAAGCGGGTTTTTCACTTAAACGAACCCCGCTTAAGCCTAGTACGCTGCTGATGCGAAACGAAATTTTTCTGTGATCTCCAAACAGACAACGAAACGCTTGCGAAAACACAACGGAAAATATCCTTGGAGAGTTTCACTAATTCAAAAAACAAAATCAAACATAAATGCAGAAACCCATGATGTAAGAAAATGATAAACAAAAAAAAAACACAAATATAACACAAATGTCATTTTTCCGCACACAATAAATAGTCTGTATAATTAAATCAGTGCGAAAAAGGAGCGGAGACTTCTCCAAATAATCTGCTACAATTACAAATTTCGCTCTTCGAACAGCGTACTGCAAAACGAAAAGCAGAACGAAATTTTCCGTTTAGGATTTCGTTGTGTCATTTTTGTATGGGATTTTTCGTTTCGCATCAGCAGCGTACTAGGCTTTAAGTGAAAAAAATTTCACTAAAGCGGAGTCCGGATAAGTGAAAAAATTGCACTTAATTGGATTTAAAAATTCCAAAAAGAGTTCTGACATATCAGACATTCAAATGTCATTTTCGTGACGAAAATTTGGTGGATGTGAAATATAAAAAAGAAGTAAAAGCGTTGAGCAAATTTTTTGTTCTGTTTTATTTAATTGTTTTCCACTTAAGAGAGTCTTTTTCAATGAAAAATATTAAATCTAACTGAAAATATGTTTCAGGTATCCGGGTTTTTCACTTAAGCGAGTTTCGCTTAAGCGGAGTGTTATAAAGGTAATTGGTCGACAAATACTCGGGGATTAAAAAGTGTTTCAGATAAGCGGGTTTTTCTGTTAAGCGGGTTTATCTTAAGCGGGTTTTACTGTAGTAGGAAAGAGTATTGAAACGAAATGTGAGTGTGAGTGAAGACAGATTTGAATATTTAAATTATCAATTTAATTTGCTAATCGGCACTTCATCTGGCCAGTAAAATACTTAGAACTTTAATTGCTAATTAGACCTATTCAGAAATTGTGAAACGTAAACGAGGTTCTTAATTGTCGAATAAGTTCCGAGTAGCTTAATTGCAACTTTAATCAGGCATTGTGAAACAGACCCTTAATATATTAAATATTTAAATTACTATTATTTCACGGTCACATTCGCTCAGGGGCAGACTGGGAGTCAAAGGGCCTCCCGAGACTTTAAGAAAAAGGGCCACAAAATAAAATGAGTAGAGTAAAAAATGTTAGCGTTTTGTCATTGAAGCCATAAATAGTCTGCTCCAAAATTTATATTTATGTATTTAAGTTAATAAAAAATGTGACTTAATTTTTGAAAACATTACTGCAATAGTACAAATTTTATAATTTATGTTTCATTCTTTTACCAAAACGTCGAAACTACTCACAGCAGCCCCCAGTTTTGTTAAAATAATCTGGTAGGGACCCAAAAGCTTTATCCTCATTGTGGGGGCCCCTAACAGAGCTGTTTGGGCTTCCTGAGTTTCTTTCAGGCCACAAAAGTTGTAAATTTACTGTAAGGGCATTACAAATAAAATTATATGAGAAAATTTTCTTTTTAAAGAACAAAAAGTAGAGCAGGGGCTTTTATGAACTTTTTGTTCTCCCAGGGGCCCACCGGGCAAAATCCCGGTTTCCCGGTGGCACAGTCCGTCCCTGCATTCGCTTATTCCAACTTCCTCGCAGCCCTACGGACCCAAACTGATAAGATGTTTAGCCTTATCAATTTGGCTTTGTGCCACAATTTTTTTCAGGATTTTTCCTTACTTGTGTTCGAGGCATCTGAAAAAAAAAGAATAATAAAAACTTCAAGGAAACATTAAATGTATTTATTCATAACACCTATCATATCGAGTTAAGGATACATAATATTCACTGGTAGTGGCTTAGGAAAAAATTAAAAAAAATTAGATGGATATATGTATGTGCAAAAGCTCTGCTTGACCAGGCTTTTAGGTCATATATTTTTGAAAAATCTTTTTTTGAAAGTTTCATCTTTCAGTCAAATTACTGCTATTACACGCCTATAATTATTGCTACTGAAACTCATAATTGAAAATCGTGATTTTTAATTTTGAGACGTTTTTAAAAATACTAACGGTCAGTCGTACGAAGTTAATCCACCGAAACCGGTAGATTAAAACTAAATTAATGTGTTATAGTTAATGGCGCAAAATTTTAAACGATTTCGTAAAATGTTAAAGCCATTTTAGTAATTTCTAAGTTAAAAAGAAGATTTTGGTAATTTTAAACAATTTTAGTAATTTACTAACTCTTAACATTTTACTAAAGTTAAAATCAGAAAATGGCTACTTTAAATTTTAGTAATTTGCTAAATCCATACGAAATCTGTCATTGTCCTCGAAAATAATTTCTTGGCAATTTTATTTGAAAGATTTAAATTGTTTTTTTTTTTCATGTGCTAATTCTTTTCAAAGTAAATAAAAAAAAAATGTTTTCGGAAGATTTCGATATGTTCGAAGACTCAGGCTTTGTGCAGAAAAGTCCAATGTCTTAAGTCCCGAGCAAATCCCTTTGAAAGGCTGGACGATGGAGAATTTTACTCCAGGTATTATAGATTCTAATCTTTAATAAGTTGTACAATTGAATCTGCAACAAAAACTCAATTTTCACTTAAGGATGGGAAAAGCACATAAACTGCTAAAGCCCTGACTGCGGCTGCTCGTACTGTGTTTTCTTCATTGCAACCTTTAATAAGGAACAGCAACAACACAAAATAAAATAACAATTTTATAATTTCACTTTATTGAAACTTTTCTTTTACAATAAAATAACAAACTAGTTGTATTGTTGTCACAAATAAAAACAAAAACAATTAGCCAGTTCAGGTTTCTTGAGATATCTGAGATCTCAGAGATCTCAGAAATCTCAGAAATCTGAACGTAGATAATTCCTCAGTGAGATTCCTCACTTTTCCTGTCAAAAAGCTGAGACTGAAATTTTTTGGATTCGTTTGCTCAATTATTTTTTGTCGCAGTTGATCAATTTATAAAAACGAGATGGAGAGTGCTTTTGACTTCTAAGGAGAAATTTTGTTCAGGTTTCTCCTTCTCCGCAGTGGAGCTGACAGATGTTTGCTCAGTGAGATCTCAGAAACGTGAACTGGCTAAATAACAAAATAAATTGTAGGTTGTCACTTTAACTTCTGACATTGCAAATTATTAGGTCCGTTCCCTAGGTTTAAATTTGTTTGCTTTGTTTTTCTTTCCGAACTGTCATTGTTTGGACGTGTTCAGCTGCACCGTTTTTAATAAAAGGGAATTAGCATTTTACTAGTTAGTAAAACGAAAAAAAAGGATTAAAATTTTGGAACAGCTAGTAAATTACTAAATGTTTTAGCAAATTGCTAACTAGTAATATGCTAAGCCCTTAACAATAGGTTGTTTAAAATTTTGCGCCAATAACTTTTGAGCACTACTGCGTGTTGAATTATATCGTTTCCGTATGGTCGTCTAGAAGCGGCCGGAGGCATTCCGAATGCTTCTGAAAACGTTCGTTTACTAGATGACAGTTCTTCTTCTGAACAGAAGAGAAAATCGATTTTGAATTTGCACGTATATGCACACTTTTAATGTCAAAATAGTGAAATGTCATTCATTATTAATTGGTCAGTTTATATTTCATAGTTCTCAATATGGCTGCTTGGTAACTTTTTTTCAACAAATTTCCCAAAAACCGTGTTTTTAATGAGTTTTTAACAGACAATTGTGAAAATTTGTGAAAATTCACAACGAAATTTACGTTAGTCCCATTTTACAGGAACAAAAAAAAGTTTCTGAAATTTTTTATGACGTTTTCTTTTATTTTCTTCTAAAATCTTTAGGACTTACATATATGTAGGTACATATGTAGTAAGAACTGTGAAACACCCAAATTCAGTTTTATCATGTTATAAGTCGAATGTAGAACATGGGCACACCATTATAATTACAATTATATAAAGACGAAATAATTCTTTGGTTTGTCACGGGTAAACTCAGAAAGTATTTAACTGATTTACTTAAAACAAACTTAATAGTATTCTTTATGTTTATTAGATTGTTTAAAGCTATTTTTTGTTTCTCTAATTTGTTTATTACATCAAAATATTATTTTTTTCAGCTTTTTCGTTGAGTTTGTCCCATATTTTCGCTTATAGATTAAGGGCCAGTTTCACAGTAAAGTGTCACTTAAGTGCCGAATATGGAAAACTAATTCCCAATTTCACAGTGTAAACTTATCGGAATAAGTGACACTTAAGTCTCCGATGTTGGCCACTTAAGTTCCACTTACTCAGGTAGTAAAACTGCGGCTTAAGTGCCAAAATGGGAAAATTAAGTGCCACTTATTTTTGTTAAGTGTGTACTGTGAAACTGGCCCTAAAACCTATTTGATACTTTAGGAAAATAGGAATTATTTTATAAAGTCAACATTTTCCTGCAAATTTTAAGCCCTAAATCTTTTCTTAAATATACTATAAACTGAGTAATTATATTTTTATAAAAATTATGATTTTTTGAATTTTTGCATCTAGAAATTCGATTCATGGGCAATCATGGGGTTGCTGCTTTGTTCTATTGCTATTTCTATTTGCTTTCTTTATTGTTTCACCATCGCATCCATGGACGTATATATATGGACTGCTAGTCTTATGTCAGTTTCATACAATCATTGTCAAAAAATGCCGCCAAAATAAGAGATCGCGATGCTAGCTCTTCCCACGCCTCTTCAGGAAAAAAATTGAACTATAAACATTTTGACTTAGAAGCCCGCGATATCTGTTTTTAAAAATTCAAAAATTCGTATTTAGCGAAAAACCTTATCTAACTGACATTTTTAAATTTCCTTCACAGAAATGTGCGACATCTATGGTATTTTGCCTCTTATTTTTTTTAGTGTTGGTTTGGAGGTTGGATATTCAAAATGAAACAATTCACCAAAAATAATATAATTGGCCGCATTCGAATGATAGGCCGATAGGGTATCTACATCGTTTTGCATCGGATATGTTTTCGAACGACCAATACCGGATTAAATAGGTTTTTTTGGTATTTTATATTTATTTTGTATTTTCTATATATTTTATATTTTATTTTGTTCGGTAAAATTCAAAATCTATGTAAAGAAACCACAAACTAGAAATCCCGCGTGTTCTTTAATCCATTGCCACAGAAAGTGAGAGAGTAGACGCTAAAAATCAGCTGACACGTATTTCAGATGTCAGCTGTTTTTTTTTCACAAAAATCCGAATAATTTTAGGATACCTTTCAGATGATTATTATTTATCATCAGCTGTGTTTTCCTATAGGATTACAACAACAACAACAACCAATCCAGATTGCTTTTAAATTTTACTCGAACGCGACCATTGATGATGAAGAAATTGCCGAAAATAAGATTTCAAATAAGATTTCAATATCCCAAAAAAAAAAGGAAAATTGCATTGGTATTCTGTTTAAATCATCCACAATAATATTCGTTTGTAGAAAGTCCAAGCAACATAAAATCGAAGAGAAACCAATTGAAAATAAAGGTTAAGCAGTTATTTCTGATCTGTTTTTTTTATAGGCTATACAACGCACTAACTCTTCATTTCTTTTTTTTGTAATTAAATAATGGATTTTAAAATGTTTTAATGTCTTTTGCTATAAATATTTCACTTTTTAATCACTTGGTAATTTCAACTACGATTATCAAGTAAAAGAAAGCGGTTTTAGTCGTTCGAAAACATATCCGACGCAAACAAATTTGAGATACCCTATTGGCCTATCACTCGAACGCAGCCATTTTTTCCCTTCTGTACAAATGTCAAAATTGTACAGAAGTAACAATTTTACATAAAGTAAAATTTAATATTTTAATTGTTTCTACCAATTCCATTAGTGGATGGTGGCAATAAATTGAGATTACCTGTGGAATTCTTCCTCCTCACGTGCTATTCCCTGTCCATGTGCACTGAGTTCATCTCTGGCCATGAAACAAATAGCATCCGACATCAATAAACACAAGCTAAAGAAAAAAAACACCGACAGAAAAAACTGGAACTGGAAACCGCACAACAGCTACTGGCACTAAGCTGCCAGCCAGACGCCGCATGCACAAAGCATGCCGATCCATCGTGCTCCACCTCCAACTGTACAGTTGAATTCCCACCGGGTTTCGACATGGACGTCACGTCCCTTGACTTTCCAACCGACGGTTGGATTAAACCGAACAGAAAACATACTCTGTCACTGTCACCACCACCCCAAAAAATGGAAATCCCCTCGGCATCCACCAACAAGTTTGCCCTTCAAAGTATCAACATAAAGGCAATTAGCAATCGCCCACCAAGCAGCAGCACCACCATCAACCTACTTGCTCACGCAGCAGCCAACAACATGGAAGCCGACGATTCCAACCAGCCCGGCAAAAAAAAGAAAAACAACGAAGGACACCCCGAGAATCCCAGCAACGAGGAGAACAACGACTTCAATCAACATGACAACGATGAAATATCCCACAGTAAGTACTGCCCGCCCATATTTATGCGTAACGTAGATGTAAGAACTTTAATTTCGGATTTTAAAGAAAAATCGGTAAAATTCCTCTATAAAGTGGTGAATCGCGGTAAAGTTAGTAAGCTTTACGTTAATAATAATGAAGTCCATAGAGAACTGATGGACCAACTTAGGAAGATTGACAGTGTAGAGGCTCACTCGTTCACTCTAAAATCTGATAGGACGACCAACGTCGTCCTAAGAGGACTCACGTCTCACTATTTAGAATCCGAAATTCTCGAAGAAATTAAAATTAAAATTCCTAATGTCGATAAAGTATCCGTTCTGGAAACCATTAAATCGAAACGCGATAAAATAAGATATAATCTCTTTTTAGTCCGCCTTCTTCCCGGCACAAGTCCTAACGAATTATTAAAAATAAAATACCTATTCCACACTCGAATACACTCGGAAAAACCCAGGGGTAACACAGGACCCCTCCAATGCTGAAGATGTCAACAATTTGGCCACTTAGCCAAAAATTGTGCTCATCAATCCCGATGCGTTAAATGCACACAAACTCATGAGCCCGGTGCATGTTCGGTAGAGATACGTCAAGGGAGCAAGGCTTCTTGCGTCAACTGTGGCTTAGACCACCCTGCTAATTTTAGAGGCTGTGAAGCTTATAAAAAGTTCGATTCTAGAAGAAAACAATTAATTCAAGAAGCTAACACGAGAAAAGTTGACGCAAGAAGTCTTTCCCTGGCTGTCTCCCGAGGGGTCACGGTGTCCCCGAACATCCCATACGCCAGTCACTTCAGAAGCCAGAAACAGCCACCACGAGGAACCAGTGCTTTCCTCCAACTTCAATAATATCTCAAGAAATAACCCTTTAGACCAGTTCATGTCACTTTCAAACGACCTTTTTGGCCTGAACATGAGCTCTTTAATCTCTAAAATTGAGAGGTTCATGGCTAACCTCCAAAACTTCAGCTCCATTGCGAAAAAGCGGCTGGCTTACCTCGAATTGGTAAACTAACATTTCGTCCTTGGTCTCTCAGGCTCGGAGAATAGAATTACAAAAAATTCTCCTCGCCAGCAACTGTCCAGTAGCGTTCATACAAGAAACGCACCTGTCATCGAGACACAACTTACAAATTTCAAACTACAATGTACTTCGTAACGATGAACTCCAAGGAGTAGCTTTAATCATTAAAAACAACATCCACTACGAATTGGTTGACCACCCGCAAGTTAGCTTTCCTTCCATTTTCATCACCATTACACTCAATGTCAATAACTCTTGTAAAAAAATCCTTCTAGGCTCGATATATTTTCCCTCAAATTTCTCACCTTCTTCACTCTTGGTCGAACTCATTCGCTTAGATTCACTTTGCAATAAATTCGATGGCGCCATCATTGGCGGCGACCTTAACGCCAAAAGCCCAAACTGGGGAGACGTCTCATTCAACCTCAACGGCAAAACACTAGAAAATTGGCTTCATTCATCCAATCCTTCAATAACTAACTTCACTTCCGAAGCTCCCACTTTCCCCAGAGGTGCCTCACATCTGGACCATTTTCTTATCTCGAGTCATATCATTAATCAAATTGATCCCAACTTTTCAATCACCACTCTTCCTACGTTCACCGAACATTGTCCGGTTGTACTTAACCTACAATTAGAAGAAGAAAATATTTGCATCAATGAGACGCCAACCTCCAGATCCTTCAAATCCACCAACTGGCAATCCTTCAGACAACAACTGGATAATCTCCTGCAAGGGTCTTTCCCTCCAGAAAACATCTGTTTGTCAAATAATGAAATAGACAGTCACATTAACCACTTCACTGTTTCGCTGCGATGGAAGATAACTCCACACGCTCCATCATCTCCTTTAACAAATATAAAGGCATCCCACCTGACATTGAGTGCCTCTATAAAAGAAAACATCAGTGGCAAAGAAGGCTAAAACATATTTTCCATAATAACTACAACAGAACTAACAACGCCTACAGAGAACTTTCTTCAATGATCTCACTTCTCAACACTATCATAAAAGAAAAAGTGAATTCCTGGCTCAATGCCCAACTTTGTGACAGACTATCAAAAGTGCGTCCTGGCCCCCATGCTTTTAAGGAAATTTTTAGTAAGAAGAAAAAATTCTCCTGCAACAAACTTTCCGTAAACGATGAATTATTAACCAACGAAAATAGCATTGTTGAATCCTTTGAGAAACACTTCGAGGAAATCTACAGAGAAAAAGTCCCGTCTTTTATTCCCCACATATCCGAGGAAGCAATAAGCACAGCAAGTTTAGTTCGCCATAACACCCCCGAACACATATTCGTTTTTAACAAAGGAAATCCTGCTCTTAATTCTGTAGCCAGCCCCTCACATCTTCACTGATGTTGAATCAATCAAATTCATCCTCAAAAAACTGAAGCCCAAAAAATCCTCAGGGCCTGACCACTTATCAAATTTTATTTTGAAAAAACTATCTAGTAAGGCCATAACTTTCCTCGCCATCCTTTACAATAATTGCATTAACTCCTGGAAAATAGCCAGGATACTTCCAATCCAAAAAAACAAAACAACTTTGACATTAACAATTTCAGGCTATCCAACGCGGATTTTCAGTTTGGTTTCCGCCGGAACCACTCCACCTTACACGCACTTATTAAATTTCATAATGACGTAACCTTGGGACTCAGAGATAAGCAATGCACTGTCGCTTGCTCTCTCGACGTCGAAAAAGCTTTCGACAGTGTTTGGAGGAACGGACTCATCTTTAAAATCGTCTCTGCGAACTTTCCTCCCTATCTCACCAACATAATTGCCAGCTTCCTTACCAACAGATCCTTCTACATTCAACTCCAAGGCACAAAATCCACCCGCAACTGTAACAGTGGAGTTCCCCAAGGATCCATTTTGGGCCCTTACTTGTATAATCTCTTCCTCCACGATTTCCCTCACCTCTTTTCTGAAAACAACCTGTCCTCAACGAGCCTATTATACGCCAATGACACCGTGGTTTACGCTAGCCACAACCACCCGTCACTCGCCACCCTCCATCTCGAAAAGCATCTAAAAATCATTAATGAGTATTACTCCACTTGGGGCATCAAATTAAACATCCCAAAATCAGAACTGATTTGCATCAGAAACGCCAGTGGGAAGGGCCCTCCTGGCGTAGTAAAAGAGAGCAAAAACCTCACAGTTCGAGTTAAAGATTGCCAATTGCTAGTTAAAAATAACTTAAAATACTTAGGGGTCAGCTTCAACCACCTTTTCAAATTTAATAGTCACGCCAGAATATTCACCGAAAAAACTATAAAGGTCACCAACCTGCTAATGCCATACTTCAGGCACAAATCCCTAAGCAAAAAATCTAAACTTTTATTCTACAAAACATTAGTCAGACCCCTAATGACATACGCTTTTCCAATATGGTTTACCATTTCGCCCTCCGTAGCTCAACAAATGGAAAAATTAGAAAGAAAAATTCTCAGACTCTGTGCCGGGAAGAACTATGAATCGCGAAACAAAAGATTCTCTAACAGATACATCTACAACGAAACCACCACCGTTCCGTTGTTGAGATACGTTTTACTTCAAATGAAGAAAACAATCTCAAATCTCGAACTTTCCGAAAATGATCTTATTAATAACATCTTTTTAACCCAATCGGGGTCCTCTTGGGACGGCGTTGGTTACTTATCACCTTTCGGTATTTTATCAACGGCCTTCGATGCCTCTGAGATAGAAACGCCAGCGTTCTACCTCAAGGCATCTCCTAATCAAAACAGAGGCTAAACCTCTCACCGTCCGTCCTCCTAAAGACTCAAACAAAATAATATCTCATCAACTTAATTTTACGGCTTCTATTTCTACAGCCATTCATCACTTTTAACAAAATTTTCTTTATAGAATTAAAACTAAATTATAAATAAAAAAAAAAACAACGAAATTAAGTTATAATTATATTGTAGGTATTTTATTCAAAAATTACTTTTATCTATTGCCGGGCGGCAGTACTTATCTTACTTTCCACTAGATATTAAACTTCTTACTCAGTCTATACTCTACATTATCACAAAAATGATGTCTTGTAATCTATGAAAAGAAATTCACAATGTCAAAATTTTTTCTTTTTTATACAATTTATTAAAAAACTCACCCAAAAGTCAAATCTCTATGTGATATTAATCTTAAGTAAACGTTCCTCTTGCTCATATATCTCTAAGTATCGTTAAAATTACCTTACATTAACTGACACCCTCCGTGGTATCGTTCATTAAATGTATTATATGTATTAATATTATATATTAATGTATTACACTCATAACTTAATGAAATGTCAATTCCACAGCCTAATGATAGCATTGTAATTAAAGTTTTTCATAAAGACTACCAAAAATAAAAGAATCTATTATACCCTCACGCATATCCGGTATATTTCGTTATACTCGCAAAATAAAATAAAATCTAACACCACTTATGTATATCTTTGAGCCTTCGCTCTATATAAATTTAAAATCTTAAATGAAACAAATTCACAACAAATATTGTATATATGTATGTACCTTTCCATACAAAAACAAAAAAAAAAAAAAAAAAACACAGACAACCAAAAGGCTGCTTTTATGTTAGGTTGAGTTATAAGATATTGTATATGTTTGTATATATTGTTTTTGTTACCTTAGTACGTAAGGTGGACAAAAAAAAGAATAAATCCACAAGCTACTGTATCTCATCTCTCTTTTTTGAGCAAGAGCAGAACAAACATTTTATCGATCGCCACGAGGCAAACATTGTATAACAAAGAGCAGGCAATACATTACAGCCGCCAATATTTCCATGTATAAACTGACATTTGAATTGTAATTTTAGTTTAAGAAAGCAATTGTAACCCAAAAGACTCAATAAAAATCAATTCAATTCTTTAGAAGAAGAAATAGAGGAACGGACACATCGAGGAAAAGTGAAGGAAACACTAATGCAACAGGAAAGGCATGCAGTTAGACAGCTAAATCATCATAAATTCCCAAAGGAATTTTCAGATGCTTTTTTGAGGAATGTGTTTTGAAATTTTTAATCACCAAAATAGAAAAAAAAGCTTAGTAAATTAAATAAACAAGTGAAATAAAAGTAAATAAAGTAAATATATGCTATTCTTCATTGAAATACAAATATAAAACGGTGCTTCGTTAAATCCTGTAAAAACACCCATAATAAGCAGTGAAATTTCACATGTAAGATGTGTCTCATATTCCACATAAAGTAAGTAAAATTACTCTGCACTACGGGCGCTCAATGCATTTGAGCGAATAATTAAACAATCGTCGTTGAGTAAAGACGTGTTTTTCTTTTCGCTCCATTGTTTTTATTATTAAAACCCTAACCGACCTCAAATTGTTTTTTTTTTTTTTGCGACCCCAATTCTCAATTAAATAAAATTTATTTCGCTTATCTGACCCCCATTCGTTTTGTTTGCCTTTTCCTCTCTAAGTGTGTCATAGAACAATTACCAATAATGTCAAAGTGCTGCGCCTGCAACAATATAATCGACGCGAATGCAGATCGTATTATACGTGTGGATGCCATTCCACCTGGCTTTTATTGGACTTAGTAAACGTTCATTAATCTATATGAATGAATACACTACGCGTTTTGTATTTTATTGTGACGAGTGTAGGGAAATAACCTTGTCCCACATTCTTTTAGCCATTAAGTGTAATAATGACTCAATCATTTCGGCTCTAAACGAAAACAATAAAACAATAATAAGTGTCGTGACATTTGTAATGAATTATCAAAAATTGATGAGATTACAAAATGCTTTGACGATTTACATACATGTAGTTTAGACCTTTCTCGTGTTGTGAAATCTAACTTTATTGAACTTAATAAAAAAAATGTCCGGTCTTAATGACTTCTTCGCCGATCTTCTATCTTTCAAATCTGGGTTAGGTAAAAGCTTAAAAGAAATTTCGACTGCATTAAAAAACTTAAATTTAACTGACCCCAATGATTCCTTACGTGAAGAAATAAATAATTCTGCGAAAAACATTTCTTCGCAATTCAAAAAATCTCAAACTACTATTGATCTTACACAACTCTCAGTTATCGGTGACGCGATTCAATTTATCTCGAATAACACCATTGAACTTGCGGCGACCAGAGATAGTATTAACGAATTGATTGATAGCCTTAAAGTCGCCAACAATAACTTGATCGTCTCCCGTGTTGACCTCAATACAAGCAATGACTCTCGTGATTTCTGTAATAACTCTACACTGCATGATGAGTTACGTGAAATTTGTGCACCCCCTTCCATTCCACTCACATCGACCTCCTCTACTCGAACCCAAACAAACGTCTCCAATGCAACCACTCCAGCTGAAAAACAAGCTGACACTACAGGAACCACCATTTTGGATGAATTGGAAGTTGAAGTTTCTGATTCCACAACCCCTAAAAAAACCGAAAGCCCTACTAAACCTGAAAGTTTAACCGAACCCGTTAACTCATCGCTTTCTTCCTGTGATCCCGGACTGCCCATTGAGATCGTGAAATATGTAATCAAAGGATTACCTAATCTAATTGACACACGATGGCTGTCTAGCTGGTTCTTTTATAACTACAAAATCCATGTATCACGTATCAAGAAGATTTTTCCTTTGAAGCGTTACTCCACCTTTATCGACTACCTGTCCAAGAAATATGACTGGATGTTTTTCTCCCCTGGATCCTATATTAACTCCTTCAATGGTGTGGAGTTTCGCCGCCTTAAAGATAATAATTCTAAATTACTTATTAACCGACCAGCTAGACCCGATCCTAACTGGCAACTCAAAATTGGTAGATATCCCAACTTTAATAACGTTCATCCTTTTCTCTCTAACAACACCTTAAGTGTAACTCCTCCTTCTTGCTCTCCTAAACTTTCGCAATTTTCAGTTCCAAATAATGCTCCACCTTCCTTATCCCCCTCAAATCATAATGTTAATCCAATTTCCACTCCAACTTCATCCTACTTAAACAACAATTCGTCTGCCCCTAAATATACCAACTTCATTTACTCACACATTCTAAATCCCTCTAAACCTTCTTGTCCAGTCTCATCTCATTCTAATCCCTCCGCAGCATCATATTCCTCTCCACCTCGACCACCACCACTACCACCACCAATACCAGCACCAATATTACCACCAATACCGCATCCAAACGTGTTTTTTTTGACCTGACTCCAATATCTGTCCCTATCTCCTCATCTTTTTCCACACCTACAGATCTTTTCTCTTCCGATACTCTTCCGTCATCTGTACCAGCACCTCTGTTTCCACACAACCTTCATTTCTCGATCCTTTATTACCCCCTGTAGGTAAGCTCACTCAACAATTTTCAGAAAGCGATGATGGCCGCTATATTGTTTCACGTCTTCGCGATCTCAAAACTTATGACAACGTTCGGCTATATCTGGCTTACCTACATGATAAACCTGAAAATATATGTATCGATGGTAAAACCAAAACCAACCTTGAGCTTTTAATTTCCAAAGACGGGCTCCCTTGCAATTTCCTTGCCCTTAAAAAAATCTTTATACAATACCATGAATGTTTTAACTTATCTCCTATCCAAGTCTCTAATGACCTCTTGGCTTACGCCAATTATCTAAACTCTAGACGAAGTTCACATCTTCAAAGATCTCAAGCAACCCACAACAATTTTTTTCGTCGTTAACAAATTCTCCTCGTCGCAGCCGATCCTTGACCCCACCCCTCTTCATCCGTACAAGAATGATCCTCATCTATGCTTTTCAATTTATTATCAAAATGTTCGGGGACTTCGAACTGAAACCACGGAAGTATACCTACCTCAATTCTCAAAAACTTCCTTATAACGTTTTTGCTCTTACTGAAACTAATCTTTCCCAAGACATTGTAAGTAATGAATTCTTTACATCTGACTATAACGTTTTTCGAAAGGATACTCTAGTCTCTGAATCTCCTAACTCTAATGTTGATTCATCCAACCTTACCAATTCAGGACGTGGTGTCCTTTTAGCACTTCACTCAGATTTTAACTCATCGTTAGTAAATATTCCTAATATTTCTAATCTTGAACTTGTATGTTTAAAAATTAACTTGAATAAACGTTTTCTTTACATCTTATGCTGCTATATACCCCCATCCCAACCTACAATTCAATATCAGCTGCTTGTAGATGCAGTTGATTTCATTGTTGATTCCATCGACCCTGAAGACGATGTCATTCTTGTTGGTGACTTTAATTTACCTCATTTAGTTTGGTCAGAATCTGAGAATGAGATTTATTTCATTGCAACAAATGCCACTTCCTAGAAAGAAGTTTTATTCACTGACCGACTCCATGCTTCTTGCCTTGTTCAGATGATTCATATCAAAAATAATCTTGGCAGACAACTTGACTTGATTTTCACGTCTGACGCAGACAACACTGTTGTAACCAATAGTAGTCTCCTCCTCTCCAAACTTGACAACTATCACCCCCCATTTGTATTTATTTCGCGTATGTTAGCGAACATCGTAATACTGATATTTTAACGCAGCTGAAATTTAATTTTCGTAAAGCTAACTTTGACGAACTCAATGATCTCATTGGAAGAATAAACTTTGACTTCATCTCCGATGAATCTATTCACATTGATTTAGTGATAGAAACCTTTTACACCCACATCTTCAACTGTTTTTCTAATTCAGTCCCTGTTTTACTTCAAAAAAACTTTACATCTTCTCCTCCGTGGTATAATAAAGAACTTCGCTCACTGCGTAACCCACGTAACAAACTTTGGCAAAAGTTTTTGAAGTCGAGGTCTAATTTGGACCTTTCTAATTATCTCTCATCTTACAACAACTTCTCGGCTTTATGTGACTCACTATACTCCAACTATATCCAAATGGAGGCCGATCTTATTTCCAACCCAAAAAAGTTTTACCAGTTTATTAACTCCAAAAAGAAATCTGATGGTTATCCTTCCGTGTAAAGACTCCGTGAATGTTTGTCTGCTGATCCTAATACTATATCCAATCTTTTCGCAAATTTTTTTAGCGAAGCATTTTCTTTCAACAATACCGATGTGGATTTGAACTATTTTAATTATTTGAACAATTGTCCTCATGCCTCCTTCACTGACATCAACATTTCCCTATCTTCAGTCGTGAGTAAAATTAATCAGTTGAAAGATGATTTTTCCCCTGGTCCGGATGGTCTCCCAGCAATCGTTCTTAAAAAATGTATTAATAAATTAGCACACCCTCTTACTGCGCTCTTCCACCTCTCAACTGTTAATTGTTATTTTCCTAAGTTGTGGAAAGATTCTTTCATTATCCCTGTTCACAAAAAAGGCTGCAAAAATGACATTTCCAACTACAGACCCATTGCCAAACTCTCTTGTATACCTAAACTCTTTGAAAGTATAATTTACGAGTCATTGTTGGTTCATTGCAAATCAATTTTTTCGCCTCAGCAGCATGGGTTCTTAAAAGGTAGATCCACAATAACTAACCTGACTGAATTCGTTTCTAAGACACTTTCTGCCTTAGAAAAAGGTATAGAAGTTGACGCCATTGCAACAGATGTCAGTAAGACATTTGACAAAATTTCCCACAATATCATTCTCTTTAAACTAACAAAAATTGGTTTTCCTCATTTGTTCACGTCTTGGATTCAATCATACCTAGTTGGCCGTCAGTATCGAGTGCTTTTCAGAGCGAGTGTCTCCAAACCTATCCATGCATTATCTGGTGTACCTCAGGGAAGCCATTTGGGACCACTTATCTTTCTTTTGACTATTAATGATGTTGAGCTGATTTTATCTCAATCTGACTTGGAAATTTAGTCTGACGATATGAGGATTTCAAAACAAATCTTCAGCACTGACGACACACGAATGTTGCAAACAGACTTAAATAACTTTTTTACTTGGTGTCAAAAAAACTTTCTTGAGCTTAACATTAAGAAATGTCAAGGTATAACTTTTACTCGTAAGCGCCCCCCCCCTTGTCCCAAAGACAATACTCGATTAACGGTGTGCCTGTTCTTAGAGTAACCTCAATTCGCGACCTGGGAGTCATTTGTGACACTCAACTCAATTTTCGCTCCCACTACGACAGCATTATTAGCAAAGCCAACTCAACTCTCGGCTTTGTAAAACGCTGGTCAAAAGAATTTTCTTGCCCCTATGTCACTAAATCCCTTTATATGACATTCGTCAGACCTCTCTTAGAATATGCCTCCCAAGTCTGGTCACCTTATCACCAAGTTCACATAGAACGTATTGAAGCCGTGCAGCGCAGTCTTGGCTGGGATGACCCTTTTAACCTTCCTCCTTATGAAGACCGCCTTAAACTCTTGAACCTTCAATCCCTCAATTTACGCCGTGATACTGCCGACATCGTTTTCGTTCACCAATTATTAAATGGGGTCATTGACTGCCCTTATCTGCTCCAAAAGATTTCTCTGAATCCAAACGCCCGCCAGTTAAGATCTGTTCCTTTTTTCCTCATTGCCTACTACCGTACTGATTATGGTATAAACGAGCCTTTAACTCGAATGCTACGTAATGCGCCAGTTATAGCTTTCATTGAAATTCATCATTGAAAATGTTAATTGTTAATTTTGAGGCACTTAAAAAGTGAAATCAGTGATTTCAAAAAAATATTTTATTTTGGCCCAGCCTATCGCAGGAAATGAATTTCTTTATTTCAATGATTGAACTACCTTATCATCGATCATTGAAATCTTAGAAACTGGTTTATGCGAAAGGTTGTGCCAAAATTAAATATTTTTTTGACCAGAAATAATAATTAAGTCATCAGCTTTTTATTTGTATCAAAATAATCACTGATTTCGCTTTTTAAGTGCCTCAAAACTTAAAATTTAAATTTTCAATGATGAGTTTCAATGAAAGCTATAGGCCAATACCTGAAATACCTTCAACCCCAACATAAGTAAACCTGCTTTAAAACAAGCTATCCTTAACTCATCCTTCTTTTAGTCCTTTTTTCCCACTTAGGACATCTCTACCTTTATATGTTTAAGTTTAGTTTCAAGAAATTATGTATAGTTTTTTAAGTCCAGCTTGTATTAAGCTTATAATAAATAAATAAAAAACAAAACATTCGCCAACAAAAGCCAGTTCGACCCTGGGTGAGAATTTTAATTTTGACTAATAGGCACGTTTCAAAGTATATTTGTATTTTCAATAAATTTGCCTTTTTTATAGCAAAATGCTATGAAATATCAATTTTAAAGTATTCTACGATAATGTATTTACATAAAAAACATCACTTCACATTAATTTATGTGGAATTTGAGACACAAACAGCCCGTGAAATGAAAAGATTGTTGACTCCATATATTATATTATAGCAGTCGTATTTATAAAAATTTTATCTACTTAGACACTGTCCAACTATTTTCAAATTGGCCGAAATATGCTTTATATAAAAATAAATATCACATTATTCACGGTTAAGACAATTACTCTTGTAAGTTAGGCAGCTATATGACAACAATAAACTAGGTTTTGGAACACCTTTTCCAAAGTTGGACAGTTGTCAAAAGTTTTTACACAATTTAACACAGCACCGCATGCTGTTTTATATTTTTTTAATTAAGTATTGCAAGTTTTCACTATTCTCACTATTATTTCAATTGTTTATTTAGATTAATAGATTAATTATCTTTTTTCATTATTTTAACGATTGAAAATCTCGAAACACTTTCCTTTAGATCGGCAAAATGGCAGATAGGCACCCTTTTTTTTTTAATTTGGTGCTTCACTCACATACGCTGTATATGTGATATATATCTCTTCCTTATCTTCTTATTCTAAGCAACTAGCCATCCCACTGATCTCTATAAATACACTGGAGAGTGTATTCCCTACAAAGTATAACAGTTTTTTTGACTCCAATTGAAGATGATATTTGGGAAGGCAGCTCCACTTTTTGACATCTTCCGAGCACAAAAAAAATCATTTTCACGTAAGAATTTTATCTGTGAAAACAAAATAAAACTGATAGCTGAGATTTTCAAGCTACTTATTAGAATAAATTAAGTCATTTAAAATAGAAAGTTTTAGTATATTTTTAAGAAATGTAAAAAGTGTATTAATGACATTAACTCCTGTTTAAATAAATAATAACAGTATGTTTCTTTTTTTCTTATTTTTAAGCAAATAAAAAGCACACTGTTCTAATCTCTTTCTCGCTTCACACTTATCGGACCGCAGCCATCTTCGATGGCGCCTAGAGAAACGGAGCTTGCTTCTGGAATTTGTAACATCACTACCAGGATGAAACAGTGCATGTCTTTGTTTCTTTTTCGATGGCACTCTCGAAGATGTCAGTGGATTGCAGTGGACCGATAGCTATTGCACCTGGTATGCTAGCCACACTACCAGTTGCTTTATTTTTGTATGCCTTATGAACGGGAATTTGCATAATTCACAGGAGTTTGTTTCAGAAGCGGTCAGCCATTTGCTGATGGCAGGTTTAATAGACGTATTTAAGGCTACCTGAACAGTAGCATGGTGTAAGAAGTGCTTTTTTGAGTCGCTTTCGCAGCGGCATATTGGAAATATATATATGTGTACTACTTCTTGAAGTTGGTTTCCGGTGCCGGTACTCCTGTCCACATTTTTGATATCCGATGATTTCCCAACATCGCATTTTCTTGGATTTCTCTAAAAAAAATTTCACGAAAATACTTTTACATTTAGGTACCTATTAACTTTTTTTAAGGGTGATTCTTTTTCAACAAATTTTGATACTCGTTTTAAGAGAATCAGTCAGTAATTGCTGATTCCAAAAAAGTATCAACCATCACTGTACGGCTTACAGTTGGTCAGTTTTCAGTTTTCTTCATGATGGCAAAAATTAAGAAAATTGAAAAAGCTTTTGGGGTGTATCTAGCCAATGGTAAATCGTACGGAGATGAATGATACCTTTTTGGAATCAGAAATTGTAGCTTTCAAAACGAGTATTAACATTTCTTGAAAGAGAATCACCATTAACAAAAATTAAATTAAAAAAAAATTAAATAAAAATCGCTTTTTCAAAAATATAAAAAAAAATTGTTTAATTTATTTCCTTTGAAGTTTTAACATAGTAAAAAACTTAAGGTAAGCCAAAATTAGTAGTATTCAGTGCACCTATATTATGTTCATACCAACAGCACTTCCACATAAATTATTGTATTATCCAAATACAATTCTATTTGGAATATAAGACTGTTGCTACGCACGGATGATAACCTTCATCTATCTTAATGATTGGTAATTATTTTCGGATTAGCCGCGTAATAAAATTATTTTAAGAGTGCACTTTGTACTCACCCCGAACGTTTCGCATCAAATTGCATTGAGCGTGGTCACCGGGAAACTGCCTTGTAAATGTTACATATTAGATTGACTACGCAGGTTGTAGCGGTGCGTAGGTGGTTCTATCTCATGATGTTGTTGTTGTTTTTGTTGAGGTGCATTTTGTTGGAAGCAAACAACACTTATTGCATCGCAGGGTGTTTTAAGTTTTATCTGGGAAGGCCCTAAGGTGTTAATTAGAGGATCCCATGATCTAGAAAGCTTAAAACTATCGTCCCGATTGAAATTTTGATGGCGTTTGATTTCAATCGCCTCGCGGACCAATCTTGGGATGTAATATTTTTCCCGGGCTAAAACTTTAGCTTGGTCGAAATGAATCCAGTGATGTTCATCTGGATTGTCCAGGTTTTCTGATTAACAAAAAATTGAGCTGCTGTGATGCAATATCAGAATCTATAAGGCGAATTTACTTTGGTCTTCGTTCTTTAAGATCTTCTTCTCATATTTTGGACCCTGCTTTGAAAACACATTTAATAAAAAGTCTTGTTCTGCCCTTTTTTACTTTTAACTGTGCTGTATATCCTTGTCTTGACTATGAGTGTAAACGAAAACTAAATGTTGCGTTTAATGACTGCTTGCGTTTCATCCATAATATCCCTAGATATGAAAGTGTATCAACTATTGATTCTTCGTTAGTCGGATTGAACCTAGAGAAATATTTAATGTTTCGTAATGCTATTTTTCTTCATAATATAATCCACGGAAGGTGTCCAGAGTATTTGGGGGAAATGCTTCAATTTGCACAGTCTCAAAGAGGACTTCGTCTGATTCTGCCACGTTTTATGCATACCATTGCTGAACGATCGTTTTTTGTGAATACAGTTCGTAAGTGGAATGCTCTCCCATTCGAACTTCAAAGAATTTCATCACCAACGATATTTAGGAAGAAGATATTCAATTACTTTTTATATCAAAATTAAAATTTTAAAAATTGTTTGTTTCTTATATTATTTTTATATTATTAAAAATCAATTATATTATTTGTATATTATCAAAATCAATCATATTATTTTTATATTATTATAAATTAATTATATTATTTTTATATTATTAAAATCAATTACATTATTTTTATATTATTAAAAGATCAATTATATTATTTTTATATTAATAAACATCTGTGTATATTTATTTTAACACATATACATGTTATTAGCACTGTTAACTTTAGACACTTGGTAAGCTTATTTTGATACGAATTAAAGATTGAATCTTACTGTATCTTGTAATTAAAATTAATATGCAAATACAAATACAAAAATACAAATATGCTCGCAAATTGCCGATTTTTCCCGCTGTTTTTTGGTAACCGCACTAATGTGCTCTTTTAGGTGGGTGGCAATGCTTCTCTGTGTTTGTCCCACATAATCATCGGGGTATTTTTGTTTTAATAAAAAGTTCTATTTACAAGTGGATGGCGTTGCTATGGGTTTACCCCTGGCTCCCCTTATTGCAGATTTGTGGATGGATCACTTTGAAACAAAAGCCCTGAACAATTTTATAGAAAAACCCAAAATTTGGTTGAGGTATGTGGATGACACTTTCTGCATCCTAAAAAGGTCCATTACTTCGAGTTTCTTGGAACATCTAAACTCACAACATCCAAAAATCAAGTTCACTATGGAAAAAGAAATAGACAATTCCATTGCATTTTTGGATGTGAAGGTAACACGAAGAATGGATGGTACATTAGGACACACAGTCTATCGAAAAGAAACACACACTAATAGATACCTACATGCTACCTCCACCACCACCCAGCCAATTTAAGATCTGTTGTTTCGACACTGTTCCAGCGCGCTCACAGAATATGTGACGAAGACCATTTGAAAACTGAGCTGAATCTGGTTGACAACGTTCTGAAGGCAAATGGCTATTCAAAAAGGCAAAGAACTTTGCAGCCAGTTGGGTCACAAGAAAGGGACGAAAGCTCTTTAAACAAAAAAGTTTTCTTACCATACGTTAAGGGTGTGACGGATAGAGTTGGGAAAGTGTTACAAAGATATGGGATAAAATCCATATTTATACCACCAAAAAAGGTGAAAAACCTAATCCAGTCACCAAAGGACAACTTTCCTCTTCAAACGCCTGGCGTATATACAGTCCCTTGTAGCTGTGGGTCTTCTTATGTGGGACAAACACAGAGAAGCATTGCCACCCGCCTAAAAGAGCACATTAGTGCGGTTACCAAAAAACAGCGGGAAAAATCGGCAATTTGCGAGCATATCCTGGACAATCCAGATGAACATCACTGGATTCATTTCGACCAAGCTAAAGTTGTAGCCCGGGAAAAATATTACATCCCAAGATTGGTCCGCGAGGCGATTGAAATCAAACGCCATCAAAATTTCAATCGGGACGATAGTTTTAAGCTTTCTAGATCATGGGATCCTCTAATTAACACCTTAGGGCCTTCCCAGATAAAACTTAAAACACCCTGCGATGCAATAAGTGTTGTTTGCTCCCAACAAAATGTACCTCAACAAAAACAACAACAACATCATGAGATAGAACCACCTACGCACCGCTACAACCTGCGTAGTCAATCTAATATGTAACATTTACAAGGCAGTTTCCCGGTGACTACGCTCAATGCAATTTGATGCGAAACGTTCGGGGTGAGTACAAAGTGCACTCTTAAAATAATTTTATTACGCGGCTATTCCGAAAATAATTACCATAATGTGTGTAAATAACCGCGAAAGCCTAAAAAGTTATATTAATGATTGGTGTTTAAGAATCATCCACTATCCCTGGAACACAAATAAAAATTGACTACGAGCATTTTCAGCAAGAGAGCTTAGGACATCCAAAGTTGACACATTAGTTGCATTTGTTGAGTTCCTAAATATAGAAAGTGCATTATAGGCATTAAAAAACAAATATTTCATATAAGTTGCTCTTAAATGATTTAAGCTTAAAAAAGTGTCTTTTTTAAATCGTAGTTAAAAAGGAGATTAATTCAATTTTTCAGAAGTTACTTTTATATGGAATTTTTTTGAAATCTCTGTTCGATTTGAAAATGGGTTTTAGAAATACTTAGAGGACTTCAATTTAAACCAAAAACGTTCTAATAATATAAATGAAGCAAGTAGTTTGGAAATGACAACGTTGTTTATCTACCAATTTCAGGAAATTTCTATTACTTTTAAGAAATTTCTTGAAATTCGTAGATAAACCACGCTGTCGTTTCAAAACTATTATGTTTATAAGAATGGTTGGAATGGTTCTAAGTTTCGTTTTAAGTTCCCTAAGTGTTTCTGAAAACCATTTTTAAATCGAAAAAAGATTTCAAAAAATGTCCATATAAAAGTGATTTCGCCATTTGCTTTAAAACTGAAAAATGCAGGAAATTACTTTTATATGGAAATTTTTTTAAATCTTTGTTCGATTTGAAAATGGTTTTTAGAAACACTTAGAAGACTTCAATTCAAACTCAAAAACGTTCCAATAATCCAAATGAAGCAAGTAGTTTGGAAATGACAACGTTGTTTATCTACCAATTTCAGGAAATTTCTATTACTTTTAAGAAATTTCTTGAAATTCGTAGATAAACCACGCTGTCTTTTCAAAACTATTATGTTTATAAGAATGGTTGGAATGGTTCTAAGTTTCGTTTTAAGTTCCCTAAGTGTTTCTGAAAACCATTTCAAATCGAAAAAGGATTTCAAAAAATGTCCATATAAAAGTAATTTCGGCATTTGCTTTAAAACTGAAAAATGCAGGAAATTACTTTTATATGGAAATTTTTGGAAATCCTTGTTCGACTCAAGTGAATTGAGTTTCAATGCGATGTTTGGCTAACAGTTGTAAAGGTGTAAGGAAATCGGTTGCCTTTTCAAGTGGATCGTCTTGACGTTCGAGCTTTTCGGCGATAAATTCGGCAAGTGCGGAGACTCGACCTCGTGACATTTCTTCAGAGAGTCACCCCATTTCCCAGACGCTGATAACCCAATGCACATTCTGTTTGGAACCACATGCATTGAATTTCCACATGTTTTTAGCGTACTTGGAGTTGATGTACCTACCTTAAAAATACATTTATCATCAAAGCCAAATACAAACGCCACCTTGTTTTGTACTCACCTATCTGCAGTGCAAATGTGCATTTCCACTGGACTACCCGCATGTTTGTAAATTCGTCTTTTGGTGACAAACAACAGCTCTATTTATGATCGATGGCTGTTTTTGAATTCCAGCGCATCACTTTATTTGAGGTTTCTAAAATGTTCGCCTCATGCCAAGTTGATTTTCTTTCACGAAATTTTCTTTTACAACTTAGTTTAGTGATGTAACTATCCAAAAAAAGTATAATGTCGTATTTTGGACTTGGTTTTAATGGTTCTTCAATAACGAGCTCAGTGGTAACCGATGTTGGGACTTGTAACTTCCCTGTAGATGGGTTTGGTTAAGATGCGTTGAAATGCGTTTGTGAACAAACATCACTGATTGTTTTCTGGAGTTGCGGATACACATCCGTAGAATAAAAATTTTGTTTCATTTTATTATGGCCATTGCAATTATTACTGCCACCACCACCTGAACTCACAACACAAAAATACGAATGAATTAGCCGACGCGACGTACTCACAACCACTGATCTCTATAATATACTGGATAGTGTATTCCCTACAAAGTATAACAGTTTTTTTGACTCTAATTGAAGATGACATTTGGCTCCACTCTTTGACATCTTCGGAGCACAAAAAAAAAACATTTTGACGTTTGAATTTTCACTGTGAAAACAAAATAAAACTAATAGGTGAGATTTTCAAGCTTCTTATTAGAATAAATTAAGCCAATTAAAATAGAAAGTTTTATTATATTGTTAAGAAATGTAAAAAGTTAAATGATAACATTAACTCTTGTTCAAATAAATAATAAAAGTATATTTCTTTTTTGCTTATTTTTTAGCAAATAAAATTAATTATGGTGTTGAGATGCAAATATTGCCAAAAAGAAGGTGGGCGTGAAGCAGCAAGTCAAGGCAGAACACTTCATGGGTGTTATTTTTTTTTATTATTTTCTCAAACACCTGCTACCAGCAACAGCACCTTCATTTTGTATCTATTTGATATCTAATTAAAGCATTTTCTTCGTGGTCCCACAACAGCATCAGCAAATTTAGGACTTAGGCCTAGCGGCGGTGATTTTGACTTTGCTGTTGCTGTTCTTATCTGTGTTGAACAATTGAAAAATTTGGTTCTAAATTCATAGTAGCCGCTGTTGCTATTGACGGTGCTGTTGCTGTTCTAATCTCTTTCTCGCTTCACACTTATCCGACCGCCGCCATCTTCGATGGTGTCTAGAGAAAAGGAGCTTGCTTCTTGGTTTTTTAGCATCACCACCAGGATGAAACAACGCATGTCTTTGTTTCTTTTTTGATGGCACTCTAAAAAGATGTCAGTGGATTGCAGTGGACCAATAGCTATTGCACCTGGTTTGCTAGCACACTACCAGTTGCTTTATTTTTGTGTGCATTATGAAGGGGAATTTGAATAATTCACAGGCTACCTGAACAGTAGCATGGTGTAAGAAGTGGTTTTAGTGAGTCGCTTTCGCAGTGGCATATTTAAAATAATATGTATATCTGCAATGCTTCTTCAAGCTTGACTACTGCTAGAACCGAATCTGACAACGTTGGTGTCCGGTGTCAGTACTCCAGTCCACATTTTGTATACCTATCCGATGATTTCCCAATATCGAATTTCTTGGATTTCTCTAAAAAAATTTCACGAAAACAATTTTATATTTTCCTTTTAATTTTTTTTAATGGTGATTCTTTTTTAATGCTTCCCTTAACAGCATTAAGTGCTAATTCAAAAAAGGTTTCATTTATCTTTGTACGGCTTACCGTTGGCCAGATACACTCCAAAACCTTTTTCAATTTTCATAACTTTTCCCATTATGAAGAAAAATTTGGAAATTATCGTATTTTAAGAGTTCTGTTTATCTCTTGAGTAAAATATTTTAATGCTTATTTTAACAGCATTAAGTGCTGATTCCAAAAAGGTATCATTCATCTCTGTACGATTTACCGTTGGCCAGATACACTCCAAAACCTTTTTCAATATTCTTAATTTTTCCCATCATGAAGAAAAATCAAAAACGGTTTGGAGTGTATCTGACCAACGGTAAGTCGTACAGCGATTGTTGATACCTTTTTGAAATCAGCAATTGATGCTTTCAAAACGAGTATCAAAATTTGTCAAAAAAGAATCACCATTAAAAAAAAATTACTTTTGGGACTCGCATATTGGAACTTGTATGCGTATTTTAAGAGTGCTTTTTCTCATTAAAACTCTTGAGTAAAATATTTTAATGCTTATTTTAACAGCATTAGGTGCTGATTCCAAAAAGGTATCATTCATCTCTGTACGATTTACCATTGGATTAAATTTTTTTTAAATGTAACTTTATACTGTGATTTTTATTAAATACATTTACAATTGAACTTATGTTAAATAAAGTGGCATAATTAATATCTAATTGTTATCACTTACTTGTGATATTTTTTGATTATATTTTTACTATTCACCATATAATTTTTTGCTTCGATCTTTTATAAAAAAAAAACTTAAATAAAAAGCGCTTTTTCAAAAATATAAAAAAAGATTGTTTAATTTATTTCCTTTGAAGTTTTAACATCATACAAATCTTAAGGTAAGCCAAAATTAGTCAGTGGACCTATTATTTTCATACCAACAGCAATTCCACATAATTAGTTTAGGCAAATGATTACGTCTCAATAAAGGAATCACGGCCCAGATTATCCTAATACAATTCTATTTGGAATATAAGACTGCTGCTACGCACGGATGATAGCCTTCATCTTTCTAAATGAATGGTGTATCAGAATCATCCACTATCCCTCGATCACAAATAAAATTTTACTTCGAGCATTTTCAGCAAGAGAGCATAGGACATCCAAGGTCGACACATTAGCTATATTTTATAATAATAAATAAATAATAAATATATACCTAAGTTATGAAAGTTCCTAAAATAATAAATACAAATTAAAAAATGAAACAAAATATAAAACATATTTTTTGCTTATAATTTTGGAGGACAAACTTGAAAACTTTACTAATTTCTTCATTTGGGAATATCCATATGAAATACTATAGAGTTCGAATTTTTTACAATGGCAAGGTAATGATATTCTTGAAATTGTTAGAATATGCAAAACAAATGTTAAAATACTGTAACACTAAAAGATACAACATTAAAAACATATTCCATAGTTGCCACTATTTTTCAAAATAAATTTCCCTGACTTTCCCTGACTCTCCCTGACCAATTTTAAAGTTTTCCCTGACCAAATTTAAGAAAAATTAAAATAGTAACTCTTTGAGAAACATAACTTAATTTTTGTGACGTCAACATTATGCGCTTATCAAGTGCTAATTAAGTACCCAACAAAAAAATTTAGTGCTCGAGTACTTTTCCTGTAAATTAATGCAGTTAGCAGAGCAATCACCGGAAAAAGTTTAAAACGTAAGGAAAAAAGTTTTAGTCTAGTATTTTGGAGCTATTTAAGAGCTCTAGGAATCCGAACAAAAATTTCAAAAAAAAAAATTCTTAAAAAATAGAAGACATGTAACCAGCTATAGTTTTTAGTGATCGAATAAAATTGGATGATAGTATTATATACTAAAAGATAAACAGGAATTTAATAACATGTGTACCTACATTTTTTTAAGCAAAAAAAAAATAGTAGATATGTGTAACGTTTTTTTTTTTTTTTTTTTAATTTCAAGTTTGAAAATTAATGTTAAAAAATTATTCATTCAAATATAGTTATTTAAATGTGAAATAAAAGAATAGATTTCAAAAAGCTATAGTAATATTTGTTACCGTTATTTTTTTAATAATTTTTTTCCAAATTAAAATTTCATATTCTATTTTTTTTATTTAAAAAAAAGCTTGTCAGACGTATTTTGCAACCGCTGACACCTACATGACCTGTAATTCATATGGCAAATAGTTTATAGAACGGAAGGAAAAAGAAGCCAAAACTGTTGAAATGACTTTAAAAATCAATTTTTACGGTTTCAAAAGTGACGCGTACAGAAAAACGCATCCCATTAGCCAGACTTTCTAAATTTCACTCGAGATAGTGAAGAAAAAAATCATGACTGTTGAAATGCTTTTTTCTGTCGAGAGCTAACAATCTCATACTATAACTTAAATTCGATTCTTAAACAATTTAACTTTTTTCGGCCCAATTTTTTTTGATTATTTAAAAGCTCGTCTAGCTCGAGTTAAGTACCTTATTTTCAAAAACATTTTCCAGGATTTACAAAAATTAATCAAAAATATTCGCAATCTGAAAAAAATAATCCATAAGTGAATGAAGTATTAAATAATATTGTTTGCCCTTCGAAAGTTTTACAAAGTTCCAATTCGAAAGCGGGACGAAAAATCACTTTCGAATACAACTGACTTTCGGAACAAAATACAGAGTAGGGTCCGAAATATTCAATTTTTTTCATTGTACAAAAAAATTCAGTGCTCAAAATATTTTCCCTGACCACTTTCGAAATTCCCTGACTATACCTGACCAAATTCGCGTTCCCTGATTTTCCCTGATTTTCCAGCCGGGTGGCAACTATGTATTCTGCCCTAGTGAGGTATCCGTTCGGAGCGGAAAACTCTCCAAAATCATCGGAGGTTCAAAGTTCATTAGAGATGTCAAAAATGACACTTCAAAACACATTTGATTGCACTGTAACGCTAAACAACAATGCACTTTCCATAATGTCGGAAAAACGTTCCGAACGCTGTTCGGAAGAATACCTCGAAGCAAAAATACTCCGATTCCGCTCCGACGGATACCTCGCTAGGGCAGACTATTTTTCTTAATAAAGAAATTCTTGAAAAATTGGTTCGCTTTAGCTCATAAATCTGGTAGACAAATACTATGACTCACCATTTCGGAATCAGCCTTTCCAATCTGAACAGGGTCTTAGATCTGAGCCAGTTTGTTCACAGTGGGTTCAATCTGTACCATTTATTGGTTCTAATTAAATGGAGCTAATCAATCAAAATGATTTAAGAGTTTTCCTAAACAACTCAAATTATGATTGTATGATAAAAATCATGTAAATTTAATGATTAACCAGTTGCTATAGTCCTGGATTAAAGATGATTAGCTGTGAATAAACTAGCCCTAAGGCTTATTATAAAAACATTAATGAAAGACACATTTTCAGCGGTGGTTTTTTTCAAAACCCTCCTATGACCAAGGACACTGAATTATAATTATATTTTAATTTAATTATATTATAATTCAGTATCTATTGTTATGACTCTTTCAAGATAGCCCTTGATTGTAAGTAACTTGATTGACTCATTTGTTATTATGTTTAAAGGGCGTTAGGATAATATATTCCGATACAATTAGGTTGAAAAACAAGACAAAGTTAAAAACTTTTGGCACAAATATGCAAAAACACTACAAGCGAAGCTCTTTTAACCTTCAACCTTGTCAATTGAGTTTATAATATTATCAACTAAAAGGTTTATAACTTGAAATGATCACTAACTGCCATATTATTCACTCGATTGAGGTATCATGAACCTATTTTAAAGGAAAAATTTAAACTAGCAGTTCTTGGTTTTCTATCTAGAAAACAAAATTTAACATTAATTAAAATTTAATATTTCCATTTCTTTCAACATCTTATGAATTTCTTAGTTACTAAAAAAGTCCAATATCATTTCTCGACGTTAAGATAATTAAACAAATAGGAAACAAAAGTTCAATACGCAGTGTTTCTTGCCAACTTTGTTCGCGGTGAAAAAAAGAATTATTAGAAGCTTTCCATAGATTACGAAAAATGGTACTTAAAGAAAACAATAAAATATATTTTTACATTTAATTAATAACAGAATTCTAGACATCATTTGGGACTTGCTTGGACAAAAAGCTCTATCTTGTACAGGTATGTATCACAATATTTCATAGAAATAAAAAAACTAAATGTAATTTTAAGATTAAAAAAAATCACATCAATGTTTGTTATTCCAAAGAAAAAAAAAAAACTCCAAGGCCATATAAAAAAAATTTTTCGATATGCTATTTACTTAACTAATCATTTTGATCTTGATAACGATAAGCTTTAGCTTGCCACAGCATATTAATTATATCTTAATTGGTCACTCTTCTCAACCATACCATGTGAATCTTAAAAAAGAATAAAGGTTAATGTCCTTGAACACAAAAAAATCCTTTGGTAAAGACTACCTGAAGTATGGAAATCCAATGGTACTACTACACCAAGCATGAGCTCAATCAACCACACGACCATCAGAAGCAGTTGCTTGGGCTACGAGTAAGTTTCCAACTTGAATAGATGGCAAAAGAATTATTTCTTTTGGACAAACATTTTTGGAATAATTGTTCCATTACTGCATCGATAAGAGATTCGTATTGTTCGGGATCGACGCGGAAACCATCGAGTAGTGGCATGATTATATCATCAACATCACCAACAAACATAATTTGTGATTGGGCTGTGTTGCTCTTGATGTTATAGAAATGAACAGAGTGCTGTAGTAGAAGAGATGAAACCAACGCGCATTTTTGATTTCTCTTGACCTTGATCAATGGGATTTCTGATCAGCTCCTATTTGTGGTGGAACATTGTTCTGCGAATAAATAAATGTAATTGAAAAAAAGAAAACAATTATGTAGACATTTATATATTCATTTACCCGACAATAATTCTCATTTGCAACAAATACGTATGTACCTAGTACGAACTCAGGCGTTTTGTATTTATCCGCACATTAAAATTTAGCAATGTTTTATATGTAGGTATGTATGCACATAATTACATACGATTGAAAATTAATAAAAATTTTTCCTAGATTTCTTGTCCTTATTTTGAACAACAACAACTTTGGTGCCAGCTGATGATTTCAAATAAAGTTCCATGTCTCCTTGCTGACTAGGCATTTGCATTTTGTCCAGGTTGTTGAGGCATTCGTTGACCAGGTTTTGGTTGTTGGCCAGGTATTGCTTTGTCTAGGTTGTTGTGATGGCATTTGTTGACCAGGTCTTGGTGGTTGACCAAGCATTTGTTGTCCAGCTTATCCAGGTTGTTGTGATGTCATTTGTTGACCTGGTGTTAGTGACCCAAATTGCATTGGCTGCTGCTGCTGTTGTTGCATTGGATTTTGTTGTGGTGTATACATTGAATTATATTGCGATGTTAGTCATTTAGTTGGATACTTTTTCTGCATTTGTGGTTGTGAAAAGAATGGAGAAGCGGCTTAAGGCGTTTGTTGAATTTCTTGCGGTTTTTGTATTATATAGATGTTCAGAAAACGTTGAAGTGGAAAATAAATGAAAATAATACATAAATATTGATAATATCTATACCATGTTCGTGGCTCTGATTCACTGAAAAATTGTTTTAGGCCATCACGCAATAAATGTGTATTCTAAGAGTCTGTTTAAAGACCCGACAGCGCGTACGCGAAAATGATTTCGCGAATTAAATGCTTCTCTGGAATCTGGATTAAAGCCAACCTTGCACCTACCCCAAATCCTATAGTTTTGCGTACGCGAAATCAGACAGATTCATTCTAAAATGTACGCCTCATGCCGAGTTGGGTTTATCCACTGATCTCTATATACACTGGATAGTGTATTCATACAAAATTTTTGAGGCAAAAATATAGTCGTGGCCGGTACCCTTATATAACAGTATAACAGCGGCGCCAGCGGAATTTATTTTATTTTTTTCAAATATTTACAGCCGCAATGCTTGTTGACATCAACTGATATCAAATAAATGCTCAATTTCGGCAAATATCTTCAATCTCTTTCTTCGTTTGTATAGAGCGAGATATGAGGTCGTGGCCGGTACCCTTTAAAAAACTTGCCTCACAAAAACTGTTATACACTATAGGCTATTCACTATCCAGTGTATATAGAGATTAGTGGGTTTATCCATTTGTCCCACTGGAAAAAAGTATGATGTCGTCTGTATTTTGTACCTGGTTTTAATGGTTCTCCAATAATGAGCTCAGTGGTAAACGATGTTGGAACTTGTTACTTCCCTGTAGATGGGTTTGGTTTAGATGAATTTCTTTGTTGAAATGCGTTTGTGAACAAACATCACAGATTGTTTTCTGGAGTAGCGGATGCACATCCGTAGAATATAAATTATGTTTCATTTTATTATCGCCATTGCAATTATTACTGCCACCACCACTCGAACTTAACACAAAAATACGAATGAATTAGCCGACGCGACGTACTCACAACTAACAAATGTGGTTTTAATTGAAAATAATCAGGCCTATCACAGAATCCATCGTGGAAAATCTCCGAATGGATTATTCCACTACGAACCCCGAAAAAAAGGATTCACAAAATCCGAATGGAATCGAAAAAAGCAATGCCTCATTAAAAGAATTAATACTGAATTTCGAAATCAGCTGTCCTATGTCACAGCAATACTTGGAGCTTTTAAAATAAAAAATCCCTTAAACTTTTTAAAAAGTCCCATCTTTTTTCCCTTTTTTTTACGCAAAAAAAGCTGAACATTTGTGTTAAGTACGACTAGACTTTTTTTTAAATAAATATCACAAGAACAAATCCCAAAATCCCTGAGCACTATTACAGCTGTCAAATGATTGAGATCGTGAAAAAAGTTGTTTTGTTGATATTTGCTTATTTATTCAATGTTTTAGCATTTTTTTCCCAGGAAAATAGATTCAACACAAAAATAAATAGAAGTTATAAAAAAAAAGTGGTTTCAAATGTACTGAGGACTAATTTCAGCCCAGCTTGTTTTAAAAGTAATGTGTTCTTTTAATTCCTCGTCTTTTTTTTAAGGTACATAGTTTTGTTTATACTTCTTTGTAAATTGTTTCTTAATGGCGTGGTATTAAATTATTTTAAGAGTTAATAAAAAAAAATTTATTAATTTGCGTTTGCAACCATTGCAAATTTTAGAATTTGTAAAAAAAAACTATTTTTTAGTGAAACACAATCGTTTACCACTTGGCTACGACAAGAATCAGTTGTCGTAGAAAAGGGCGTCATATTTCCGTTTCATTCGGAATTTGTGATACCAAATTTCCCGAAATTCGAAATTCTTAATAGATTTTCCACTACGAATGGATTCTGCAATACATTTTTCGCGATTCGTAGCAAATTTTCGATTACGATGGAATTTGTGATAGGGCTGAATGTTTTTTTCTCCCCGAATTTATTTTTTTAATGAAATTTCAACAAATTGAGAAAAACCTTTCACATTTTTCACTTCTTTGACGTTTGACTTCTTCACTTTTTATATGTTATAAAGTTAAACTGTTATACAAAAAAGTAGGCAGCTCCACTATAACAGTCATTGACCTATTAAGTCAATGATAACAGTTCTTCAAATAGAGTCAACTTTCTTGTATGCATACGCTATCCAGTATATTATAGAGATCAGTGGGATAGCCTATCTAAGATACTCGAGTATCCAGTATGTTTCTGAACGCAAATAAGCTGTTTTTGACATTTCTCATAGGATAGATAAGTATCCCAGAATTTTGGAGATAGCTTGAGACTAATTTTTTGGCAACATCTGCTGTGATTTTACAAGGGGTTACAACAACACAAAGCTATCCAGATCGCTTTGAATACAAACTTGAACGTGCCCAATGCAACTGGTAAATCATCGAATGTGCTTAATAATCAAATTTTTTTTAAGGAATCCATAATTTAAGTTGTTAATCATGGAAATCGCTAATCAACCGATTTTGGTTGATTAGCGCCATTTAGTTAGAAGCTGTAAAAGTTATCGTTCAGATTTAACCCACTGTGTACTCACAGTACACATACTAAAGGTAATTAGCCCTATCATGAATTCCATCGTAATCGGAAACTTTTCCGAATCCCGAAAAAAACTATCGCCGAATCCGTTCGTAATGACTTTTTGTATGAGATTGTTCACTACGATGGAATCTGTGATAGTTTTTTTCGGGATTCGTAACAAGTTTCCGATGACGATGGAATTCGTGATAGGGCTGAATATATTGCGCAGGTTGTCAAAGTTCGAAATGTCAACAAATTAAAATGGGCTGTTTGAGTGCCCACAAAAACTCAACGCGTATCATTAGAAACAACAACAAAATATTGAAATTATTTTTGTAATAAAGTGTAAAAAATTTTTGTAAATAAAGTGAAAATAAAATTTAAGCTAACCGTAAAAATAAAATATAAAAATTAATAATATTAATAATTATTATAACAGCTGTTATTTAAAAAAAGATTTATTTTTATTTGTTTGAGAACACTGTGTGATTGAGTTCAAATTGTTATAACTTTTGATTTAAGGCTTTTATTAGCAGCAAGGTGAAAAATTTATAAAATTAAAAACTAAAATTGAGTCATACGATCTTTTTTTCAGGATATTCTTTTTAAAATTGAAGTAAAAAATGTTTGATCAAAATGTCATATTATCTATTAATTTTGAGTAAAATGCTGCAGGATATCGAAAATATTTTAATGCAGTTTATTCAAGTGAAAAATGTTGAAAAACTAAAATCATCTTTTTTGAATATTTTTCCAAAGTTTCAAATGTTGAAGAATTCGATACTTTGTTTCAAAACTATGTATATATTATGTAAGTGACGACGAAGAAACCAAAATTAAACTCAAAAAATTATATTGTAAATTTAAAACAAAATGGAGTGACTGTCATAGATTAGAATTTCGGAACGAAACATTAAGCATCCCAGATAATGAAATTGAAGACATTGAAAAGCCAAATACATCAAGATGAAGAGAGTATTCTAACACCTGCAAAAAAAATTATTTATTAAAATTTTGGTGGGTTTTTTTTTTTACGTAAAATTGCTCACTTAAACTTTTTACATATAAGATATGTCGATTAGTCAAAAAATTAAAAAATACTTATTAAATGGGCTGAGGTCATTATTCTGTAAGTGCCAAACTTCGGTTTCCAAAATTCTGTAAATCTATTCTGTATTCCAAAATTCTGTAAGTTTTTCTTTTATAATTTACAGAATTTTTAAATTCAGCATTTTGGAATTCAGAATACAAGAATTTTTGTATACCTACTAAGCTTTCATTAGAGTCCATATTAATTGATTTTTATATTTTCAGAAAAAGTGTGTTCATCTAAAGTTTGTAATTCTTTTGCACAGCTGGTATTACAGAATAACGACCCGTTCCCTGATTAAATACTTTTGAAAAACTTCAAATATTGGTTAGTTAATTTTATGCATCCACTGCAGTGAATTAAATAGCAGCAGACTTATTTTTACCTTTCTTTGGTAATTCTTTTTTCTAAGAATATTTTACTTCAGCCTAAGATTTAAAAACAAAAAACCTTTTACACCACCAACCCGCCAAATAGCAGGGGGGTTACAACACAGGAAACTTTGGATACTCATACCAATGCACCCTACACATTAAAAAAAAATCTTGTACTATTCTGAATGAAATGGTTTGTAACATTTCTATGCACTAACAATCTATTAAAAAAGATATAATGTGTGTTTTGATACAAAAAATACATTATCTATTTATTCAAACTTTTCACAAAAGTTAAAATATAAAATAAATTAAATTAAATTTGTACAAAAATGTACAAAAACGGTGAATTTTAACTTTGTTCCTAGTTTACTCTCTTTACACGTTTAATTTTTACGATATTAGTTTCTTTTTCTCGTCCACTGCAGGCTTTTTCGTTGGTGATTTTTTTCCAAACACCATGTCGGCAAAAAGTCCAGAAAATACTAAAACCGCTCCCAGCCACTGCCTAGGAATCAATAGATTTCCGAAGAATACCACGGAAAAGAGTACAGTGAAGAATTTTCTGGTTGTTGTCACCACTGAACAGGCCAAGGGACCAAAACCAGCCACCATTAGAAAGATGAATAGTTGACCGAGAGCACCAGCTAAGGCGAGGGTAGCTAAGTGTGTTAACAGCAGAGGATGACGAGAGGCGAATAATAAGAAATCCTTGGCTTCTCCTGAAATTTAAAAGAATTTGAATATTTATTTTTTTAATTTATAAAAAAGTTTTAATTAAATTGGTTGTTTAAGAAGAAAATTCCAATAATACTGAGTGTGTACCGACATATTATGTCTGTTTGGTAACTTTTTTTTAACAAATTTCGAAAAAACTGAGTTTTTTTCTATGGGTTTTGACAGCAAATTGTGCAATTTTGTGAAAATTTGTGCAAATTCGCAAGAAATTTCACGTTACCAAACAGACCAAATAAGAGGCCTCCGGACAAAATTTCGAACTCAGATTCGAAAATTTTTATCTTCGAATAAAAAACGAAAATAAAAAACCCACCCATAGTTATGTCATCAGGGAATGGATCGAATACGAGAATTCAGATGAGCAACAAAACCAAACGAGTTCATAACAATCGGCTTAAACTTTTTCACAACTAATATTTACACACCTTGCCAACAAGGACACAGAAAACCAATATAAAAATAATTATTTAATTTAAACTCTACCCATTTCCATAGGTACAGGGGGAATCAAATGGAACATTTCTATAAGTTCACCTCACTAATTTTTCTTGTTTTCAGTATAACCAAGGGAAAACAAAGGGGGGGGGGGGGGGGGGGGGTCAAGACACGCCGTATTCTATAGTGATACGTGGACAATATTGACGATGTTCACACCAATTGACTACGAAATGGTGATTCAGATGGTGGAGAAGTGTTACATAAGACTAGAAAATATGTGTAGCAGCATTCCGGATGTCGACTTTCAGCGTTATTGCCACTTAATAGTCCAAGAGACGGAGACAAACATAAACAACCTACAGCAAACTGCAAATCGCATGAGGAAATTAATGCACTCAAAACGTCAAAAGCGTGCCCTGAAATTCATCGGAGGTTTTTCTAAATGGGCCTTTGAAACGATGGACAGCGAAGATACTAGGAAGGTCTACTATCAGCTGGAATTCCTCCATATCCTTCCAATTAATGCACCGACAACTATCAGTCATGAAATACAATTGCGATACAATGAGCAAACCTATTGCAAAACTGGCAGAGGAGATAGAAAACATCCTGGCAGGTGTGGGAAATCTAAGTGAGACTTTCCTTGAATACAGCCAAAACACAAAGAAGGAAGTCTCAATGCTGAAAATAAGAAGCGAAGCCAATGCAATGACATCAGTTATTACCTCAAAAATAATGGAGATCCAAAAACAACAAACCCTGGAGCTTTTAATAATAGATGACCTCTACAAGAATAAACTCCATCCTTTCATCCTGGACGAAGGTAACATTACTTACTAAGAAGTATCCCAGTCAAAGGAGGACTTTCTTTTCAGAGCATTCAGTGGCCAGAACAAAAGTCTTCACAGTTAAGGGAAATCTGCTTGTTAAAGTAACGCTTTCACTGCCAGACTCTTTGCACTATAACATACATAAAGTTTACGCCTTGCTAACAGTGTTAGAAGAACGATGGGATATGGTTATCGACACGAATTCCAAATACATCGCAGAATCTCATTTAATCATTTTTTAATGCTGAACAGTATTTCCGATGCTCACGTGTGACAAAATTAGATACGGCAAAAGACATTGCGGTATGCGGACATAAAAGCCCGGTAATCACATCAAGTTCCAATGAGTGCCTAATAGAACTCCTCCAACACGCAGATACGTCGAATATTTCATGTAAATACTCTGCAGTTCCAGCAAGCAAAGGAATCTTCCTGAAGATGACAGCGTCGAACGAGTGTTTATTTAAAGTAAAGGATTCCTTCGTTTTGAACTTGAAGTTTACCAACTTACAATATACCGCTACCCTAAATGGTTCAGGAATCCTTAAAATGGCGCAGCCATGCGAACCCGGTGCCAAGGGATTTAAGCTGTTTTACGAATTTCACTCTGAGGTCGCCACTGAGTACAAACAACCAATGGTGGAGCACTCGGAACTTGTGCAAGCATAACAAGCAAGATCCGTTACAGCCAACAAGTATCTACACCAAAGCTTCTTCCTATACGGATCGGCAATCATAAACATTTTGCCAACGACCTTAAGGGTATGTGTCCCTTGAAAAAATAGGTTGGGTTTTCCGCTAAACTGTATAACGTTCACAGTTTCAAATATTTTTGGATGAAACGAACGGTTTTCGATAGAAAATATGTTAGGCAAATTACTTTTGTAGATTAAAAAAAAAAAATAGAAAATTCTTTGCATCTCAAAACCGCCAGGCACGTGAAAAAATCATAAAATTTAGTATGAAGCTTACGCATATGAATGTCAATTCGTTAGATATTATTTTTTTATTTTTTTTATATTTTTTTCTAGAGACAAAATATTTTGTTACCTTATGTCCGTTTTCTTTTTTTTATTATTACTTTATTTATTCCCAAAAAAAATTTGACAAAACTACGAAATATTGAGGAAATTTACAAAGTGGTATAAATAAACTACTCGATAAAACTTCTAAAGTATAAAAGGCAACGAGGTCAAATGAACTTTTTTACAAAGCCAATAGAAATGTGCAGTTAATTAAATTTTTTTTAATTTTTTTTTAAACTTTCACTGCAACTTTTTAGAGACAAAAAATATTTATTTTGTGCTTTTCCTTGGGAAATTGATAGTTATATTTTTTAATTTTCGTCAATATTTTTTAATCAAAGAATAAAATATCCTGAACTCATTATATTCTGTGGGAATGACAGCCAACACAATTCTCACATATTTTTTTTGCCATTTTGTTTATTAAATTTAATAAAATTAAATAAATTTTCAAACATTGTTTTTTTAATTTTAATTTTGGAAAAGTTATCTATTTTGCGTTTTTAAACAAAAAAAAATTCTTTTTCACGCACACAAAGAAGTTTGCTTCAAACAAATGCCGTTACATAGATCTATACATAGATCTATACATAGATCTATACACTTTTTTACAGGCAGTGGGTAGTAATTTTCATACCATCTGAGAAAAGTTTGAAGTGGTCTAAGTTTTAATGCAGTATTGCAGCGGGATTGTTTTGAGTATAAATCTGAGTTTGCGGGAAATTTGGTTTTGTGAGGGTCCCGTGAACTTGAAAATAAGATTTTTTGTTTTTTCCGTTTTTGCTACTTTTTATGAAAAAAAAAAGATAAAACACTTTTTTGTTGCAATTTATATTATCTACAAGTCCTTATATCGCACCCCTAGAATGAAGTGACCTAACTCAAAATTTTCGTAACTTCTTATTTTTCAATAAACTGACCTTAAAAAGCGAAATGAACTCTAAAACCAGTTAGTAAAAAAGATGCCGAATTTTTTAGCTAGGTCACTTTCATTCTAAGGGTGCGATATAATATAAATATATAGAGCAAATAAATTAGAAGGTATAAAAGAAAAAGGAGTACAAATTTTAGCTTGATCACCCTTATTTTTGAAATGCTCGCAAACCGTTACATTAAAAAAAAAATGATAAATCTTTTTTCTTTTTTTAACAAAAAAAATATTTTAACAAACACAATGGTAGGTGTATTTGGCGTTTTTCTTTTTTGCCTCAGAGCAGATCACCGAGCGTCAAAAATAAATTCTATGTTTCTTTTTTACCTCAGACAAATCAGAGCACATAAGTTGTGTATCTTATTTCCATCTGAGCTAGCTCGGAGCATGATCTGTATGCTCAGAATAAAATGACCGAGCAAATCGAGCAAAACGCTGAGCGAAGCCAACTTCATACAATTTTTATGTAATTTGATAGATTACTAGGCATATGACATATTCAGTGCTCAAGTGTGTTTCATAATTAAATCTGAAGGCTCTGATCATAATCTGCTCAGAGCTTTGCTCTGATCGGTCAACCTCTGCTCAGAGCCAAAAAAGAAAAACGCCAATTGTCTATTAATTGCAGACAAATTTTAACGTCACTACGAATATTTGAAGTCCACCAAAAAGGCTATTTTATTAAAAAGGGTAGAAATTTCAGATGAAATATTTTTATTGAATTTGATTGTAGCTGCATTTTATTATCCACATGAGCTGATCGGTATCAGATCTTAATAATAAAACAAACAGGATCACAATGACAGCCAGTGGTATATAGCTATCTCTTTTTTCATTGTGTTTGTCATTTGTTTGTTGGCTACACTACCTTACTATAATAATAATAAAAAAGTACTAGTTTTTGGACCCTGAAATAGATCCAGATAAAAAGCAAGATTTCATGTTGTTTTGTATTCACGTGTTAAAATTTGATCCGGATCAGATCATGTGAATAATAAAATGCGGCTTGTGCATAAAAAGTTGTATAGGTTGGGTCAAGATAAGAAAAAAATCGTATAGAAGAGGGGATATATTCAGGCAGGAGGGCCAATTTAATAAAAAAAACTTTAACTATAAAATAATATTTTTAATAACAACGGCAACACTTTTAATGTCATGCTGTAGTTTTTGTAAAACCCAAATTCTATTATTTTATTTTATTGATCAACGTTAAATTTTTACTCCTTTTTCGTTTATAACTCCTGTTATTTACTCTATATAGTTACATAATTTATATGTTGTATAAGGATTTGTAGATAATATAAATTGCAACACAAAAGTAGATATTTTAGGTAACTTAGATAACTTAAAAATTTTTCTCAGATAATTCCCCATTGACTGTACTATTTTGAAATAGGTATTCCTCCTAAGATTCTTCTTTTTATGATTTGTTCAATCCCACAAACAAAATTACACCACCGCCGCGCCGCCACGCGCGCTGCAACCACCGACCGCCTCCAACAATTCCATCATTATATTTTTTCACAATATTTACACGATATTCGAAAGCCAAAAAAGCATTGGTATATTTATACATACATACCCTTCACGGCAGAATTTGTTGCTTTTTTTTTCTGTAGGTAGGTACCAGAGATTAAAATGAATATGTTCGAATTTGTTCGAACAATTCTCTATTTTTCCTTATGTTCGTTTATGCTCGATCGTTCTCCCTCTATACTCGCAAGTCATTTTATTCACAAATAAAAATACTCACGAGAAAACTCAAACAAACTGGTCGAGCTTGTTTGTGTCGTTTGACTTCACACCCACGAACAAAATTACTCGTGAACAGTTGGAACTAGTTTCGAGTACCCGAAACAAAGCGAGTATACTCGAAAAGAGGTGGTTGATCGTGAACATCATCCAAGATCGTGAACATATCTCGGGTCGTTTGTAGATTAGGTAGATTTTAGGTACATATTTATTTGTATACGGTATTTAGGGACGCTTGGTTGGTGTTCACAAGAAAAACAACCGGTTTCTATTTCTATTAGGTATACTCGAAAAAAAGTGGTTGATCGTGAACATATCTTGGGTCGTTTGTAGAGTAGGTAGATTTTAGGTACATACATATTTATTTGTATTCGGTTTTGGTGGTTTTTACAAGAAGAACAACTGATTTATATTTATATTATGGATATGAAGTTATTTACTAATTGGTTGTTTTTTTTTTTGTATTGTTTTAGTAGGTCGAACTTGTCTACCCGAGCGTCGAACTTGTCGAGTTGTAGAGGCTGAGTAGGGTCAGTGATTCTCGAGAATTTATCTCCAGATGAGTCCTGAAACCAAAGGTCGCTCACATATCCTTACCCCTCCCTCGATCACTTCCTCTCCCACATAGGAAGCGAAATAGCCGACTATTGTTACCTTCTCATCTCCTACCCACCCCAGGTTGCTGGTGAAAAAACCATCCAACGAATCCCTCCTTCGATTCCTCTCTTAACCATCCTTATAATCAATCCTTCCATCAGTGCTAAACTGCCTGACTCCCTACCCTTTCTCTCCTTCCCTCAATCTACCTCCCAATTGGGCTGGATCTAAGGTGTTACACGACCCGTGCCGATGATCAGCCTGGCTGAGGGCCCAATTAAAAAACTAGCTCAGTCGCTAACGGAGTATCCGGATACCTGGCGACCTCCGGATTAACCAGCCTTATCTGTATACACGGATCTCTGTACAGATGGACCACCCCTTATCCGCTACTCGTGGGATTCAAAATGAACAACTATAAAACAAAACAAACAAAACAAACAAAACAAAATTTAAAGACCGTACCGGCCAGCAGTACGACGGCAAAGTTGTCTGTTGCTCATCCCTATTCCACTGGTGTTGACAAGGCTGTGGACACTCACAGCCCTGGTGCCGCCAGTGGAATATCGGATAATGTGGTAGAATTACCTCCTTCTTGTAGTGAGGCAGTTGTGAAGAACGGCTCCTCTACTACCACAGAGAGTAAACCTCTCAACTCGTCTACACCGCGAGTCGGTGGTAGTAGGGCTGCGGTGCCAGGTCCTTCTACCACCAAAGCCAAGAATCCTAAGGAAGGTCCTGGGGGAGTTGGGCGAAAGCTCAGACCCTCCAGGGCCTACCACAGGGACATGCGTAATGCTAAGAGGATTCTCCAGACGTTTGGTGAACAACTAGGCGCTGGAGGAAACTCTCAGCACGACGCCAAAATAGAATGGGCCAAGAGCTTCTTGGCTAGGCAAGACAAGACCAGACAAGACTCAACGTCGAAGCGACAAAGGTCTATGGAGGGTAGTGTTTCACTACCCAAACGCCCCAAAGTGCTAAACACCAGCACTTCTCTTGACCCTCGTAAGGCAAAAATGTCCTTCAGTGACGTTCTGAAGGACAAAATGGTAGTCGCGATTATCGACAGAAGCGACGTAGATGGCACGATCTCTGCCGAGAACTGGATATTGGTCAAAGGACAGCTGGCCTTCAGTTTCCTAGAGATCATGTCTGACAATCCGGGACCACCGCCCATCACAAAAGATGGCGGTTGGCATCAGGGACACATCAAGCTGATGGTCTGTGATGATCGGAGGTCGTGCGATCTACTGACGCTGGCGGTTAGCCGACTTGGAGAGGTCTGGCCTGGTGCTAAGCTGGAGGTTGTCGCAAAGGAAGACATTCCTTGCAGACCAAGAGCTCGCATCACGGTTCCGGCCATATTCAAGGAAGCTGACCACGTCCTTAAAATAATCAGGCTCTCCAATCCAACCCTTCCTACTCACAACTGGAAGATTGCGAAACTAGAGGACCCAAAGGGACCCTACAAGGGTGCTATTGTTATCATCAATGCAGAGTCCCTTTCTCCTCTGGCGCAATCGAAAGGAATGATTAGGTTCGGGTTTGATGAAATACCGCTGAGGGTCTACAAAAAAGATGGGGCCGAGGCACAAACCCTTCCCCCTTCCCCACCCATACAAGCGGAAACGGTTGCTGGGGAGCCTGGTGCATCTGTCACATTTCCTTCATTGGAAGACGATGCATCCCAGGCATCCCCTGTAGCAGTGGAAGCTACCATCGACCAAGGTTTTTCCGCAATGGAGGCCGAGGTCTACGACAGCGGAGATGAGGACATTCTTTTAGAATCGTCCTCTGATATAGATGACTCCGACATCACTGTGTTGGAGGCTGATCGGGAGTACGGTAGCGAAAATGCTGCGGTTACTCCAGATTAACCTCCAACACTCCATAAAGGCTTCGGCCTCCCTTCTTCTTCGCCTATCCAGCAGCGATGAAGATATTGTCCTGATTCAAGAACCCTGGATCGTTAAATCCATTGTTCGAGGAATCAGGACTCCTAAATACTACGTGCTTTATGCATCAGGTGAGGTTGAACCCAGATCTTGCATATTAGTAAAACGTAGCCTAAATGTATACTTACTCCCTAATTTCAGCGATCGAGATATCACCGCCGCAAGTCTGGAAACAGCCAGTGGAACATTCTGGCTGGCGTCGGCGTATCTCGGCCACGACCACCTTGGCCCTCTCCCGGGTGACACCCTGGAGAGATTAATAGCTGAAGCGCAAGGGCTCAACATTGGCCTCATCATCGGAAGTGATGCTAACGCCCACCATACAGTGTGGGGTAGCACGGATATAAACGACAGGGGTGAGTCTCTTTTCGACTATATTCTAAACACTAACCTACTCATAAGTAACGTTGGTAAAGAGCCAACCTTTATTACTAAAAATCGACAGGAAGTTTTAGATATAACTCTTGTCTCCGACTTCATTAATAATAATATTTTGAACTGGAAGGTATCTAAAGATCACTCCTTTTCTGATCATAGATACATCCAATTTAACTTTATAAATGAACCACCTTGCCAACCGATCTTTCGAAATTTAAAAAGAACAAATTGGCCAAAATACAAGAGAACGTTAAATAGTTTAGTAAAACCTGAACTCTTTAATACTCCCTCCAACACTGAAGATCTTGACGACAAAGTCAATAATCTAACAGTAGCCCTAAACAAAGCTCTAGATACTGCATGTCCTCTTATACAAGTAAGAGGTAAAAAGAAACCACACTGGTGGAACTCAGGGCTAGATCCACTTCGAAAAGAATGCAGAAAACTCTTTAACAGAGCGAAAGCTTCTAGAGACATGTCTGACTGGGATTCATATAAAGAATCACTGAAGATATATAAAAAAGAACTGAGGAAAACCAAACGATCGTCCTGGAGAAACTTCTGTAGCAACGTGGAAGATTGCTCTGAAGCATCCAGGTTGCGCAAAATCCTCTCCAAAAATCCAATCATGCCTAGCTGCCTGAAGAACGCCTCTGGCCTCTGGACCAATTCAAGCGAAGAATCGCTCAACTTGCTACTAGACGTTCACTTTCCTGGTAGCTCTAATATTATTAATAACATTGTACCAAATAGTTGTGACAATACATTATATCCCCCTCAAGGTCTAGTCACTAGGGAAAAACTCAAATGGGCTATTAACAGCTTTAAGCCATATAAATCTGCAGGTCCGGATGGTATAATTCCAGCTGAACTGCAAGAAAATGCAAGTTTTCTAATACCCATTCTAGAAAACATCTTCAAGGGATGCCTTAAATTGGCATACATCCCGATGTCTTGGAGGCAAGTTAAAGTAGTTTTTATTCCAAAAGCTGGAAAATCCAGCCACGTTAACCCTAAAGACCTAAGACCTATCAGCTTATCATCATTCCTTCTCAAAACTTTTGATCGATATTCACTTAAGGGCAAGTATTGATAAGTCCCTCCTTTCAAAAGCTCAACACGCCTACAACAAAGGGAAATCAGTTGAAACGGCTCTACATAGTATAGTACGTACAATCGAATATTCCCTCCATCATAAAGAGTACACCTTAGTTGCCTTCTTAGATATAGAAGGTGCATTTAACAATGTCGACACATCCGCAATTGCACGTGTATTGACATCCCTGAAGGTAGATAAGTCGATCAGCGAATTGATTAATCAAATGCTGATAAGCAGGATTATCAATTCAAAACTGGGCGATTTTACTGCACAAAGGGGTGTCAGCAGAGGTACGCCACAAGGTGGTGTCCTATCCCCTCTCCTATGGAACTTAGTAATAAATGATTTACTAATTACTCTAGAAAGAGAAGGATACAGAGTGTTTGCTTATGCGGACGATGTTGCTATTGCAGTAACTGGTAAACATCCCAATATACTAAAAGAACTCTTACAGAGCGCTTTAAATAAGCTCACCAGATGGGCAAATCGGTGTGGTCTAGGCGTTAACCCACAAAAAACCGACCTTGTCCTCTTCACAAGGAAATACAAAATCCCAATCATTGACCCTCCCCTCATAAACGGTGTACCACTTAAATTCTCTGATCAAGCAAAATACTTGGGTCTCATTTTGGATAAGAAATTAAGTTGGAAACCTAATATTCAAGAGAGAATAAACAAGGCCACAGTAGCCTTATTCTCCTGTAAAAAGGCCATTGGTAATAAATGGGGCCTTCAACCCCGCATTACACACTGGCTATATATCTCGGTCATAAGGCCGATCCTTACTTATGGAGTAGCGGTATGGTGGACGGCACTAGATACAGCGACAAATCGCGATAAACTCAGCAAAGTCCAACGAACAGCCTGCCTGTGTATGGGAGGAGCACTTCGCTCTACCCCCTCCGCCTCACTTGATGTTCTGTTCCATCTAATACCGCTGGACATTTTCAGCAAGCAAACGGCCGCTAATACAGCCATACGGCTTCAAGCCTCCTCTCTGTGGATCAATAATGGAATTGGCCACACCACTATTTTGAACTCGTTCAGAACTATAAACAGTAATATTGACTACACCATACCCCATCCTCAGTTTAATAACTATAGCTTCAAAGTGACTATACCTCCCAGGTCTTCTTGGGAGAATACATCATTTTTGAACGATGATCCTATAAACTTTTATACAGACGGATCAAAAACGGAGGATGGGGTTGGTGGAGGCGTATACTCAGATAGACTAAACTTAAGTCTCTCCTTTCGTCTACCAGATCATTGTAGCGTGTTCCAAGCTGAAATCCTGGCTATAAAAGAAGTCCTTTCCTGGCTTAGAGAAAACGTTATATCAACTAATGATATACGCATCTTCTCGGATAGCCAAGCTGCGTTAAAGTCCCTAGACTCTGTCTCTACTAACTCACTAACAGCCCTTAATTGTCGATTATCTCTTACGGAGATGGCTACACAGTTCAACATTCACCTTTTTTGGGTGCCGGGCCATAGAGACATTCCAGGAAATTGCAAAGCTGACGAACTTGCAAAAAGCGGAACAACTTTACCTCTGCTGGCTCACAATGCTAGCATAGGTATCCCCTTAGCTACATGTAAACTCATGCTAAAGCAAGATACCATAGAGAAAACAAACTTCAGGTGGAATAACACCACCACCTGTTTAGCGACAAAATTAATTTGGCCTAATCTTAGCGCCAGGCGCTCAAAACAATTAATCTCTCTGAGTAGATTGCACATTAGCTACGTTATAGGTGTCCTGACTGGGCACTGCTTAATAGGAAGGCATGCTACTCGACTTGGAGCCCCTGCAAATGATTTCTGTAGGAGTTGCATGGACGAAGAGGAAGAAGAGACAATCTCTCATCTTCTATGCACATGCCCTGCCTTATCACAAAGACGTAGAATCCACCTTGGAGACTACTACTTCAACGATACCAGCGATCTAAAAAATTCTGACATTATTTGTCTCCTACGCTTCATGCGAAGCTCCAATTGGTTCAACGAGTTAAGCTGATCAACTGATCCATGTGGTATCACAACGGACCATATTTTTGGTCTAAGTGTGTTGGACTTCCCAACCAACAGCCACTTTAACCTAACCTAGTAGGTATGATGACAGAAGATTTAATTATTCAACTATGTGGATTACATTCATAATATTATTCACACGATATAGGAAAGTTTGAGAGAGTGCAGTTTTTGGACAGTTGTTTTTGTCTGGGAAACAGCTCGCTTGAAAAACTAAAGTTTAAAACGTTCATCATAACGAAATTATTATTTAAATTCGGAAAAAATGCGTTTTGCGTAGATATGCATGTACCTACGTACCTACCTACTACCTACCTACTATGTACTATAGGTACCTAAATTTTTTTGTATCTATTCAGTTTTTTAAGGATTGGCTAAATTCGCAGAAAATTTAGTGATTTTTATATTAAGAAAAAAGAACAAGATTGAATCCGGAAACTGTCAACAATTTGATGGTCGCAAATTCAAATTTGAAAATTAATCCTATTTCATTGGATGGTGACGACAGGTTATATAATAAAATATTTAAAAAAAAATTTCATAGCTATGTAGGTTAGGTACCTACATTAAATATTTATGATTTATTTATAAGTTAAATATTTTTATTTATTTTTTTTTTGTTTAACGTAATCCTATTTATTTTTGTGCATTTACTTCTATTTCATTTCATTTTGTTTTCATAATATCATGTCCCTAGTTCCTACTTAGCTTGATTTATTCAATAAAAAATGTTAAACAAACTAATTAGGTATTTTTATTCATCTTAAAAGATCATAATTCAGAAACATACTGCTGCTTGAAAATCACAAAACCAACCACCAAATTTCGCATAGCAGACTTTAGGTTATCCAATACCCTACCTATCCACCGTCAACCTCGAATACATAATACACACTACACAAACAATCGAGTCGAGCACATTCGAGCATATCGATCGTGGACACTTTGTTCACGATCGCTTGACTCGTTTTTATTCGAACCAATTTGACTCGGTTGCAAGGTATACTCGTTTGTGTTCGTTTAATTTGTGTGGTGAATCACGAGTCATCATACTCGCGGCCAGAAAAACTCGTAAACATTTTCCTTGCGTTGACTCTGTTTGTTTGAACTCGCTTTTTTCGAGTGAGTATTCGATGTTCGTGAACATTACTCGACTCGTTTTATTCTCTGGTAGGTACCTACATTTGCTTGTTGTTTTCTGCGCTTGCTACTTGTGTTTTTTCTTTCTTGTGCGTGCGTGATTCTACCTGTGGCTTCGTCTGCGATGAAAAAAGAGCCCAAGAGTAAAATTAAATTTCAAATACAGAAATTGATGAAGAGAGCTTACTAACACAGTCAAATTCATTTACATGAGTTTTGAGTTGGCTGGTAGGGGACACCTACCCTTAATATAGGAAAAAAAGAGTATAGAAGAACTGGAACAAAGTTGGAACCTACAGAATTCAGAACATAAAGCGGCAGATCAAGATTGGGAGTTATCACTACACCGTTACTCCATAATGTCCATGGTCATTTTGGGAGCAGTTGCATTTAGTGCCATATTTCTAGTCCATTGTTTCCGATCCAGAGCAAAATCCATTCAGTCCTCCCGAAAAAATACACCATCACTAACTATTCTACCACTCCGTGAGCTGACCACTAGCGAAACGCCAAGGAAACGAGTTCCAGCAACACCACAGCCTCTAGCAGACACAACGTAACATCTGCACAGGTGTAGACATTATCAGCCAAATTAATAAACGTGGAACAGCGAAGCGTTAGGTCTTATTCCGTGGACTAAGTGCAAAATGTTATGAATAAAAGAAAATATCTAAAAATTGACGTGTACTAAGTTAAACGACCGGAGAAGGTGGTTTAGCGAAGGAATAAGAACCAGATATATCAAACTTATTCTGAAAGGGGAACTGTAAATGTAATTAAATTGTTAGATAGTAACAATAATTATAAAAACTAAATGTTATAAAAACTAAATGTTATTAATTGAACTAAAAAAATAATAATCAAGTTTAAATTAATTAACATTCAAAATGTATACAATAATTAAATTAAACCTAACTTTAAATGCAAAAAAAAAAAAAAAAAAAAAAAACAAAAACAAATGAACTATAAATGTAACCTGATTGTAAGATAAATAATAGTAATCATTATTTTTACTCGATTATAACCTTTTTTACACAATAAAGAAGACAAACAATGTTCTGGGGCCTAGTTCGAGCTTCCTGGGGGGAGGGATGTTGTGCCCCTAATATTACCCAACAAAAGGCATGACCCACTGCTGACTGTTGAATTATTTCAGATTATGAAATACTGAAACATTGTCGACAGCAGTTTCGCGTTGCACTTAATGTGACGCAACAATTCAGTGCGATCAACTTCCAGAATGCAAGTTAACATGCAGGGAGTTCCTGGTTGGCCTCCAGAACTCAGGGGAGTCCAGTTTTAACATTCAATCACGACGGTCTTTGATTTATCCGCAACATATTTTGTCTTTGATTTAATCACAACATAACACCCTTTCTTAGCTACTAGCTGCTTCGGGTGTCCCCAAGGTAGTCACTTAGGTCCACTTCTTTTTATTCTTACTATTAATGATGTTGAAATGGTCATCAAATACTCCTCTATCTCACTGTACGCCGACGATACCAAGTTTTTCAAGACATTTTTTTCGTTTGATGACTCTTCCTCTATTCCTCAAAAACAACTTGGAGCTTAACATTTCCAAATATCAATCTTTCACTATTTCACGCAAACGTATTAAATCTGCTCCCCGTCTCTATTTTCTTCATGATCAACCCACACCCACTGTTCAAAATATTCGAGACCTTGACTTATTATTTGACCAGGAACTCAATTTCGTCGCCCATACAGACGAAATAATTCTTAAAGCTAATTCAGCACTTTGCTGGGTGAAACGATGGTCCAAGGAATTCTCAAACCCTTATGTGACCAGGTCCCTATACATAACGTTTGTTCGCCCCCTCCTTGAATATGCCTGTCAAGTATGGTCCCCTTATCAAGATATTCATATTTCCAGAATCGAGAGCGTAGAACGTCGTTTTCTTCGTTTTGTCCTTCTTCATCTATGTATCTTGGAACAATCCATTGATCCTACCTCCCTATTTGGACCACCTTAAACTAATTAACTTAGATTCACTGGAGGAGAGAAATTTCTGACGTTCTCTTCATTCATCGTCTACTCTCCGGATCCATTGACTGCAGTTCGCTCTACAACTCTATCTTTTTTAACACTAACCCTCGTAATATATGATATCCTCGTCTGTTCTATCTAACCAGTAACCACCCTCCTTACTGCTTATGGCTCGAACGAAACTATCTCTTGCATGCTACGGAGTGTTAATTCGAACTTGTTTCGATTTTAACCTCAGTACTCCTTGCCTAAAACTTCGCCTCCTTAACCTGCCTCCTTCATCACGATCTTAGCTACAGTTCTTGGTTTTTAAGTCAATTAGCTTTTATTCAGCCAAATAAATGGGGCCTTTGCCCCCACCAAAAATTTAAAAAAAAAATGTTGCAACACAAAATTCCGGTTATATGAAAAGGAAACACACAAATATCAAAAAAAGAAAGATCATAATTAATAATTTTTTTCAAGCAAATCAATTAACATAAAATACAAATAAGAGATTTTTTGTATCCTTAGTAGGAATTTCGTTTCGTTCGTATACTAACACTGCATAAATTTCAATTATTTTAACAAACAAAAAAAACATATCAATTATCAAATCTGAACTTTGGAAACAAATGATAATGGAGCACCTTCTCTGCCTGGAAATTGTAATGCAATTTCATTTCACTTTTTTTAAAAGAATACTGCTTAACTGTCAAAACCATTAATATTGTCGAAATTACACGACTCGAGTTTATTAAATTTATTAAAAGATGAGTTCAAAATCCAAAATATTATAGAATACCTAAAAACAATTAGGTAAATCAGGTTTGCATTGAGCTTGAGCTACACATCAAATTATTTATAAATTTGGTCTCGCGTTAAAAAGGGTTCACTTTGACAGTAAATCAAATAACTTGCCTATATATAAATAGTTCAATAAGTTGAGAGACTTGTAAATCAATTTGAGCAAATTTGAGCAAATATTTGATTTTCTTCAACATCAACTCCGTGATCAAATAAACTGAACTGAACAACATTAAGGGCCAGTTTCACAGAGCACACTTAACTAAGTGGCACTTAATTTTCCCATTTTGGCACTTAAACCGCAGTTTTACTACTTGAGTAAGTGGAACTTAAGTGGCCAACATGGGAGACTTAAGTTTCACTTATTCCGATAAGTTTACACTGTGAAATTGGGAATTTGGCACTTAAGTGACACTTAATTCACTGTGAAACTGACCCTAATTTAACCGCCAACTGGGATTTGTCATTAAAAATATCTACATATTGTAATTTCAGACTAAAGAATGGTTTCTTAGACAGCTTCAGAAGTTTTGGTGCAACTATAGGATACAAATTAGAAATCACCAAGATTATTCATGTTTTTATTTTATCGAGCTAACACAAGTCATTTTCAATGTCCCCATAGTTACTCTATGAGTGAAATCTGTAAATTTTTTAAATATGCTTTTTGATAAAAAAAATTTATTATGGAATTTGTTGCTGGTAGTAAGTAGAATAATTTCAATAATTTTTTTTTGCGATATTTCAATTATGGGGCAGATTTTTTATTTATCAAAAAAGATGAGATTTGAGACCTATTAAGAAATCGTAGTTTTTGTTTCGTAAAGAAAAAGTTTGACTTCTGCGCATTGCTGAGCATTGAAATTAGGCTTTAAATTTACCTTGAAGTATTCTGATTCAGAATCAATCAAAAACATTTGCGACTTTTTAAGATAATATCAAAGAGTACACTATGGTGGCACTCCTAGATATAGAAAGCGCTTTCAACAACTTCGACACATCTGCAATCGCATCTGTGCTGTCATCTCTGAAAGTAGATGGTTCGTTTGGTGAATTGATTAATCAAATGCTGACTATACATATACGGAAGAGTTAAAAAAAGCAACTGTGGCACTCTTCTCATGTAAAAAGGCCATCGGCAATAAATGGGGTCTCGAACTCCGCATTGCTCACTAGCTATACACTTCGGTAGTCAGACCGATTCTAACATACGGTGTGTCAGTATGGTGGACCGCCTTAGATAAAACAACAAATGTTGGCAAACTAAGCAAGGTCTAATATTCAGCCTGCCGATGTATGGTTGGAGTACTCCGCACGACTCCTGTCGCTGCATTGGATATTCTGTTCCATCTCTCACCCCCGATATATTCTGCAAACAAAGGGCGGCAAGCACAGCTATACGTCTTAAAGCCTCCTCACAATAATCCAACAATGAAATCGGCCACTCCATCATTCAGATCACTTCCAAGTATTACAGATTACACCAACCCACAGCTACAGTCCCATAAAAACTATCAAGTTTGTTGAAAGTAACGTTCAATACTTATAACAATTACTTTGTTTTCAAACACTTGTGTTTTTAATAATCAATTTTAGTTTTGATCGTCAATTATTTTTATCGTTCAAACTATCATAAATTTTATTATTACAAATTTTCTCTCTAAATAAAGAACATCAACTTTTGTTTAAGGAATTGTTTATCTTCTGTTGGTACCTGCGATACAGATTATAGCTTTCAATAGATTATGAGACTTAATTGTACCACGGAAGTAAACTGTTAATAAGGAGTTGAAACATAAAAGTTTGTAAAAGGAATTAAAGAATTACAAGAATAATAATTTTGCATAAAAATGGAGGAAGCAACGACGTCGAAAATTTTAAAGCTTAATAATAACAACTACGCTAACTGGAAATTTAAAATGGAGCTGTTGCTTCGCAAGCAAAATTTATGGAAAAGAGTAATTCTAGGAGAGAAACCAAAACCAAAAACGAATGCAGGATTGGTTGAAAATCAAAAAGAAATTGAGAGCTGGGAAGACTTGGACGATGAAGCCAGAGGTACAATTGGTTTGTGTGTTGAAGATGATCAACTCGCCCACATTCGTACGGAAACAACAGCGAAAGCGACATGGGATGCACTGAAGAATTACCATGAGAGAAATACGCTCACGAATAAGGTATTTTTGATGCGATCGATTTGCTCGTTGAAATTGGAAGAGGGTGGTGATGCCAAGGAACACATAAATCAAATGCAGGATTATTTCACGAAATTGCGTGACATTGGTGAAGAAACTTTGTCGGACAAGCGAAACAAAATTTCAAGAAGAGAAGTCCAAATGTAAAATCGGCATACAAAGTCAACTCAATAGAAGAATCATCGGAAGAAAATAAGCTATGTGAGTATTCCACTGATTTTCTTTTCACGCTTAGTCATCCACATAAGTTTGGATGGATCATTGATTCGGGGGCAACACGACATGTTGCAAATAATGAATCTTTCTTTACGGAACTCGACAAGACATACAAGAGTTGTGTTGAGTTAGCAAATGGTGAATCGACCACAGTTCAAGGAATAGGTTCAGGCAGATTGACATTTTTGGATGAAAGTGGTAAGGTAAATCATGCAAAGGCCACTGAAGTTTTGTATGCACCAAATCTTACGGGAAATATGCTCTCTGTCAAGCAACTAACGAAGAGTGGCTTACGTGTTGAATTTGACAACAGAATATGTGAAATCAAGCGTGAAGGTAAGCAAATTGGTGTTGCAGATGTAGTTGGCTCCCTGTACATTCTGCGGCAACCAACCAAAGTTTGTGCGGTGCTTGAACATAATGAGGACTGCATTCATCAATTACATCGGAGAATGGGACACAGAGATCCGGAAGCAATTCGACAAATGTTTAGAAATGGATCTATCGAAGGGTTAAATATTGTTGATTGTGGAATCAAAGAGGATTGTGATGTGTGCATTAAAGGAAAGATGACCAGACTTAAGTTTCCAAAGTTATCCAAGACTGAATCATCGGAAACTCTGGATTTAGTACACACTGATGTATGCGGTCCAATGCAAACGGCTACACATTCTGGAAAGCGATACATTGTAACCTTCATAGATGATTATTCGGCGTTTACTATTGTTCGTTTGCTTGCACAAAAAGGAGAAGTTGAAGAAACAATGAAACAGTTTGTAGAGTTTTGCAAAACAAAATTTTCACGTAAACCAAAAATTATACGTTCTGATCGCGGTGGGGAGTACACCTGGAAAAGCTTCACAAAATTCTTAAAATCAGAAGGTATAGAACAGCAGTTAACAGCGGCGTATAGTCCACAGCAAAACGGAAAGGCTGAAAGAAAGAATAGGACACTAGTTGACGCTAAGTTGCCAAACAGTTTTTGGGGAGAGGCGATATCAACTGCGAACTTCATTCAGAATCGTGTCATTACCAGAACAACAAATATGACACCGTATGAGCGATGGAATAACATTAAACCAGGTATCCAACAGTTTCAAATATTTGGTTCCAAATGTTTTGTTCACGTTCCAGACACGAAAAGGAAGAAATTAGATAAGCGGGCAACTGAAATGATGTTTTTGGGGTATGATGAGCAAGCGAAAGCTTATCGATGCTATGACAGGACTGCAGGTAAAGTGGTGATAAGTCGGGATGTACGATTTTGTAGACCAGCAAAGGAAAACAAACAAAGTGAAATCTTGGTCGAGCTATCGAAATCTTTTAAAAATAGCAAATTTTCAAATGAAAAGCCGCTTGTTCAGAAGGAGGATAAAATAATTGAGACTGAGAAACATATTTTTCAGGAGGAGATATATGAAGTCAGTGAAACAAGTGAACCGCTATCTTTAAAGGAAGAACCAGATGAAAAACGTGTTTCGAAAAGAATTAACAAGGGTGTTCCACCCAAACGTTTATTTGATGAAATAAACACTTACCAGGAAATAACTGAACCGAAAAATTACACTGAAGCAATTGAATGTGATCAAAAAGAGCATTGGCTCGCAGCAATGCAAGAAGAATTAGAGTCACATGAAGAAAATGGCACTTGGGAGCTAGTTGATTTACCCCACGGTAAAAAGGCAATTGGTGGAAAGTGGATTTTTAAGCTCAAAACTGGATTAGACAATAAAATAAAAACTTATAAAGCCAGATTTGTTGCTCAAGGTTTTTCGCAAAAGTATGGCGAAGACTATGACGAGGTTTTTGCACCCGTTGTTATGCATACAACGTCTTGCTTTCAGTGGCAGCAAAAAAAAAAATGGTTGTTCATCACTTAGATGCAAAAACGGCATTCCTTAATGGAAAACTTACCGAAACCATATATATGAAACCACCACCAGGTTATGAAGATGGTTCAAAGGTTTGTTTATTAAAGAAAAGCATATACGGATTAAAGCAAGCAGCAAGATCGTGGAATAGTGCACTTCATAAAGTACTTGAAGAGGGCGGATTTCAACAAAGTTACAATGATCCGTGCTTATATTCAAAGAAAATTGATGGGTTTTTATGCTACATAATTATTTACGTTGACGATTTAATTGTGGCTAGCAAATCAACCGAAAATATTAAACAGATTGAAGACACTTTGAAGTCACATTTTAAAATGAAGAACTTGGGTCCGATAAGGCAATATTTGGGGATGGAAGTTGCAAAAGACAAATATGGTAACTATTCGCTGTGTCAATCTACATATATAATGAAAATTGCATCAGATTTTGGAATGAAAGACGCGAAAACAGCCAAAACTCCAATGGACGTAAGTTACGGAAAAGGACAAATAGAATCTTCTGACAAATTGGAAAACAATTCTCAGTACAGGCAACTAATTGGACGTTTATTATATCTTTCAGTAAATACAAGACCAGATATTTCAGCAAGTATCTGTATTTTAGCGCAGAGGGTATCCATGCCAACAAACCAGGATTGGAATCAACTAAAGCGTGTTGTTAAATACCTGAAAGCTACACACTATGAAATTAATGTTGAGTAAAATTGAATCCGATAATTTGTCATTGCATGGTTATGCTGATGCTACTTGGGCAGATGATAAGATCGAACGAAAGTCAAACAGTGGCAGAATATTTTTCTTGAATGGCGGTACAATTAGCTGGTCATGCAACAAACAAAAAATGGTTGCTTCTTCGACATGTGAAGCTGAATTTATTTCTATATCAGAAGCAGCTAAGGAAGCGAAATGGTTGCGTCAATTATTGGAAGAGATGCATGAACCAAACCAATCTCCGACACTCATATACGAAGACAATCAAAGTTGCATAGAACTAGTGCGTGATTGTAAATTTTCGTACAGGACAAAGCATATTGATACAAGATACAAACTCATAAGAGACATGGTAAGAAATGATATCATTGAATGTGATTACTGCCCAACAGAGGAAATGGTAGCCGATCTTTTAACAAAGCCATTACCGGAAGCTAAGCACATTTATTTAAGGAATAAATGTAATATACATTGAACGAGGAGGAGTGTTGAAAGTAACGTTCAATACTTATAACAATTACTTTGTTTTCAAACACTTGTGTTTTTAATAATCAATTTTAGTTTTGATCGTCAATTATTTTTATCGTTCAAACTATCATAAATTTTATTATTACAAATTTTCTCTCTAAATAAAGAACATCAACTTTTGTTTAAGGAATTGTTTATCTTCTGTTGGTACCTGCGATACAGATTATAGCTTTCAATAAAGTTACCATTCCTTTCAGATCTCTCTGAAAGGATCTGGCGTTCCTGGAAGATGAATCGATCCACTTCTATACTGACGGTGCTAAAACTGATGACGGGGTTGGTGGATGTGTTTACTCAGATAGGCTGAAACTAAGTCTCTCGTTCCGTCTTCCCAATCACTGTAGCGTGTTCCAGGCGGAACTTTTGGCGATAAAATAAGTCCTGTCTTGGCTCAAAGAAAACGTTATATCAAGCATAGATATCCGTAGTTTCTCGAATAGCCAAGCAGCCATTAAATCTCTGTATTCTGTCTCTACAAATTCAAAAACTGCTTTTAATTGCCGATCATCTCTCATGGAGATGGCACAGCAGATCAACTCGTCAAAAATGGAACTATACTACCTATACTGTCAAATCGGACAAATATTGGTATACCCACCGCTACGTCTTGTAAACTCATGCTAAAGCAAGATGCAATAGAGAAAACAAATCTTAGGTGAAATAACATTGCCACATGTCAGGCCACAAAACAGATCTGGCCTATGCTGGATCTGAAGCGCTCTAGGAACTTAATATCTCTAAGCAGACTGCACATTTGCTCCGCCATAGGTGTCATTAATGGACACTGTCTAATAGGTAAGCACGCAACGAGGCTTGGAGTATTTCCTAACGACTTCTGCAGAAGTTGTATGGACGAAGAAGAGGAAGAATCGATTCCTCACCTTCTCTATACATGTCCTGCTCTATCTCAAAGAATTCTACTACAATGATTCTAGTGATCTGGCAAATCATGACATTAGTAGTTTCTCGCGCTTCGTAAGAAGCTCTAAATGGTGCAACGAGTAGGAAGAAAGCTTCCTAGATTCCTGTGGTATCACAATAGGCTTACCTCCTGGTCTAAGTGTGTATAGCGTTTCTTCTGACCTAACCTAACCTTAGATAATATCAATGCAAGATATTAAAAAAAGTGAAAATAAAAGTGTGCCGCAGAACTTTATTATTGATATTACTGATTTTTTACAAAAAACTTATGTTAATAATTACTATTTTGGCTTAAGTACTAAACACTTTTATTATTTTCTAATCAAAGGCTAAAAACTAGATGACGCTATGTCTTCTAGTTTTTTAGATGACGCTATGTCTTCTAGTTTTTGAGAAAATTAAAAATAACTTAAACTTCTTCCAAAAATAATTTGTTTGGTTGTATTCACTTTTTTTTGTGTTTTAACAAAACAGTGCATTCACTTAAAAATTGCTTTTTCCAATGACTCAATGCAATAATAAACCAAAAAAAACAAAAATTTATTTTGACCATGTTTTTGGGAAATTTTTATTTTCGGATATTGTGTTTACTTTTACAAGTTTTTTGAAAATTTTATCGTGACCTTTTCTAATTTAAATTGTTCTTTAAATTCAATATGAGCTCGAAAAACGACACGACGGTGAAAATCGGTGTACGTCCGCTGGTGGAGCTGTCGAATGCATTTACTGAAATCGTGTTTTGCTCAATTTATGGGGACTGTAGAATAAGGAATGCAACGCGGCCGTTGCTGCAGCCATTTTACCTTCAGGGATACCTACATATACTCCGGAAGAAAAGTGAAATGAAATTGCATTACAATTTCCAGGCAGAGAAGGTGCTGCATTATCATTTGTTTCCCAAGTTCAGATTTGATAATTGATATGTTTTTTTGTTTGTTAAAATAATTGAAATTTATGCAGTGTTAGTATACGAACGAAACGAAATTCCTACTAAGGATACAAAAAATCTCTTATTTGTATTTTATTTTAATTGATTTGCTTGAAAAAAAATTATTAATTATGATCTTTCTTTTTTTGATATTTGTGTGTTTCTTTTTCATATAACCGGCAATTTTGCAACACAAATATCAAAAAAAGAAAGATCACAATTAATAATTTTTTATTAAAATAAAATACAAATAAGAGATTTTTTGCCATCTCCATGAAAGGCTGTTTTTGAATTTGAAGAGACAGAATACAGAGATTTAATGGCTGCTTGGCTATCCGAGAAACTACGGATATCTGTGCTTGATATAACGTTTTCTTTGAGCCAGGACAGGACTTATTTTATCGCCAAAAGTTCCGCCTGGAACACGCTACAGTGATTGGGAAGACGGAACGAGAGACTTAGTTCCAGCCTATCTGAGTAAACACATCCACCAACCCCGTCATCAGTTTTAGCACCGTCAGTATAGAAGTGGATCGATTCATCTTCCAGGAACGCCTGATCCTCTCAGAGAGATCTGAAAGGAATGGTAACTTGATAGTTTTTATGGAACTGTAGCTGTGGGTTGGTGTAATCTGTAATACTTGGAAGTGATCTGAATGATGGAGTGGCCGATTTCATTGTTGGATTATTGTGAGGAGGCTTTAAGACGTATAGCTGTGCTTGCCGCCCTTTGTTTGCAGAATATATCGGGAGTGTGAGATGGAACAGAATATTCAATGCAGCGGCAGGAGTCGTGCGGAGTACTCCGACCATACATCGGCAGGCTGAATATTAGACCTTGCTTAGTTTGCCAACATTTGTTGTTTTATCTAAGGCCGTCCACCATACTGATACACCGTATGTTAGAATTGGTCTGACTACCGAAGTGTATAGCTAGTGAGCAATGCGGAGTTCGAGACCCCATTTATTGCCGATGGCCTTTTTACATGAGAAGAGTGCCACAGTTGCTTTTTTTAACTCTTTCGTATATGTATAGTCAGCATTTGATTAATCAATTCACCAAACGAACCATCTACTTTCAGAGATGACAGCACAGATGCGATTGCAGATGTGTCGAAGTTGTTGAAAGCGCTTTCTATATCTAGGAGTGCCACCATAGTGTACTCTTTGATATTATCTTAAAAAGTCGCAAATGTTTTTGATTGATTCTGAATCAGAATGCTTCAAGGTAAATTAAAAGCCTAATTTCAATGCTCAGCAATGCGCAGAAGTCAAACTTTTTCTTTACGAAACAAAAACTACGATTTCTTAACAGGTCTCAAAACTCATCTTTTTTGATAAATACAAAATCTGCCCCATAATTAAAATATCGCGAAAAAAAATTATTGAAATTATTCTTCTTACTACCAGCAACAAATTCCATAATAATTTTTTTTTATCAAAAAGCATATTTAAAAAATTTACAGATTTCACTCATAGAGTAACTATGGGGACATTGAAAATGACTTGTGTTAGCTCGATAAAATAAAAACATGAATAATCTTGGTGATTTCTAATTTGTATCCTATAGTTGCACCAAAACTTCTGAAGCTGTCTAAGAAACCATTCTTTAGTCTGAAATTACAATATGTAGATATTTTTAATGTCAAATCCCTGTTGGCGGTTAAATTAGGGTCAATTTCACAGTGAATTAAGTGTCACTTAAGTGTCAAATTCCCAATTTCACAGTGTAAACTTATCGGAATAAGTGAAACTTAAGTCTTCCATGTTGGCCACTTAAGTTCCACTTACTCAAGTAGTAAAACTGCGGTTTAAGTGCCAAAATGGGAAAATTAAGTGCCACTGTGAAACTGGCCCTTAATTTTGTTCAGTTCAGTTTATTTAATCACGGAATTGATGTTGAAGAAAATCAAATATTTGCTCAAATTGATTTACAAGTCTCTCAACTTATTGAACTATTTATATATTTTAATAAATTTAATAAACTCGAGTCGTGTAATTTCGACAATATTAATGGTTTTGACGGTTAAGCAGTATTCTTTTATCTGAGTATATGAAAAGCAAAGCACCAATTAAGTTGACAGCTGAGTTGACAACCAAATTGAATCGTTTCTTTTTCATTTGAGGACCTTAAGGTAGAACTGTAATAGTCGGAAGATGTTGGAAGAAAATTCTCTCAGTTCACTTACGCATGGAGCGGTCGGTGAGCGCTCTTCACTTCCGAAAGCAAAAGTAAAAAATTGGTCGAAAAGAAGCAAAACTCAATTATGGGCACGTCATATGAATTCTATGAATTCGTTTCGTTTCGTACGACCACTAAGGTCGGTATCCGTCTATTATAGTTCTACCTTTAACCTTGAACATCTGAACATTAGAACTAAATCTATATAAGTTTATTAAAGAAGTTCAATTATATTGCAGTACCTATGAATATGCTAAGTTAAATAATTGCATTGCCTTAGACGTAGGTAAAGTTTTGTAACATAAATTTATAGCCTGAAATTTTACCTTAATTCTAAGACATTAACCTCAAAAATCCCATAATTAGAACATAAGATACCAAATCAACCCTTTTCGATTAGGTATTATATTTAAGTTGCTTCGCTAGGTTAATCCTACCTCTAGCCTGGTTAACCTTAATTTAAATACCTTGTCCTTAACCTTCAACATCTGGCCCTTATAGAACTAAAGTTATAAGTTATAATCAAAGAGGTTCAAGTATAGGTCTCTGTGCATATTCTAGGTTCAACAATCGAATTGATTAAGAGTGAAGTCAAGTTTTGTCACATAAATTTTGAAGCCTGACATTTAACTTATTTCAAAACCAAATCTTTAAGATCCGATTATTAGTACAGAAGTAAAAAGGCAACCAGACCAACTAAATCAATCCTTTTATATAAATGTACATACATAATGCATGTACTTATATAATTACGTAGGTATATGAATTTTGTTGGCGATGCTAACAAAGCCAATTTTTTGTATTCAATTTTTTAATTTATGCAATTATAAATTTTGATGAATTAAACCTAAACGTTTTTCACCTACACTTTTATGTTATTTCAATTATTTTTTAACTGAATAAATTAGTTTGACATTTTACCTTCATTTTAAAACCTTTATTTTAAATATCTGATTGTTAGAACAGAAGTTATAAGCCAACCAAACCAACCTAATCGTACCATTACGAATAAAATTTGCAAAATACCTACAATTTAATCAACATATGCAATATACATATATTTTACAGACATACCTAACCTACTTAATAATGTAGCTACGTATGTATATCATTTTTGTTCCCTATTCGAAGCCAATTTTGTTTGCCACCAGCCACAGTGCAGTGGTGGTTTTTTATTTTTATATATTACAGCAATGTATATTCTTTGTGGGTACGTTTTTTTCTTTTTGTTTTCTTGTTCCTCCCGTCATTTGCCGTGATGAAATTTGTTCTCAAAAGCCAATCTTTCACGTTTTTAGTATGAAATTTTGTATGCTTTTGCAAAAATTTTGATTCAGATTTGTAGCCTGTCATTTTATCTTTAATTATCTATCTTAATATTAAGCATCCGATAATTATAACCTGAGTAATAGGCTTCTAAGTGCGCTCAAATCGAGTGATTTTAAGATTTTATACAAATTCAACAATCCTCCACTGAAGCTCGTGTAGGTACGATTCATCGATTGTGTATTTAGGTTCATTTTGGTATTTTCTTTGGTAACACCAACCAAAAATTCGATTCTGAGCCCCCTATACACTAGAGTTCATTTCGTTCATCTGTTATATATTCATTCATTTGTTCATTTAATCATTTTGGTAACACCATATTTTTCTCAAAACGACCCTATAAACATTTTCAATGTTAAAAAACTAAGTAAATTCACTTCCTATCGCAAACCAAAATTGGTCCTGAATGTGATCTCTAAAAGCTACCATTTTATACTCATCAACTGACGAAACGGTTGCAATCTTAATACCGGGATTAATCAGAAACTAAGCTCTTGTGAATTGTAAAAAACTTTGCATTACAAAAAAAACAACAAACCGATTTTAGTTTTTATAGTTTTGGCCAGGTTTTTGGGAAATTTTACCTGTATGTGGCGTCTAGATAAATTTCATTTTACTATTGTATGTACAAGTGCGTTTTTTGTGTAGGTGTAAATCTCTCTTGAAATCGGGATCAGAGATTTTGATCCCAAATCATGAGGGATCGATTTTTTTTGGTTGCAAGGCAAGCGAAAACTGGTCCGGGATCAAAATCTCTCACAGGGATCGATTTTTTTTTTGGTTTAAAGGAATTCGACATTACATTTTTCAGCTCTAGCAGCTTTTTTTGACATTTCAGAATTGAAAATTTAAGGTAAGACCGCACTGGGCTATATATCGCACTAAGCTACAACTGCACTTCACGGCGCGGCACTATGCGATAAAGTTGGTAATCTGACCAACTTTGTCGCGACATGAAGTTTCGTTCAGTTTCGTTTGAAAGTGCGCGCGGTGTCGCTGAAATGCAGTTCCGCCGAGTGCAGTTTTGCCTTAAAACTTAATTCTAAAAAACTAATTTTTAAAAAAATATTTTGGAAAAAATTGAATCAGATATTATTTTGTGTTGCCGTTAATATAAATTAATCAAATATTGCAGCATTAGAAGAGAAAACTATACTATTTTTTTGTCAGATACCTAAGTGCTTTTCCTTTCTTAAAAACAACATTTTTCCCTTTTTCTCTTGGCTGACACTAAAGTATGATTTAATGAGCTAAAAATGAAGAAAAAACATGAGAATATAGCTTTTTACCGATTATATCGCTCTCTTCAGTCTGTCTTCATTTTGCTGATATTTGTATATTTGATATTTGTTGCTTTTCAAGTGGACATATTTGAAAAGTTAACTATTATAGCTTTACGCTTTCCTGCTTTTGGCAGAGTCTGAGCGAAGAGTTTAAGAATATAATTAGATAATCTTCGCGGTTTTAATGTTTGTACTGATATTTTTTTTTAACAATTAATTAAATTATGATGTTTTCCATTGGTACAAAAATCAATTTTATTTTTTTATTTATATCTGTAAAAAAGACTCGATTTTTGCATTCCATTCTGTGACTTTTACATCGATAAAACTCGTTTCGATATTCGATGATGATTGTAACAACGCGTCCATTTTTACGTTTTTCGATGAATTTTATTGAGTTAAATAACGTTACGTTTATTTATTGGTTAGGTACTTAAAAAAGTATTTATCACTCGATAGACATTCGGAAGAGCAAGCTCGTTAAATTGAACAATCCATTTAAACCTGCTTTCATTTTATTGGAAATTATTTTCTTCATATTTTGAACACAATTCTCACAAGCGAAATAAATTGAACAATTCACAAACCACACTTGAAATATGACAGCTTAAAATTTGATTGTTGTTAACACAAAGACGTACTCCGTAATTCCATTCGAAATTCTATTCGTCAGCATTCAAAATTTGTGATTCAAAATAGCTTTTAACGAATTTTAGTCCTTCAAAAATTTGGCGTTTCGTTAATTTTTTGTTAAGTTCAGTTCATCATACACAGATATCGTGACGAATATCTAGTGTGAACTATATCTAACAAGACTAGAATTCCTAATCATAAAATCGGAAGTTTTTATATTAAAAATTTGTACTCAAAATTCCCGACTTTGGAATGTGATATCTGATTATTTCATTTGTTCGGGGATACGAAATTTCGTGACTTATCGAGTCGATGTCAATTGCATTAGAATTCCGGGAATTTTATTCGATATTTGCTATGCGGAAAAGTTTAACTGAAAACCTAAATGAAAAAGTTTACAATTGAAGAAATCTATCAAAACTATTTTGATTCATACAAAAGAAAGACAAAGAATTTCCTCTATTGCTTTTCTTGTTCTAATAGAAGTGAGATGTTCTTTGTAGAATGACAATGAATCGGTATATAATGGTTTATATGGCCACCTGAGAACAAGAACTGTTTTTTTTTAATTTGAGACAGCGACGTTCTTGGGTACCTATCTTCTTGACGCTTACATACATTGGGTGCAGCCAGGTACACAGGAATTTTGAATTTTTTAAAGAATTGATAACTTGAACAAAATTCAAAAAACTGTTTTTTTCTTGTACCTGGATTTTGGTAATAAGTTAAGAAAATTTGAAGAAATTTCATTTTACTAAACGACCTTTTAACATGGCGACACGATTCTAATTTCAATGCACGCTTTCGAGTATCTTTCGACTAGGTTAGGCTACCTAGATTTTCATTTTCAGGTACCTTTCGAGTACCTATCCGAATAGATTTATGTAGGTACCCTAACACGACTAGTAATAATGCATTACGGATTCTCCTTTTACTTATTAATTAAAAATTATATTCATACCCGTCACAATCATCGCTGAACCCAGCACGATAGAACTCCAGAAGTTCATTGATAACATCATTTGTTGGCCTGTGGGCGCACTTGAAGAACGCATGCGTTCTTGAACAGCCCCAGTAAGTCCATCCATGCAAAGGCTCAGCAATAGCAATAGTTCTCCTAGGCCCGTTTTTTCTTGAGCCAAATTTGGGTTTATTTTTCCTTCATTGTACATAAAAAGCACTACTCCAGCGACAATAGTCACCACACATCCGTATCGTGTCCACGAATATGATTTTCTTCCTATCAACACTCCTAAAATCATCACTGGAATAGGTTTTGCAGATTTGCCAACCACTTGAGTAGGATATGGCACCCACCGCAAGGCCATATTCGAACTAACCATCCCCAAGAGGTATGTAAGCGAGCATACAGCGTAGTAACTAGTGGGTGTCGTGTCATCTTTTTGGGGTTTAGTCAGAAGCATTCCTAAAGATAAAGTTTAAATAATTTCGTTTTTAAAAATTAAATAAAGATTACCTTTGGCAAAAACAGCATTACAGAAGCACTGCACACAGACCATTGCCAACGCGCAAGTGAACCTCTCGCCTATTGTTCCGTCTTCATTCTTAGTTTCCCCATATCGTCCTCTTGTGATTTTCTCCTGGATTATTCCATAATAGAAATAACAAAAGAATATTCCCAAAGAATAGACGAGGAATTTGTATTTGTCATTTATCATTTTATGCAATCAACAATTTTTTCGATTTTTCAATTTTAAAGCCACGTCGAGGTTGATTGAAGATAAAAATCTAAGAAAATATATTATATCTATTTATATATTTATTATTTATGGACTTACTCAAACCAACCAATAGAATTAATATCAAAAGTATTTTTTATGAATATTTATTAAAGAAATATAACATTTTTTATAAATAATAATTCGGCTCTTGCTCTTGTAGTACACGTCAGAGATTTGATTGGGTGCGTTCAATCGATTACGTTTTACATCTGAATGGGCGGGTTCAATAAAAATAGCTTAACATCTGAATTTTCAGATTTCTGAATTTATGTCGTTGAACGCAAAAAAATCTGAAATTTCAGTCGAAAGTCATTGTGTCAAATTCCTGCGTTTACCTAAAGGATTTACATTGAAGCGAAATAAAATAGAACTTTAATTACATTTGTAAATTAAACATTGAGAGTGAGTAGTTGTGAGGATGAAAATATTTGTAACTAAATCAGCAACAGGTTTCATTACCTTCATTAAAAGTCTTTTTATTGATATTTATGACTTACAAAAACATAGAAAAACGTTCCAAACATCAATTAAAAAAATTGTTGATTTAAAAATTCACAAAACAATAAACAAAAAGTTCGTTCATAGAAATAAGTATTAAATTTTCATGACAAAAACTAAAAAAATCAACCACCAACAAGACGAAAATTATAAAGTCCAGCTTTTATGTGTGCTTTTGGCACTTCCCCCACCACAAACAACTTTCATCTGAATTTTCAGATGAGAATTTCTTGTCTGAAAAGTCATCTAACTTTTTATGACAGCTGGCCAATCAGAAGCTCCAAAAATTCAGAAATCTGAAAATTCAGATGTAAAACGTAATCGATTGAACGCACCCAATTTTCAGATTTCTGAATTTTTGGAGCTTCTGATTGGCCAGCTGTCATAAAAAGTTAGATGACTTTTAGTTACGTTTAGTTACGTTTGTGGTGGGGGAAGTGCCAAAAGCACACATAAAAGCTGAACTTTATAATTTTCGTCTTGTTGGTGGTTGATTTTTTTTAGTTTTTGTCATGAAAATTTAATACTTATTTAAATGAACGAACTTTTTGTTTATTGTTTAGTGAATTTTTTAAATCAACAATTTTTTTAATTGATGTTTGGAAAGTTTTTCTATGTTTTTGTAAGTCATACATATCAATAAAAGGACTTTTTATGAATGTAATGAAACCTGTTGCAGATTTATTTACATATATTTTCATCCTCACAACTACTCACTCTCAATGTTTCATTTACAAATGTAATAAAAGTTCTATTTTATTTCGCTTCAATGTAAATCCTTTAGGTAAATGCAGGAATTTGACACAATGACTTTCGACTGAAATTTCAGATTTTTTTTGCGTCCAACGACATAAACTCAGAAATCTGAAAATTCAGATGTTAAGCTATTTTTATTGAACCCGCCCAGTTGTAAAAAAATTAAATAGGGTTGTCTGCATTGACCAGGATGCACTTGGACGCAATTCTAGCTAGCACGAGTGTCGTAGGAGAGATTCTAACTAAAGAGGATGTCTACACGGCCGGAAACCGATTCATAACCAGTCGCACTTGGGGATACATTTCTTTGGTCACCATAACCTTCTTGACTAGGTCTTCATGTTCTGTGAGAACAGCCAAAGCGCTAAGTTTCACAAAATTTTATAACTTTTTCACAGATATGCGTTCAAAATTATGCGGTGGGATTAATACATTTAATTTATTCATAATCTTTTATTTATTTTTGTAAATAAAGTTTTCTAAAATGACAAAAAAAAACAAACAAAAATGAATGAAAAAACGAATGAAAAAAAAAACAAGCACAAAACTGAAGTGTCAAAATGTTTCACCGTGTTTTCCGCTTGTCCTATGTTAGCGCTAGCGGCGTTTAGTTATAGGTGGAACCATCGTGAAGTTGGCTCCTGGCAGTCCACATATAGTAAGTCAATGGTTGTCTGACTTCGAAATGTCAAAAGATGTTTTTATCTTTAATACGGTGTAAGCGACATCTTTGGTGGAGAAACTATAATATTCTTTGGTGTGTGAATTAAATGAACGTGAATGGCCGTTGAGTTTAAAAAATTATGGGAAACTAATGTCGAATTCCTTTCAACAAAAGAATCGAGTTTTTTTCTAAAAAGAATCGAATTTTTTCTGTCGTTGAAAGGAATACGAAAAGATGAAAAGAATCGATTTTTTCTTTGTGATTGTGTGTAGCAATTTTGAAGTAAAATTTCCAGAAAATATTCAATTTGGAAATTATTATTATTATTATTAATTGAAAAACAACGCACAAATATTTACTATAAAATTCACTGAAAATTCGCTGCAACCAAAAACACAATTTGTTTTCATATTGACATTAATTTCGAAATTTCAAAACTTACTATATATGGACTGCCAGGAGCCAACTTCACGATGGTTCAACCGATAACTAAACGCTTCTAGCGCTAACAGAGGACAAGCGGAAAACACGGTAAAACATTTTGACACTTCAGTTTTGTGCTTGATTTTTTCTTCATTCGTTTTTTCATTCATTTTTGTTTGTTTTTCTTTTTTGTCATTTTAGAAAACTTTATTTACAAAAATAAATAAAAGATTATGAATAAATTAAATGTATTAATTCCACCGCATAATTTTGAACGCATCTGTAAAAAAGTTATAAAATTCTGTGAAACTCTGCGCTTTGGCTGTTCTCACAAAGCATGAAGACCTAGTCAAAAAGGTTCGACTCGTTTAGGAATGGCTTGTTTGGGTTTGGATTTTAATTTTTATAATTTTTTTTAAATTTTAACAAATTTATTTATTTTTAGCATCCTCCATGCCAGTAACTGATGGCTTAATCTTATTCCCAGAAATTCAAAAATCTCGGCGTTGTTTTGTTTTGGAATCAGAATTGCATGCAGTTTATCTTGTTACTCCTTACTCAGTTTGCTATCAGTTACAACACTTGGATTGGCTGATGTATGTAAACTTGTGGGAGAAATTGTCTCCAGCTATGAAAAAGTCGGAGAACTTATTGTTGTCAAGGAATCGTTTCTCTTTCGAGCAATGTGAGGACAAACAAAACTCGACTACAAGCTCATGCAGATTCATGAGAGGTAGGTAGGTCCACAGATGGTGCCCTTCGTGATTTATCAATTTACTTGCTTAGGTTCTACATGGCTCTGGCGCTACAGGAACTAGTAAATGAAACTCCGGTTAATACTGTCGCAGCCAAATACAAATGTAATCGTAGTATGCTACAGAGCTTGCAACAGATGGCCTCAATTTTTGCCGAGGTCAAAAATGAAAAAAAAACTTCTATGGGAGGTACTATTACTAACCATTTTTTTGCGTATAGTTACCGTTGTTTTGGTCCTAAAAAATATAAAAAATGCTATATGTAATAAATAAATTGCGAGACCCACTTTTTCCTACTTCCAATGGTTTAATCAAAATTGATATCGATTTTTTTTACGAATGCATAAATTGCTTAGTTCTTGCATTCAGGTGGCGAAAAGTATGTGGTTATAAAAAAATAATAAAACCGTAATACCGCTAACCTGTCCTGACAAACGGTCAGGCAGCTGTTAAAGCAATTAATTCGGCTACAGGATTACTTAATACTCTTATCTGGGTTCCATGTCACTGTGGCATTGAAGGAAACGAGAGAGCGGACGAACTGGCCAGGCAAGACTCAGCCTTCATAGCTCACTTGCGGAAAGAGTTAACATTCCTCCTGGAGTTATAAAGTGTAATATATTCTCAATTTTTCTAAATGACCGAACAATTAATTTCTCACCAATAGGTCAAGCTATTTATGGTATCAAAATGGCATAATCTAACGCTACTTGTTACTGAGCTGGGTTGCTCGTGGCCGCAAAATTCCACTCCAGGAAAAAATGTTGTTTTTCACATCGAATAAGTGACTGGATCTGAATTTGAACTGCAACAAAGTTTTTTTTGTCTTTTTTTAACCAATACAAACATTTTTCAATATCATAGAATATCTATGTTTAGGTTTTTAATACTAACTAATAAAAATAATTAATGTAAATTCTTTTATCAAAAATAGTTCAATAAAAATTCTTACAAAAAAGTAACTACTAATAAATTTTCAGCTAAGAAATAAACAGTCAGCCTTATTTATTAACTCGTTTTATCGACGGAGTAAATTTACTCCGACTTTACAACGCCTCTAATCCTAAAAACCCTATTTATAAAAAAAAATAAACGAGTATTAGAGGCGGAGTAAGCTAAAACTGGTACATAGTAGGAATAAAGCCGTAGTAAAGCCGTTTTAGTATCTAAATGTCAATTTGACCTGACATTTAGAAACTAAAAAGGAGTGTAGAAGATTTTTTTTAATTTGTTTGTTACTAATTGTTAGACAAAATAGATTTTGCATTTATAATAAATTTAAATTATTTAAACGTTTTTGCTGCAGCAAGAATAAGACTATAAGCAGTACAAAACTCGTTTTAATCTCATGGCACTGAGAAAAATGCGAAAATTGTGAAACAATTAATAGCCATAGTTCGGCCTTCCCTAAATGACGATGAAGTATCTATGAACATTTAAGCAAATATATTTGTTTTTATCGTAATCTGCAAATTATTTATTCGTTTAGCTTTTGAGAACCATTCCAGTTTTCAGGCCGTTTTCTTTTATTTTGTTCATCCATTTATTTCGTAAGAAAAACCATCAATAATAATTTCTTAAAATGAATAATTGTGGAAATGTGGGGTTTTTTTTACGTTTGTAATAACCAGAGTTTTAGATTGGTCATTTTTTTGGTAATATATTTGACATTAGGACGGTGTAGCTAAAACTGCCAAGAAAATATTTTATAAATAAGAATTTGTTTGACGTGGCGTAAAGACGGAGTAAGTGCTTCGACTCGGTTTAACTATTCCGAGGTTTAAACGAGTATTAGTGAAATCTAATAAATAAGGCTGACTATGCATAGTTAGACTGCGTATATCATTATAAAAATGTCAAATAAAAACAAAACTAAATTGTGTATAATACACGTTTTTTAGGGCATTTATCAATTTTTGACTGCAGTATTATTGACATCGGTGGAACTATTGATAAAATGTACCGATGAGAGTCGGCTCTCTCCTGAAAACATTTGTATCGATGAAGTACCTCCCTGCGATTTACTACCAGCTTTGGCAGATGATATCGATTGGGAAGCCATTGGTGTGGATGTTTTATGTCGATCTAAAGTAGGAACTCCTGCTTCATTTGGTTGCTGTTGTCGACCAGATGGAGTAATCGAACCAAGAATAGAGCGCAAAATAGAACTTGCTACTTAATCGTCGCTGAAAGAAAGAGACGACGAGGTAGCAGTTAGCTTAAGGAGTTCTTTTTTAAGAAATTCACGCAAATTAAGTTGCTGCCCACCATCGTCAGTTTGTGTGTTGTCTCATGAGCCGTTTGAACCCGCTGTAACAAAGTCATAAAAATTTAAATCAAAATAGAAAATCAACCAAAGTTATGTACCTCATGGAAACTGTTTTCGGACACTTGGCCAAGATTATTATGTCTTCTTCTGGATGTAAACACCGATTGTTCCACATTTGACGAAGTACTGCTGCTTGGAGCTTGGTTTTCCATGGTCTTCTTTTTCATGGTACTCGGCCACTTAATTCCAATCCTTTTTAAATCTTCTTCCAGGTTAGTTGATTGCTCATCCGTCGATATTGCGCCTGAAGTAAATTGTTTTATGCCTGAAATTTCAGCTTGTTGTTTGCTCTGCAAAATTATTGAACAACTTTCAATTGAACTTGATGCTTTGTCATCATTTTGTGTCGGTTGCTGTTGAAATGGTTTTATTAATATATCTCGGAGGTTTGAGTTCGTTTTCAATGTTTATCAATGATGAAGATGATGAACTGTTTGAATTTGAAAGTTTACTTTTTTCCACGTTATCCAGACTTTGAGAGTCTAGTAAATCTGAAATCGATACACCAATTTTGTCTAGATATTCTTTCCCAGTGGGAAATCTCTTAAAAGAAAGATTTGCTAATTTTAATGACGCCAGAAGTTCCTCCGCTGCTTCTTTATTTTCGCTAGATGAAGATTTTGTAAGATATTTGCTAAATGAATGTCTAAATTATTAATTCTAGCATATTTTTCAAACGAAGGAAATTTTCTGTACGTGATTTGCTCAGTTTGATGGTCGTTTACTTGAACAGCGGGGTCTTTAACATTATGAACATGAACTGATGTATTAAGTCTGGATGTTGCTGGTGTGTCCACTTCAAAAACTGTGGAAAGTTCATGGGGCAAGTCTTCGGGAAGTTGTGGACAATAGCGGGCTATAGAAATAGGTGGTTTCTTAAACTGTCCTGAAAGCGATTGGTTGGATTATTGCACTTGACGCAAATCATAAATAGGGCTTTCACGCGATTCTTGAACTGTTATGGGTCTAGACAACGAAATCCCACTATCTCGACTCATTCCAGTCAGTTTATATTGTTGTGGACGCCCAGACGCTCGGTAAAAAAATGAAAAATATATTGAATCTGCCAACTTCAAAAGTGACAGCTGGTACTGCATGAGCCTGACAGATGAGTTTTTGGCACTCTTTTAACTCAAACAGATTTCTACAGTGTCTCAATTTGTTCGTGTCGTTTTTTTATGTTTAGTACATGTTCGCTAGTTTTGCCGGTGACGTTTACACGATGAAGTATTCCTTCCATGAAGTTTGCGAAGTTATTGGGGAAAAATGTCCAATATAAAAGAAGTGTTTATCGATTAAGTAAGGATGTTTGTTAACTGCGAGGTTAGATAAGTAGGTAAAATAGATTTAGTTAACACGAAAATGTGTGAACCCACTTGCAAACTGGGAGTAGGAAGATAAGCGCCCTCTATCAGTGGAGAAAGGTACTAGATGAAAGAGCAGAAAGGTAATAGATGAGAAAGTTAGGTGAAACGTCAGGGATGATGACAGGCGGATATGATTTTAGCGAAACGTCAACGTCAATCGAAGTCATATGTCAGAATTTGTGCAACGAGGTGAAAAAGACGTCAATTGTTCCTTCCGAATCGAAATTTTAATTATAAAAAAAAGAATCCTTAAATTTCTTAAAAATCATTTAAAGTAATTTAAGTATTCTTTTGGCCTTTGCAATTTCTGGTGCGTTATTTCAACGATCTATTAAAATTTTTGTGTAATTGTTAATTTTTGTAACTTTATTTTAAGATCGGTTTGAAGAGAGGTTATACTTGCCATTTTTTTTTTAAAGCCGGATCCGACCTATAACCTTCCTAAAAAAAAAATTAAATTAAATATCCGAAATAATTTGAATAGGGTGAGTTGCAAAAAAAAAAAAAAATTTTTTATTGTTCATTTGTGCTAAAAAGAAAACAAAAACTCATTTCAAACAGGTTTATACATCCTACAATTTTGTTCTTTTGGCGGTCCCAGTTTGACAGCGGAGCGCTGGGCCGCCACCGCCATTATTTATTTTACTTTGTGTTACTGGATTGTCTATTCATCGTTCGTCCCAACGTTTAGTCCACTGTTACATTATTCGTTCACGTTAGTGCAGCTTGTACGCACAAAGATCTTCATCCCTGGATGCCCCGCAGTTTTGGTGAATATCCAACATCACCAGAGTCCAGGAGATCTCCTATTCCTCGTAACGAAGACACTGCTCTCTACTGAAGTACAAAGAAAACAAAGAGAAACAAAAGTATAAAACAAAACATAACCCTTAATAAAAAGAAAAAGAAACACAAACAGGTACGAGATTAGACTATAATAACATACACATTAAGTATATACGAAGAACAAAATAAGAAAAAAAAAAAAGAAGAAATTACTTAAAATAAAAGAGCCACATTAAGTCCGGTTCGGCGAAGCTAAATTCAATTATACTTGCGATAAATCCATAAAACCCTCCAATTGTTCCTGTGTTCCAGTCGTTCCAGTTGTTATAATAGTTATCATATTTTTTTTTTGTACTTAATTATCAGGCGTTGAAGTTATTTTTCTTTGATTCTTGTTTATTATTATTACTTTATATATAATTTTCTTTACAGCCATGTCTTTTTTTTTATTTTTCAATTATTCGTTATTTCTTACTTTAAACTATTATTTACTTTAAGTCAATTACAAGTGTAAGTGGAATCTATTAGGTTTTCCAATATTGTTCGCGTTCCGTCCCGAACTTTATTATTTCGTCCACCTCCAAAGAGCTCTCTGTAGGTAGGGAATTGCGATACGTCATTCTAGTTTTTTTTTAGCGCACCAGAAAGGGTGTTCATTCCAAAATTTTGTTGGGAAACTAATTAGTTTCGCGTTGATTGTTAATTTTTTATTTTCCTTGTTTTTTAGCGTTCCGTATTTTGGCTGTTCATTTTCCTAGATTTCTAATGATTTACTGTTACCTAGAATTAAAAATAACATCAATTAATATCTGTTACTAGAAAAATAAAACTTCACGCTATGTTTATGGAAAAAAAAAATTGTCTTTTTCTGTTTTGCGTAAGCAAAACATGAAGGCTTGAGGAAACATTTTTTAGGGGTGCCTAAGGTAGCCAAAACCCTTTCGGTGAAGATGATATGAACCGAACGTGATCATCCTCCGTCATCGGGGAAATCTAAACATGGCCACAGATTTCCATGGTTGGGTGGGTAATGGCCACACTGCAATAACATCAGCAGTGCCCTTGGTGTGATGAGGGTCCGTCCGCGGTCTTTGAGACTAGTCCGTTTATTTTTTTTCTAGTTTTGATTCTCGGCCTGATTCATGTTTTTTTGTTAGCAGGTGAGGTTAAGTTTCGGGGGCAAGATCCCCCCCCGTCCGACGAGTTGACGCCGTGCACCGCAAGCAGGCCACGTCCCTCGGAACTTAACATTCAACCCCTTCTAGTCCAAACACTTCCTACCATGTTTTCCTATCCTTTCCTTTTTCCTACCCTACCATTTTCCAGCTCTCCCCTCCTCTTGCCTCGCAACAAAATGGCGCCCAACGTTTGTCGTAGTTTCAGTTCAGTGATAGTTTAAACCAAACTTGCTATGGATTTCTAAGGATCGTATGTCTGCAACAAGAAAGTCACGGACATACTTAGTTGTATTGCGACGATCACTTGGAAATTCATAGCGACAGCGGGTAGTGTGTGTATAGTCGTTTTTCTGGAGTTGCTGTAGTATTTTCAGATCACGTATGTCTGCACCAGGAAGGTCCTTGACGCACCTGGGTGTATCGCGATGGGTTTTGGCGACCTGCAGTAGCGATAGAAAACGTGTTTCGTCTTGTTTTTCCTTATTCCTTTCCTTATTATTTTTTTTTTTGCTTTTCAATTTAAATTTTCAATTTCTTATCCTTTCGTATTGTCCTGGTAGTTTATTTGGACGCAGTGACCGTGTTTGACGAGTCGTCGAACATTGATGCACCGTTCCAACTTAATTGTTTTTTTTTGTGAGTTTCCCTTCCCGTTTCATGTCTTCTAGCAAAGTCCTAGGGACAGACTAGAATTGCGGGAACGGAGAGGAAAACTAAGTCATGTAATCGTGAGTGTTTCTAATTTTTCCCCTAAAGATCTCACCACGCCAAGGGATTTCGTTCGTCTGTCTGAAGTCCTTTCAAGTAGTGATATCATTAGTAGGTTCATATCATGTCGAACAAAAAAAACCACCGAAGACGCTACCTGAAGCACCCCGTAAGCTTATACAACGAATTTCAATCAACTTAGTTGATAATTTCTTTCAAGGAAAGAAAAAAAAAATCGTTCGTTTTGTTTATAAAACCTTATTTAAGTTCAAGAAAAGTTTCTGTTTATAATTGCTCTTTTTGGTTTAGGAACAATATTTGAGTTATCCAAAAAAACAATATATATATATATAAATATATATATATACACTTAAGTTGGTAGTGCTTAAACTAGCACTAAAACTACTTAAAATCTACGTTGCATATATCTATATCCATAGTTATTTATTCTTCGTTTGAATTATTCATTTAACGAAAATTTACTGTTCGTTACCAAAAGTTTATCGGTTATTCATATTTTTTTTGTTAGTTACTTATTTATTTTGCTAATTTATTATACTACCTTCCAAGATTTCTTATTTGATTGAGTATTTTCTTTCGTCGAAAGAAAATTATACTTTAATTTTATAGGAAACAAAGATAGAGATAAACCTACAAAGTTTTCTAAAACATAGTTTTTTAGAAAAGATTTTTGTTATAAGTTTGTCTTCGTTTTGGTTAGTATAAGTGTTTTAAGGAATAGCTTTTGTTTTCTTATTTCGGTTATTCCTTTTCTTCGTTATTTATTTAATTAATTTCTCGTTAGATTTGGGTACCGCTTTCTGCGTTATATATAGTTTTGTTTGATATATTTCTTTAGTTCTTTCGTTACATATTTAGTTATTACCTTTTTATTAATTATATATTTCATAATTTTTTTGTTATACAACTCGTTATTTATTTATTGTTTTTTTTTTCAATACGATCCTTCACTTTTTGTTATTTATTTATTCATTGAGTTTTTTTTGTTAACAGTTCGTTACTTTTCGTTATTTACTTATTTTTTTTTACTTTTTTCGTTATTTATTTATTTATCTTTCTTGCAACTTCAAAAAAAAAAAATTGTTAAACTTTCATTCTACGAGAAAATTCTTTTAATGGTTAGTTTTGTTCTACGATTTGTTAGGAAATATAAAAATACCGTTTTTGCAAACTCACCGTATTTTATTATTTATAGTTTTGTTGATTTTTGTTGAGCCCCGTTAAATTTTGTAAAGATGGCTTACAGCAACCAAGAAGAAGAAGAGCGCATCCGTAGGCTGATAAGAGACACTGAAATAAATGAACAAGTGAGAATAACTAGGTCGGTTTCAGAACATTTAGATCCTACCGCTAGGCAACAGGCGATGTATTCACCTCTTATTTCTGAAAGACATCTCAGAACCACTTCGAATCGAGTCGTTTCGTCTGACATCCCGATCTCTGACAGTCGAACCAATGCCTCTTCTGGCACAATTTCTGCTCCAGATTTTAGCAACCTTAGTGGAATGGAAGCTGGAATAGCAACTCCACGAGATAGTATTGAGTCCATGAATAATACAGTTAGGCAAACTTTTGATGCAAGACCAGCCGCAACCAATGTAGGTAGTTCCAGAAGTATCCTAGAAAGATTGATGCAAATACCCCCACCTCCTGTAAGTAAAGTTAAAGAAAGAACATTAAATCCTGAAGATTTAAAAACATATATTAATTTGGCTTTAGTAGAAGGTTTTTCTACTACTAAGCAAGCTATTCAAAGGGATATTACAAATACCTTAAAAGAGGAGATCCAGAATCAATTGGGAGCATTTCTTAGAAATTTAAACCTAGGAAATAGCAACCCATCAGCTACTATCCAAACGCAGAGAGCACCCGAAAGATTGAGTGACCCTGCGCCAGCAAGACAGCCACCTGTGCAGCAAAATCCTCCAGCTGATTCAGGGAGAAATTCTTTTGTTCATTCCGGTCAACCGCGTAGGAGACCGCCACTTCCAACGAGAAGTTACGATAGAATGTATCGTCCTGATACTTTCCAGGAAGCAAACATTCCCAACAATAACTCAAATCCAACATACAATTCAAATCAGTTCGAATACCAGCCAGAGTATTACAATCCGGTACTGTCGTCGAGATTCAAACCTCCGATTAGGGTCGATAAATGGGGTTTGAAATTCGATGGTCAGCCAACGACGATAACGGCTGAAGATTTCGTGTTTCGACTTGAAACACTGCAGAGCCGATATGCATGTCCATGGGCGGAAATTTTGCGAGATTTCCATCTACTTCTCTCAGGATCTGCTCTCGAATGGTTCTGGCAATTCAACATGAATAATTATCGGCCTGACTGGCCAACCTTGAAAGACGGTTTGATGCGCCAGTTCAAGAACATTCGATCAGACTTTGAAATTATCCGCGATATTATGGATCGTAGGCAGAATTCCTGGGAGAGTAGTGAAGATTTCTTCGTAGCCGTAAATAAGTTGAAATTTCAGTTGAGAACTCCAATTGCAGAGATAGAGATGGTGAAAATCCTGAAAAGAAATTTGAATGACCGCATAGGAAAATTAGTATTTCCACAACCAATTTTCTCCTTGGATCAGCTGAGGACCGCCTGCAAGGAAGCAGAGCTAGCATTTCCGAGGAGAGAACAGGATGTACAAAGGAAGGTCACAAAACCCCAAGTTAAATATATGGCCAACGAGCTGGCAGTTGAAGATGAGGGCCGACCATCTGAAGAACAACTGGCAGCGTACCATTTTAGTGGGACTCGTCCGAAAAATCCTCCTCGGAAGTATGCAGATCCTACAACACTAGTGTGCTGGAACTGCAAGGTGCAGGGTCATACATACTTCGACTGTGAGTCTGAGGTGCGAAATATATTTTGCTATAAATGTGGTCAGGAAGGTGTGATAACTCCACGTTGCGAACGATGTACTCCGGGAAACCGATCGCGGGACGCGAAGACTCCGGGGGAATCGCGTACCGATCCGAGTCAAAACCCCCAATAAATTTAAAATGTCCAGAAAATCCTGAAAGGGAAATATTCAAAAGCCCTCTTGCCGAAGAGGGCGAACGAAAAATAAAAATTTTAAAACGAGAAACAAAAATCAAAACCAATAATACTAATGAAAAAGTAAAATTAAATCAATTCCAAATTAAGCCATTGCATGTCCGTATAGAAGAATATAACCAAGCGCGTAATAGAATTTTTAACAGTAAAACTTCGGTACTGTCGAAAAATGTACTGAAAGCTAGAGCCCGTTTTAAGGTGAGGAAAGAAACACAAAAGAGAATTTCCTCGACCGTTTTAAATTTAAATACTGATTCCAGACCCTACGCTAAAATTAAACTAGGTGAGAAAGAAGTTTTTGGATTGCTTGATAGCGGCGCTAGTGTTAGCATATTTGGTAAGAATTGTATGCAGCTAGTCAGAGAACTCCATTGCAAAATCACTCCATACCAATCAGGAGTTAAAACCGCGGACGGCAAGAGCCAATCTATAGTAGGTAAAGTGGAAACAAAAGTACGATATAAAGATAAAGAAGAGGAAATAACCTTCTATCTCGTTCCAAATTTGGACCAGGAGATCTACCTTGGGGTAGACTTCTGGAGAGTATTCCAGCTAGCACCAAGTATAGTAAGTAGTATCTTGGTTGACGAAGAATTAGTTTCGTCGAATGCTCATCAGTTAAACTCTGCTCAGCAGGCCAGACTAGATGCAGTCAGGCAGAGATTTTTGTGTTTCGACCGGGATGGTCTTGGAAAGACGGCGCTCATGGAGCATGTTATCGATACCGGAGATGCGCTCCCTGTGAAACAGCGTCACTACCCTGTCTCCCCAGCGGTACAAGCCATTTTGTATGAAGAGTTAGATCGGATGTTGAGTCTCGGCGTTATCGAGGAGAGTGAAAGTCCTTGGTGCTCACCAGTAGTGCTTTTGCGGAAACCAGGCAAAAATCGACTTTGCCTGGATTCTCGCAAGGTGAATGCACTGACTAAGAAAAATGCAAATCCTCTCCCCCATATCGAGGGACTCATCAGCCGACTACCCGATACCTACTACATTAGTAGTATCGATTTGAAGGAAGCATTCTGGCAAATACCGTTGGAGAAACAGAGTAGGGAAAAGACTGCCTTTGCGGTACCGGGAAGACCCTTGTACCAATTTACAGTCATGCCTTTTGGGTTGTGCAATGCAGCCCAAAGGTTATGCCAGTTGATGAACAAGGTGATTCCTGCACGACTTAGGGATCGTGTGTTTGTGTATCTTGACGATCTGCTTATCATGGCGCCAGATTTCGAGACGCATATCACCTTGCTAAGCGAAGTAGCCGACTGCTTACGCAGGGCTAACCTAACCATCAACATGAAGAAATCCAACTTTTGCTTCAGAGAGCTTAAGTATTTGGGCTTCATAGTTGGTGGTGGGAAGCTTAAAACCGACCCTGCTAAGGTGGAGGCCATTGCGGACTTCCCGCTCCCCAAAACCCCAAGGCAGGTTCGGCGGTTGCTGGGCTTGGCAGGGTGGTATCGGAAATTCATAAAGAATTTCTCTAGTCTGACGGCACCTCTAACTGACCTGCTTAAAAAGAGAAACGAGAAGTTTAAAATGACGGATGAGGCACTGAAGGCGTTCGATGAACTAAAGACAGCGTTAACCACGGCACCGGTCCTCTCGCATCCGGACTTTACAAAAAGATTTTATATCCAATGTGATGCATCGGATGCGGGAATCGGTGCCGTACTATTCCAAAAGAACGATGAAAACGAAGAAGTTCCGATTGCGTACTTTTCGCAAAAATTTAGTAAGAGCCAGAGAAATTTCAGTGTGACCGAGAAAGAGTGCATGGCAGCGGTAATGGCTGTGAAAAAATTCAGGCCGTATGTTGAGGGCATGGATTTTACAGTAATTACCGACCACTCCAGTCTCCAATGGCTCATGAGCATGAAGGATCTTAGTGGAAAGCTCGCCAGGTGGAGTCTGCTGCTACAATCGTATGCCTTCGACATACAGCACAGAAAAGGATCGCTAAACGTAGTTCCGGACACTCTTTCTCGGGTACATGTAGATTCGCTGACTATCGAAGAAGTTGCGCCGTGGATTGATTTGGAATCCGAAGAATTCCTATCCGAGGAATACACGAGTTTAGTTGAAACCATTAAAGAAAACGCAAAACAGCTACCCGATCTAAAGGTTGAAGACGGATTTGTTTACAAACGCGCGTTTGTTAGTGGAGGCGACGAGATCATGACCGAACACAATTGGCTTTTGTGGATACCATCAGGTCTCACAGAAGAAGTTATATGTAAGGCACATGATCCACCACTGGCCGCTCACGGTGGTATTGGCAAAACATTATATAAAGTTCGGCAACACTTTTATTGGCCCAATATGACCGCCCAAATACGACAATACGTTTCTAATTGTGATATATGTAAACAAAGTAAAGCGTCAAACCAAGTTTCTCGTCCACCTATCGTTACGTTTTACTGTTCTAATCGTCCTTTTGAGAAATTGTATATTGACTTCTTAGGTCCCTATCCTAGGTCAAAGTCAGGAAATTCTTATGTGTTTGTGGTTTTAGATCATTTATCTAAATTTGTATTTTTAAAAGCATTGAGACAAGCGAACACGTCAAGTGTGATTCAATTTTTGCGTCAAGACGTTTTTAATATGTTCGGTGTTCCGAGTGTTATCCATTCGGACAATGGGAAACAATTCTTGTCAAAAGAATTTCAAAATTTACTATCCAAATACGGCATAAGGCATTTTAAAACTGCTAGTTATGCACCGCAATCGAACGCGTCAGAGAGGGTCAACCGCACGCTGTTGGCCGCTATCCGGTCGTACCTAAAATCCGACCAACGCGATTGGGATTTGCATCTCAGCGATATTGCTTGTGCACTGAGAAGCTCAGTTCATAGCTCTATCGGTGTGTCCCCGTATTATGCTTTATTTGGGACAAACATGATAACGCACGGTAGTAGCTATGAACTGGCGCGAAAACTAAACATGGTGGACGATAGCGAGTTGTTGATAATCCCCCGACAAAGTCGATTGCAGTGCATACGAAATCAAATCCGCGAAAATATTTTGAAAGCAAATGATAAATCCGCGAAAACATATAACACGCGGACCAAAAAAGTAAAATTTATGCCCGGACAGGAAGTTTATCGGAAGAATTTTACTTTAAGTGATTCTTCAAAATATTTATCTGCGAAATTATCCCCAAAGTATATCAAATGTAGAATCGCAAAACAAGTAGGAAATAATATGTTTGAATTGGAAAATTTATCTGGGAAAAAGATCGGCATATATCATGCTAAAGATCTTAAACAATAATTAATTCACTTCACGAAGATTCAATAAAAAAAAAAAAAAAAAAAAAATATATACAAATTTAAATTTAAACACCCAAACTTTAATGAAAAAAAAAAAGAATTTAACGCACGTATTTCCATCCTTATGTATAGTAAATGTTTTGTTTAATTTATCTTCACAAAGTATCTGAAGATTTATTCCAGTATGAATTATTTCGAAACACCGTATTTGTTTTTTTTTTAAAAACCTTACACCCACTACCTGAATGTTAATAAATTCGTTATGTCCAAAACTCCTTATTTGTTTTTTTTCACAATTCACATAGTACCTGATTTGTGTCTTCTAAATTACACTTTTTATTCACTGTAGCTGAGAAAAACTAACTACCTAGTCAAAACAAATTTATTTATTTATTTTAGTAGTTATTTATTTATTACATGCTTATAACTAGTCAATTATTTATTTATTTTAATTATATACTTATTTATTAACTTTTATTTATTCTAGTTTATTAATTAACATAACTGTGATACAAAATCCGCAATGATTAAAATCTAATCTGTGATAGCTAATCCGTAATGATTTAAAACTACTGTGATATTTACAAAGTAGTTAGGAAGTAAAATCTGTGATATTTTAATATTAATCTTTTGCATGTTAGTTTGAAATATTATATTTTCTTTATGTATATCTATTTATTTATTAACTAATCTATTTTATTTACTATTTATACTAAACGCTCACCGTAGATGTAGATGTAGTGGGTGGCGGCGTAGGGAATATCCCATATACTCGGGTTAATAATTGGTTGAATGGAGCACCTGTTGTTCAAAATGATGCTTTGTGCTGAAATCCTTAAAATTGATCATCGCCTCGCATATCTGGAAATAATAATAGAAAAAGAACAATTGTTACTCGCAAATAGATCTTCCTTAGGGGGTTGACTTACCTCGGTTAAAAACGTAGATTATTATTGTAGGTTGCGGCTGGGCTAGTATAACATCGAATGAATCTGTAAAAAAAATAAAAAAAATTTCAGTTAAGTAAATGATTTTTTTTTGTACTCAGATGTACTTACTTATGTACTGTATTATGGGCGTCCTCCACCAGTAACGGTACTGTTTTTTTTTTGTTGTTTGCCCGGCTGAGTTGAGCGTGGGTAGCTCCCCACTTCATGAAAAATATCCCTTGATGAGAAACAATAATCTTTTGTTGAAATCGGCCAGAAAGCTAGGAAATTTAAAAAGAAAAGAAATTATTAATATCTAATGTTACTCACTATAATAATAATATAAACCCATGTAGGCACTGTAACTAGCTAGATAAATGCTTTTGTTACCTAAAATGTCCGCCGCGATGCCGAGGAGATTGATGAATGTTGTTTTGTTGGTTATCGTGATAATCCGTGTTTTTGTTTGTTTAATATTTGCAGTCATCTAGAAAATAAAGGAGAAATAAGATTAATTATATCTTAAATTGAATATACTTAGCTATATTAAATTTTAAGACCAAAATTACTTACTAAATAATTTCCTGCTTTCCCTTCTTGCTGCCGATGATGGTTACTCGTTCACATTCGTTGTTTTTTTTTGTTTTTGTTTGAGTAATTCGTTCAACTGTCAGTTGAAATTAGGTTTAAAATGGAATGATTTTTGAACAATTAGAGTAATTCACCACTTTTGAGCTAAATAAATTCACCTTTTATTGGATTAAAAGCAATTTCGCCCAAAAGATGGTGGAATAAAGCTACGGGCGACCTTTTCTTTCATTCTTTCATTGGAATTTATCCAATGAAAGCACGAATTTTGTTGTGGACGCCCAGACGCTCGGTAAAAAAATGAAAAATGTATTGAATCTGCCAACTTCAAAAGTGACAGCTGGTACTGCATGAGCCTGACAGATGAGTTTTTGGCACTCTTTTAACTCAAACAGATTTCTACAGTGTCTCAATTTGTTCGTGTCGTTTTTTTATGTTTAGTACATGTTCGCTAGTTTTGCCGGTGACGTTTACACGATGAAGTATTCCTTCCATGAAGTTTGCGAAGTTATTGGGGAAAAATGTCCAATATAAAAGAAGTGTTTATCGATTAAGTAAGGATGTTTGTTAACTGCGAGGTTAGATAAGTAGGTAAAATAGATTTAGTTAACACGAAAATGTGTGAACCCACTTGCAAACTGGGAGTAGGAAGATAAGCGCCCTCTATCAGTGGAGAAAGGTACTAGATGAAAGAGCAGAAAGGTAATAGATGAGAAAGTTAGGTGAAACGTCAGGGATGATGACAGGCGGATATGATTTTAGCGAAACGTCAACGTCAATCGAAGTCATATGTCAGAATTTGTGCAACGAGGTGAAAAAGACGTCAATTGTTCCTTCCGAATCGAAATTTTAATTATAAAAAAAAGAATCCTTAAATTTCTTAAAAATCATTTAAAGTAATTTAAGTATTCTTTTGGCCTTTGCCAAAATTTTTTGTGTAATTGTTAATTTTTGTAACTTTATTTTAAGATCGGTTTGAAGAGAGGTTATACTTGCCATTTTTTTTTTAAAGCCGGATCCGACCTATAACCTTCCTAAAAAAAAAATTAAATTAAATATCCGAAATAATTTGAATAGGGTGAGTTGCAAAAAAAAAAAAAAATTTTTTATTGTTCATTTGTGCTAAAAAGAAAACAAAAACTCATTTCAAACAGGTTTATACATCCTACAATTTTGTTCTTTTGGCGGTCCCAGTTTGACAGCGGAGCGCTGGGCCGCCACCGCCATTATTTATTTTACTTTGTGTTACTGGATTGTCTATTCATCGTTCGTCCCAACGTTTAGTCCACTGTTACATTATTCGTTCACGTTAGTGCAGCTTGTACGCACAAAGATCTTCACCCCTGGATGCCCCGCAGTTTTGGTGAATATCCAACATCACCAGAGTCCAGGAGATCTCCTATTCCTCGTAACGAAGACACTGCTCTCTACTGAAGTACAAAGAAAACAAAGAGAAACAAAAGTATAAAACAAAACATAACCCTTAATAAAAAGAAAAAGAAACACAAACAGGTACGAGATTAGACTATAATAACATACACATTAAGTATATACGAAGAACAAAATAAGAAAAAAAAAAAGAAGAAATTACTTAAAATAAAAGAGCCACATTAAGTCCGGTTCGGCGAAGCTAAATTCAATTATACTTGCGATAAATCCATAAAACCCTCCAATTGTTCCTGTGTTCCAGTCGTTCCAGTTGTTATAATAGTTATCATATTTTTTTTTTGTACTTAATTATCAGGCGTTGAAGTTATTTTTCTTTGATTCTTGTTTATTATTATTACTTTATATATAATTTTCTTTACAGCCATTTCTTTTTTTTTATTTTTCAATTATTCGTTATTTCTTACTTTAAACTATTATTTACTTTAAGTCAATTACAAGTGTAAGTGGAATCTATTAGGTTTTCCAATATTGTTCGCGTTCCGTCCCGAACTTTATTATTTCGTCCACCTCCAAAGAGCTCTCTGTAGGTAGGGAATTGCGATACGTCATTCTAGTTTTTTTTTAGCGCACCAGAAAGGGTGTTCATTCCAAAATTTTGTTGGGAAACTAATTAGTTTCGCGTTGATTGTTAATTTTTTATTTTCCTTGTTTTTTAGCGTTCCGTATTTTGGCTGTTCATTTTCCTAGATTTCTAATGATTTACTGTTACCTAGAATTAAAAATAACATCAATTAATATCTGTTACTAGAAAAATAAAACTTCACGCTATGTTTATGGAAAAAAAAAATTGTCTTTTTCTGTTTTGCGTAAGCAAAACATGAAGGCTTGAGGAAACATTTTTTAGGGGTGCCTAAGGTAGCCAAAACCCTTTCGGTGAAGATGATATGAACCGAACGTGATCATCCTCCATCATCGGGGAAATCTAAACATGGCCACAGATTTCCATGGTTGGGTGGGTAATGGCCACACTGCAATAACATCAGCAGTGCCCTTGGTGTGATGAGGGTCCGTCCGCGGTCTTTGAGACTAGTCCGTTTATTTTTTTTCTAGTTTTGATTCTCGGCCTGATTCATGTTTTTTTGTTAGCAGGTGAGGTTAAGTTTCGGGGGCAAGATCCCCCCCCGTCCGACGAGTTGACGCCGTGCACCGCAAGCAGGCCACGTCCCTCGGAACTTAACATTCAACCCCTTCTAGTCCAAACACTTCCTACCATGTTTTCCTATCCTTTCCTTTTTCCTACCCTACCATTTTCCAGCTCTCCCCTCCTCTTGCCTCGCAACAATCTTTCCCAAGACGTGGAGCCGTTTCAGGGGATTTTTTTGGTAAAATATCTACAGATTTCACCAATTGTGAATCAAGAATTTTACTAGTGGATTCATCGCTATTATTTCGAAGTTCTGGTAAGTCTCAATACTCCGTAGAATTTCGACCATTCTCACTGGAGGAGGAAAGTGTTGTCTCTAGAATTTTCTGTTTTTCTTTTCGCACTTTGCTGATCATGTCTGTAAGCTCGGCGATTCTTTGGGTGCAGTTGTCTGTCATTTGAGTTCCTTTATCAACACGTGAAATTGGCTATTTATCTTCTTTGAATTGAGTTTTTTGGTTTTTAAAAGGTTTCCTAAGAGGTGGTTTGAGAGGCTTTTTAACCTCATCGTCTTTCTTTTTACTTTTTTCATCTTTAAGAGCTTTTTTCCAAGCAACTTCTACAGTTTTGAGGCTAGAATCAGAAGAACTGGTCTGACGCAGGGATTCTTCCAATTCTCCAATAAAACTGTAATTATCTACAATAAACTTCTGTACATTTTCCAACCGACCCGCTGCTAATCTCTCTGATTCTGCAGCCGACAAATTTGCTATTGTATTTATAAAGGAATTAGAATTAGGAATTAGATATCAGAACTAGAAACTCCAAGTGCATTGATGGAAGTTCTTGGCATGCCAAGCAATCGTTGAACATAGTGCGCCATAAGTGGATTCAGATTGGAACTTTTTTTTTTTAAATGTTCACTTTCTTCCTCGCTAGGTGTTTCGGATTGTTTTTTTGAAAGAACTTGCGTCTTTGAAGTGTTGGGAACTATTTTCAAAATTTTGTCAACATTGTTTTGAATTTTACTAGGAAGACTTCGATATGAAGTTGAATTTGAGTCAATCGACCGAACTGTTGTAAATTTTCGACGAAATTTTTTTAGATTTGTACTTTGAATTAATGTAGACAGTTTCCTTGGACTTTTAGACGGCATTCTATTAGTTTTTTTTGTTTTAGAATCACTCTTAACTTTAATAACAATTTTGACTGGTTTTGTGTCCTACTAAAAGAATTACTGCATCATACATTCCAATTGTTGTGTGTCGGGTTGTAAACGGCTTAGTGATTGAGCATTTTAATTACCCAAGTCACCACCACCTATTACGATTACATCGTAGAACTTTTCACTTGATTTTCCACTGAAATATCTATTGACAAAAATTATTGGACAAAGACATTTTCGGTTGAATCACCATTTGTTTTCCAAATTTAAACAAAAAATATAATTATAAAAAATAAATTTACCACGCACGACGCATGACGCAAAATGTGAAATGAAAATTAAAATTATACACAAACGTCAAAATATAAATTTTAGCAAAAACAGATTGCTCAGTTTTTTATAAGAAATAACAATAGATGTCCGTAGTTTCTATGGCAAAAAAAGCTTGCTCAGACAAAGTGGGAACAGATGGCACTGAAAACAGTTACTTCTCTTTGCCGCGTGTCCTACCATAGCGCTCATGTCACTAGTGAGAGGTGGAACCATTTTCATTTTGGAATTTGTATGGAAATGACGCTCGACTAGCTCTCCATATAAAATAGGTCAATGACCTATACGGTTAAGTCTGCTATCCTTATGCCACCTACTTCTACGGTAACGTCAGTTATTGCGACCTTTGTGCCTCCGCCTTTACCTGTGGTTTCAGCTCCGGCTGTAGTTCTTCCCACCGCTTGCAGCCCAGCTATGTCTTTGGAAAACTTGGCTGCAAGCACTACAAATACATATGTTAGAAATTATTCTGTTAAAGATACTCCTTCATCGCACATTTCCCCTTCGCAATTTCCATCCCCCAGGCGGTTTTCTTACAAATCGTCGCGAAAGGTAAATACGGCAAAATATATCCCGAGATATATTTTCAATACACCCACTAGGCTTAGGAAAAACCGGGAATACCAATTAAAAATGAATTTAGAGAAACAAATGGATGGTTTTAAGGAAGAGGTGCGCACTTTTTTTTTGGTGCAACTTTTCCACAAAGAAAACGCACCTTGGGGTTTTAAGGCTAGGGATTTATTTTAAAATTTTTTTTATAAATCACCAGCATGCTACAAATACATGCTGAGTGCAGGCTTCAGACTGCCATCGGTAAGCACCATTTACCGATGGCATTCAGAGATCCGGCTGGCTGCAGGATTCAGCAAACCAATGAGGGACATGCTGACGACCAAAGCTCTAGGGATGAGTGCAATGGAAAAGAAGTGTGTACTCCTTTTTGATGAAATGGCCATAAAAAAAGAACTGGAATTCAACATAAAAGATGACATTATTTATGGACTGACGGACTTTGGAGAATACGGAAGGAACGACTTGGTAGCCTCTAAAGCGATGGTATTCACATTAAGGGGCTTGAACCAAAACTGGAAGCTAGAGCGTTGCTTACTACATCGGAAGCCCAAATGGAGAATTGCTATCGGAGATGATAGTCGCAATTATTCCTGAAGTAATAAATTGTGGTCTGACAGTGGTTGCAACAAGCGGTGACCAGGGATCGATCAACCTGTCAGCTTACAAAAGACTTGGGCCACCTAACTTTTTAGAGACAGAACCATTTGTGGATGTTCAAGAGCAAAGAGTTTATGATTACCCACATCTTTTTAAGAGCGTGCGTAATATTTTGCTAAAATACAACATCGTGATAGGACAAGACACCGTAGATTGGAACGTCATTAGAAAAATCTTTGATCAAGATAGAAATGGGACGTTTCAAGTATTTTACAAACTAACGAACTCCCATGTCCGGCCGAACAATTTCGAAAAACTGTCGGTTAAACTTGCCACACAGGTTTTCAGTGAAAACGTGTACACTGGCATAGATTATGTTTTGAAGACAACGGATCTCTTCAAAACAGAAGATGAGAAAAGAAGAGCTGAGGCAATGTCCAGGTTTGTTAAACAGCTCAATGATCTGTTTGGCAATCTGAATACCGGCCGACTCTATTCTAGGAATCCAAACAAACAAGCTCTTTCCGATACCACAGAGACTCTTCAAAGACTAAAGAGTGCTACAGAATGGATATCAAAATGGAGATCAACGAGCATCATTACAATACCACCTTGTTTTAAAGGATTAAAACAAACTCTGATGGCGATTGCGCAGATGTGGGAACATATAAAAAGCCAAGACCAAAGCTATGTTCTCCTTGCACATTTGAACACAGATGTTGCCCAAAATTTGTTTTCAATGTTGAGATGCAACCGAGGATCATACGAAAGGAACCCTTCGGCTTGGAGATTGATTCGCAATCTCAAGCTCATCATTTTCCAGAATCTATCTTCAGCAGAACACTCTGGATATGAGGATGCTGGAGTGGCACCACTTTTAGATTTAGATGACATAGACACGACAGACGAGATGGAGATAGAGCCGAGTATGGAACCCATTAAGAAAATGTACGATGAAATTTTTGAAGAAGTTTTAGGATACAACAACGAAGACCAAGAGGAAGAAACCACTGAAAAGACTGCTGAGTCTCAAAAGCTACAGGCTGGAGCTGCTGGATACTACGCCGGATTTGCAGCAGCTAGATTAAAGAAGAAGCTTAATTGCGAAGTTTGTTCCCAGTTTTTGATTGACGAAGTTAATAAAGACAGGGAACAAACTTTGTTAATTAATTTGCGCGCCTACAAAACCACCGCCACGACTTCGGAATTCGGCAAATTGACAGTTCCATCGATTCTTTTCGAAGAAACTGTTCAAAATGCCGAAAAGATTTCCCATGCCAATTTTCCGGACCGGAAAGACAATAACATAGTAAAAACATGGTTGCCACAAATAATGAAGGACATCGAGAAAAATTTATCGGCTTGCTGAAGAAAATCAACAAAGAACTGAAGGAACCAAACAAAATTCCTCGTCCAGCGAATAACTGACGGCCAAATCTCATCTCGCAAACAACGTCTCGTCCAGTTTCTAGATTTAATGTAGTTTTTAATTTTTCATTCTTTATTGTATTTAGTATTTTAAAAATATAAATAAATATGTATATTACCAACATTAAATACTTTGTGTTATTATTTATATTTAATATTTTATTTACATTTATATTTAATACATAATATTTTTCTTTTTTTTAAGGTAATAGGATGAGGACCAACAACGGCCAACAAACTTTTATAAATGTATATAAATTTATCATGTAGTTATATAGTAGTGAGTAGAATTAGAATGAGGACCAGGCCGCCCGGGGATACCTAACTAAAAAAACAACGATTTACACGCTTTTTTAAGTATGCGATATATTATGTAGTTAAACAAAAAAAAACAAAAAAAGAAACCAAAAAAATTAGTTGTAGCGAGTAGTATTAGAATTTATAAACGCTTTTTGAACTATGCAATATATTATATAGTAGTGAGTAGTTTTAGAATGGGGACTAGGCCTCCCGGGGAAACCTCAAAAAAAAAAAACGCATCTAGTATTCTACCCCACTGGGTGATGTGGAAAAGAGTACAATAGCCGTGTTTTTTTGCAAGCCCGGGGGGAATTGGATGAAAAAAACGACGTCGGTGCTAAACAATTAACATGTTAAATGCAACAACAACTAATCCCGGAGAAATCTCGGGGTTTAACTTAAGCGCACCGAAAAACTGTGTTACCGGCATGAATTGCATACATGTTATCGATAGTTTGTATGAAAACTCCATGTTTTTTACTGTCATGGCGTCGCTAATCCCCGCTGTCGTTTTTTTCAACCAATTCCCCCCGGGCTTGCAAAAAAACACGCCTAATATGTTATGGTAACAATCGGGTAAGCTACTTTTTGAAATTTGGGTTTCCAGCTATTTAAAATTAAAAGACACTGACGAGATATCAGGTAAGCTACTACAAATACATACAAACCAAACATCCAACAAGCTGATTTGAATATCGATTAAATGTTGGTATGCAAATTATATTTCCAAAAAAATTTTGTAACCCACCCAGTTTTTTCATTTTTTAAGACCAAAAATAACGGTTTTTCTTGTAGGCTATGAAGTTGTGAAGTGTTTCCTAATCTGGTAATCTGCCTGACGGTAAGTATGTGCATAGCTGTGCTCAAGGTGGCCAACACGTTCATTAGGTGTTTTGTCTGATAAGTATGTTGATTTGTTTCCTTCGCTGGTAAGACAAGAACCTAGACCAACAGACTCACTATTCAGCGCACTATCAAATACATTGAACCGACTAGGACACTTTTATAAGCTCACATGAATTTATTGATTTGCGTCAGCCAGCACAACACACATTACAAATCCATGTATTATTGGCCTTGTTGAGGGCTTTTAAAGATTTATTTATTCAGCTGGGATCAATGTAGTTTTGGAATCTTATGTAATGAGTTGCAGAAGTGAACGAACTTTGTCTTGTGTCCAATTGTGAAATTGTCTAAAACATATTTATAAATGAGTAAAGAGCTTAAAAGTTTAAAATATTTGTATTAAACTTACTCAGCGACTTCAGTTAGGGTGTCCATGATGTGAAATCAGCTTTTGGCATCCACTTTCGGTTCATTGGAGTGTCCAATGTCACACCTAAGGTGGACAACACAAGAGGATCAGCTGGCAGCCCAGAATCTTCTCCCGCAAGGGATTTTGTAAGCTGATGTACAGCTGCCTTGGCCATACCTTTGACAATCGTACCTGGTGTTCCCTTGAGAGCTGGCTTGTTACTAGTCAGAGCCAATACTCCTCTATCCTTCAGATGTTCTGCTGCAACGGCGACAGATGTAATCGATGTCCAGACACTTTGGCGACACATCAAGTCTGAACTCTTAGCCAAATCTAGGGGTAGACAAATAAGAATTCAATCCTCTTTTGGCATTGCCACCAGCCCATCCTCCAGCTACGCAAATGACGGCATCTAATTTCTCACTATTCAGAGCTTCACCGACTTGAAATCACATCTGTCTCTTGGTCGGTCCAAGATCCATCACGTGGCACCACAATAGTTAAATCAGAATTTTCGTTCTCACTAATTCAATTTTTCGAGTTTCACAAAACTTAATAACAACAAAAATCTTACAAAGTTTGTTTTGTTGGCCTTCAATTCAATCAAATTTGAATTGAATTTTTATTGAGACTTAAGAAAATTTTACAGGGTACATTTCATAATATATATTACTTAGCAAAGCTATGTTTAACTGCGGCTATAATGTATTGCCTGCTCTATCTAGTTACATTTTTGGAAAGCCTCGTGGCTGTCATTTATAATATATAAAAAATATATAGTCATTCTGCTCTTGCTCAGGAGCAATATTTCAGTTGCAGGCTGTTGCAACGGATAAAAAATATACATATATACAATACCTACAAATACCTTACAAACTAATATGCCATAGAATACATTTATACATATATATAAAGATTCATGTTATAGAGCGAGAACGCTCTATGTGGAATTTTCAAAATTAATGAAATCACTTTTGCATGAGTTATTTAAAGACGATTATTTAAATACAATTTCAATTATTACATAAATTTACTTCTTACGAGTTGTTTAAGTTAATTTTAAAGCACATGTTGGCGGCAAGGCGATAGAAAATGTAAAAAAATCTGTAAAAGGGTATAACTTAGTAGAACACTAAAAACAATAATGATTGAATACAAAAGATAATTCACTTAAACTTTTAACATATTATGAGCAGTTATAAAGAGATAATTATTCACTTTAACAAATTTTCTTGTGATATGATGGTCATCTCACTGATTTGGCATGATGTGGTCATCCTTTGTCCATTGTTGTGATGAAGGTTTGTCATCTGTTATTAGCACAAGGGGTGCTGGTAGCCTGGGGACTAGATTAGTAGTTGCTGGAGTGTATGTATCTCCGGTTTTGATCCAGATGGAATCCTTCCCCCAGTGAAGTTCCATGCTGGGATTTCATGTGGGCAATACTTTAGTCACGAACACATGTTACAGTTGCTAGCGGGTAATGTGATACCACGCCAGAGTCCCGTAATTAACGGGATTGGCTTCAAGTCTAGTTCAAGCGGCACAGCTTGGAAACTCGTTTTTCGGTTGCTGGAGTGTGTGTACAACTCCTGTTACCATCCAGATGGACACCGCCCCCACAGAGTACCAACTTTCGATGTGGAATAATTATTTAGAAATAATTTACTTTGCTGTTTTTTTTTTTTTAAATGATTTTGCAAGGTTGTGCCACTCGACACAACCTGCTTCGTTGCCTCCTACTCTCAAACTCTCAATTCAATCAAATCAGAAACGCAAATGACAACTGCGAAATTTTCATACTCCATTACTCCTTTTTATTTCTTATTAGAATATAATTAAATATATACCTCTCCTTCTTTAACTTCTATGTCTACACTCTGCAAATAAAAAAAATGTTGCCTATTCCCCTGCAAAAATCTGACAATGTTGCAGATTTTATTAACAACATCAGCGAGCACGAGCGCCACCACCAGTCCAATTACCGCGTAAAAAAAACGACTCCATGAGATTACTATAAAGTTTATATACAAAGCTATAAAGTTTATATACAAAGCTAGAATTTATAGTTTTTTGTTTATTATTGTTTTCTACGAGATTATTTATACTCGTTTCTATGTTAACTAAGGCTTAACTCATACTGGAGCTGCCAGCAGAGCGGAGATGCGAGAAGTGAGCAGAGCGTCGAAAACAAACAAATGTTTTCTTATGAAAGCTCTCATACTGAGGAGTCTAGCAACGAGGTAGCAGCGCTGCTATAAACGAGCAGAGCGGCGCGTTCAAACAAATTTGTTTTCTTCGCTCTTATCGAAGTAAAGTTTCATGAAGAAATTGAATATACAGAAGAATTAAAGCGATATTTTAACGGAAATTAATTTAAATTATGATAAAAAATAATTTAAAATAATTAAATTTCATAGATTTGATTAAAATATGCATAGTTTTCAAGAGCTTATATTTTAATTTCTCTTATAATAGACCTTATGGCAAAGATTCTGTCCCGATGAAGTTCCATGATTGAAATGGGTAGTTTGGTCGTCCCAAATTATTCAAAAAAATAGATGTACTACCTACACAGTACACATATTAAAGGTAATATCATTAGCGTGTTCATTTTTGTTCAGTTCTGCGCATCTGTCAAAATCAAGTTATTATGGTGGTAAAATGGTGGACCCAGCGTTTTTTTAAAGTAAAACTTCTTTTGCGGCATGGGGGTAAAAAATTTTTCTATGGAGCTGTCAGTGACATGTCAAACCGACATACAAATTCCCGTCACGAATTTCAAAATTCAGCGTCACAATTTTGCAAATACTTGCCCTGTTGTCGTGAAAGAAGTTTTACTTCTAGCGTGTGTACATAAGTACGCACACTCTTTTTTTTTCAATAAGTACCAATTTTTGAGCAAAGAACTTTACAAAAAAATAGGTATACATCATTTCAGTTTTAAATCTCATAATCGACTATCAACGCTTCAGTATGTGATACCTATTCTTTGATCAACTCCTTCTTTCATCGACGCTCTGTTCACCTCTCGCATCTCCGCTCTACTCGCAGCTCCAGTATGAGTTTAGCCTAAGTCATCATGGTCTGGATAACCAAACACATATTTGAAAGCTGTTCCTAAAAAGTTAATAGATCTAGTATGCCTAGTATGTTCTTTAAATTAGTTTGCTAGATTCTTGATTTTACTTAACCAAATTTTTTCTTCTTGTGTAGGTTGATATGTACTAGCTATGATATTTATGTAAGGTTGAAATATCGAAGTCAGGTTGGTTGCATATAACAAATAAGTTTGTTCTTTAAATAGATACACGTCATCTGTTTATGTAAGTATAAACTTCTTGTTGAGTAACTCAGTTATATGAGTGTTTCCTTGCCCTTCTTGACTCTGTACAATTCCTAGTAATGTTAGGAATATTAATATTCTCGTGATCTGAAAAGTGATAATTTTGTATGTTATCCTTATGAATTTGTATTCCTTCTTTAGAGACTATAGTGTCTCCTTTATCTTCATCTACTATTCTTGTTATGTATCTGGCGTGGATTTCTTTCTAACCATTATCTTATCTCCTTTTTTATACTCTCTGTGTCGAGTGCCTTTATTTAAACGTTCGATCACTTTTTTGGATGCTGAGTTCAGTTTATTTATTATAATTTCACTATTGCTATATTTATTTTGGTTAAAGAAAATGTCTCTAAATTTCAAACCTGTAACTGAGTGTATAGAATTATTTAACTCACGCACTGTTCTAAATATTTCTTGTTTTATTCTGAATTGTGAATATTCTAGACAGTTCAGTTATTGTACCGTTTACACGTTCGACTTGACCGTTCGCTGTTGATCTGTATACTGGAGTTTCTACTTTAGTTATGTTGTATTTCAAACACATTTGATTCACCATTTTTTCTTTTTTGAAGCCCTTCTCGTTATTTGTCATGAGTCGTTCACACTTTGGGAAATAATTAGATAAGACCTCTTCCATAACGTTGTACAGTCTGTTTCTAGTTTCGATTTCCCGAAGGATTATATATTTAGAATATTTATCTACTGTTACAAGGAAAGTATACTTGTCATTGAAATGAATGTGTGTTCCCACATGTGTTGGTATTTCTGAATTATTCAGAGGTTCTCTGAGAGGATTTCTTTCATATTTTCCAAATAGATATGCTATGCATTTTTTGTTAAAACTCTTTGCTTGTTTATTTAGATCGGGACAATAATATTTCTCCGAGATTTCTTGTATATTGTTGCGTAACCCTCGATGTGCTCTTTCGTGAGTGTTCTTTACAAGTTTTAATTGTTCTTCCAAATTTGTCACGTCTTGAAGATTTCTTGGTGTGAATATAAATCTTACTACTGGAAATTCCTTTTTTATGTTTTCACCATATTTGTATATGTTTTCAAATTTTGTATTTAAAGCTATAATCTTCTGGGGTTGTATAACTTCTTTCATCTGCCTTAGTAAAGAGTCTTTGTCTTTAAACTTTATTATGAGTCTTTTTTTGTTACTAAAATAGATTTGTGTTTCGATATTATTTGTTATATCTTCAATAAGTTCGAACTGTGCAACGTATGTATTAAAAGGCTGATTTACAGTTTTTATTATTTTATTTGAAGAACTTTCAGCTGAATGTGCTGTTTCTATGGTAGAAGTATTTATGCGTTGACGTGATAATGCATCAGCTACAAGATTTAGGTTTCCTGGTTTATAAACTAATTTTGCTCCAAAGTCTTCTATGATTCCCTTCCAACGTTTCAGCTTTGTGTTGGGATTCTTTTCTGATACAGAATATATAAGGCTCTGGTGATCGGTATATATGGTTAAGTCTGTTATGCCATATATGTAGTTTCTGAGTTTTTGTAAGGACCATATGATCGCTAATAGCTCTTTCTCGTTTGTGCTATAGTCCTCTTCTGTCTTACTCAGTGTTCTTGACAAGAAGTGTATAGGTTGCTTAGGGCCAGTTTCACAGTGAACACTTAACAAAATAAGTGGCACTTAATTTTCCCATTTTGGCACTTAAGCCGCAGTTTTACTACCTGAGTAAGTGGAACTTAAGTGGCCAACATCGGAGACTTAAGTGTCACTTAATCCGATAAGTTTACACTGTGAAATTGGGAATTAGTTTTCCATATTCGGCACTTAAGTGACACTTACTTCACTGTGAACTGGCCCTTATTCTGACTTAGTACGGCTCCAATAGCTATGTTGGATGCATCAGTAGTAAGTTCAAATGGTTTACTATAGTCCGGTTGAAAAAGTTCGACTTGTTCTTTCAAATAATTTTTTAAAATTCTAACCGCTTCTAATGCTGATTTATTCAGATTTACTTTAATATTTGTACTTTGTTTTTTGTTTGCTTTACCGTTATCTCCTCGTAAATATAATGTCAGGGGCTTGGCTATGCATGCGTATCCTTTTATAAACTTACGATAGTAACCTGTTTTCCAAGATTTTGGTTCAGATACATAGATGATGTGTGGGCCATAGTTAAAAAACAAGAACTTCGAAGTCTAATAAACTTACTAAATAGAACAGAATATCCAACAATCAAATTTACTTATGAAGAAGAAATAAACGGAAGGTTAAATTATTTAGATTTAACTATAATTAGAAAAGGTGAAACTTTCGATTTTGATATTTATCGAAAACCTTCAAATACTCTAAGATATATAACATCGGAGTCTTTTCATCCATTTGAACACAAAATATCAGTTTTCCATTCAATGATTTTTAGAGCTTTAAACATCCAGATGACGAAAGAAATAGAATACATTGAAATACGAAAGATCAAAGAAATAGCTAAGATAGACGGATATACAGAACAATTAATAGATGATCTCACGATTGCACATAGAAGAAAACAAAACTTAAGAAATTATACAACTTTAGATTTAATCAGAAATGAAAACGATGAACAAAAGAAATGGTCAAAATTCAATTTTTATCCAGAAATTACATCAAAATTAAGACCAATTTTTAGTAGGCAAAACATCAAAATGAGTCAGTGTAGTGAGAAAAAACTCAAAAATGTGATTAGTGGCTCAAAAGATAAAATTGAGAAAAATCAACAATCAGGAATTTATACTATTGGATGCAGCGATTGTAGGAAGGAATATCTAGGACATACAAGAAGACCAATCATGAAAAGGTTCAAAGAACATTTTGCACATGTAAAATACAATGAACCTGAAAAGTAGAGTGTAGCACAACACATGCTGGAGAATAACCATAATTTAAGCTTACAAAATTTGAAATTAATTCGCAATGTAAATAATCATTATGAATTAGATGCTTTTGAATCTCTTTATATTTTCAAAAATAGAAATAATTTAATGAATAGTGACGATGGACCAATAAAAGATCCAATTTTCAAAAAAAATTTATAATAGATCTTAAATTCACTATAAATTTGTTTGTGTAGTTTGTTTTTGTTTGAAATGAGTTATTTGTATTTAATATATCAAACAAATTTTTTTTTTTATTATTATTTATTTAAAACTTACTGACGATGGAAGCATAGCTTCCGAAATGCATTTAAGTAAATAAATAAATAAAATAAGTGTTTTTAAGTTATTTAAAATAATATCTTTTATTTATTTCATAAAAAAACACGTTAAAAATCTCCAATATCAAATCAACCTGTAAGACCTAAAAATCCTCTCAAATCCTTTACCGTTTGTGGGGCTGGAAAATTTTCTATAGCTGCTATTTTCTCTGGGTTCGTAGTATTCTACCATGTCTGATTATGTGACCTAAGTATTCTACTTCTTCTTGAAAAAACTTACTTTTCTCATCAGATATTTTTAATGTGGCTTTATTGAGTAAGTCGAATACTTGATTTATGTGCTGTATATGTTCTTCCTCAGATGAAGAATATATCAATACGTCATATCAATGTAAACGTGTACAAATTTACCTACAAAGTCTCTCAAAATGTCGTCCACGCATCTCTGAAATATGCTTGGTGCATTTTTGAGCCCGAAAGGCATTCGTTTGAAATTATATTTTGCGCCATTTATAGCAAAAGCTGTTTTTTCTTTATCTTCTGCTTTGATTTTAATTTGGTGGAAACCTGATTCCAAATCTAACGTTGTAAAGTACTTGGCTTTACCTAAATTTTGAATAGTCATGTTGACATCCGGAATGGGGTATCTGTCTGTTACGGTGTGAGCGTTAAGTTTTTGGAAATCGACAACCAGGCGCCGTTTTGGTTTCCCTTTTTCGTCCAAACCTTTCTTAGGTACTGTCCATATGGGACTGTTATAAGGGCTATGCCTTTTTTTCTATTATATCGTCATGTAAGAGTTTCTGTATTTCTTTGTTAACGAATTCGTTATCTGCTATGGGATATGGATATTGTTTGACATAAACCGGATTATCATTGGTCGTCTTAATGCTTGCTTCTATAGTATCTGTAAAAGGTAACGGTCCTATGCTGTTATTAGTCTTCATCAGTCTATCTATGTCTGCTTTATAAATATTATTTTCCCCAATTATGTAATTAATTCTCTGAATAGATTCGACACTGCTTATGGTGGTTAGAGTCATGTTCCTGAAATTTATTTCCGCGTTTAAAAATTTAAGTCCTTCATATCCCAATATCATATCAAAAGACTGAATATACTCTAATTAAAAAATATTATATTTTTCTTTAGTATGTTAACTACTTTCTTAGTATCTACTATGGAATAACCATGCATTGTTTTTATTTTTATAGGTTTAATTTTAATTTTTTCGCTAGAATCGCATTTTCTACTAATGTAATTATGGGTTGCTCCAGTATCAATAAGAATTTTATAAATTTTCTTAGAAATAGTACTTGTTAAATTTAAGCAGGGCAGCCCGTCTACCAGTTTAAATGATCTATTCTTATGTTATTATTAACCATACATTCGGCTTCGTCTGCTTCTGCATATGTACTGCTGACATCGTCTCTTCGTTGTTGTCGGGAGTTATTTATTCTCTGCTGCTTAAAGTTCTGCTGATAAGATTGTTGCGGTCTGTTGTGTGTGTTGAAACTTCCGCTGTGTTCACGTTTCACTGGTGGATTATATACATCGGGTTTGTACTGATTCCAATTTTGTCGCTGTGCATGTACAATTTGTCTCGAGTTTACCTCCATCGGCTGTGGTCCGTCATTTCTCTTGAATGGGTTTAGGCGTGGTCCTTGATTATGTTGCTGCATATTATCGTACTGCTTCTGGGGTTGATAATTCGTTGTTTGGCTCGAATAATTTGGTCTTCTCTCGTTTCTGCGTTCATGTGGCATATTTTTGTGGTGCCTATCTTGAGTAAGATGTAAATGCCTGTGCACATTATCATGTTCTATTCTGCGAGCAATTGCGAATGCGTGTTCTAGATCATTTATTGTAGCTGAATATAATGATCCTCTTGTAAGGTTGTCACTCATACCATCAATGAATATACGAACTGGTCGTTAGCATTTTTAATTAGTCTGTCGATTATATTCGGCGGATCACCTGACACAGTGATTTTTGATATTATTAAATTGAGATTTTTATTTATCTCGTCGTGGTATTCAGACGGTGCTTCTTTTTTGCGTGATCGCTTTCATCATGTCTTGTAGCACGTATAGAGGTTCTTGATTAGAATACGTATAATCTAATCTTTTACGTATCGCCTCAAAATTAAAAATTGTGTTATAATTAGTTAACACATTCGCGGCTGCACCCTGTACTTTACTTTTCACTATAGTCAATGCTGCTGCGTACTTACTGTGTGTTTTAAAGTTTTTAATGCTGTCCATTAATCTGGAAGCTTCTTCGCGCCACGACCGATAATTTGATTGATAGCCGTTGAAAATAGGTAGACTTTTAAATGCGTCTAACTGTATTTCACTACCATCTGTATGTATGGTTTTTATTTCCTCTAGCACAGGTATGTTTGGTACTATGGCTAATTCAGCCTTCACTTCATTTAGTTTTGTTTCTAAATTAGTGTTTATTTGATTTTGGTTAGTTATTATTGCTGCTAACCTTACATTCTCTGTGCGTGTGTGCTCTAGGGTTTGTGTTACTGCGAGTTGCTCCATTTTGAACTCGTGTCTGTTGTCGTCGAATTTTTGTGTTTTTTTTCTCCACATATACACTTTCACTGATTTATTTTGCTGCTTCGTACGAAGAAGCTATATTTGTACCTGCTATGCTAGGTAGTTCTTGTAACCGGTAACGCGAGTGTTCTGTTTATTCGAGATTTCACTACTTGTTCCCGAAGTCCGCTCGATTGAAGTTAAAAAGTATATTTAACCTCCTGGCAGTATCGCCAATTAAAACATTTGTTTTGTACTTTTAAAAATTAAAAGAGTATATTTTTTGGAACTATGTCCTTTATTTTCTAATATTTTACATTAATCTTAAAAGGAGCTTAAGACTACTATATATTAACTATAAGACTGCCGATCCACTCATCATACAGTCGTATTTATATCCTTCCTTATCTTTCTACAAGGAGACCAAAGCATACAATCATCTTGCTTGATAATGAAGAAGAGATAATATTATCTATGCAACATTGTATACAAACAATATTATCTCTGTTACATAAATGGTGTAGCGTTGTGTGCAAGACTGTGCTAGAGACTAAAGATATCATTGAATACAAATAATGTTATCTCTTTTCTAAATATATAATGCTAGGGATGCTTAACTAAAGATATCATTGAATACAAATAATGTTATCTCTTTTCTCAATATATAATGCTAGTGATGCTTAACTAAAGATATCATTGAATACAAATAATGTTATCTCTTTTCTCAATATATAATGCTAGGGATGCTTAACTCGCGCTGCCGGATTAGGACCGAACTTAGAGCAAATCTTTTCCAATTGTTGAAAGACCAAAGTCCAGATGTGTTTAAGGCCAGCGAAACTAAGCTAAGTCAGAAACATAAATTGACACACAATAATTACAATATCGTACGAAGAGATCGGCAGAACTCCACGCTAGGAGAAGGCGTCGCAATCTTTGTGCGAAAAGGCATTAGTTATAAAGTTATATACATTAGTGAAGTACGCAGATTTCGGCTGCTTGAGACGTGTATCGTGTGCATTCCTCTCCAACATGGGAAGCGGATGTATGTGATCGCGGCTTATGCACCGGAATCACCTTAGTCAGCTGACTTTTTGACAGAGCTCGAAAAACTTTTTCAATCCTTACAACTGAACTCGGTAGAGAATTACTATCTCATGGCCGGTGATTTTAATGCCAAACATATAGATTGGGGAAGTCAAGTACACAATCCGAGAGGTAACCATCTGTTCAATTGGATGGGTCAATACAATATTGAGTATATGTTCGACCTGCTGGCTACGGATAGACCATCGTTTCCAAGAAGCGGTGCCTATCTGGACCTATTGCTAAAAGACTCAAGACTGACAATTACTGACACTGTGGGTCAACGGACAAGGAACAGCTTACAAACGATAGAATACGACAGTGACCACAGTGGACTACTGACAAGACTTAAACTCTTGTACCGACGGTTTACTGACTCACGCGTTCTGGAGATTAGGACACTGAAGTCGTCAATTAAAACATCAACCAATTGATCAAAGAAAACTATAGGTTGTCTATTAATTCATATTGGAACAATAAAATTCGGGCTGTTAACTCTCGCGACCCGAGCATGTTTCTAAAAATTAATAAGATATTTAGACGGAATGATCAAAACAAACTTCCGTGTCTTAAGCTCCAGAGAATGACAGAAAACAGAGACGTACTTCTGACAGCAGGCATAGATCCAGAGAACGCCGTCTTGGACGATGATCTCTTTATTGTCGAAGATCCGGAGGAGAAAGTGGGGGCAGTGGGAGCTGCTTTTCAGCAAGTGTACAGAGTGAATGCTTGCACTCGCCCGAACGATGACCTGGAGAACAGAGACTTACTCCACCATTTCTACCTTCGTCACGACATAACGCAATGGCGATCGGAGAATCTCGGTTTCACCGGGTTCAATGAAGAACACTTGGCGAATGCCATCATCGCCGAGCGAAATGGGGACAGTTCCCTGTTAGTTACGAAGGTGGAGCTCCAGCTCATCTTCGATTCTTTAAAGAAAAAGAAGTCAGCAGGAGTCGATGGTATATCCAACATTCTACTATGACATCTACCTCAGGAAGCAGTTGACATATATGCCACACTGTTTAACAACGCACTGAATAATGCATATTATCCAGTACGGTGGAAGACAGCTGTGGTTCATCCTCTCCCGAAAAAGGGAAAGGACAACTCCAATCCGGCGAATCTCCGGTCGATAAGTCTTCTACCGAGGTAGTCGAGAAAGTTGTAAATAGAACTCTGTCCAAGTGGGCGGAGGACAATAATATCATACCGGATAATCAGTTCGGTTTTCGGGCGGGACATGACACCATTCATGCCGCGTCTAAACTCGTTTCTGATATCCAATGGAACAAATATAAAAGACAGTGTACGGGTGCCTGTCTGGTTGACTTGGAGAAGGCTTTCGACACCGTATGGAACGGCTACAAAAGTTGAAGTCATCAGAATTCTTCTGCAGCGTGACTTCGACAAGATTCAGCGATATTGTGATGACTGGAAGTTGAAAATCAACTTTCAGAAATCAGAAACTATTCTGTTTAGGACTCTGTTGGCTGGAGCCCCAAGGGATACGAGAAAGAACTGGCGCAAGCTGGTGATCGTGGGACCACATGGACATCCACTGGCAAGTAGAAGTGTAGTAAAGTACCTTGGCATCTGGTTGGATCAGGACCCATGTTCTGTAACTCGGCGATAACTTTTCGATGCGATAAACGGCGAAAAATGGAACAAAACCCATAGGATTCGTATGAGTTTTGTTCCATTTTTAATCCATTTTTCGCCGTTTCTCGCCACGAAAAGTTATCGCCGAGTTACAGAAAATGGGTCCAGTATTTGTATTTCGACAGACATATAAATGCTGCTCTGACCAGGGCTAGGGGAGTTTTTACCCTGGCGAAGCCGTTATTTTATTGCTGCCGGCTTGACACCAGGGTAAAGGTGATTTGCTACATGGCCCTCATCAGGCCGATGATTGCCTATGGATGCCCGGTGTGGTTCAACGTTGCCCCATCTCAAATGGAAAAGATTCGGGTGTTTGAGAGGCAGTGCTTACGGCGCGGCGCTGCCTTGGATTGCACAGAACACCAGAGTCCGAGTACACACACTATTATTCCAACAGGGTTCTATACAACGGAGCCAACATAAACAGAATAGATAATTTATTATTTAAGCTGATTGGGGGTCACATTGCAAGAGCGATGTCCTCGGCCAATAGCTTAATTTTCGGGGCTTACTACCCCAACACTGAATACTTCGAGAGTGTGCGTTTAAGTGGCTATGTTCCACCTAACGCATTCCTCTATCTAGACAGTCAAGGGCTGATCCAGGATAGAGAGGCGGTTCCGCTAATCTACCACGTCGGCCGTAGAACTGTGGATAGGCGGCTTCGATATGATTGAGACGTGCTCGCACAAGGTGGCGCTGAGCGAATTCGGTTCAGTAGGACTGTGTCCGATCGGGACCGAAAAGATAGGAAGAAGCAGGAGAACCAGTTTTGGTGGCTCAATCCTGAATTTGATAGTTAGGGCCAGTTGTACAAATATTTAAACCGTGGTTCAGCAATTCGTATCCACCGATTTCGGCGGTTTAATTGAATTTCAACAGTGGTTTACTGTAAAATTGTGTGATAATTACTAAATACAAAAAAAAAAAAAAAAAAAAAAAACAACAAAAATCAAAAAAATTACAAAACCAAAAAAAATTATAAAACCAACAAAAATCAACAAAAAAAAATATAAAACCGAAAACGCTGCTGTGGCTGTTCTAGTTTTTAAGTAGTTTTAAGTAGCTTTAAGTAGCTTTAAGTAATTTTAAGTAGTTAAGTAATTTTAAATACATAGTTTTAAATACTAGTAATATAAGTAGTTTTAATTAGTTTTATTATAGTTTTAGGTAGTTTGTAAGTTTTGTAACGAAGTTACATAGAATACCCACCAAACACACTTCACATACTAATATAACATACATCAAGGCGCCCACAACAGCATTCAACATTGTATTGCATACCTCAAGGCGCCCACGAAACCGATGACGACAACAAGCAGCACAACGGCAAGCGAAGTAAATGAGTCAACAGTGGCTGCATACAAATATTAATATATATTGTTTTTTTTTATAAGTTGTTTTTGTTTGCATTTATGCAGTTCACACTCTCTCTTATCGCCAAAATGCATAAGGGAGAGTGAAACTGACAGCTAAAATCAGGAATATTTCCTCTAAGGTGCTGACTAGTGTTATTACACAACTAGAAAGAGCCAAGAAGCAATACCGAGGGTGTGTAGTACACTAAGGTGCCTTCTAAATTAGTTTTTGGCATTTTGCCGCATACCCCCCTCCTCCTCCTTTATTTGCTTTGACATTGTCACAGCTAGGGAAATCATCCCAAAAACAACCAACCGTGCCCCGATTTGTAATAAGGCTAGGGATCTAATCCCAATTAATTTCGCCTTATAGTCAATCGAGGCTAGGGAATTTATCCCACCGTCTGCTTGCCGTACCACGCCTTTTTAAGGCTAGGGAATTTATCCCACCGTCTGTTTGCCGTACCACGCCTTTTTAAGGCTAGGGAATTTATCCCACCGTCTGTTCGTCGTACCACGCCTTTACCTCGGTTTAGGCTAGGGAATTTATCCCACCGTCTGCTCGCCGTACCACGCCTTAACCTCGGTTTAGGCTAGGGAATTTATCCCACCATCTGCTTGCCGTACCACGCCTATTTAAGGCTAGGGAATTTATCCCACCGTCTGCCGTACCACGCCTTCCTAAGGCTAGGGAATTTATCCCACCGTCTGCTCGCCGTACCCCGCCTTTACCTCGGTTTAGGCTAGGGAATTTTATCCCACCGCCTGCCCGTATATGAAATAATATGTTATTTTATTTTAAGCAAATATGGAAATTGTAATCCTATCTTCAAATTGTTAATTAAGCTACTTTAAGAGTTAATAAAAATTGTAAAGTTATTATAAAAAATTGTTAGCTTTAGATCTAAGAAAAGCCTAATAAAAATTAACTGGAGTTCCGAATTTTCTAAAACCGAGTTTTAATTTGCTTTCTTCGGTAAAACCCTGGACCCCGCTGGCCTACCTCAGCTGGAAACAAAAAAGCTTCACATTTTGGCGCCCGAGCAGGGACTTCTAGAAGGTTCACCGAACTCCCACCGACCGACCTGTATTCTTTCGAAGAGGATTCCGACCGCCGCCGTAACCCGTTTTGATTTTTTTTATATATATAATCCCTTCGAATAGATCTCTCCGTAACCACGATCCTTCAAAGAAGTACCACCCGTAACCGATCCGCCGCCGCCGCCCAGATTCAACATGTCAGAATCCGAGGACACTCGAATTTAACCCATACAAAAATCTTGGATTCATTTATTTTCTGAAGAAACCAGAACTTATCCAAGTTTTAACCGAACGAAAACTGGATACTAGCGGACCCGTACAAACGCTCCGTAAGCGTTTGAGCCAACATTTTAAAGAACTCCGCACCAATAAATCGACCCAAAACCTTTGTCAAGAATGGGAAGACGTCGTCGAAAAAAGAAACGACGCAGAACCGTCTGATACCGACATCCCGCCGCCCGAACCCTTGCCGTACAAAAGCCTCATCAACATTCCCGTTCCGCCCGTCTCGTCAACAGCACCGACGTTCTTGACGGTACCCGAGACGAAGAAACCTTCCTTTCTCGCCCAGACTAACCAGCCAGCCTATGCCTCGACGTATCAATCCACTTACGCTTATTAACCGCAAACATCAAGAGCTACCTCACAGCTTGAACCCTTACCGCAGCCGCCCAGAGTAGAGCAACCCTCCACGTCTAGCCGACTCACAATAAGCTACGAAGCTGAAATCATGAATGCGGTTCGCAAGTGGGGATTACGGTTCGACTCTACTGGAAACCCGCTGGAGTTCTTAGAGAGACTCACAGAGTTAACCCGATGTTACAACATCCCGCCGAACAATATGATACGGGCACTTCCAGAAATGTTCCGTGGAAGCGCGCTGGAGTGGCTTCGCATAAAAGGAGACAGTTTTACTGCCTGGGATAGTTTTCGAGAGGCGTTTATCCAACATTTTCTACCTGTCCGATATCTTCATAAGCTGGAGGAGGAAATATTACGTAAGCGCCAAGGCCCACGCGAAAAAGCTAAAGACTACATTCTTTCCGCCCAATACCTTATAAGGCAACATCCTCGCATAACAGTTGCCGAAAATATCGACCGCATTTTCGACAATATGCGACCCGAGTACAGGTTGTACATCCGACGGCGAGATTTTACCACTTTGGACGAGCTGGCACACCTGGCAGAAGAGTTAGAAGCCGTCAAAAACGACGAACGTAACGCACGACCTCCAACTGCGACTACACCATCGCTTCCCCCACTCCTCCGCGGCCCATCAGCAGAAGTGCCTTACGATCGCAATACTCACTGCTGGAACTGTAAGCAAAGGGGGCACCGAAAGGAGACTTGTCGTAGACCATACCGGTTGTTTTGCTCGTTTTGTGGTTTGGATGGCAAACTGACGAAAGATTGTTCGTGCCATAGGAACCCTGTCGCGGTAGTCACTACACCACCCGTGACGGATCCTCGTTATTTTGTCCCTATTCGAGTTGAAGGCACGGCTTATCAAGCGTTGCTCGATACCGGGTCTACAAAAACATTTGTAGGCCAAACGTTAAGGCAAAAGTTCAAGGAATTAAAACTACCCATGCAAGAACATCATCGGCAGATCCATTTAGCGAATGGTAGCTCTATTACCACCTCCGAACATTATATGGCTACGATAACTCTAGGAAACGAAAAGTTGACGTGCGAAGCTACGTACTTACCTAATCTACAGGAGGATGCTATAATCGGGATAGACGTGTTAAACCAAGCTGGTTTACAGATTTCTTTGCGCAACCAACCCGTGACCGGAAAATTCGACAAGGCAGGAGAAGGTAGCCATGCCTGCTCAATCGTCCACCACCTAACGTCGAGTCAGCAAGAGGACCTCGATCGATTTTTAAACAAGGAACTCCCGAAGTTTGAAGAAATTAGAGGATTAGCGAACGTACCGCCGCACCGTATCCGGCTCAAGTCCGAGGAGCCATTTAAACAACGCTACTATCCTCGTAATCCTGCAATGCAGAAAATCATAAACGAAGAGATCGACGATTTGCTCGAGACAGGGAAGATAAGCCCGTCAAAAAGTCCTTACAGTTCACCTATCGTCTTAGTAAGGAAGAAAGGAGGATCATGGAGGGTTTGCGTCGACTTTCGCCAACTAAACGAACTCTCTGTCAAAGACGCCTATCCCCTGCCATTCATAGTAGCAATATTAGACAATCTTCGGGGAGCCAAATTCATGTCAACAATAGACCTAAAACAAGGTTATTGGCAGATCGCTTTGGATCCAAGCTGCCGCCCCTATACTGCCTTCACCGTCCCTGGTAGAGGTTTGTTTGAATGGAACGTAATGCCATGTGGGTTACATTCGGCCGGAGCAACGTTTCAACGAGCCATGGACACTATTTTCGGGGCCGACATGTTAAGTCACGTTTTCGTTTACTTAGACGATATCATAGTAATTAGTGATTCTTTTGACGAGCATATTAAGCATCTGTCCGACGTATTTTGTAAACTCCGCGCAGCTAATTTGAAGATCAATATAGAAAAATGCAACTTCTGCCGAGAGAGCCTGAAGTATCTGGGTCACGTGGTGAGTAGCGAAGGCATACAAACCGACCCCGAAAAAGTTGCTGCCGTCCGAGAATTAAAAGCGCCCTTAAATATCCGAGAAGTACGTCGCATTTTGGGAATTTGCTCTTGGTATCGCCGTTTTATCAAAGACTTTTCATCCTTGGCGACACCACTAACCGGGCTTTTAAAGAAAAATGCCAAATGGGATTGGGGCCCTCGCCAGCAGGCAGCCTTCGAGCTATTAAAGACTAAGCTTACGGAAGCCCCAGTATTAACCTGCCCCAATTTTGACCTCCCTTTCACCTTACAGACCGACGCCAGCCAGTACGGACTGGGAATAGTTTTAACGCAAAAGGATGGGGACCATGAAAAGGTGATAGCCTACGCTAGTCGGACGCTTTCAGACCAAGAACAAAAATATGCTGTAACCGAGAAAGAATGTTTAGCCATTTTATGGGGGATAAGGAAAATGCGCCCATATTTAGAGGGGTACCATTTCAATGTGGTTACGGATCACCACTCACTCAAATGGTTACACTCGTTGGAAAATCCCTCGGGTAGATTGGCGCGTTGGGCTTTGGAGTTGCAACAGTACGATTTCGAAATTCATTACCGGAAGGGAGCGATGAACGTGGTGGCCGATGCACTCTCACGTGATCCGCTGCCCCTCACGGAAACAGACAGATTAGCAGCCATGTTAGATGCAAGGTCAGAGTGGTGGGAAAAGAAACGAACTCAGGTAAAGAGAGACCCAAAGAGAAACCCGGAGTACAAGGTGGAAAACGAACAGCTTTACCGTCGTTTCACCAATACCCAACTTTTGACATCACCTCGCGAGTATGATTGGAAACTTTGCGTACCAATGTCCGACCGTCAACGTATTTTGTCGGAGAATCATGACGCTGTAACCGCCGGACATCTAGGCATCGCCAAAACTTCATCTCGAATGGCTAAACGTTTCTACTGGCCGGGGATGTTCCGAGATATAAACAAATATATTCGAAATTGCCAGGTTTGTAATCGTTACAAAGTTTCGCAACAAAAACCAAGTGGGCTCATGTTCACCACCCAAGTAGAACAACCATGGGAGATTGTTTGCGCCGATTTCGTAGGACCCCTCCCCAGATCAATGAAGGGAAATACCACTTTGCTTGTCATGGTCGACAAATTTACTAAGTGGGTCGAGGCAACACCCTTACGAGCCGCAACAACCCCGGGTTTGATCAAAGCCGTTCGAGAACAGATAACGAACCGCTTTGGAGTGCCTCGAGTTTTCTTGTCGGACAATGGGTCACAATTTACGAGTCGACAATTTCAGGAGTTTCTAGCGGACCTGGGAATCCAACAGCGCCTTACGGCGCCATGTACTCCTCAGGAAAATCCAACCGAGCGTGTGAATCGCGTTTTAAAAACTATGATCGCCCAGTACGTACAACAGAATCAGCGAACTTGGGACGAAAATATTCCCGAGCTAACTTTCGCTTTGAATACAAGCTGCCACGAGTCCACTGGCTTTTCACCGGCGATGCTCAATTTCGGTCGCGAACTTCGAAGTCCTAATGAGTTTCGTTCTACTGTAATCACCCAGGATCCGATTGAAGATATGTCTGCTCGACAGGAACGCATGCGAGCTTTATACGACTTGGTTCAAGTAAACCTCCAAAAGGCTAGTCAGACCCAAGCAAAATCATATAATCTTAGAAGACGTCCATGGCGCCCTGCCATCGGTGAGCAAGTGTATAAAAAGACAAGGGTTTTGTCTTCAGGAGTGAACTATTTTACAGAAAAGCTAGCGCCGCGTTATGACGGACCATTCGAGGTTATAAGATTTATTTCTCCCGTAATAGTCTTGTTAAAATCCAACGCAACGAATAAAAAAAACGACCAGATAAAAGCACACGTGCGAGACCTAAAAGGATTTTACTCAGACGGCCCGAGTATAAATAGTAGCGACAAGGCAGCAGCTCTATCCAGTCCGAGTCCATCAACCGAACCAAGCAGTCACACAGTGCACTCCTCCCGTTTAAAAATGAACGACGATAACCGATCCCCGATGACGCAGCAACGAGCTCCTCAAGTCATGGAGCCCAGACGTAGCCCTAGGGGACATAACCCTCCGCGATCCCCTAGTGCTCGATTCCATCGGTTGTCGGCCCCGGAACGAGTAGCCCAACCGAGCTCATCACGCAAGGTAGTCGCTCCCGTCCAAGTTTCAGCACGCAAGCCGACAGTCATTGGAAAAAAGGTACCTGCTCCGACCAATACACCAGCCGCAGCCCCATTTCCACAAAACCAACCCTCCATTCCGCCAGTAACCGACTATACCAAGAGAACCCAAACGCGCCCAGGAAAGGTAGCAACCAATACGCGACCAACTATCGAGTCTTCGCGCCTTAATATGTTAACGAGACGCCGCATAGGTCGAGGTATACCCCCTGTTGCAGACCGCGACGCGGCTCTTCCAATACGTCCTCCGCCACCGCCTGAGACCGAGATGCTGAAGGCTAGGGCTTTGCGAAAGATAGCAGAGGAGAGTTGGTTTCTCCGCAATCCGCCAGCCAACGTGCCCTTGACAGTGCATTTTAGTTCGGCAATCGGACTTCAGAGCCAAAACAACCAACGCAACGCTTTAGTTTTAGGGGACTGCGATTTGGGCAGAGCAATTAATAGCTTATCACAAGCTAACCGAGTGGCACACCCCGCCAGCTTAGCCGCAGTTTCAACACCCCAACCGGCACCGGTTGCAGCAGCTGAAACACTGCCTCTTCCGCACAACTTACCACCGCGTCCATCATCAGCGAGCATAGACCAAGACCGTGCCCACGCCCTTGGTAAAAGAACAAAGAGGTCACATCCTGATCCTTTTGAAGGGATTTCGTTGCAAGGACCTCAGCACCGCCAGTCCTTCTACATTGATCGGCCTTGGGGTAAAATTTCGGTGAGGCTTAACAGAAAAAGGACGCAAGCCAGCCTTCGATTTAAAGGCCAAACCAAGGTGATCGAAGTCCAGAAATAGTTTGGGGTTACGTTATATGTATTATATTTATGGAATTATATTTTTGTTTATAAAATTATATTTTTTTTTTTTTTATTATGGAGTTATACTTTTTTTTGTTAATAAAGACTTGAATCTAAAGAAAAAAAAAAAAAAAAAAAAAAAAAATTTATTTTTGAATTAAAATTCTATATAAAATAGATTTATCAATTATCACGATAATTAATGTCTCCATTTTCAGATGGAATTCACGACGAGCAGGCTCGTCTATCGAAGAAAGGGGGGAATGTAACGAAGTTACATAGAATACCCACCAAACACACTTCACATACTAATATAACATACATCAAGGCGCCCACAACAGCATTCAACATTGTATTGCATACCTCAAGGCGCCCACGAAACCGATGACGACAACAAGCAGCACAACGGCAAGCGAAGTAAATGAGTCAACAGTGGCTGCATACAAATATTAATATATATTGTTTTTTTTTATAAGTTGTTTTTGTTTGCATTTATGCAGTTCACACTCTCTCTTATCGCCAAAATGCATAAGGGAGAGTGAAACTGACAGCTAAAATCAGGAATATTTCCTCTAAGGTGCTGACTAGTGTTATTACACAACTAGAAAGAGCCAAGAAGCAATACCGAGGGTGTGTAGTACACTAAGGTGCCTTCTAAATTAGTTTTTGGCATTTTGCCGCATACCCCCCTCCTCCTCCTTTATTTGCTTTGACATTGTCACAGCTAGGGAAATCATCCCAAAAACAACCAACCGTGCCCCGATTTGTAATAAGGCTAGGGATCTAATCCCAATTAATTTCGCCTTATAGTCAATCGAGGCTAGGGAATTTATCCCACCGTCTGCTTGCCGTACCACGCCTTTTTAAGGCTAGGGAATTTATCCCACCGTCTGTTTGCCGTACCACGCCTTTTTAAGGCTAGGGAATTTATCCCACCGTCTGTTCGTCGTACCACGCCTTTACCTCGGTTTAGGCTAGGGAATTTATCCCACCGTCTGCTCGCCGTACCACGCCTTAACCTCGGTTTAGGCTAGGGAATTTATCCCACCGTCTGTTTGCCGTACCACGCCTTTTTAAGGCTAGGGAATTTATCCCACCGTCTGTTCGTCGTACCACGCCTTTACCTCGGTTTAGGCTAGGGAATTTTATCCCACCGCCTGCCCGTATATGAAATAATATGTTATTTTATTTTAAGCAAATATGGAAATTGTAATCCTATCTTCAAATTGTTAATTAAGCTACTTTAAGAGTTAATAAAAATTGTAAAGTTATTATAAAAAATTGTTAGCTTTAGATCTAAGAAAAGCCTAATAAAAATTAACTGGAGTTCCGAATTTTCTAAAACCGAGTTTTAATTTGCTTTCTTCGGTAAAACCCTGGACCCCGCTGGCCTACCTCAGCTGGAAACAAAAAAGCATCACAGTTTTAAATAAAAATAAAAATGATAAAGGAACCAAGTTTTTATCAAATTCTTTCTTGGTAAAAAGTAAAACCGACAAGGAATTTTAGGATTAATTAGTTTTTACGCTGAAAGGCATTAGTATTAAGTCATGATATAGTTTAACTTAGAGCGCCCGTTTAAGATAGTTATAAGTTTTGAATTAAAAAAAAAAAAAAAAAAAGCAACAGGTTGAGTTGTCAGTGGTCACAGGTTCAAATCCCGCAAATAAATTTTTTTGTTTTCAAATCATACATCCAATACAATTTCGACATATATATTTCCATAAATAAAATTTTAAAAAATATCATGGTAACAAAAATTTTACGAATTAAGTGAAATTGCTTAAAACATACCAAATTGCACCTACATACCCATACTAAAATCGCGATATCTTTTTAACCAGATAGAATTTTGAGCTGATTATAGTTTTAAACAAAAATACTCAAAATTGAATTTGCTCAGGCAAAGTTATAATTTGCTCACCCTTGGTTAGCTAAAACAAATCGGCGATTAAGTGAAATTGCTTAAAACATGCCAAATTGCACCTACATACCCATAATAAAATCGCTATTTCTTTTTAACCAGATAGAATTTTGAGCTGATTATAGTTTTAAACAATTGCTCAACTCAGCATTGATTTTGTTCAGGCAAAATTATAATTTGCTCACCCTTGGTTAACTAAAAAAAATCGCCGATTAAGTGGAATTACTTAAAACATACCAAACTGCACCTACATACCCACACTAAAATCGCGATATCTTTTTAACCAGATGGAATTTTGAGCTGATTATAGTTTTAAACAATTGCTAAACTCAAAATTGAATTTGCTCAGGCAAAATTATAGTTTGTTAACCCTTGGTCAACTAATAAATCGCTGATTAAGTGAAATTGCTTAAAACATACAAAATTGCACCTACATACCCATACTAAAATCGCGATATCTTTTTAACCAGATAGAATTTTGAGCTGATTATATTTTTAAACAATTGCTAAACTCAAAATTGAATTTGCTCAGGCAAAATTATAATTTGTTCACCCTTGGTTAACTAAAAAAATCGCCAGTTAAGTGAAATTGCTTAAAACATACCAAATTGCACCTACATACCCACACTAAAATCGCGATATCTTTTTAACCAGATGGAATTTTGAGCTGATTATAGTTTTAAACAATTGCTCACCTTAAAATTGAATTTGCTCAGGCAAAATTATAATTTGCTCACCCTTGGTTAACTAAAAAAATAGCCGGTTAAGTGAAATTGCTTAAAACACACCAAATTGCACCTACATACCTATACTAAAATCGCGATATCTCTTTAACCAGATGGAATTTTGAGCTGATTATAGTTTTAAACAATTGCTCAACTCAAAATTCATTTCGCTCAGGCAAAATTATAATTTCCTCACCCCTGGGTAACTAATAAATCTCATGAAAGCAAAAGCTTATTCCCCTGGCATTGTGCCCTCTTCCATAAGGAGTTTCACATTTTTAAAATTGTGTTGATTTTAGCGCATTGTTAGTAGGTATATGCCTGCACTTAAACATTTCTAATGCTAAAAATCGACTCGTGAAAAGCCGGTATGTAGTTATTTAAACAATCCTTATTTTTAGATAAACATGCAAATAAATAGTAAACACAAATTAGCTGGCTGTATTTTTTGTTCATATATCATCTAGATCATAGCATGAAAATAAAGGAAGCCAAAGATCACTTCGACAACATAATATTATTATACCCATTACTTACCGATTGCCCATCCCTAGTCTAAGTTTTTTTTCTTTGCTCTATTACCGCCATTTGCAAATTATAATTGCCATCTACCCGTCAAGAAGAACTAGTTTTTTAGACGCTGATTACACGAGTATTTTTTCGTTCGTTTCGTCTTTCGCCTTTTTGACAGACACGTATCGTCGTGATTACATGGTTCTTTTTTTCATTCGTGAAGACTCATTCGTTATTTTGACAAACAAAAATTTTGGGATGGATTTATTTGAAAATAAACAGTGGTTATAAATAAAAATGTTTTTTAATCACTTTTTGTTCATATTTGTAGCTTAAAAACTGTTTTACAACACGAAATTAAAAGTTTATAAGTTCCTCGCAAAATGCTTTCTTTTTGGAGATGAATACGTTGAATTCACATCAAAATGTGTTTTTGACTTAGGACCGTTTGTTCAGAGTGGATTAAATTTGTAATAAAGGTTCTGCTTGAATCGGCTGATTATCAAATTCGATGATTTACGTTTCAAATTATAGATTCGAGATTTGAAGATTTACCAGTTGCAATAATCCTTTACCAAAGGTGATTAGCTGGGAAAAAAACTGGCACTAAGGGCCAGTTGTACAATAGTGGTTCAGCCTCGGTTCAAGATTTTAACCCACCGATTTCGGTGGATTAACTTAGTTTTAACGCTGGTTCAAGTATGTAATTGGTTATTATCACACACTTGAACAGTAAACCACTGTTGAAACTCAATTAATCCGACGGAATCGGTGGATAAAAATTGCTGAACAACGGTTTAAATATTTGTACAACTGGCCCTAAGAAATTCCATTGAAATGATCTGTGCCATACATCTAGAGACGATTGAAATTAAAACAAATCATATGAGTTTTGTTCCATTTTTTAAGGTAGGTTTCTCGACCAATTTTATTGATGCGGGAGGACACAACGTAGGCACAGACGTAGAAATCAATGGACCGTAAGGTAAAACCACTTTATTATTATTATATTTATATTCCTTTTCCATGAAATAATCGATTTCTTTGTCAAATTTCCTTTGAATCCATCCAGTCATTAGTCAATCGATAATAATATAATTTCACACGTTTAAAGCTTCCCCCACACAATGTTTTTTTTTTTTAAAGAACATAAAGACAACAATGGACGTTTTTGTGAAGTTTCATTCTTTGCATTCGATTTACAAAAACCATTTTATTAGCATTTTTTTAATTTTTTGTAATCGATTTATTTTATTTTAAAATCGATACCTGAATATCGATCATTTTTCTATCAACTACGATTTTTGCTGACATCTGCTCACCGCTCATCTCTATTCGGTTGTCAATGCAGCACAAACGTCAATGTTCAACCAGAAAAAATCTTCAAATTTTGATTCCTGCTTTCGTTACTTCATTCCCCCTACATTTCTACACCCCTCACCCAAGCTGTCAAAAAGACGAAAGACGAAACAACCGAAAAAAGTCTTCTTGTAATCAGCGTCGAAGTGATAAGGGTGTGTGTTTAAAATGGATTTGGAAATCCAGGGATGGCATGGTGTAAGGTAACTTGCGATAAGTGAGAGTGAAGGTTAGGAACTGAACTTCACGACTTTTGTAAGAAATTGTTTGAGCTATATATCGCACTAAGAGGCAATTGCACTTCACGTGGCGCGGTTCTATGCGACAAAATTGATAATCTGACCAACTTTGTCGCGACATGAAATTCCGTTCAGTTTCATGTAAAAGTGAGCGCGGTGTCGCTGAAATGCAGTTCCACCGAGTTCGGTTTTACCTTCACATTTAAATAATTCAGTTTGTGTAAGATGATATCGCATTTGAAAGCTAAAGAGCTATCACCTCAAAAAAGTAATTGTCATTTTTTAACAAATTTGACGTAACCGCCGCATTACGACAAAAGATACCACCAACTTACACAAATTTTACAACTTTTTCTGAGTTCTTTTTTTTAACCTTTCATACAAACAAAAATAAAGGTTTCCTCACACCAGTGCGAATCTCTCGCATCGTTGAAAACGGTCGAGAAACATTAAAAAATGGAACAAAACAAATACTATTTGTTCCAAATTTCATCGTTTCTCGACTGATTTTGTCGATGCGAGAGTTAGGTGGGAGTTATAGCGTTTCATTGAAAACGATAATTGAAAATTTTAATTGTTAATTTTGAGGCGTCTAGAAAGAATATAAATGTGATGAAATGTGTGACAGAATTAGAACCATTTCTAAAAATTCTCATGTATTAACACATGTCAAATCGTGTAGGCTGGGAATATCATATTTTGTTTCCACACTATTATACATGATTTGTTTCACACTTTTTTGACATATATTAATACTCAGTGGGATAGTGTGGAAGGGCTTTTAAGGTACCCGCAAACCAACACGATGACGGTGGCGTTCGATATAAAAATTTGGATGCCGCACTTAGAAATCAAAGGAGAGGCACACATCTACGCGATTGAAGTGTGCCTCAGCTCCTTTCATTTTTATATGAGGCATCCACATTTTTATCGTGATCGCCACCGCTATCGCATTGGTTTTCGCATAGCTTTGCAGAACGTAAGCATAGATCATGAAAATAAAACAACCAAGGATCTCAGTGACAACTAATTGTAATATACCCAACTTTGGTTCCTTTTTTTTTAATTCTATACACCCGTTATCCTTTTTCATTACACTCTGACGATAATTACAAATTAAAGTTTCCACACACCAACGCGAATCTATAGCGGCGACGATAGAGGCTTAAGGTTCCCCCACACCAACGCGAATTTTCGGTGGCGACGACGAAAACAACAATAACAACACGTGGTTGTCAATGAAACCAACACGTTGTTATTATTGTTTTCGTCGTCGCTACCGAAAATTCGCGTTGGTGTGGTGGAATCTTTAAGTTAAACCTGACATGGTGTTTCTCGATGCCCGCAAAAATGTGGCAGTTCAAAGCAAACAATACAAAATACGGATTATGCTAAAAAAAAACGTTAAAAAGAGTCTCGGAAAACTTGGCCAACGACTCACAGTAATGTTGGTTAAACATTGGAAAATTTTACTATCGATAGTATCGATGTTTTTCGCAAAAACTATCGATACTATCGATAATTAAGTATTTAATTTTCTTGTAAAGCCTAGTACGGTGCTGATGCGAAACGAAAATTTTCTGTGATCTCCAAACAGACAACGAAACGCTTGCGAAAACACAACGGAAAATATCCTTGGAGAGTTTCACTAATTCCAAAAACAAAAACAAACATAAATGCAAAAAATCAGAGAAACCCATGATGTAAGAAAATGATAAACAAAAAAAAAACACAAATAAAAGTCAAATGTCATTTTTCCGCACACAATAAATAGTCTGTACAATTAATTCAATGCGAAAAAGGAGCGGAGACTTCTCCAAATAATCTGCTACAATTATAAATTTCGCTCTTCGAACAGCGTACTGCAAAACGAAAAGCAGAACGAAGTTTTCCGTTTATAATTTCGTTGTGTCATTTTTGTATGGGATTTTTCGTTTCGCATCAGCAGCGTACTAGGCTTAAAGCCTAGTACGCTGCTGAAGCGAAACGAAAAATCCCATATAAAAATGACACAACGAAATCATAAACGGAGGCTTAAAGCCTAGTACGCTGCTGAAGCGAAACGAAAAATCCCATACAAAAATGACACAACGAAATCATAAACGGAAAATTTCGTTCTGCTTTTCGTTTTGCAGTACGCTGTTCGAAGAGCGAAATTTATAATTGTAGCAGATTATTTGGAGAAGTCTCCGCTAATTTTTCGCACTGATTTAATTATACAGACTATTTATTGTGTGCGGAAATATGACATTTGAGTTTTATTTGTGTTTTTTTTTTGTTTCTCATTTTCTTACATCATGGGTTTCTCTGATTTTGTGCGTTTATGTTTGATTTTGTTTTAAGAATTAGTGAAACTCTCCAAGGATATTTTCCGTTGTGTTTTCGCAAGCGTTTCGTTGTCTGTTTGGAGATCACAGAAAAATTTCGTTTCGCATCAGCAGCGTACTAGGCTTAAAAACGAAATCAACAGGAAGATAAATTTTGCATATATAAGTGTAGGTATGTACTTGTATATTTATTTTCATGGAGTGCACTGAACTTGGGTGCAACAGGACCGATTTGGTGGCTGATTACCAGTAAGAGATTCTGAATGATGATTAGACCTTATGCATTAATTACCTTCGAAATACTTTTGGGGGTATAGGGATTAGGTAGAAAAAACGAGTTTTGCTCAACGTCTCTTCATAATTCATATATACATAAGTAAAATCCGAAGTCATTTTTTCGACATTTTATTTAAAAAGTAAAAACCATTCTTTGAATCTTGTTTTATATTCTTTTTTAACACAGTTATGAGTAATAGGTGGATTAAAAAAAATCCTTCAATAAATTTCATAAATATAAGAATTTACTTTTTTTAGAATTTTATAAGATAACTTAATACTTTAAATTAATAAATTATTAAAAATAAAAAAAAAGTTAAAAGCCAATATCTGAATCTCAACAAATTGAAGATTGAACTGCTATACAGGGTGTCCCGTAACTCAAAGTCAAGCGGGTAACGGGTGATAGGGTAGGTCGTATCTGTTCTGGAAAAAATAAGAAAAAAAATCTATCTCTCTTGGTTAAGTAATAATAGCAATATTTAGAAAAACAGTGAAAATCGATACCCTAGACCACATTTTAAGGTACTGTGGTCACAAATTTCCGAATTTTGACGTGTTTATTTTTTACGTAATCCTAAATAACCATGCTATTGATTTCAATCACAAATTTAAAAATAAATATTGTAAGTTTCGTAAAAAAAATAAAGTTTGACTGAGTCGTGTTTCAAAAAAAATTTTTTAAGCGAACTTTGACACTTCATATTTAAAAAAAAAACACTACCTTGGCAAGTTTTTTAAAAAATTGGCGCGTTTCATCAAGATTTCAAAATGGTACAACACTTGCTACTTATTCATTCGTAAAAAATATTTTTCATTTTTTATTTGCAAAAAACACCTCAGTTCACTTCAATCACTTTTACCAGAATAATGCTTTTTTGTACTCAAAAATCCATTTTAGCAAGGTGTACGTAACATAAACGGAGGCACTAGAATCAGACAGTTTGCCGTAAATAAGAGTGAGACAGATCTACATTACATAATATGGTACGCTACGATCTACGTTCGGTACGGTACGTTCCTTGTTTTACTCGCAACTTCTCACAATCGTGCGCTTTTGTGATACCCTGGACTCGATTATTGTTGTAAAAATTGTGTCAGTTATTATCTAGTAATAGGAACTAAAAACTTCCATATTTTTCGCCAACATTGTTCTGCAGATATCGACTCTGGGAGCGTTTAGTCACGAGGTAGCAAACTTTGTACACGTTGCACATGGTACGGGTGGAAGTAGTTCTGTTTTAAAATTCGATGAGCAATGCTTTTCGGTATTCCAGTGGATCGAAAGGTACCCAAATGTGGGGCGTCACCCATGACCACCGGGTGTTCTTCTATGCACACCTATCATACTCGCAAGGACGATTGCCTATAGTACTCGTATGGCGGCGCTGCAGAAGGGAGACCCCAAGGACATAACAGCGAAGTAGTTTTAAATTAAATTGAATTGAATGTGATCCCAGCGCTTGATAAGTGCGATTTAAAGATCTACTGGAATACCGAAAAGCATTGCCTTCGAATTTTAAATCAAAACAACTACCACCCGTGACCCGTACCATATGCAACGTGTATACGAAGTTTGCTCCCCCGTAACTATACGCTCCCAGTGTTGATATTTACTGAACAATGTTGGCAAAAATTTGTGAACACTATTCGAGTCCAGGGTAACAAAAGCGCACGATTGTGAGATGTTGCGAGTAAAACAAGGAACGTAGCGTACCGAACGTAGATTGTAGCGTACCATATTGTGTAATGTAGATCTGTCTCACTCTTGTTGACGGCAAACAGTGTCTGATTCTAGTGCCTCTGTTTATGTCACGAACACCTTGCTAAAATGGATTTTTGAGTACAAAAAAGCATTATTCTGGTAAAAGTGATTGAAGTGAACTGAGGTGTTTTTTGCAAATAAAAAATGAAAAATATTTTTTACGAATGAATAAATAGCAAGTGTTGTACCATTTTGAAATCTTGATGAAACGCGCCAATTTTGTAAGAAACTTGCCAAGGTAATGTAGTACATTTTTTTTTAAATATGAAGTGTCAAAGTTCGCTTAAAAATTTTTTTTGAAACATGACTCAGTCAAAATTTATTTTTCTTACGAAACTTACAATATTTATTTTTAAATTTGTGATTGAAATCAATAGCATGGTTATTTAGGAGTACGTAAAAAATAAACACGTCAAAATTCGGAAATTTGTGACCACAGTACCTAAAAATAGACCACATTTTTATCGATTTTCACTATTTTTCTAAATATTGCTATATTATTACTTAACCAAGCGAGATAGATTTTTGTCCTTACCTACTCTATCACCCGTTACCCGCTTGACTTTGAGTTACGGGACACCCTGTATATTTGCTCGGCGATAGCATACTCAGATTAAGGTTCGACTGGTTAATTATTTTACCGAGTTTTTGTTATTAACATAAAAGTAAAATACAAAATATATAGATAGATTTTTTATTGGTTGTAATTTTTATACTTTATTTTTCGCATTATAAGTAATTTAAGTTTGTCAACCCAGGCACACGGTTTGATCCATTGCCTTAGTGTTAAGCCTTGAATTACATTGTTATTAATTTCCTTTTTTGAATAATAAACATCATATATCTATCTACATATCTATCTATCTATCATTCTACAAAATATATAAATGAAAACAAAAAACAATAATAATAATTAACAAACAAGCAACAAAACCCAATTATAAAACGCTCAATATGGCACACAACAAGTCCCAACAATTAATTTTGAAGTTAATGACTGCAAAATGTTATTAGTTTTTCTTTTCACTGAGAGATCTTGACAGCCAAGATTCAATGATTGCTATGACCGACTCGTCAAAAACCCATTCCACTGATTTGTGTTTCAATGATGAGTTTAAATGAAAGCTATAACTGGCCCCTAAATGTGGTAAATGATATGGGAAACAAATCAGCTCTTCGTTATACGTCGAACAGCTTAAAACATTTACAGCCGTATCTATAAAGAAATTTTAAAGCCATCTTAACTTTAAGATACCTCTAAATAGCTCTTAAGTGCGAAATCGGTATCTATAATCAATTTTCACATTTAAGCACCATGACTTAAAGGCCTCTTAACTTAAACGCCAATCAGGGCGTTTAGAGGTAACTTAAAGCCATTTAATATATATTTTGAGATCTCAAAAGAATTGTTTTTGTGTATTTATTAGAGAAATATGTATAATATACATAATATGTATTCTGTATATGTATGTAGGTAGAATTTTCAGTTTTGTGTTCTAATTAAAGAAAGTATGAATAATAATTAAAAAAACCAAAGAAATTTGTGAAAATAAAAACACGTCATAAAACAAAATGGAGTCCGGTTTCATTTCTTTTGCTTTGGCCTACATACCATCCAGTTGCTTCTCTTTCCCTCTTATTTGCTAATGAGCTTGTTTTTTGTTTGAATTTTGTTCGAAGCTTTCAATAACAGCCTAAAAGTATGCAATTCTTAGAATACATGACACAATCGTTGTTTAGTTAAGTATCAATCGGAATACGATTATAGATAAGAATTTAAGTAACATCATTTAAAGGCAATTTAAATATTTAAGCAAACTTAACTAAATGGCCTCTAAGAGACGTTTTAAGAAAATCTAATAGATACGGCTGTTAATTTAATTATAACTTTCGTAAAATTTGTTATGCCCATAACAGGTAAGCCAAAAAAGTAAATTTATACAATTGTATGAATACAAATTTCTTTCAATGATCTATTAATTCTTGAGTTATTTGTGGAAAATTATGGTAAGTACGTTTATTGTTGCGATCAATACATAAGTGCATGTGTGAATGCATTTGTGTTTGTGTAACTCACACTATTTTGAAAAAAAAAAAACTCACTTTTTCTCGATATACCCGTTCCTCTATTTCTTCTTCTAAGGTTACATGAGTTTACCATGTTTACGATGTTTACCATCGTAACACACATTTGTGTCTTAAAGTTTAAGATTTGTTTGAAAAGATTTCCCATCAAATTTTAACAATTCCTTTACGACGCACGTCGTAAACTTTAAGACGTTTACCATGTTTACTATGCTTTTCCGACGTTGCATGAATAACTTATTATTTTAATTAAGGGGCCAGTTATTGCGATCAGGAAAACGAAACAGGAAAATCTTTCACATAGATTATTTACTAGGTTTTCATTCGATTTGTAACGCAATTAATGCACTAATCGATGGCAAATAACTCAAAGAATTTTTTGTCAGTAAAATTTTCAATTGACAAAATATTTTGGGAAACATTTATTTATTTATTTTCCTGACTGAATTTCATTTTCCGTAACAGCTGATTTCAATCAAAATGAAACAAATCTTTCCAATTATTTGCGTTCCAGCTTTTACTTGTTCCACTGACAGATTAGTGGAAGGAAAAAAATCGTTCGCATTTTAATCTGAAAAACTTGAAAACTTTTCGTGTTCGCTATAAACGCTTATAAGGAAAAAATTCCTGTTTTCATCTGTTTCAACTTTTCCTGCTGGTTTTTCCTGGGGCCTATTTCATGGAACTTACATCACATACATTGTTTGAATGTATGTACCTTAAAGTTGGCGTCAAAGATGGCTTAGAGTAAATTTTGAATTTTTAGAAAAACTATGCGACAACTTAGAAGACCCATAATTTAAAAAAAAATTAAAATTTATGGGGGCTATTTTACGTCACATACATTTCTGTGATTTATGTGATGTATGTTCTGTGAAATAGGCCCCTGATCGCTATAACTGACGGCTAAGGGGCCACTTATAGCGATCAGGAAAACCAAACAGGAAAAACTTTCAAATAGGATATTTACTAGGTTTTCATTCGATTTGTAACGCAATTGATGCAGTAATCGATGGAAAATAACTCAGAGAATTTTTTTTGTCAATAAAATTTTGAATTGAAAAATATATTTATTTATTTTCCTAACTGAATTTCATTTTCCGTACCAGCTGATTGCCATTTCGATCAAAATGAAACAAATCGTTCCAATTATTTGCGTTTCGACTTTTACTTGTTCCACTGATATGTTAGTGGATGGAAAAAAAATTTTTTGCATTTCAATCAGGAAAATTTGATTGGCAGCCTGCTCACTGGAAAAAGTCATAAGGAAAAAATTCTTGTTTCCATCTGTTTCAACTTTTGCTGATGGTTTTTCCTGATCGTTATAATTACTGACGCCTATTTTGTTGGGGCCAGTTATAGCGATCAGGAAAAGTTGAAACAGATGGAAATAGGAATTTTTTCCTTATGAGCGTTTATAGCGAACATGAAAATTACGTCAGTGAGTAGGCTGCCAATCAGTGTTGTCGGTGAGAAATATTATATGGTAGTACTGCAGTCAGAAGGGGATTTTGGTACTGAATTTCCAGAATTAGCAGCATACTTATTTGTTAGAACCTTCAGCAACACAAGACACATTTACAGCTTTTTTGCCTTTACCTCCTCAAAGGAATCCAATTTCACTAAATATCTATGTAAAACAAGTTTACTTTGAATTATTCTAACAAGAATTCTAATAGCTCTGTTTGGTATAGTGAAATTTCTTGCAAAATTGCACAAATTTTCACAATTTTTTACAAATTGTCACAAATTCCTGTTTAACTCAACAAGTTGCACTGAGAGAGCAAATTATTTTACCTCCATTGGATAACTTGCAAATTTCTGCTACACAAATTTTTGTGTGCAAGGCACTGATCTCTATAATATACTGGATAGCGTATCCATACAAGAAACTTGACTCCATTTGAAGACCTGTTATAGTGGAGCTGCCTACTTTTTTGTATAGCAGTTTAACTTTATAACATATAAAAAGTGACGAAGTCAAACGTCAAAGAAGTGGAAAATTTGAAACGTTTTTCTCAGTTTGTTGAAATTTCATTAAAAAAAATAAATTCGGGGAGAAAAAAACATTATTATTGAAATGTTTTCTACTTTTAAATCTTAAATACATCTTCGCAAAGGTATTATCTTCAATTAATGCCTCATTTGTTAGTTGTGAGTACGTCGCGTCGGCTAATTCATTCGTATTTTTGTGTTGTGAGTTCAGGTAGTGGTGGCAGTAATAATTGCAATGGCCATAATAAAATGAAACAAAATTTTTATTCTACGGATGTGTATCCGCAACTCCAGAAAACAATCAGTGATGTTTGTTCACAAACGCATTTCAACGCATCTTAACCAAACCCATCTACAGGGAAGTTACAAGTCCCAACATCGGTTACCACTGAGCTCGTTATTGAAGAACCATTAAAACCAAGTCCAAAATACGACATTATACTTTTTTTTGGATAGTTACATCACTAAACTAAGTTGTAATAGAAAATTTCGTGAAAGAAAATCAACTCGGCATGAGGCGAACATTTTAAAAACCTCAAATAAAGTGATGCGCTGGAATTCAAAAACATAGCCATCGATCATAAATAGAGCTGTTGTTTGTCACCAAAAGACGAATTTACAAACATGCGGGTAGTCCAGTGGAAATGCACATTTGGCTGGATGAACACACAAAGCTTAGACACTGCAGATAGGTCAGTACAAAACAAGGTGGCGTTTGTATTTGGTTTTGATGATAAATGTATTTTTAAGGTAGGTACATCAACTCCAAGTGCGCTAAAAACATGTGGAAATTCAATGCATGTGGTTCCAAACAGAATGTGCATTGGGTTATCAGCGTCTGGGAAATGGGGTGACTCTCTGAAGAAATGTCACGAGGTCGAGTCTCCGCACTTGCCGAATTTATCGCCGAAAAGCTCGAACGTCAAGACGATCCACTTGAAAAGGCAACCGATTTCCTTACACCTTTACAACTGTTAGCCAAACATCGCATTGAAACTCAATTCACTTGAGTCGAACAAGGATTTCCAAAAATTTCCATATAAAAGTAATTTCCTGCATTTTTCAGTTTTAAAGCAAATGCCGAAATTACTTTTATATGGACATTTTTTGAAATCCTTTTTCGATTTGAAATGGTTTTCAGAAACACTTAGGGAACTTAAAACGAAACTTAGAACCATTCCAACCATTCTTATAAACATAATAGTTTTGAAACGACAGCGTGGTTTATCTACGAATTTCAAGAAATTTCTTAAAAGTAATAGAAATTTCCTGAAATTGGTAGATAAACAACGTTGTCATTTCCAAACTACTTGCTTCATTTGGATTATTGGAACGTTTTTGAGTTTGAATTGAAGTCTTCTAAGTGTTTCTAAAAACCATTTTCAAATCGAACAAAGATTTAAAAAAATTTCCATATAAAAGTAATTTCCTGCATTTTTCAGTTTTAAAGCAAATGGCGAAATCACTTTTATATGGACATTTTTTGAAATCTTTTTTCGATTTAAAAATGGTTTTCAGAAACACTTAGGGAACTTAAAACGAAACTTAGAACCATTCCAACCATTCTTATAAACATAATAGTTTTGAAACGACAGCGTGGTTTATCTACGAATTTCAAGAAATTTCTTAAAAGTAATAGAAATTTCCTGAAATTGGTAGATAAACAACGTTGTCATTTCCAAACTACTTGCTTCATTTATATTATTAGAACGTTTTTGGTTTAAATTGAAGTCCTCTAAGTATTTCTAAAACCCATTTTCAAATCGAACAGAGATTTCAAAAAAATTCCATATAAAAGTAACTTCTGAAAAATTGAATTAATCTCCTTTTTAACTACGATTTAAAAAAGACACTTTTTTAAGCTTAAATCATTTAAGAGCAACTTATATGAAATATTTGTTTTTTAATGCCTATAATGCACTTTCTATATTTAGGAACTCAACAAATGCAACTAATGTGTCAACTTTGGATGTCCTAAGCTCTCTTGCTGAAAATGCTCGTAGTCAATTTTTATTTGTGTTCCAGGGATAGTGGATGATTCTTAAACACCAATCATTAAGATAGATGAAGGTTATCATCCGTGCGTAGCAACAGTCTTATATTCCATATAGGATTGTATTTGGATAATACAATAGCTGCGTTTTATTTTCCCCCAGATCCAATCCAGATCAGATCATGATAATAAAACAACCCAGGATCTCAGTGACAACTTGTTATATACCCAACTCTTTTTTCCTTTTGTTTTTTTTATTTGTATACACCCGTTGTCTTTTTTCTTTACACTACTGACTACATTTACAAATTAAGGGTGTGTGTTCAAAACGGATTTGGAAATCCAAATCCAAAACAAAGTTGGATCTTGTGTTGTTTTTGTAATACATGTATTTTCGTAAGCAAATCCAATCTGGTTCGGATCTTGGGGAAAATAAAACACAGCTAATAATTATGTGGAAGTGCTGTTGGTATGAACATAATATAGGTGCACTGAATACTACTAATTTTGGCTTACCTTAAGTTTTTTATTATGTTAAAACTTCAAAGGAAATAAATTAAACAATTTTTTTTTATATTTTTGAAAAAGCGATTTTTATTTAATTTTTTTTTAATTTAATTTTTGTTAATGGTGATTCTCTTTCAAGAAATGTTAATAATTTTTAATTTTTCTTCATGATGGGAAAAATTAAGAATATTGATAAAGGTTTTCGAGTGTATCTGGCCAACGGTAAGTCGTACAGCGATGGTTGATACCTTTTTGGAATCAAAAATTGATGCTTTCAAAACTAGTATCAAAATTTCTTGAAAAAGAATCACCATTAAAAAAAATTTACTCTTGGAATTCGAATATTGGAACCTGTATGCGTATTCTAAGAGTGCTTTTTCTCATTAAAACTCTTGAGTAAAATACTCTTCGAACTCGAATATTGGAACTGTATGCGTATTTTAAGAGTGCTTTTTCTCCTTAAAACTCTTGAGTAAAATATTTTAATGCTTATTCAAACAGCATTAAGTGCTGATTCCAAAAAAGTATCATTCATCTCCGTACGATTTACCATTGGATAGATACACCCCAAAAGCTTTTTCAATTTTCTTAATTTTTGCCATCATGAAGAAAACTGAAAACTGAGCAACTGTAAGCCGTACAGTGATAGTTGATACTTTTTTGGAATCAGCAATTACTGACTGATTCTCTTAAAACGAGTATCAAAATTTTTTGAAAAAGAATCACCCTTAAAAAAAAGTTAATAGGTACCTAAATGTAAAAGTATTTTCGTGAAATTTTTTTTAGAGAAATCCAAGAAAATGCGATGTTGGGAAATCATCGGATATCAAAAATGTGGACAGGAGTACCGGCACCGGAAACCAACGTTGTCAGATTTAGCTCCAGCAGTAATCAAGCTTCAAGAAGTAGTACACATATACATATTTCCAATATGCCGCTGCGAAAGCGACTCACAAAAAGCACTTCTTACACCATGCTACTGTTCAGGTAGCCTTAAATACGTCTATTAAACCTGCCATCAGCAAATGGCTGACCGCTTCTGAAACAAACTCCTGTGAATTATGCAAATTCCCGTTCATAAGGCATACAAAAATAAAGCAACTGGTAGTGTGGCTAGCATACCAGGTGCAATAGCTATCGGTCCACTGCAATCCACTGACATCTTCGAGAGTGCCATCGAAAAAGAAACAAAGACATGCACTGTTTCATCCTGGTAGTGATGTTACAAATTCTAGAAGCAAGCTCCGTTTCTCTAGGCGCCATCGAAGATGGCTGCGGTCCGATAAGTGTGAAGCGAGAAAGAGATTAGAACAGCAACAGCACCGTCAACAGAAACAGCGGCTACCATGAATTAAGAACCAACGTATTTCAATTTGTGTGCTTTTTATTTGCTTAAAAATAAGAAAAAAAGAAACATACTGTTATTATTTATTTAAAGAGGAGTTAATGTCATCAATACACTTTTTACATTTCTTAAAAATATACTAAAACTTTCTATTTTAAATGGCTTAATTTATTCTAATAAGTAGCTTGAAAATCTCAGCTATCAGTTTTATTTTGTTTTCACAGATAAAATTCTTACGTGAAAATAATTTTTTTTGTGCTCGGAAGATGTCAAAAAGTGGAGCTGCCTTCCCAAATGTCATCTTCAATTGGAGTTAAAAAAACTGTTATACTTTGTAGGGAATACACTATCCAGTGTATTATAGAGATCAGTGGTGCAAGGAGTGTAAAAACTGTCAAATACCCAGCTGTCCATCACTTGATGTCGGCTGTATATTTACAAAATATTCATTCAGATTGTCCATATTGTTATTTAAGATTCAGATAAGTCAATCAAAACCGATGTTACATGTTAGTTCGACATTTTTCGGTATAAAAAATAGTTTTGCAATTTAAAAATTACAAGATTCAAAATTATTTGTCGTCATTTGACGTCTTGTACACAAAAGTGACACTTTATATAAAAAGTGGTTCAGTGCGTTTGTTAACTTTTTGACAAGTTTTCCCCTCTCTGAGAGTAGTTCCTCCTTCTTTCAAAGTTTGCCAGGTTTTACACCTTTTTCTGAAAAAGATACCAAACAGACCTTATATATTAAATACCGAACTGTCAGATGAAAATTGCATGAAGCCATCGAAAAACAAAAACACCCAAGAAAGAGGGAAATTCCCTTCTAGACGACAGTTTGGAAGTTAAAAAAGCTGCCCAATTTGCATTAAATTTGAAGCGAATTAAATTTATTAAGATTAAAGGTAGAACCGCACTTGGCGGAACTGCACTTCAGCGACACCGTACGCACTTTCGCACGAAACTGAACGAAACTTCACGTCGCGACACAGTTGGTCAGATTACTAACTTTGTCGCATAGTGTCGCGCCGTGAAGTGCAGTTGTCGCTTAGTGCGATATAGCTCATACAATTTCCTACAAATAAGTCGGGAAGTTCAGTTCCGCTGAAGTGCAGTTCCGCCGAGTGCGGTCCTACCTTAACACTACCCTTTATTTTAGGTCTTTAAGCCTAGTACGCTGCTGATGCGAAACGAAAAATCCCATACAAAAATGACACAACGAAATCATAAACGGAAAATTTCGTTCTGTTTTTCGTTTTGCAGTACGCTGTTCGAAGAGCGAAATTTATAATTGTAGCAGATTATTTGGAGAAGTCTCCGCTCCTTTTTCGCACTGAATTAATTATACAGACTAAAGCCTAGTACGCTGCTGATGCGAAACGAAAATTTCCTGTGATCTCCAAACAGACAACGAAACGCTTGCGAAAACACAACGGAAAATATCCTTGGAGAGTTTCACTAATTCCAAAAACAAAATGAAACATAAACGCAAAAAATCAGAGAAACCCATTATGTAAAAAATGATAAACAAAAAAAAAACACAAATAAACCCAAATGTCATTTTTCCGCACACAATAAATAGTCTGTATAATTAATTCAGTGCGACAAACGAGCGGAGACTTCTCCAAATAATCTACTACAGTTATACATTTCGCTCTTCGAACAGCGTACTGCAAAACGAAAAGCAGAACGAAATTTTCCATTTCTGATTTCGTTGTGTCATTTTTGTATGGAATTTTTCGTTTCGCATCAGCAGCGTACTAGGCTTTAAACAAAATAGGAGTACGAATGTGAAAAGGTGATTAAACTTCCACACTATCCCACTGAGTATTAATACAAAGTGGAATAGAATTCCATGCTACTGCCAAATTTGTGAGAGAAAAATTTTTTTTTCATTTTTTGACCACACACAACAGTTTAATCTAACCTCAATAAAAATGTGATGAAATGTGTTACAGAATTAGAACCATTTCTAAAAATTCTCATGTATTAACACATGTCAAATCGTGTAGGCTGGGAATATCATATTTTGTTTCCACACTATTATACATGATTTGTTTCACACTTTTTTGACATGTATTAATACTCAGTGGGATAGTGTGGAAGGGCTTTTACGAAGGTGTTGAAAGCAGTACAATACTCCTATGGGAGTACTTTTGGCAACACTGCTGCCAATCAAGTTTTCCTGATTGAAATGCAAACGATTTTTTTTCCTTCCACTAATCTGTCAGTGGAACAAGCAAAAGCTGGAACGCAAATAATTGGAACGATTTGTTTCATTTTGATCGAAATGGCAATCAGCTGGTACGGAAAATGAAATTCAGTCAGAAAAATAAATTAATACATTTTTCACTAAAAAAATTTGTTCAATACAAAATTTTATTGACACAAAAAATCATCATCACACGTGACACGATGCTTGTTTTCCTGCTAGAAATGCTTGCTGGTTTTGTTGCATGGTGTGGTGCTGGATGTTTTGCTGGTTTGAATTCTTTGGCTTCACTCAATGATTGTTTTGGAGCTGGATTCGCAGATGGTTTTTTGACATTTCTTGACGTTTGCTAAATCAAGAGAATACAGTACACAATATTTTTCTAAACAAATTTTCACAAAAAACGCATACATCTGATAGAACTAAATATACAAATTAATGAAATCACATTTAATTTTGTTTAAAGTTGAAAAAACTATTAGAAAATAAATAAAAACGAAATAGAAAAAATGACATTTGAAAATATACATCTACCTTTTGACGTCTGCTAAAATCCAGCAGCAAAACAAGCAAGAAAAATAGCACCGGTTCTAACCACTGATCTCTATAATACACTGGATAGTGAATAGCCTATAGTGTATAACAGTTTTTGTGAGGCTAGTTTTTTAAAGGGTACCGGCCACGACCTCATATCTCGCTCTATACAAACGAAGAAAGAGATTGAAGATATTTGCCGAAATTGAGCATTTATTTGATTGAAATCTAGCAGCACTTCTATCAAGAGAGCCAGCAGTGACGCCATTTTCCAGCTCAATAGCCAGCACGAAAGCCAGCAAGCATTTCTAGCAGGAAAACAAGCGTCGTGTGATGCGGGCTTTACGCCATTTTCCAGGTCAATAGCCAGCACGAAAGCCAGCAAGCATTTCTAGCAGGAAAACAAGCGTCGTGTGATGCGGGCTTTACAAATCGAATGAGAACCTAGTAAATAATCTGTTTGAAAGTTTTTCCTGTTTCGTTTTCCTGATCGCTATAAAAGCCCTTCCACACTATCCCACTGAGTATTAATACAAAGTGGAAAAGAATTTCATGCTACTGCCAAATTTGTGAGAGAGAAATTTCTTTTCATTTTTTGACCACACACAACAGTTTAATTTAACCTCAATAAAAATGTGATGAAATGTGTGACAGAATTAGAACCATTTCTTAAAATTCTCATGTATTAACACATGTCAAATCGTGTAGGCTGGGATTATCATATTTTGTTTCCACACTATTATACATGATTTGTTTCACACTTTTTTGACATGTGTTAATACTCAGTGGGATAGTGTGGAAGGGCTTTAACTAGATAAAATACTGAAGTCACATAATATGTGTGTTCCTTTACTTTAAAACTCTGTGCATTTGTGTGAATTTCTACGTCGTTTTATTTTTTATATGAACTTTGACAGACTTTGGTGTAGAAATTCACAGAAATGCACAGAGTTTCAAAGTAAAGGAACTAGTAATAAGATTTCAGTGACCTTTTCCTTTATAAGTGATGGTTTTGTTTAATGGGCTTCAGGTCAAATGAAACAAGTTGTTTTTTTCTTACGTTACGACGTTTCGTCCATGGCTATGGACATCATCAGGTGTAAACAAAGGATTTACTTGTTACAATTATATTGCACATCAGATAAAAACAAACTTTTTCGTTCTAGTGAACAGCTATAGGTTAACATTGTGCTTTACAATGGATGCTACTGGACCTGCATTTTCTTATATTTTTTTTCAATATTTACAGCCGCAATGCTTGTTAACATCAACTGATATCAAATAAATGCTCAATTTCTGCAAATATCTTCAATCTCTTTCTTCGTTTGTATAGAGCGAGATATGAGGTCGTGGCCGGTACCCTTTAAAAAACTTGCCTCACAAAAACTTTTATACACTATAGGCTATTCACTATCCAGTGTATATAGATCACTGATCTCTATATACACTGGATAGTGAATAGCCTATAGTGTTTAACAGTTTTTGTGAGGCAAAGGGTACCGGCCACGACCTCATATCTCGCTCTATACAAACGAAGAAAGAGATTGAAGATATTTGCCGAAATTGAGCATTTATTTGATATCAGTTGATGTCAACAAGCATTGCGGCTGTAAATATTGAAAAAAAATATAAGAAAATGCAGGTCCAGTAGCGTCCATTCCATGGCGCCGCTGTTATACTGTTATATAAGGGTACCGGCCACGACTATATTTTTGCCTCAAAAATTTTGTATGAATACACTATCCAGTGTATATAGAGATCAGTGATATAGATGTTGATATCTTAAGAAAATCTGTTTATACCTTAAATGACAGCTGTCAACTTCATCAATTGTTTTCCTTCTTTAACTTGTCAAACTACTATATTTTACCTTCCCTTTTTCTTTATACTTCGAGACACAACGAAGTCCAATAAAGTAATCTTTAAATATTTAATAAATCTTTCATTTCACTCAACAATAAAGATCAGTGACGCAGCTCTTATGGCGGCCAGTTTGGTATGTCTATAAACCGTCCAAAATTTTTTTTCGTTTTGTTTTTATCGTCTTCACTTTTAACTTGCCATGTCTCTGGTAAACTTCAATATATTTCAAAGAATTCCCTCCAAAATTCACTATTTCGGCTTACTGGCTGTTCTTTTCTTATGATGCGCACAGGTTGCCAACTTTTTTTAGAATGAAATTTCCTCCTGGTTTGACAAGAATGCGTTCATATTCTCAAATATGTCTGTCAAGCAAGCAAAATATCAAAATATTTTGATATCCATCAAACATGCTTGACAAGCCGTTTGATGGAGCGTTCACATTTTCAAATTCGAGTCAATCAAACCATGCTTGTCAAGCATATTTGATAATGTGAACCCCCCTATTGAACAGCAAAATCTTGTACTTTTCTGTTCTAAACTGTTCCGAACAGCCTCATTGAACACACCTTATACAACAATGCAAAACAGAAATACATTGGCCGCGTTCATGTTTGTATCCAAAGCGATCTGGATCACAGTACACATATTAAAGGTAATATCATTAGCGTTTTCATTTTTGTTCAGTCCTGCGCATCTGTCAAAATTGAGGTATTATGGTGGTAAAATGGTGGATTCAGTGCCCCTTTCCTTGTCTAATTTCAATATTTTGTTGTTGTTTCTAATGATGCACGTTGAGTTCCAGTGGGCACTCGAACAGCCATTTTAAATTTTTTGACATTTCCAACTTTGACAACCTGCGCAATATATTACCTTTAATATGTGTACTGTGATCTGGATAGCTTTGTGTTGTTGTAATCCCTTGTAAAATCACAGCTGATGACAAAGCAGCTGTTGGCGAAAAAAAATCTCAAGCTATCCTAAAAATTCTAGGATACTCATCTATCCTATGGGAAATGTCAACAACAGCTGATTTGCGTTCAGAAACATACTGGATACTCGAGTATCTTATGTCGAATTCCTTTCAACAAAAGAATCGAATTTTTTTCTAAAAGAATCGATTTTTTTTCTGAACAATTCGAATTTTTTCTGTCAAAACAAATCTTGCTAATTTTGCAAGATTCAAGAAAGATTTTACACCGATGTGTACACACACTTGCAAGATTTGAAATTTCTAAAAATGTCAAATTCAATGCCGCAGTGTTTTAAGAAAACAATTTTTTTTTATGAAAACAAATTGTGTTTTTGGTTGCAACGAATTTTCGGTGAATTTTATAGTAAATATTTGTGGTTGTTTTTCAATTAATAATAATAATAATTTCCAAATTGAATATTTTCTGGATATTTTACTTCAAAATTTGCTGCTGTCAAGTGCCACACACACAATCACAAAAAAAAATCGATTCTTTTCGTCTTTTCGTATTCCTTTCAACGACAGAAAAAATTCGATTCTTTTTAGAAAAAAAATCGATTCTTTTGTTGAAAAGAGTTCGACATTAGATAGGCTATCCTCACAGTACACATATTAAAGGTAATATATTGCGCAGGTTGTCAAAGTTGGAAATGTCAAAAAATTAAAAATGGTTGTTCGAGTGCCCACACGAACTCAACGCGCATCATAAGAAACAACAACAAAATATTGAAATTAGACAAGGAAAGGGGCACTGAATCCACCATTTTACCACCATAATACCTCGATTTTGACAGATGCGCAGAACTGAACAAAAATGAAAACGCTAATAAGTTTGTTCGTGTACTTCTCGGACTAAATCTGGCAAACTGTCAAATTAGGTGGAGTGGGGGTGAAATTCCCTCAAAGAGAAGCGAAACTGTCCGAGAATACACGAACGCCTTAAACCAAAATATTTGCCAGTTTTTAAACGTCAACAAAAAGTAAACAATAGCAAAAAAGTAAACAAAGCAACAATATTGAAATTTTCATGATAATTTCATATTCTTTATTAAATTTGATGATAAACAAATTAAAATTAACGTTGTAAGTATTTACAAATACAAAATTCGACACTAAACAGGAACATCACGTAATTTTTTTTATTAATCCCGAATTCTATGAAGAAATCAGAACTAATAAGACAGAATTAAAAAAAAACACTGAATTAAAGTACACTTCACAAAAAATATTTCTTAAATAATTTATTAATTTTTTTTATCAAAAAGTGATTTCTTTTATTAAAATAATTAATTTTTGTAAGTGAACGAATTAAAAACTACATTTTTACTAAGACAAAACAAAAAGTAAACAACAGCCATTTTGTAATTTTTTTGTTGTTCTTTGCTTCTGACACAACACAGCACTTACCAGTTTTTGCCCGAAGAAATTTCTCGGGTAAAAACTAGCAAGAAGGGGAAATTATTTTCTCTCTCATGAGCGCTCTCTCCTGCCAGAAACTACCCAAAATTTGCGTACGCGAACGCCTTCGGACTAAATCTGGTAAAAAATGGTAGTTTTGGGTAGTTTCTGGCGCGTAAGCGAACGGACCTAATGATATTACCTTTAATATGTGTACTGTGGGCTATCCTAGTGCAACCTGAACGCGGCCAATCATATGTACGTCTATCATTTAGGACTCTTCAGTCTTTTTCTGATTCCCAGATTATTGTTTATCATTTAGCGAATAGATAAAACTATTGTTATTAAAGTTAAAATGAAATTAACTTTACGACGGTATTCTTTTTTATTATTTTTCCAATTGGCCTTTCTCCTCGGTGATTTGTTCTTAAATAGTTTTTCATATTTAGCTCGTGGTAATAGATTTTTAATGATTTTAATGTTTTTGTGAGTAAATACCTACATGTATGTACATACAAAATTATTTGTATCCTTTTTAATTTGGCACTTATGATTTTTAACTTCATAATATGGGGTTTGTGGTTTACAGTTTCCGTGTGAGAAATTAAATTATGTGCAATAATTCTGGCAATCCATAATTACTTAGATTAGAACAAATGTGAAGATTTAAGATATGTATATTCTGTGTGTACTTTTGTATAGGAGATATAAAATAATTCGTCGTCTGTTCAGTTCATTTTCCTTAGGAATCAAAATGTCTGAAACAGTTCTTTGAAAAGACAAACAAATCCGAAACGATAGATCATTTTTCACAAAGCCAAACTTATTTTGAACAAATATTCATGGAAACCGCGGTGATATGTAGTTTTTTTTCATAAAAGAAAAAAAAATGTAGCTATTAAGATTTTAATCGTCTCCAGTAAATTTTTTTAGTTGTGATAAAAATGTTTTATGAGCACAAATGCCAAGACTGTAAAAAAAAGTCGGGGTGAGTTTAACTTTGTTGTGTAAATTTAGTTTAGAGCTTTGCCCTTAGAGTAAGAAGATAAGGAAGAGGTATATATCACATAAACAGTGTATGTATGTGATTGAAGCACCAAATTAAAAAAACAAAAAGGTGCCTATCTGTCGCTTTGCCGATCTAATGGAATTGAAGTTGAAGTGATGTTTTTCATGTAAATTCATTATCGTAGAATACTTTAAAATTGATATTTCATGGCATTTTTGCTATAAAAAAGGCAAATTTGTTGAAAATACAAACATACTTTGATACGTAACATGTCAGGTGCCTATCTGTCGAAATTGAAATTCTCACCCAGGGTCGAATTAGCTTTTGTTGGTGATGGCAAGGCGCTCAAATGCATTGAGCGCCCGTAGTGCAGAGTAATTTTACTTACTTTATGTGGAATATGAGACATAGCTTACCTGTGAAATGAAATTGCACTGCTTATTATAGGTGTTTTTACAGGATTTAACGGAGCACCGCTTGTAGTTTTATATTTTTATTTCAATGAAGAATAGTATATATTCACTTTATTTACTTTTATTTCACTTGTTTATTTAATTAACTTGCCATCACCAACAAAAACTAATTCCACCTTGGACGAGAATTTCAATTTTGACAGATAGGGTTCAGATAAATCCTGTGATTGAAGAGTATTTTGATTTTAAAACAATTTGCTTTTTTATAGCAAAATGCTACGAAATATCAATTGAAAAGTATTCTAAGATAATGTGTATATTTAAAAAAACATCACTTCAAGTTACCTTATGTGGAATATAAGACACAATCCTCCCGTGAAAAGGAAAAATTGTAAACTCCATACTAAAGGTGTTTTTACACAATTTAACGCAGCATTGTACGTTGTTTTATTTTTGTTTTAATAAATTATAAAAAGTAGTCATGACTGTCGTATCTTTTATTCTACTTTTTCATTTAGTATTTTCACTATTTTAACGTTTTAAAATCTCGGAACACTTTCCTATAGCTCGGCAAAATGACAGATAGGATTATTTTTGTCGTTTTCCAGAATCAAAAAGAACTCTTCTGAAACCATTCCATTGGCAAAAACAACGGTCAACCGACGCTTCTCAGAAGAAAATTTCGCTTCTCGATTTAAAATCAGAATCCACTCAAGAAGCACTAATACATTTAAGCTATAACTTCAAAACAAACTCACTCAAATGTCAAAAGTAAACATCGGACTTGAATTGAATAGAGGAGAGTTTTGGAAGGCAACGAAGCAGGTTGTGTGGAGAGCACAACCTGCAAATTCATTTTTTTTTCTTAAAAACAGTAATAGTTAATTATTTTAAAATAATTTTTTGTTCTTCATCGAAAGTTGGTACTCCGTGGGGAAGGTGTCCACCTGGATGATAACAGGAGTTGTTCACACACTCCAGCAACCGAAAAGCTAGTTTCCAAGCTGTGCCGCTGGAACTAGACCGGAGATACATACACTCCAGCAACTGCTAATCTAGTCCCCAGGCTACCAGCACCCCTTGTGCTAATAACAGATGACAAACCTTCATCACAACAATGGACAAAGAATGACCACCCTGCATCATACCAAATCAGTGAGATGACCATCATATCACAAGAAAATTTGTTAAAGCGAATAATTAACTCTTTATAACTGCTCATAATTTGTTAAAAGTTAAAGTGAATTATCTTTTGTATTCAATCATTATTGTTTTTAGTGTTCTACTAAATTATACCCTTTTACATATTTTTTTTTACATTTTCTATCGCCTTGCCGCCAACATGTGCTTTAAAATTAACTAAAACAACTCGTAAGAAGTGAATTTATGTAGAAATTGAAATTGTATTTAAATAATCGTCTTTAAATAACTCATGCAAATGTGATTTCATTAATTTTTAAAATTCCACATAGAGCGTTCTCGCTCTATAACATGAAACTTTATATATATGTATAAATGTATTCTATGGCATATTAGTTTGTAAGGTGTTTGTATTTATAGGTATTGTATATATGTATATTTTTTATCCGTTGCAACAGCCAACACATAACTGAAATATTGCTCCTGAGCAAGAGCAGAATGACTATATATTTTTTATATATTATAAATGACAGCCACGAGGCTTTCCAAAAATGTAACTAGATAGAGCAGGCAATACATTATAGCCGCAGTTAAACATAGCTTTGCTAAGTAATATATATTATGAATTGTACTCTGTAAAATTTTCTTAAGTCTCAATAAAAATTCAATCCAATTCAATTCAACTTGAATTGAATTTTTATTGAGACTTTTAGAAAATTTTACAAAGGGTACAATTCAGAAAATATCTTTACTTAGCAAAGCTATGTTAAACTGCGGCTATAATGTATTGCCTGCTCTATCTATTTACATTTTTGAGAAGCCTCATGGCTGTCACTTATAATATATAAAAACATATAGTCATTCTGCTCTTGCTCAGGAGCAGTATTTCGGTTACGTATTGGCTGATGCAACGGATAAAAAATATACATATATACAATACCTACAAATACAAATAAGTACCTTAAAACTAATATGCCATAGAATATATTTATATACATAAAATTACGTGTTATAGAGCCAGAGCGCTCTATATAGAATTTTCAAATTTAATGAAATCACTTTTGCATGAATAGGTACATTGAATAATTTAAGACAATTCTATTTTTACATAAATTCACTTCTACGAATTGTTATAAATGATTTTAAAACAAATTTTAGCGGCAATAGAAAATGAATATAGAATATGTGAAGGATATAACTTAGTAACGGGTGATTTTTTAGCTGGTTTGGTTTTGGCAACACTGGTTTTGACAGCTGACGTGTGTTTAGTACCTTGTGTCACTGTCAAACAGCTTCAGTTTGGTTTGCAATTTAACCATGGATCGTCTTACAAATGAACAACGCTTGCAAATTATTGAATTTTACTATCAAAATTCGTGCTCGGTTCGAAATGTTCATCGCGCGCTGCTTCCATTTTATGGTCGGCATTCTCGACCTTCTGAGCAGTCTATTCGGAAGATTGTGACCAAATTTCGCACCAAATTTACTTTGTTGGACATTAAACCACCAACACGTTTACGTACTGTGCGTAGTGAAGAAAATATTGCGGCCGTATCAGCTAGTGTGACAGAAGACCGCGAAATGTCGATTCGGCGCCGTTCTGTCAATGGTGAACGCTACCGAGCGATGATAACAAACTTTTTTTTGCCCGAAATGGAAGTTCTTGACTTGCATGATATGTGGTTTCAACAAGACGGTGCCTCATGCCACACAGCACGCGAAACAATGGCGCAATTGCGAGGCGAGTTTGGTGAACAGTTAATTTCACGTTTCGGGCCGGTCAATTGGCCGCCTAGATCGTGCGATTTGACACCATTAGACTATTTTTTGTGGGGGTATGTCAAGGCTAATGTCTATAGGGACAAGCCCGCTTCGATTGACGCACTGGAAGCCAACATCCATGCATTCATTCGTGAGATACCGGCCGATATGTGTGAAAGAGTATGCCAAAATTGGACTCAGCGGATGGGCTACCTGAGACGCAGCCGCGGTCAACATTTGCATGAAATTATCTTTAAACATTAAATTGCAAGGTTCAAACTATCGATTCAAATAAATATTTCATTCATTTTTTCGAATTTTTTGTGTTTTTTTTTTAAAAAAAGTTCTAAACCTCTTAAAAAATCACCCGTTAGAAACACTAAAAACAATAATATTGAATATATGAGATAATTCACTTTAACTCTAACACATTATGAGCAGTAATAAAGATGTAATACACTTTAAGAAATTTTATCATATGATGGTCGTCTCATAGATTTGGTATGATGCAGGGCGGTCATCCTTTGTCCAATATTGTGATGAAGGTTTGTCATCTGTTTTTAGCACAAGGTTGTGGGGTGCTGGTAGTCTGGGGGCTTGATTAGCAGTTGCTGGAGTGTATGATCATCTCCGGTTTTTGATCCAGTTGGAATCCTTCCCCCAGAGAAGTTCCACGCTAGGATTTCATGTGGGCAACACGTCAGTCACGGTCACATGACACAGTTGTTAGCGGGTAATGGGATACCACGCCAGAGTCCCGTTTAAACGGGATAGGCTCAAAGTCTAGTTCAAGCGGCACAGCTTGTAAACTAGCTTTTCAGTTGCTGGAGTGTATGTACAACTCCTGTTATCACCCAGGTGTACTCCTCTCTCCACAGAGTACCAACTTTCGATGAAAATAATTATTAAGAAATAATTTACTTTTATGTTTAAAAAAAACTATTTTAGCAAGGTTGTGCCGACACAACCTGCTTCGTTGCCTCCTCGGAATTTCCAAAAACGTAAACATCGGACTCTGTTTGATTGTATGACTGTTCGATAACATGAAATGTTCATGATGATTCACCAATATAATGACAAAATTTCTAAGTTGAGTAAAAGTAGTTAGTATTGTTCCATTGGATTTTAGAATGAGTGAATCCCTGAGTGAAACCAATGGAAAACGACATTTGTTTCTTTTTTTTAAATTTGGTGCCTCACTCACATGCACGGTATCTGTGATACACCTCTTCCTTATCTTCTTATTCAGAGGTAGATCCGTATTTGACTCAAAATGATCCCGATCTGTCATTTTGCGGAGGTAGTGTTTCGAGTTTTTAAAACGCTAAAATAGTGAACAAACTAATTAAAAAAGTGAAATAAAAGTTAACACAGTGAATACTTTCAATAATTTATAAAAAAAAATATAAATCAACTTACAGTACTGCGCTAAATCGTGTTAAAACACCTATAATATGGAGTTTTTCTTTTCACGAGCTAAACGTTCCACATAAGTAATGTGAAGTGATGGTTTTTAGGTAAATACATTATCATAGAATATTTTTCAATTGATATTTAATATAGTATTTTGCTATAAAAAAGCAAATTTTTTGGAAATAAAAATACACTTCAATCACGTGAATTATCTCAACCCTATCTGTAAAAATTGAAATTATCGTCCAGGGTCAAATTAGTTTTTGTTGGTGCTGGCAAGGCGCTAAGATGTATTGGGCGCCTGTAGTGCAGATTACTTTTACTTACTTTATGTGGAATATATATGTGGAGTATATACAGGCTGTGTCTCATATTCCACATAAAGTTAGTAAAATTACTCTGCACTACGGGTGCTCAATGCATTTGAGCGCCTTGCCATCACCAACGAAAGCTAATTTGGCCCTCGACGAGAATTTAAATTTTGACAGATTGGCACCTGACATATCACGTTTCAAAGTATATTTGTATTTTCAACAAATTTGCCTTTTTGTAGAAAAATTAAATATTAATTTAAAAATATTATACGATAGTGTATTTACATAAAAATCATCACTTCACATTAATTTATGTGGAATTTAAGGCACAGTCTGCCCGTGAAATGAAAAAATTGTTAAATTCATATTATAGGTGTTTTTACACAATTTAACACAGAACAGCATGTTGTTTTATATTTTTGTAATAAAGTATTTGCAAGTTTTCACTATTCTCTCTTTTATTTCATTTTCTTATTTAGTTTTATTATCTTTTTTCACTATTTTAACGTTTGAAAATCTCGAAACACTTTCCTTTAGATCGACTTTGTTTTGTTTTTTTTTTTTTTTAAATTTGGTGCCTCACTCACTCACATACACTGTATATGTGATATATACTATACGCTCTTCCTTATCTTCTTAGGCCTTATGCACACGAATCATATCGTCATAGACGCGTGCAATATTCGCCATACAGCAACGATTCCAAAAAATTTTGGAACATTAACATTTTATCAAATGTTAAGTTAATACGCCTGGCGACTGGCTGACAGTGCTGTAAGCTCGGCGATTTGCAGCTTGTGTGATGCGACGAATAAGTGCAGCTTACGCCTCGTGTGCGGTTGTTCATTGAAACACACGTGAGCTACATACAATCTGCAGACAAGCCGCAAATAATTGAAGTACGCGTGTACATATGACGAGACGCTTCGTGTGCAGAAGGCCTTAGTCTAAACCCGGTACTCTATTTCTTCTTCTAAGGGATCTACGCATTTGAAATATATCGAAACTATAGTGACACACCACTCCACAATACTTCACACGAGAAAATTGTGGTTCCGGCTTAAATCTCGTTGTACCTACAATTACCTTAAATTAATTTCTTTGATTGATAAAGAACGCACATTTTTATGCAAAAAGATCGAATGTTTCACTTTGTCAATCAGATTTTGCGGGTTCACATTCAACGAAGTGTCGTTTGACGCGATTCGTTTTTCTAGCGTTCACATTAAACGACCATTTTCCCGACTCCATTTAAAAATACATTTTCATAGAGCGAACATGACGCGTATTTCAGTATTTTCACCAAAACTAGCGCATAGATTTGTTTTTTTTATTTCGATTTCAACCTATTGTATGTATGTATATTTTTATTTAGTAAAATTTAACTATTACAATTCAATAAATAAAATAAAATAGTAACAAAATTATATAAAATGTAGATATATAAATAGAAAACTTAACATTTTTGTACAATTGTTTCTCTTATATGGGATATAAAGTTTTTTAAGTTTATTTTATTTTTTTATTTCAAAGGGCAATTCATTAAAAAGTTTAAGTCCACGATGATATAACATATTTTGAGTTCTAGTGTCTCGATAAAATTGAAGCCTAAAATCACAGTTAGATCTTAAGTTATACGGTTGGCTCGTACGTAATTTAAGCTCGGCGTTAAATATTTAGGTGCAAGGTTGTTTTTCATTTTAAAAATGAACAACAAAGCATTAAAAGTTATCCTTTGTTTGGTGTTCCCATTTAAGACTGGAAAGCATCCAATTAATTGATGTGTGATAACTACATTTAAAATGGTTCTCATGGCTTTGTTTTGTAGCACTTGTGCATTATGCTTACTGTTACATAAAAATGAAATTGTGGAACAAAATTCGAAATGTGGTTTGATAATGGTGTTGTATTTATTAATAGCACAAAGTGTAGTTATATTTTTACGTATGCTCCTAAGAAATACTATTTTTTTGACACTTTTTTCGTTATGTAAAACATATGACTATTAAAACTCAAGTTACTGTCCAATATTATCCCTAAATATTTCATTTCCTTCACTTCTGCAACAGGACAAGTTTATAACCTCACTACTATTTATTACCATACATTTAGTTTTGTTAACATTAATTTTAAGTTTGTTTAGTTATAGCCACAGACATAGTTGTTGCGTGAGCCGTCGCACAAAAAGGAATTCATAGAATCCAAAACAAAATTACCGTCACAAAGAAATTATACTCCAAACCATTAGTTTTCAACAGCCTCCAACATGGCTTTCAAAAAAAAAAACCATACAAATCTTCTTGTCATACCTATACATAAGTATATCGTTGTAGAGTGATTCCACTCAGAACAATTCACTCACTCTTATCATCAGTGTTAAATTATGTGACGACACACACAAATATAAAAGAAGAGTAAACTAAATAGATACAATGCATATTAATAGGAAAGTAATTTTATTCATACCTACTTAATACCAAGTAAAAAACAGAAAAAAAAACTCAAATCGGCACCATTTGTTAAGATATATATTATACATTTTATATATATCGAAGTAGATGGGTCTTTAAATCGACATTTGAATGCATACATATCATCCAGACAATCTAGAACTACCAGCAAATGACATGCCCTACCTCACTACACTGTAAATACACGAAATATACAGTAACACACACAGGTACATACAGTAAATGGCAACATCCATTCCTGCGAGATGAATTGAACCTCATCAATGTTCTAGCCAACAGACTGACTAGGTAGGTATCATGTATCCTAGATCAGAATGTAGACCTGTATTCATGATCACGATGAAGATGACTCAAAAAGAGACAAAAAAGGTTATAGACTAGAGAAAAAGGGGAACAATTTTATTGTTACACAGAAACATCCTCGGCGACTATTTTAAATAGCTAAAATAAAGAAAAAAAAAAAAAGAAGGAGAATTGAACATTTTTGTGAAGAGCTAAACAGGACAATACTTACTGTACGATGATGTTGTAGGATGTGGGTAAAAGAATGGTTCCTAACAGGTTCGGTAATTATCATTTCATATTCTGTTATGCTATAGCCTTAAGTTTACTCGCATCCCTTATGAAAATATCCTAGGTGAAATCATAGTTTAAAGAAATTCCGATCCAAAAAAAAAGGAACCAGAAAGAAAACATTGCACCGTACACGTTTTGTAAATAACAAATTAAGTTATTGATGAAAATAAAATGTCAAATTCCAGTGGAACGAATGAGGTTAACGAAGATAGGTAGCGCGTTCCTTTTAGCGGACAGTAGGAGTAGTATAAATTAGAATAGTAGCATTGAATAAATACAAATAGAAGTAGACACCCAGAAAAACACCGCTCGAAAAAGAGGATGGCGTTAGTGTCGCGTCCCAGAGAGCGTTTGTGTCGCAAAGGGATGGTGTATTTAATAAAATAAATTTCTTTTATGTAAAAGAGTCATGTATTCGAATGGGATTTTTTTTAATATTTTGCAAGGTTGTTGTTTTTGTATATTGCAGTTACTATGGAAACAAACATTTTGTTTACTTTTCTAATATTCAATATTTGTGCGTATTTCTATGGAAACGAATGTACACATGTAGTTGTGTTTTATTTGAAATTTGAAATTAAAAATAATTTTGTTACGTTTTGAATTCTTTATTGAAATCATAACAAGGATGTAGGTATACCTAGATATATTTATCTCTATTATTGATGTTCATGAAACGAAAGTTAGATTACTAAGGTATAAATAATTTGAGTTCCACTGACTTAATCTTTTAGATGAAGGTTTTAAAATGCCGGTGATAAAACAGGGGACATACTTGTAGGGTGGGAAGGAGGGGAGGGAACAGAATTTCCAAACGCACGGGGGGAACTAAAACAAGAAAATTACTTAAATTATTGGAAACCTTTGGATAAATAAATTTGGTGGTGCAATAGTTTGTAAAGTATCAGGGCCTTTACTGACTAAATCTCAAATAATATTCTGTGCATGTCTGCAGAAATGCCTGCTGAATCCGAACAGTGGCGTGGATGAGAGGCACTTAATCCTGAAAAAAAAAATGCTCTTGGAGAAGGTATGCAAACTGTTTATTGATTAAATAATTGAATAAAGAGAAAAGATTAAGTGATTGATACTCACTTATCCTTTTAATACATAGGTATTTAAAAGATTATAAAGTCACAAACAATTATGAAAGCTAAAAACTAATACAGTTACTTTCACGCACAGCTATATAACTTTATAGTGAGGTTATGGTTATGATCTAATTGGGTCGTGTCTTTTTTAGTAATATAATTAATTAATGTTTTCTTGTTTTTTTGGGGTTTATATTGAACGGGCTATTATTATTGTTGCTGTTGGTTTTTATTTTTTTAAATGTCAAGACAAAAAGCATTTCGAAATATCAAGCGAGATTTTTTTTAAATAAAAATTTGTCATCCGCAATTTAAAAATGCCCAAAGTAAGCCAAAAAGTATATTTATACAATTGTATGAACAAATTGCTTTCAATGATCTATTAATTCTTGAGTTATTTGGCAAAAATGATGGTAAGCATGTTTATTGTTGTGATCAACATATAAGTGCATGTGTGAATGCATTTGTGTAACTCACACTATTTAAAAAAAAAATCATTTTTCCTCGAAATACCCGTTCCTCTATTTTTTCTTCTAAGGTTACAAGAGTTTACCATGTTTACGATGTTTACCATCTTCGTTTAACATACAAATTTGTGTCTTAAAGTTTAAGATTTGTCTAAAAATATTTCTCATACAAATTTTGACAGTTCGTTTACGACGTCGTAAACTTTAAGACGTTTACGATGCTTTTCCGACGTTGCATGAATACCCTTATTAAATTTCGCTTTACGCGATTCCACCCCAGGTGTTTGTTCAACATGTCCATAATTGACTTTATTTTTTCTAAAATTTTTCACTTTACTTTTCAACAAAATGGTGCATGATATCAAAAAAATTTTAATGCATCATACAATTAATTAATTAAAGTGACAAAATGTACATAAAAGAAAAATCTATTATGTACATGGTAACTATGGTGATTATGGGACACCCTGTATAGGTATCGACTTTTCGTAAAGTTTTGCTCACATAAGGTAAAGCGTTTTTATTATAGCATTTTTGGTATATGAGATATCCCTGCATGATTGCTCGATGATTTCGTCAAGAATAAGTAAAGTTTTTCGTCAGTTGGTATCAATCTTACCTCGAAGGGGGATACAGAAAGAAAAAGAGTTTGGAGATGTGGTTTCCGATTTTAAGGAAGAGTAAATTGGTATACAATTTAAGAGACATCCGAGTATCAGAAAAAGAAATAAGAACGTGTACAATAGTTTTAGTAGATCTGTTTAAATTAACATTTCGAACTTAACAAGCACATAGAACATCGGTTTCGAGGTAAATCATAAATCACATAACCTGTAAAGGACGTATTTGTGCAAGTGATTAGCGTTACTTTCACCATACATACATATAAGGGTAATTCAAAATAACACCTCTCTTGAAATTCAACCGGGACTAAGCGAAATTATGAAGCTTATGTTGAAACCAAAATATTCAAAATCGAACCCCTTTTTCAATAATTTTGCTTGAAAATTTTTGAAGATCGGAATTTTTTTTCAATTATTAAAAACTGTCTAACTTTTCGAGTTTTGGTGCTAAAGACAATTGTAGTTTCTGAATATCTAGTTTAAAAATTAATTTTTGAAATACATATGTACTTTTTTATAGCTTTTTTTGTTTATAAATAAAATGAAAGCGAACACAGAAAAAACCGCAATGGATCTTGGTCTTGGTGTGTAAGTATTTTCAAAATAAATCACTATATAACCATGATATAGAAAAACTCCTATCATATTGTACAGGGTGCGTCAAAATGAATTTTTAAATGATTTTCTTAAGAAATTCATCACCTGTAAAATGGTGGTCAAAATGATTGTACTTGAAACGTTTGAAACAGCACCCTGTATAAAAATTCTACTACTCAATATCATTTTTTGCTTTTTAAAGTTTGTCCTTGTTTCTTAAAAGGTATACAACTTATCACAATTCACCTTAGATCAAAAGTTATAAAAACAGCTTCCAAAAATTAAAAAAAAATACTGATTTCTTAGAAATTTTTATTTCTATATATTCTGCTGGTCCTGTTACAATGAAAAGTTCTATTACTTGCTTTTACGTTAACTAAGGATAACTACCATTTTGTGTGGAAAATTGGACCAACATAATTTTTTTTGCCAAGAATTAATATGTAATAAAATTATCAGATTTATATTTGCATTATTATTATTATCTTCATTAGTTACAGATTAAATTTTCATCCAAATAATCAGTAAGTACCTCAAAAATAAAAATTGTACAATGATTATTCTCAATTAAAGCTATAATTGGCTTTTTGCGGTAACTTATGCAAATTACTCTTACATTGTACCATACATAGGTATATATATTTACAATAAATAATATCTTTTTGCAGAAACTTTACAAAACAGACCCTCACTTGACAAAAGTAGAAAACATCAACAAATTTTTATAAATCTCTAAATTGCTGACTTTTTTTTCATTTTCAGAAATAATATAATCAAAGTAAATTCTCACATAGTTTTGTTCTATATTAAAATATACTTAAAAAAAATCTTCAGCATAGGTTGAAAAATAATGCAAAAACAAGCACAACAACAACCATTAAAGATAAACACAAACAATTATTTTTCCCATCGCAAATTTCATGTATACACATTTCAAAGTAAACAAAAAATTGAATTATTGTCGTCATGGTTACCAAAACAAAAAGGGAACTATTAATAAATAAATATCCCTCTTAAATTGGTTTGTGTAGACGGAAATTCGACATCATAATTTTTGGTTTCTCAAAAAAGCCGCCAAAGGAACAGCGCTGTTTTTTATTGGGTGTCACTTCTAACGGGTGATTTTTTAAGAGGTTTAGAACTTTAAAAAAAAAAAAAACACACAAAATTCGAAAAAATGAATGAAATATTTATTTGAATCGATAGGTAGCCCATCCGCTGAGTCCAATTTTGGAATACTCTTTCACACATATCGGCCGGTATCTCACGAATGAATGCATGGATGTTGGCTTCCAGTGCGTCAATCGAAGCGGGCTTGTCCCTATAGACATTAGCCTTGACATACCCCCACAAAAAATAGTCTAATGGTGTCAAATCGCACGATATAGGCGGCCAATTGACCGGCCCGAAACGTGAAATTAACTGTTCACCAAACTCGCCTCGCAATTGCGCCATTGTTTCGCGTGCTGTGTGGCATGTGGCACCGTCTTGTTGAAACCACATATCATGCAAGTCAAGAACTTCCATTTCGGGCAAAAAAAAGTTTGTTATCATCGGTAGCGTTCACCATTGACAGTAACGCTGCGATTCGCATCATCTTTGAAGAAATATGGCCCAATAATGCCGCCGGCCCATAAACCGCACCAAACAGTGGCTTTTTCGGGATGCATTGGTAGCTGTTGCAATGCTTCTGGCTGATCTTCACTCCAAATGCGGCAATTGTGCTTATTTACGTACCCATTCAACCAAAAATGAGCCTCATCGCTGAACACAATTTTTCGATAAAAAAGCGGATCCTCGGCCAGCTTTCCAAGAGCCCATTCACCAAAAATTCGGCGTTGTGGTAGGTCGGCTGGCTTTAGTTCTTGCACCAGCTGTATCTTAAAAGGCTTTACGCCCAAATCCTTCCGCAAAATGTTCCACGTAGTGCTGTAACAAAGGCCTAACTGCTGGGAACGGCGCCGAATCGACATTTCGCGGTCTTCTGTCACACTAGCTGATACGGCCGCAATATTTTCTTCACTACGCACAGTACGTAAACGTGTTGGTGGTTTAATGTCCAACAAAGTAAATTTGGTGCGAAATTTGGTCACAATCTTCCGAATAGACTGCTCAGAAGGTCGAGAATGCCGACCATAAAATGGAAGCAGCGCGCGATGAACATTTCGAACCGAGCACGAATTTTGATAGTAAAATTCAATAATTTGCAAGCGTTGTTCATTTGTAAGACGATCCATGGTTAAATTGCAAACCAAACTGAAGCTGTTTGACAGTGACACAAGGTACTAAACACACGTCAGCTGTCAAAACCAGTGTTGCCAAAACCAAACCAGCTAAAAAATCACCCGTTATTTGTATTTATTCAATGATAGTAGCAAATAATGGTAGGAAACAGTAAGATTAAGAAATCAGTAATATACTTTGTGTAATTTTTTTATTATTAAGTTATGGAAAAGTAAAGACTGATAGGTTCACTCGATAGAGAGTAGATATAATTGACATGTAAGCTTCCTTTCTTCGCTAATTTTTGTAAAAAAAAACAAGTAATAATTGTAATCGAATCTACGATATCGTAGAAAGTACCTTTGAAGAATCAAGGCGACAGCCTGGTTCTTCAAAAGTACTAGATGGAAGAGGAGGGCAAGCTTTTACTTCCAATCGAATTAACGAAGTGATAATAAGAAGAGGAGATCCAAGTAGGGGGAAGTCGTCAATTACCTACATAGATGATGTAATAGAGATCTTTTCGTCACTTCCAAAGTGAAAGTGCGTGAGCGAGCATTTAAGCTAACTTAACAGTACGGTGCAAAAGAAAAGCGCCCAGAACAAAGAAAATTAATTTCTTTGTGTGAAAATTTTTTTTTGAAAAAAAACTTTTAATAAAAGATAGTCTTGAACTGTGAAAATTCAATTTAATATATTTAAAAGGCGAACAAATTTTAAATTATGAAAATTAAAATTGAAAATAAGAAAATTTAAAAAAAATTTCCAGAATTATAACACGCCTATAAAATTCCGAAGAAAAATATAGTTAAGTGATCCTAAGAAAGAAGTCAACTTTAGGGGTATCTAGTTACATAAATAAAAATCTTACAGCAGAGGTAATTTATTATAAAAAAAAAAAGAAAAATGATATTAGATGAAAGTTATTGAAATCTCTTAGGTCAAGGGGTGTAACAAAGGTCCCTTTGTCTGGTGACGCCCGGCCTGGTGATATATACATATTTATATACCGATATAAGTATAAAGATATCAGTTAAATATACTTATATATTGCGGTATGTGAAAAGATATAAATACTTTATTTTTTATTTATTTAACATAACTAAATTGCTAGTTCACAAAAAAATTTTACAAAATTCCTACCAAAGTGTATATTAAGATTTTAATTAATTGCAAAAAAAAAAAATGTTGATTTTAATTTACATGAATTAATTATTGTTTTATCAAACGGATTGTTATATTTATTATTGTAAAAATTAAATAGTTTAAACATATTATTTAAAGGAGAACATTTTTCGTAATTGGTACGATAGTTTTGAATAAGTATACTATCCGGTATGTTCCTCAAGTTTCTTTGTGGAATATTAAAGTTAATACGAGACAGAAGGTGCAAAGAGTCTATGTTACCGTTGATTAATTTTACAATGAAAACAAAACATAAATAGGATCGTCTGTCCTCGAGACTGGGTAAATCAATAAGTCTTAGTCTGTTGTCATAAGGTGGGAGATCGTAAGGATTTACCCATCCCAGTCCTCTGAGAGCAAATCTAAGAAATCTTTTTTTCATCTGTTCCAGTCTATTTTTATGGCATTCGTAGTGAGGTGACCAAACCTGACAAGCGTATTCTAAAAGGGGTCGTACAAAAGATATAAAAAGCTGCTTTGTCACGAAAGGGTCAGAAAATTGTTCCGACTCTCTTTTTATCCAACCAAGAATTGAATTGACTTTATTAGAAATGCAGTTAATATGTTCAATAAATTCAAGTTTGCGATCGAATGTGACACCAAGAATAGATACGTTGATTTCGCGAGATATTGATATATCATTAAACAAATAGTTGAACGAAGTAAAAGAAAATTTTCTGGTAAAACACATAGTTTTACATTTATCGATATTGAGAAATAAACAGTTACGAGTACACCAGTCGAAAAATGAATTAAGGTCACATTGCAATTCTTCGAAATCCCGAGTATTTGAAATTGCTTTGAAAATTGTCACATTATCGGCGTAAATGAGACACTTAGAGTATTTTAACACAGATGGTAAGTCGTTTATTAATAAAATAAAAAGAATAGGGCCTAAATGACTACCCTGTGGGATTCCAGAGTTGATTTCAAACTTATTCGATTCGCAACTGTTAAATAGCACCGAGTAAGATCTATCGAATAGATAAGATTGAATCCATCTTACAAAGTATTCGCTAAATCCCAATTTTCTTAATTTAAAAAGCAAAACTCGATGTGACAGCTTGTCAAAGGCTTTACTGAAATCAGTAAATACACAATCTACTTGTTTTTTGTTTTTAAATGAATCAATACAGTTTTCAACCAATTCTATTAAAAAAGTAACAGTAGAGCGACCTTTTGTAAAACCATGTTGATTGGGTACAATAAATGATTTAACATAAAAACACAAAGATTCACAAATAATAGCCTCAAGAAGTTTAGGAATCACAGATAATTTGGCAATAGGCCTGTAGTTTTTAATTTCGTCTTTCTTTCCTTTTTTATGTAGAGGAATTATGAAAGAATTTTTCCAAATAGATGGGAATACACATGAAGACATTGAAAATTTAAACAGAATAGACAATGGTAATGACAAGTGACGTACACAGTTTTTCAAAATAGTAGAGGGTATACCATCAGGACTTGGTATACAACTATCGTCAAGGTTAGATATGAATTTTACAATGTTGTCAGTATTAATGTTAAAGTTCATATCAGTCAAGTAAGTAAAAGATTTCAAATGGTCAAAATTTTGAGCCATTTCGTCAGATTTATCACAGATTAAAGAATCACAGGTTAAGGTATCACAGTCTAAAGTATCACAGTTGAAGGCACTTTGAAAGAAGTCAGAAAAAAGTTGCGTTATAACCCGTGGGTCATGACTTGAAATGTCATTTATCTTGAGAACAAAAGGGTAGGGACAAGATTTTCTTTTGCTATTAATAAAATTCCAAAAACACTTTGGATTCATTTTCAGATCTCTTGGCACCTTCTGAATGTAATTAAGATACTTTAAACTAGATATTCTATTAAAAATATCCCTTGATTCACAAAATTTTTTTAAATTGGTTTCTGTTGGATAAAGTTTAAAAGTAGACCATAACTTGTTTCTTCGGTTTTTTAGCTTTTTGATTTCACTATCGTACCAATCTGGCACAAAAGATCTCGATTTTACAATCGCTATAGGAACTGATTTAAGAAAGCAATCAAACAAAATATTATTAAATTTAAATACCATTAAGTTAACATTTAAACAATTATTCAAACAAGACCAATCAACTTGTGACAACAAAGAATTAAGTTTTGAAAAATCAGTCTTTTTAAAATTAAAAGAGTAAAAGTTATCACACATTTCATTATCAAAATTGTTAAAGTTTTTAAAAAGTGAACAGATCAGGGCCGGGTGATGGTTATCTTCAGGCACTAAAGGTTCAGTGGATTTTTTTATCGTAATATCGTCGTCACTGGTGGTAAACACTAGATCCAGCAGTTTTCCATTAATATTTAAAATGTCATTTAATTGAAGAAATCCAAGTGATGTTAAATCATGAATTAGTTTTGAGTCGTTAGATCTGAGGTTACCAGTTGGTAACATACAATTTGTGTCACGACAGCGCAACCAAGCGACATTTGCAAGGTTGAAATCACCAAGGCAAATGATTTCCTCCTGATACTCTAATAAATCATAGATAAAGCTGAAGTATTCGAAAGCTTTGGAATAAGCCTCTTGTGGGCTTCCAGGAACTATATATAATGTTATAACACACAGGTTTTTGTCTTTAAATGATACTTTTACGCAGAGAATTTCATTGTAAAGTGCAACAGGAACATTAATCAGTGAAGTTATGAAAGAAGACTTTACAGCTATTAGAATCCCGCCTCCAACAGTATCGATGTTTGTATCAGAGTATCTGTCACGTCTATATACATTAAATGTGTTGTCAAACAATTCAGAATCATTGATACCCGTATGTAGCCATGTTTCGGTGAGACAAATAATATACGAGCTGATTGAAGAGGCATAATAGATCTTGTTGGTCTTAGTCCGAAGACCTCTTACATTTTGATAAAATATATCAATTAATTGCGACGATTTGTTTGTCTTGTTAAACTTTTCTGAAAAGGATTACGAACATTATTCCTTTTATTCATAAATTCATGAACTATGATGCCTTCTGGCCAGTATTTCTTATCAAGCAGATGATTAAACAGTTCCTGAGTCAGATATAGTTTAAAAGATGCATAATCTATACTTTTAGTTGGCAATTGTTCAAGTCTGAACTTTGCTTTGTTGAAACGAGAATTAATAAACGTGGATATGTCATCAATGCTTGTTTTGGGATCAAAGTTAGATAAAAAAATACATTTAAAACGCTGAGCTGCCTTCAGTTGTATTTCTGGAAAAGTGTCCTAATTTAAATTTGCATCATGAGTATTATTTGGTTGCAATGGTGGCGAGGTGAGTGTCGAAATTGAAGTAGTTAAAGATGAAGATGACTCAGATACACAGAAAATCGGAGAATGAAGTGAAGAAGTAGAGGCCGTGAATGGTGAAGATATCGTAGGTAACGAAGGAATTGCAGTTGATAGTGATGTTGATACTGATGATGAGGATATAGAAGACAATGTTGTAGACGATGAAGATGAGACAAGTGTGGAAGATGTTGAAGAAATAGAACTTGAAGGTATTATAGACGACGAAGTTGACGATGAAGTTGTGGAAGTGGTTGAAGACTTTGATGATACATTAATATTTGAAGTCGATGGTCTATTAGGCGATTTTGATGGCAGTGTTGGCTTCTTAGTCTTTTTATTTAAAGGAGTCAGAGCAACATTTGTTCTTTTTAAAATATTTCGGGTAACGCGGACAGGAGCAGGAGGTTCAATTACTTTCGGAGATGATAATAAAGCTGTCTTCCTTAGGTTATCAAGTTTTTGTGATTTAGGTATTGTTCCCTGAGTTGTGGAAGGATGATAAAGAGAAAGGTGGATAAAAGCAACCGCGTCCATAAGTTAATCGATTTTTACTTCCAATGAGTAAATATCTGCTCTCAGGTTTTCCATTTTGTAATTTCCTATTCTTGATTTATTTTAAAATATGACGTAGATATTGATTTTGTGTGCATAGAAATTTGGCCACATATATCCATATATATATATATGAAAGGTTAGATTGTGTGCAATTTGAAAGTCTACAAAATACCTTCATCAGGAACGTGCTGCCGGCAGGACTTCGTGGGACGACGAAACGTGAGTAATCTTTGAATCTCTGTATATGAAATCTGATATCTGCCTATATATGTATATGAGTATATATGTAAAAATTGATCGACACAACAAAGAAACATCTCTTAGAAAAGAAAGCTATTTTGAGTAATTTTGATTCACCAGCTTCAACTTTTGTTTGAGATTTTATTTTTTTTTTTAATTCTAATTTTAATTTTATTAAAGATAGTTTTTTTTATACTTTTAAACATTCCTTTATTTTCTTTTATATTTTTTTTTCTGAATATTTTAAGGCCTAGTGCCAAAATAAATGAAATATAAATACAAACATTTTACTTAAAGGTTAATTCCTTTTAAAATGATGTGTTAAGTTAATAGGATAATAAGAAAGGAGGTAGCATTGGTTTTATCTGAGATACAAGGGAGGGAAGGCCAACCACTGACATCAACATCAGTCAAGGCGTTTGTTGACTTGACGAACCATTGTGTGGGAGAGATGGTGGGCAGGAGGTTGATTTCATTTGGAAGAAAATTTCACTTAAATTTAAATTAGTTATAAATTAATATTATATCATATAAAAATGAAAAATATTATTCATTTTATCTGACACAGTTATATAATAATGATTAGGGATTAATTTAGTAGTTTAGTTTAGTTTAGTTCATTAGAATTTAGCATAGAATTTTCCGTTTTGAGAATCAAAGACTCTAGACCCCCTCTTTCTTTCATACGGTGGCATAGGTTACTAGACTTGTGTATATCCTTTTTGCAACCCTGGTTTGGATGAATCTTCTTTAAAATATAGTCCAAAATTTAGAACAATATTTTGCCACTGACGAATATGAAGTCATCATCGGCAAATAGAGTTATTTTTGACATTTTTAAAGCATTACATATATCATTGATGTAAATCAAAAATAATAATGGACCAAGTATTGTTCCTTGCGGTATGAAACAAATAGAAAGAAGATATGTAAAATTAAATTTTCGGTTACAAAAATCTAACCACACGACAGTGTTGATGAACATGTCGTTGAATGTGAACGCCAATAATCGTTCAAATAAAAGTTCCCGCACACCAACGCGAATCTTTCGTGGTGACGGCCAAAACAATAATAACAACACGTGGTTGTCAATGAAAACAACACATTAGCACGGACAAAAAACCAAAAAAAACTTCCAATTTAATGATTAGGAATTCTAGTCACACTAAATTAGCTTCTTACTATTTTATAAGATTTTATATCTTACAGTTTGTTAAGCAATCACGAATAAATAGATAAATAAATAAAATAAATATTCGTCACGCAAAATTGCGTATTGACAAGGCACTCACTAGTCAACTCATAGAGTACCTATATTATCTAGAGAACCGACTCGTACCCCCCTTGCCTAAAACACCATCAAATTTTATTTTAGTTCAATAAGAGAAAACTCTCTTATATCGTTTTCCATTGGTTTCACTCAGATTCACTCATTCTAAAATCCAATGGAACAATACTAACTACTTCTACTGAACTTAGAAATGTTGTCATTATATTGGTGAATCATCGTGAACATTTCATGTTATCAAACAGGCATGCAATCAAACAGAGTCCGATGTTTACTTTTGACATTTGAGTGAGTTTGTTTTGAAGTTATAGCTTAAATGTATTAGTGCTTCTTGAGTGGATTCTGATTTCAAATCGAGAAGCGAAATTTTCTTCTGAGAAGCATCGGTTGACCTTTTTTTTGCCAATGGAATGGTTTCAGAAGAGTTCTTTTTGATTCTGCACGCTTCCAAACGTCCAATGGAAAGCGACATTAAATTCCCTGTCCGTGAATACGTGTGAATTGTTGATACAACAACAATTGGTGCCAGTAGCTCAAAAAGTTGAAAAATTGAAAAACACCCGATTTGCTATCATTTAAATGCTTATATCTTTGGATCCAATGGTCGGATTTTCCAAATTTAAAATTCAAATTAAAGCCAGAATGACAGTCAAGTGCCAGCTATTCAAACTCGTTAAAAATTTCTTACTAAAAAAATTAAATTCATTTTTGGAGAATAATTTTCATCGAGGCAAACGTAACGAAGAAGAGGAATACACAAGAAAAAAAATAAAAAAAAGTTTGCTACTAAGAATATACTGGTTGGAGGGAGATAGTAATTCTAAAGACGGTGGAGTGTGTGCAACAAAACAGCATAACCTTGGCAAATTGGGTTCGCATCGGGAAAAAATTTGCTATACATATGTAGGTAGGCAGAGAATAAAACGAGTCGAGTAATGTTCACGAACATCGAATACTCACTTGGAAAAAGCGAGTTCAAACAAACAGAGTCAACGAGTATGATGATTCGTGATTCACCACACAAATCAAACAAATACGAACGAGTATACCTTGCAACCGAGTTAAATTGGTTCGAATAAAAACGAGTCAAGCGACCGTGAACACAGTGTCCACGATCGATATGCTCGAATGTGCTCGAGTCTCGACTCGATTGTTTGTGTAGTATGTATCAGTGATGGAAATCGACTTTTTTCGATTGTACTGAACGCTGAAACAAAATAGTACTCAAGAAGAACAAATAGTACTGTGCTCTTTTAAATGGATAAACACACAAATTCAAAAATTAAATTTATTTATTAACAAGAACAAAAAAAATTCACTTGTTTTAAATATTAAGGTAACATAGTAAAGGAACTTCATTATTATAGCTAAATAAATAATGGACGGATCCCGTATAACAGTATTCCGTATCCCGTATCACAGTATCTTTTTATTTTTAATTATTAGGTATAACTGGTGCCTTAAATAAGAAAATAATAGTAAGCAATGTAAGTAACATTTTTTTTACTCTAAAAGTTCTTCTTTTTGAAGAGGAATATTTGGCACGTTTTTATTCACAAGATCTTTATTGATTATAAAACTGTGACAACATTCCTTTTTTCAAAAATATTTGGTTTCTATCAGTGTAGAACACATTGGAACTTGATTTATTAATTTAGTTTTTATTATATTTTGATATGAAAAAATTTTTCAACGTTTGCTAAAGAATGAGGAACATAAAAGGCGCCCTGAAAAATTTGATGAATATTTTGAGACAAAAACTCATTGCATTCATTTTTTAAAAGCCACACTTTTGCCCAAAATTCCGATACAGAAACATTTCTCAGTTTCTTAATATATTCGCAGTCAGCTAGAGCTCTATATTCGTTGTTTATAGCTTAAATATTTTTGTATTCATTAGGAAAAAACTTTAAAACAAATTGAACGATAGAGTTAACTTGACCATCCAATACTGCGCTATGTGGGAAATTTTGAAGATGCGTTTAAGAAAACGTCATCGAAATCCAATCTTCTAACATCTTTATATCTTTTTCACTGAACTTTTTCAAAGTGTATAGGATTTCACATTCGGTGCCGTAGTATATCCATAGCTGGTAGGTGATTTTGCAAAAGTTTAATTGAGTTTATTGGCTTTTCATCAAAAGATTCCCTTACCATAAAATTTCTACATTATTGTTTAAAAATAAATTTCATTGATGGAAGCAAAATATGTACTCTTACATCTTCAGTTCAGTATTTAAAAGCATATGAGCGCATTCAGCCCAAGTCTGGATGGTTTTGATCTTGGGTAATTGGGCTTTGAGTATGGTCATAGATTTTTTAAATGAAGATAAGAAAAAATTAACTAAAGGAATAAATCAATTTTGTACAAACAATTCAAAATTGTACTGAAAATGGCAAAGATGTACTTACGTACTGGGAAAATCAAATTGTACTGAATTCAGTACAATAGTAAGGCTTTTTCCAACAGTGGTGTGTATTGTGTATTCGAGGTTCAGGTTGACGGTGGATGGGTATTGGATAACCTAAACTCTGCTGTGCGAAATTTGGTGGTTGGTTTTGTGATTTTCAAGCAGCAGTATGTTTCTGAATTATGATCTTTTAAGATAATTAAAAATAGCTACCTAATTAGTTTGTTTAACATTTTTTTTATTGAATAAATCAAGCTAAGTAGGAACTAGGGACATGATATTATGAAAACAAAATGAAATGAAGTAAAATGAAATAAAAGTAAATGAACAAAAATAAATAGGATTACGTTAAAAAAAAAAAAAATAATAAAAATACATAACTTATAAATAAATTATCATATAATGTAGGTACCTACATAGCTATGAATTTTTTTATTTAAGTATTGTTATTACATATATAACGTGTCGTCACCATCCAATGACATAGGATTAATTTTCAAATTTGAATTTGGGACCAAAAAATTGTTGACAATTTCCGGATTCAATCTGCTTCTTTTTTCTTAATATAAAAAATCATAAAAAAAAACTGAATAGATAAAAAAAAATGTAGGTACCTATAGTACATAGTAGCTAGGTAGTAGGTAGGTAGTAGGTAGGTAGTAGGTAGGTAGTAGGTAGGTAGTAGGTAGGTAGTAGGTAGGTAGTAGGTAGGTAGTAGGTAGGTAGTAGGTAGGTAGTAGGTAGGTAGTAGGTAGGTAGTAGGTAGGTAGTAGGTAGGTAGTAGGTAGGTAGTAGGTAGGTAGTAGGTAGGTAGTAGGTAGGTAGTAGGTAGGTAGTAGGTAGGTAGTAGGTAGGTAGTAGGTAGGTAGTAGGTAGGTAGTAGGTAGGTAGTAGGTAGGTAGTAGGTAGGTAGTAGGTAGGTAGTAGGTAGGTAGTAGGTAGGTAGTAGGTAGGTAGTAGGTAGGTAGTAGGTAGGTAGTAGGTAGGTAGTAGGTAGGTAGTAGGTAGGTAGTAGGTAGGTAGTAGGTAGGTAGTAGGTAGGTAGTAGGTAGGTAGTAGGTAGGTAGTAGGTAGGTAGTAGGTAGGTAGTAGGTAGGTAGTAGGTAGGTAGTAGGTAGGTAGTAGGTAGGTAGTAGGTAGGTAGTAGGTAGGTAGTAGGTAGGTAGTAGGTAGGTAGTAGGTAGGTAGTAGGTAGGTAGTAGGTAGGTAGTAGGTAGGTAGTAGGTAGGTAGTAGGTAGGTAGTAGGTAGGTAGTAGGTAGGTAGTAGGTAGGTAGTAGGTAGGTAGTAGGTAGGTAGTAGGTAGGTAGTAGGTAGGTAGTAGGTAGGTAGTAGGTAGGTAGTAGGTAGGTAGTAGGTAGGTAGTAGGTAGGTAGTAGGTAGGTAGTAGGTAGGTAGTAGGTAGGTAGTAGGTAGGTAGTAGGTAGGTAGTAGGTAGGTAGTAGGTAGGTAGTAGGTAGGTAGTAGGTAGGTAGTAGGTAGGTAGTAGGTAGGTAGTAGGTAGGTAGTAGGTAGGTAGTAGGTAGGTAGTAGGTAGGTAGTAGGTAGGTAGTAGGTAGGTAGTAGGTAGGTAGTAGGTAGGTAGTAGGTAGGTAGTAGATAGGTACGTAGGTACATTCATATCTACGCAATACGCATACAATTTTTTTCGAATTTAAATAATAATTTCGTTATGATGAACGTTTTAAACTTTAGTTTTTCAAGGGAGCTGTTTCCCAGATAAAAACAATTGTCCAAAAACTGCACTCTCTCAAACTTTCCTTTGTCGTGTGAATAATATTATGAACGTAATCCACATATGTACCTAGTTGAATAATTAAATCTTCTGTCATAATACCTACTAAAACAATAAAAAAAAAAATAAAAATCAACCAATTAGTAAATATAACTTCATATCCATAATAGAAATAGAAATCAGTTGTTCTTCTTGTAAATTTAAAAACCACCAAAACCGAATACAAATAAATATGTACCTAAAATCTACCTACTCTACAAACGACCCAAGATATATTCACGATCAACCACTTTTTTTCGAGTATACTCGTTTTGTTTCGGGTGTATTCGAGGTTGAAGGTTGGTTGATGGGTATTGGATAAGCTAAACTCTGCTGTGCGAAATTTGGTGGTTGGTTTTTGTGATTTTCAATTTCCTTTTTCAGCGTTACGACTTAAGCAGCAGTGAGTTTCTGGATTATGATCCTTTAAGATAAATAAAAGTAGGTACCTAATTAATTTGTTTTTTTATTGAATAAATCAAATTAAGTAGGAACTAGGAACATGGTATGAAAACAAAATGAAATAAAAGTAAATGAACAAAAATAAATAGGTAGGATTACGTTAAACAAAAAATAAAAAATATATAACTTATAAATATGTACATCATAAATTAATAATTATTTAAATGTACATAAGTAGGTACATGAAATATTTTTTTTTAAATAAGTATTGTTATTATATAACGTCGTCATCATCCAATGAAATAGGATTTACATATCTTCAACTTCAAATTGATATATGTACCTTACCTACCTGTATTATGTAATCAGAAATCTATTTTCGGCGAATTCTAACCAATCCTTAAAAAAATGTATTAACCTAGATACAAAAAAAAAATAGGTACCTACGGTCTACATAGTACATAGTATGTACATACCTATATATGTCAACGCAATACGCATACCAATTTTTCCCGAAATCATTTTGATGACCGTTTGAAACTTTATTTTTTCAATTGAGCTGTTTCCCGGTTAAAAACAAAAGATCCATTCTTTTTAAAACAATTTTCCAACAACTGCACTGTGCCAAACTTTCCTTTGTAGTGTGTAGTTTATATTATGAATGTAATCCACATAAATGCATTTGTCGCTTTTATTGATCATTGGTTGCATAATTAAATCTTCTATCATCATACTTACCAAAACAATACAAAATAATCCTCTAGAACAAATAAACAAAAAAACAAACCAACCAATAGTAAATAATTTCATCTCTATAATAGAAATAGAAAGCGGTTGTTTTTCTTGTGAACACCACCAAGCGTCCCTAAATACCGAATACAAATAAATATGTACCTAAAATCTACCTAATCCACAAACGACCCGAGATATGTTCACGATCTTGGATGATGTTCACGATCAACCACCTTTTTCGAGTATACTCGCTTTGTTTCGGGTACTCGAAACTAGTTCCAACTGTTCACGAGTAATTTTGTTCGTGGGTGTGAAGTCCAACGACACAAACAAGTTCGACCAGTTTGTTTGAGTTTTCTCGTGAGTATTTTTATTTGTGAATAAAATGACTTGCGAGTACAGAGGCAGAACGATCGAGTATAAACGAACATAAGGAAAAATAGGGAATTGTTCGAACAAAGTCGAACATATTCATTTTAATCTCTGGTAAGTATGCACGTTTGTGGTAGGTATTTTTCATTCATAATTTGTTAAGGTGCCTTCATATGGTTAGTTTGGTTGGCTGATAACTTTTATTCTAATAGTCGATCGTTAAGGTTGAAGTCTTAAAATTCAGGTTGAATATCTAAATTTTTTTACAAAATCATTGCAGAGTAACACAAAAGTATGTTTGCAATACATATACAATATGTGTAAGATACAATATATTATTACATAACTATAGTCAACAGCTTTAAAGATTAAAAAAAAAGAATGGCTACCTTAATAGACAAAATTAATGATTAATGATGAAAAATACCTACCACAAACGTGCATACCTACATATTATGTTTAGCAAATTTTTTCCCGATGCGAACCCAATTTGCCAAGGTTATGCTGTTTTGTTGCACACACTCCACCGTCTTTAGAATTACTATCTCCCTCCAACCAGTATATTCTTTGTGGCAAACTTTTTTTTATATTTTTTCTTGTGTATTCTTCTTCTTCGATACGTTTGCCTCGATGAAAATTATTCTCCAAAAATTAATTAAATTTTTTCAGTATGTAATTTTTAACGGTTTTGAAAATTTTATTGTAACTGGTCATTCTGGCTGTCACATCTGGCTTTAACTTGAATTTTAAATTTTGAAAATCCGACCATTGGATCCAAAGATATAAGCATTTAAATGATCGCAAATCGGGTGTTTTTCAACTTTTTGACCTACTCACTACTGGCACCAATTGTTGTTGTATCAACAATTCACACGTATTCACGGACAGGGAATTGTGGCCGCAAATCGGGTGTTTTTCAATTTTAGCAAAAATTGGGCAATTCCCACTGAAATACGTCGGTTGGCAATGAACAACAACCCCATTTTTTTCAATTTTTCCGAGATTTTTTTTGGTTTCCTATTTAACTATTGTGAAGGTCGTGTACAGTTATTTATTATATATCAAACTAATTGTCTATTTTCTTAGATGCGAATTAAAAAAAAAACAAATGCTGTAGATGTAATAACTTAAGAGTTATGAGATGATAAATAAAAAAACAGAAATTTGTCAATCTCGGTTTAAACATTTTTGAAAAATCTAAAAATTTTACAAAACAAGTAGATAACCAATATATAAGATTTTGAGATTTTTTAAAGCATCCGTCAAAAAGATAAAAATCAAAAAGCAAAAAATTTATTTAATTTTTAATTTTTGAATTTAACGGACTCTTATTTTGAATATCTGAGCGCATAAGCCACCATATTTCAAACTGAGCGTGTCTCCTATGCTCGAATCACAGATAATAAACTATACAGATGTAGCATCCATATGGGAAAAATTGTCCATGAAAACGAAATTCGTCCAAAAAAAGAGCTTTCTTACAAGTTCAACTTCTTAGAGAAGGGACAACATTTCAATTTATTTTCTCTACTACTCTAACCTATGGGAGAGCTACACACGGAAAAAAAAACCCACAATTTTTTTTTTTCTTATTTCTTTTACTCCTTCAAGAGCTATGAGAAAAAAACGAACGGAAAAACCATTTTACTTTTCTCTTTTTAGGAATCGTGTATTTATTGTTTTTGTTTTCATGATCTTTAGTCGCTATGTGCTACCGCAAGTCAAATTTGAGACAAATTTGATACAGTGACGAAAGATCGTGGGATTTATCCCTTTTTGTGGGAATTTCACGTCTAAAATAAGCTAAAAGGGAAAAAGGGATTTTAAGAATCTCATAGTACAAAAAAGGGATTTTAGGGTTTGCTCAATTTTTTTTCATAAATTGTTCATTTTATTTAGAAACAAAAGTTGTATTCAGCTATGGTCGAATAAAACGATGTCATGCATAATAAACGAACTCATTCTAAATATCTGAATCTGTTCATTTCAATTTTTGCATTTGATCTACTAAAATCTAGTACGCTACAGATGCGAAACGAAATTTTTTTACCATAAACGAAAACTGTCGTTCTAGTCTAGCACAATATTTGGAAAAGTGTGTGCTCTTTTTTTGAGCATGAATAAATGACACTTTTGCTTTTTTTGTTGTTCATATTAATTTCTGTGATTTATTTTTTGTTTTTTTTTTTTTACAAAAGGTTAAACTTATGCATTCAATGTAAATTTTTAACGTTTCTACCAATGCGGTATAAAAATTTGTTTATAAATTACAAAGAAGGGATAATAGTGGGATATTTATCAGAAAGACGTTGTATAAAAGGGAATTCTTGAGTATCAAAGTGAGAAAACCTGCTCCCAAAGTCTGGCATCACTGATTTGATATAAATAAATCTGAGTCTGGTATGTCTGCTATTACACGATGAATCTAGTTGCATGTTCCTTCTTCGAATTCATCTTTGTTATTTCGTCCGCTGTTTCAAGCGCTATTACACGTTGAAACCAAAGTCATGAATCTAATTTGACAGTTCTCTTTATTTTTCATTTTCGTGTTGGGCTGTGCTCAAGCAATAAAAAAACATTTTCTGTTTTAAATTTTTGTTTTCATTATAAGATATATTTAAGAAAGAAAGGTTTGGGTGCCTTTAAATGAATATCAGTCAAGAAAAGCAATAATTTACTTTATTTATGTTGTTTTTAAAGATGAATTTCTCATTCCTGGAAAGCCTATAAGGCTTTCAATAACAGTGCGTTGCATCGAAATTTACTCTTTGAACAACAAAACCATATGAAGCAGAATAGTAAAAAAACGGGACAAGAGAAAAGAGAAACGTCAAATTGTTGCACCGAAAATTTTACCCACGCGACACCTATCACTTTATTTTTCGTCTCATGTTTTCGATTTTTTTTTTCTCTTTTGCACTTACGTAATTCGAAAAGTTTTTCAAATCGAGGATGAAAATCATCAACATCGTTAGATTTATGTGTATGTTTGTTTCATTATATACATATGTATTTTGCATGTGCGCTTCATGATATTTGTTAAGAAAAATATTGAAATAGATTTTTTGAGAATGTTTGGAAAAAAATAATTGAAATAAAAATTAATTTAAATAGGTATATACTTTAAATAAGAACGTTTCATTGAAGGAAAATTTTATGTCAGTTTGCACAGAGAAGAGGTTTTTTTGAATTATTTATTATTTTTAATAGATTTAATGAGGGTAGTTAAGTGTAAGAGCGTCGCGTAGTCGCGTCGTCGGTTAGCTGTTGATTTTGTATATATATGCAATTATTTTCATCTAGATTTGATGGAAGATCGAATAGCTTTTGCCTAGATTCAATTCATTATTGGTGATATATCGGGGTGATGTTTTATTGAGGTAAATTTGTAAATTGTATGAGTAGGTATTTAAGGCGTGCTAAAAGAACTTTTTTTTTAATTTTTTTTTAAATTTGGTATGTTATGAAAAATCTTTTTTTGTTGAGGTTATTTTTTGTTGATTTTTAAATTTTGGGGATTTAATAGGGCGGGTTTTAATAAAGGAAGGTTCAAAGATTAGGACGAAGCATAAGCTGCACAATTTTGCTCAAAACTTTATATAATGTATACCTATAGTGTCGTTAGGGGCAAGTGTACGCACTTTCGACTTTGAAACATGATTCCAAGCGAAATATAGAAGATAACGGGTGATTTTTTAGCTGGTTTGGTTTTGGAAACACTGGTTTTGACAGCTGACGTGTGTTTAGTACCTTGTGTCACTGTCAAACAGCTTCAGTTTGGTTTGCAATTTAACCATGGATCGTCTTACAAATGAACAACGCTTGCAAATTATTGAATTTTACTATCAAAATTCGTGCTCGGTTCGAAATGTTCATCGCGCGCTGCTTCCATTTTATGGTCGGCATTCTCGACCTTCTGAGCAGTCTATTCGGAAGATTGTGACCAAATTTCGCACCAAATTTACTTTGTTGGACATTAAACCACCAACACGTTTACGTACTGTGCGTAGTGAAGAAAATATTGCGGCCGTATCAGCTAGTGTGACAGAAGACCGCGAAATGTCGATTCGGCGCCGTTCCCAGCAGTTAGGCCTTTGTTACAGCACTACGTGGAACATTTTGCGGAAGGATTTGGGCGTAAAGCCTTTTAAGATACAGCTGGTGCAAGAACTAAAGCCAGCCGACCTACCACAACGCCGAATTTTTGGTGAATGGGCTCTTGGAAAGCTGGCCGAGGATCCGCTTTTTTATCGAAAAATTGTGTTCAGCGATGAGGCTCATTTTTGGTTGAATGGGTACGTAAATAAGCACAATTGCCGCATTTGGAGTGAAGATCAGCCAGAAGCATTGCAACAGCTACCAATGCATCCCGAAAAAGCCACTGTTTGGTGCGGTTTATGGGCCGGCGGCATTATTGGGCCATATTTCTTCAAAGATGATGCGAATCGCAGCGTTACTGTCAATGGTGAACGCTACCGATGATAACAAACTTTTTTTTGCCCGAAATGGAAGTTCTTGACTTGCATGATATGTGGTTTCAACAAGACGGTGCCACATGCCACACAGCACGCGAAACAATGGCGCAATTGCGAGGCGAGTTTGGTGAACAGTTAATTTCACGTTTCGGGCCGGTCAATTGGCCGCCTATATCGTGCGATTTGACACCATTAGACTATTTTTTGTGGGGGTATGTCAAGGCTAATGTCTATAGGGACAAGCCCGCTTCGATTGACGCACTGGAAGCCAACATCCATGCATTCATTCGTGAGATACCGGCCGATATGTGTGAAAGAGTATGCCAAAATTGGACTCAGCGGATGGGCTACCTGAGACGCAGCCGCGGTCAACATTTGCATGAAATTATCTTTAAACATTAAATTGCAAGGTTCAAACTATCGATTCAAATAAATATTTCATTCATTTTTTCGAATTTTTTGTGTGTTTTTTTTTAAAAAAAGTTCTAAACCTCTTAAAAAATCACCCTTTATAATACAGGGGTTTACTTAATTATAAAGCTGCATATTTGGCTATTTATTAAAAAAAGTAAAACTACATATTTTTTCAATTTACTTACATTATTATTGAAAAAACCAAAGCAAGTCAAATTGCGCACACTTGCCCCTATCTAGGGGTAAGTGTAGGCATGATTTGGGGTAAGTGTACGAATTTCCACAGTTTTTAACTAAAAATAAATATTTTTTAAACCACAAAATCAAATTTCATAGGCGTTTTCTAAGCGCACATTCGCTTATTCCATTTTCCCCTGCGGCCCTACGGTGACTTAAACCCAAACGGACTAGAAATTTATTTTTATCAATTTGGCATTGTGTTACAACACTTTTCAAGATTTTCTCTTACATTACGCATGCGTACACTTGCCCCAAAAGTTTTGCGCACACTTACCCCAACTGCACTTTTCCAATATTTTGTTTATTTTGAACAAATTAAGATTAATTCCAGTAAAATTTTCACTCAAATATAATATATATGTAATATATTCAATAAATAATTAGCACTCAATGGGCCCTACCATTAACAAAATTTAGAGACGACTTAAATATTCAAGTAAAATGGACTATAATGGTATATACTCTATATAACAAACCAAACATGGTATGAGTTAAATATTTAAGTAGATCCTAAATAATGAATATTACATGGTACGAGCTCTTAAATAATAAAAATTTGGTGTATGGTTCATTATTTATAGTCCATTTCATTATGGTTCATTTTAATTCAATATTTATGTCGTCTTTAAATTTGGTTATTGGTAAGGCCCAATGTGTTATAGTAAAATCACTGAACACTAACACGTTTTTAAAATTGAGAAATATTTTAGTAAAACTGACATTTTTTTGTTTGGCTTGTTTGGCACAAAACAAACAAAACTAAAGTGCACTAATAGCTGACCCAAGCAAGGGACAGATAACTACAGAATTGTGCATTTACAGATACTTAATATTAATTGTTATTTTCGAGAAATTAACTGTGCGTACAGTTCCCCGCTGCGCACACTTACCCCAAACGACTCTTCAAAATATTTCGATTTTTAATTATTATAATTATTAATACATAATAATTAATATTATAATTATGGAAAGCAGCTAAACGCCTAAAAAGACCACAAATTCAAAATCCGCCTGTCAAAGCACAAGACAGAAAATGGATTGCAAACCCGAAACACAAAGCTGAAATCCTCCTCATCTTTCGAATGTTTTTAAGCCCTTTCCAGAAAATGCAGTTAGGTACAAATAATTTACATTTTTTTGATAGAAACGACGAATTGGAAATTCCCTTCTTCACGCTCAAATAAGTAAAAAGCACGTGTAAACACAAGCTATCAAATAAAAAAGCACAGGGGAATATTCTAGTTACTGCTCAGGTTTTGAAAGAAAATGCCAACAATAGCCTTCAAAAAACTCCAATATATAATAAACGCATGTCTTAAGCTTCGATATGTACCACATCATTGGAAAATTGCAGAAGTCATTGTTATTCCTAAACAAGGAAAGCCACCAACAGAAGTAACTTCCTACAGGCCAATATCTCTTATACCAATTATGGCAAAAGTTTTCGAAAAACTGCTTATGGAAAGGCTTAGCAAAGTAATAGAAGAAATGAAAACTAATCCCAAACCATCAGTTTGGATTCAGAAATAAACATTCGACGATAGACCAAGCGCATCGAATTACGGATTTTGTTGAAAAGGTATTGAAGAAAAACAAGTATGTTCCGCTCTATTTCCAGATGTTGCTCAAGCCGTTGACAAGGTTTGGGATTTGGGTACAAACTGCATAGAGACCCCCCAAGGCAGCTCTACGAAATACTGAAATCCTATGTTACAGACCGATTCTTTAGAGTACGGTACGAGCAAGAGTATTCAGAAATTAATAAAACTGAAGCCGGTGTACCACAAGCAAGTGGCCTAGGACCAACAATGCATTTGTTATATACTAGGGATATAAATATTAAGTGGACAATTATGCTACCTTGGCCACATTTGCAGATGATACTGCCAGTTAAGTGCCTGATAAATGCGTTCTATAGAGAACAAAATAATGCTATACAAGTGCCTACGTTCTGTAACTCTCGCATCGATAAAATCGGTCGAGAAACGGTGAAAAATGGAACAAAACTCATACGATTTGTTTCAATTTTCATCGTTTCTCCTTTTTTGATTGTCGTTTTTGATTATCAACTATTCGTTGCTCTGCTTAATTCGATCGCCAAAAATTGTTTGTTTTTTGGTATTACTTACAATTCTGTCAAGAATTAAACGTCATTTTTGGTGCTAAGAAATGTTCTCAAGGATATCCATTAACTGATTCGTAGTTCCAAAATATTCTTTTTTCTCAGATTTGATCTAATCAGTCGGACCTTTTTATAATTATTTTTACTCCTTACTCTCCGTGCGGTTTGAAAAATTGCAAATGATGTAAACATTGCAATTGAACTAATTTGCTATTTTTTATTCTTAAAACACACTTTTTACTTTACATATTAATTATAATATTAAAAACACCAACCAATTTTAAGGCGACCGCAATAAAATTTTTATGAAAATTACATAAATGTATGAAAACGACAAATAAAAAGGTGTCACTTAATATCAGTACAAAAAAACGATTGTCGATTTGATAATCACCTTGCATAGAGCAAAAATGTCGATTTTGATTATCAACTATCAACTATCGCGCTAGCCGATTCCATCCCTGTATTAAATGTAAGAGATAATTTTCGAAGATTAAGAAGAACAAATCCTCATGAGCAGATGGTCTAAAAGCGATGGGAAAGTATTAAAACTTTAAACTTCTCCCAATGCGATTTTGAATTGAAGAAATAATTGTCGATCTTTCATAAATTGGTCCTGATTTTCCGGTGGTTTTAGTGCAGCACAAGTCCCACACTACGATCGGTACCGAATATTACCAAGTTTCTTTTGAAAATTTCCATCTGTAGAGAAATTTTTTTTTTTGATTTGTAGGTAGGTATACCTACCTAATCTATCTATCAGATAAAATTTAAATATTTTATTATAATTACACATTTTTCAATTATTTTGTATTTGTTTCCTTTTACTAAACAACAGGTTCAAAATGTTGAAATGTATTAATAATCCCTAGAAATAAATTTCTTAATATAAGAAACTGGAAAATGATTATCTAAATAAAATTAAAAATGATGTTTGCCTAGCTAATCAAAAAATGCTCCGATCTAACGAATCTAGAATAGAATACGAAAACTACACAAAAAATAAGACATTTTTCCGTCTTTAAAAAAATAACCCCCACCACCAAATTTTGTACCTACCCACATAAAGAATATATCCAATATCCATGGATGCAAAGAAGAAAAAGAGTTCATATACTTTTTATTTTTTGTCGCCAGCCTCAGACGACCTTAAAAAAAATCGTACATACAACACAGTAAAAAAAAAACAAACATAAACAAAAAAATACGTTTTTATTCAATTTTTCCACATTCATTTCATTCGTATATCCTGAGTAACAGAGCAAGAGGGAAAACATATGAGCGAGCACACAAGAGAGAACTTTTTCCAAAAGACAAATAGCTTTCTTTCTGTGCTTTACGATGAACAGGCAAAGAGCTTTCTTGCCTGTTGATCGTCTGCGTGGTGTAAAAATAAATTGGGAAATTTTTTTCTATGGGGATGCTACATCTGTATAGTTTATTATCTGTGCTCAAATGTAGTGGGGGCATCGGGTCCCATTTAAAATGCACAGGACCACTAATACATGCTTATGCAAAACTAGATTTTAGTGTTCTAGCAGCTTGTAGGTCGAAAAAGAGAACAAACCCCTTAAGTCGGTTCTCTAGATAACATACGTACTCTATGGTAAGGAGCCAGTTGTAGCTTTCATTAAGGGTGGTATTCATCGAGCGTACTAATAGCCGTATTAAAGTTAAGAGTCTATTAGTTTTAATTTTTTGGGTCCTATTCACCAAGCTCTAATAGGTTCTGGGTTTCGCTAAGTAGATATTTCGAAATATTAGTGTTTGGACCTGATGAACGTACCCCTTTCGAACAAGCCAAAGACGATTGTGAATCGTGAGCGTACCTCTTTCGAACATGTCATTGTTAACGTCGGTTTTCATTTCAGTTGTTTTCCTTTTGCTATTAATTGAAATAAAACAAAACAGATTTTTACTGTGCATACAATGTATCAACAAATTTAAAACTTATTTTGAAAATAATAGGGGTATTCCCGATCCGATGCAACTGGTCTTGTATCATTGCAAAAATGCAAAAGTGTAAAATTGCTATACCCTAACCCCATTGTAAAAAAAAAACTTTGCACTTTTGCAATGATACAAGACCAGTTTGCATCGGATCGGGAATACCCCTAATAAGTAAGTTTTTTCTGTCAAGATTTAACAATAATTTAGATTTATCAGCTGAGCATTCAGGTAGGAAGAGTTTGGAGCATTTCTGTCTGGAGGTGAAATTATTGCGTTCTACATTGTGATTTCGAAAAGTTTCGAAGTTACTTCTGATATCCTCCGATAGGTTTTGCTCTCAACTTAATAGTGGTCAGAACCACTATTAACTTTTGAGAGCGCTCGCAAATCAGCACTAATATGCATTGATGAATAGGTTTACGAAGCTATTAACCTAATAGTGTTCGATGAATACCACCCTAAATCTTATCATTGAATATTTAAATTTAATAATAATATAATACACACATACATTAATACACAAGCAAATGGCAGTACATATTTGTTTGCGCATAAGATGGTAATGCGCTGCCAGAATTTTGCGCCCTGTGTATTTGCACATCTTGCACATATAGTTGGTCCGGCCCTGGGTATAACTGGTGCCTTGGATAGGTAAATAATATTAAGTTAGGTAATTAACATTGAATGAGTTTTACTCTAAAAGTTAGCGGCTCTATGGTGGCTTTAGCTGCTCTATGGCGGCTTAAGCGGCCTGGCGGCTCATTATTTTGGTGGCCTAGCGGATTGGTGGCTCAGAGGCTGTGGCCTAGCGGCTTGGCGGCTCAGAGGCTTAGCGGCTTGGCGGCTCAGAGGCTTTGCGGCTCAGCGGCTCAGAGAACAAAAAGAAGGCGATGATATGACAAAGAAAAAAGAAAAAACAAAGAAGAACAACAAAACAAGGTGCAGATATGAGACAAAAAAAACAAACAGCAAACAATTAAAAAAAAAAAATTTTTTTTTTTTATTATTAATAATTGGTTTTTTTTTAATTATAGAACATTTTCTATGAAAAAATTAAAAATTTTTGCAATGGGGGCAGCATCAAACCCCCCTTCAGTGGCCTTGGTATGTAGCGCTTGAAGCAAATATGCCAAGGCTTTTATTTGTTTTGTCGACTTCCTCCTTGGTTCAGCCAGCGTTGAAAGTTCCTCCCATATAACGTTCTGGAGCTCCTGGAACTCCCAGCATCTTTTAGATAGCTTCTCCATCCACTTTTGAACTTCTTCATTCATTCAGAGTTGTTAGAGGCCATTGTTTTCGTCTGATGATTTGCTGTGCGACTGATGATGCAAGTGGTAAATGCTCATAGTATTTATACGAAAAAATTATATCTTTTCAAAATACATACATATGTATGTCTCAAATTGTGTAAGGATATTCGTTCAAAGTCAAAGGATCCCTGCATCGGCACGAAGAATTTCCTTTAACGTAAATGGGTGTAATACATTTTATCATAGGGATGGTTTGTTTCTTCTAAAAAATAAACATCCAGATCTTTAAATAGATGTTTTCCCACATTCGGCCGAAAATCTTGTGCATATAATAAAAAGCCGACTCGGTCAAAGTCAAAGGATACAAGATCGGCGCGAAGAATTTTCTGTAACGTAAATGGGTGCAATACATTTTATGATAGGGATGGTTTGTTTCTTATAAAATCTTGTGCATACAACAAATAGGATCGGCGCGAAGAATTTTCTGTAACGTAAATAAAAATCCTTTTTATGATAGGGATGGTTTGTTTCTTATAAAATCTTGTGCATACAACAAATAGGATCGGCACGAAGAATTTTCTTTAACGTAAATGGGTGCAATACATTTTATGATATGGATGGTGTGTTTCTTCTAAAATCTTGTGCATACAACAAATAGGATCGGCACGAAGAATTTCCTTTAAAGTAAATGGGTGCATTACATTTTATCATAAGGATAATTTGTTTCTTCTACAAAATTAACATCTAGTTCTTCAAATAGATGTTTCCGTCATTCGGTTGAAAATCTTGCGCAAACAATAAATTGAAATGTTTATACTCTTTCTTTGATGCTTTGGTTGTTTGATTAAAAGGACCAAAACTCTTTAGAAGAATTATTTTCTATATATAAAAACGTATAATAAAATCCTGCAGAAACATTGTTTGTCCAAAAGAAAAGAAGTCTTAAATACATTTTCATAAGATTTTTTTTTTATTTGATAATTTGAAAAGGTTTACATTTTATACTTTAAATACAATTCTCAAACAATTCTTGTAACTACTTGATCAAGTGGATTATATTCAATAATTCTATCATGAAGCATAAGGCAATAAGCGGAGGTATTTGCAGGAATGTGCTATGATGTTCTCATCTCCAAACTTATATCGATAGGTCCAGTTTTTAAAGATTTGTTCTGGTGTCTGCAATCTATAACGCAAATTGGAGCATTAAATTTAAATTGCCCACGAGATAGAAGAGGCTCAGCCATTGTTTTGTTGTAGTAAGTTTTTTGAAAATCGGCATACATTTTGTAAAGCAAGCTATATTCAAAGGAAATATTGAGGTCTTCATGGGGGTATACATCAGAGTTGAGATATACTTTTATGTCTGTTAGATTACAATGGTCAAAAGTGGTTGGATCCGCTGATAGTTTTTTATTTTTTTCAGTTTGCAGTGCAAATATAATGTATCGAGGTTTTTCAATTTGTGTTGTTGTTTTAATGTTCCAGATATGATGATCAGAGTTTGAAAGTAATGGATATTCAATTCAATGGCGGAAAGCAATTTTAATCAAACTATTTTTATTTATAAATTTATACAAATCCAATTTTATGGAATCGGATAGAGTAACATGTGGCATTTTTCACTGTACCTTATGAAGTTGAACTTCAACATTCTCATTATCTGTTGCAATTAATACATTTTCATCCATTCTAGCGCGAGTGAGAATAAGATCATGTCGAGCGTTGGGAATAATTTTTTTGTAATCTTCAGCAAATCCCAAGAGTTTGTTCAGTGGAATACAATAATTAAAATGATACGGTTTCAAAACACCATTAGGTTCGGAAAACCAGGAAGCATTCAAAAGCATATCACTCTCATTTTTAGTTAAAGATAAATAGTTTTTGATCGATGTAGTAACTCCAACATTTCTATTGCAATCAATTTCTCTCCCATTCAATTCATAACGTATTTCATCAAAAAGAAAAGCCATTGAATTGTTTCCCAGCATTGTATTTATAATTTCTTTTCCATCACGTTGTTTAAGTGATCCTTCAATGTATAAAAAACTTTCCGAAGGTAAAACATTAAGATTTTGATGTTGTATACAAATCTGAATGATGTCATTTCTTTCAAAATTGTTATGATATGGGGAATATGTGTGGTACTCATATTTAGTTATAGTTTCATTGAACTCTGGATCTTGAAAAATGTTTAACATAGTTTTTTTTTTTTATTTTAATATGAATCCCAAGGATGACAAAAATTTTTGATTATCTTTTGTAAGGTGATGTGTTGTTGGGGGCGAGTTCAAAACGCGATTGATTGTTTTATTAATGTTTCCAATGTTTATATATGAATTTTTGTTTGTGTTGTCAAATAAAAACCATTATTCTGGCTTTAAATGTAATCTAGCTGTTATTTTTCTCCTCTAAAGTTTATAATTCTTCCGTCTTGGTCAATGAGCTTTAAACTCAACGATGTTATTCGTTTGACGTTCACAGGTAAATAAATAACATTACTAGGAACCTCAATTATTTTATAGCCTGGACTGTCTTTAATTGAAAATTCATGTAAAATATGTGCTGACTGGCTATTTATATTTATATGTCCCATCTATTATATTACATTCTACCCGTATTGCATTAACTTTGTTTATATCAACGTAAAGATCAGATTCGTGTAGTTTATTTGGCTCCAATAACTTCTTACTAAATCCTAAAAGGGGTCCAATAGAATTCGGTTTAGAGAAATCGATTACTTCAGAACTATAAATTTCACATTTAAGAGTATTGTTGTTCGCCACTAATTTTATTTCACTTTTTCTACTTAATTTTTTTTTTCTTTTTATTAATATCAATAAGTTTCTTTTGTATAAAATTTTTTATGTCTCCAATCTCATATGAACCAATAGGAAAAGAAATAATACTTTCACCTATATGCAACAAGTTATTTAAATCGTCTACATTTGGTATAGAATTATTGGATTGAAAATCTATGAGTCCACATACATAGTTGGATTTTAGTACAATTGGGGGGAAATATTCCGCTGTAAGATTTGCGTTGTTTCCACTAAGAGTTAATGTTAGCGACATGTTGAATAAAAGACGAATGATATATTTTTTTAAATTTCACACCATTTTATTCATTTTTTTTTTTTTTTTTTTATTGAAAACATAATGAGATTGTTCTAATAAATACTTTAAACATAAATGTCCACATATAAATGTATCAAAATCTTGTTCTTTAATATAATTATAATTTATACGATTGCCAAGATAGCTTATTATTTCGATTGGTGGTCTTAAATTTCCAAAACTATCAAAATACTTAACAATATTTTTTCTATTTTTAATATATGCCACCCAATGAGTTCCTTTACCAGATTCATCGTCCAAATTGATTACTTCACACTCCAGATTGAATGATTTTTTTGGTAACGAGTTTCTTATAAAACCCCTCTAAAATGTGGTATATGTTTTTTGCCAAAGCGTTGGATATCATAGTTAGATAATGGTTGGTTGGGCTGCAGGTCTATTAGTTTTTTGGGATAGGATTGTTAATAAAAAGACCCAGACCATTTCTATATGGCTGCAAATATAATCCGTTTCCTTTAATTGCAACTGCTTCTATAGCCCTGTTATGTCGCATGTTTTCTTCCAACTGTTTTTTAGCAACGCTTGCAGCATTGAGGGTTTTTACAATACCAGCTGTTCCCCCCGTTAGAGTTCCAATAGCTGATAACCCTGCGAGAATAGGAGCAATAAATGGAAGAAAACCACCAGTTTTTGGCAGTGGGATTATTCTTGGTGTTTTAATACTATTTTTCTTCTTGTTTTTAACAACATTTCTTGCAGCTTTTAAAGCAATACTAGCCATAGATGTTGTGCCGCAACAGTTAATATTGTTTCTAATAGCATTTCTTGCTTCATTTATGGCCTTTTTAAACAAGTTTTTCTTACAGGTTTTCTTCGCAGTACTTTTTTTTAGCACCCATTCCAAATTTTGTCTTAGCTTTCATCATATTGGTGACTAATAGACTGCTTAATTTTTCAGGGACTGATGATTCTTTTGCTTTAAATCTTTTCCAAGCTTGTTCTGTCAGAATCTTATCAGCTTTATGGCGAACGGTTAACAAACTACTTTTAGAATATGCAATATCATGCAAACGACACTCTTCGTCTAGTTGATTAATACCTTTATCCCCTCTTTTTAAACGTTCTTCTAGTTTTGTTCCAGGTCCACAGTAATTATAAGAAGGTAAGTGTAGTTCAAATGGTAGTTTATCAATAATCTGATCCTTTAAAAGATTTTTTACTACTGTTAGTTTTAATGTTATGCTCAATCATATTTATACATTACTCCCTACTTGGGTGAAGCGTCAATCATTTATGAATGCAAGAATATATAAATGAGATGTTTTATTATAAAATAAGTCAGTCATCAATATGAGGTTTATCAAACAGTCACAAGTTATTAAAGTACAAAACTTTGAATCTGATGTTAACATTAAAAAGAAACATGGATCATTATTCCCAAATAGTATTAGAGGAATAATCGTTGGCCCTTCAAACTGCGGGAAAACTAATGTAATGCAAAGCATTCTTCTTGACCCCAATGGGTTAAAGTTTGAAAATATCTACATATATTCCAAATCATTGCATCAACCAAAATATATGTATTTAAAAAAGGCTATTACGTCAGTGGAAGGAATGGAATACAATGAATTCTCGGACAATAGTGATATAATGCCACCTACAGATTCTAAAAATAATTCCGTGTTTATATTCGATGATGTTGCATGTCAAAAACAAAACAATATAAGAGATTATTTTTGTATGGGTCGTCACAATGGTGTTGATAGTTTTTATTTATGTCAATCTTATACACATATTCCAAAACATTTGATTCGAGATAATGCTAACTTTATCATTCTTTTCAAACAAGATGAAATGAATTTAAAACATGTTTACAACGACCACATAAACTCAGATATGACATTTAACCAATTTAAAGAGCTTTGCTTTCATTGCTGGGTGGATAATTATGGTTTTCTAGTAATAGACAAAGAAAGTAGCATCAAAAACGGTCGATATAAGATCGGTTTCCGCGAAATAGTTTTTCAATAAATACACATTTATAAATGAAGCGCAATCAATTCTAAGTGGAACTCTGTTTGAGGAAACTTAATATTGACTCTGCTTTCAAACAATACACAAACAAAAAATGAATGAAACTATCCTGAATGATCTTATTAAAACAAAAAAAAATTTAAAAAATAAATACTTACAACTGAAAACTGGTGAAATAATAAGAGATACTGAGTTGAAGGAAAATTATAAACCTATTATTGAACCATTAAAAAAGTTGGTTGAATATGCTGAAAGAGAAACAAATCAAAAATCTTATGAAGATGAAATTAAAACGAATACAAATAAACGTCGTGAACTCAGTTTTAAAAAACCCAATAAAGAAGAAGAAGCAGAGGCTGATGAAATTTTGGACTCACCAATACATGAATTAGATAGCGGAGATCATGGGTTGGTGTTTAGTACTCCAAACAATTTCAATAGATCTGACATCACTACAGATACATCTTTCACTAAAAAACTATTATCTGAATCAAATCGTGATACAGTCTTCGGCCCATATTATGATGCCAATACACGAACGACTAAAATTGGTAAATCTAGCTTTTGGATGAATGATGATGTGATTAAAATTGATGATGAAAATTTTATCAGAACTCCTGGTCTAATCGAGTTAATTGTAAAGAAGCAGCCTCGTAGGCAGAAATATACTGATGATGATTTGGAGCAATATGGGAAGATTTTTGCAAAAAACTATTTTGCATATGCGGAATCATGATGATACTTTTCGGACCAATAGTAATAGAGGGATGAAGTATACGAGCATTATTAGGAAGCTTATTGCTGGACTTAATGATAAAAAAACAGGAAAATCTTATTCAGAAATTGGAGAAATGAAATATACAAACAAAAATATTGAATATGTATACTGGAATGATCCAAATGAACTAGTTAATAGACTTAAACTTTTATTAGCATCCAAAAATGCCGGGAATAACAACCACCAAAATGAAATCAACTCTATAATTGAAGAATTAAAGGAATCAAACATCATATATTAATATCATTCAAAGCTAAAACCTGTTCAAACAAGAAATGAGTGTTGACAAGTTCGGTAGAAATTCTAAGGTATCTTTAAAGAGTAAAGATGCTACAGGTCCTCCAGGTTTAGGATTTAAACTCCTACCATCAGGTGATTACAACATGGAAAATATACACTTAATTAATATTGGTAGACCCGAACATCCTCACCAAGCTGCTTCTAAAGTATACGTTGATGATCAAATAAACTATATTATAGAAATTCATAATCCTAAAAATTATATGGATGCAATTGTAAAAAAGTACCTTGATGATCAGATCAAAAACAGAATTGTGGATGTAAAAGAAGAAAGAAAAATGTTCCCCAAATCCTTTGAAAAAATCGAAAATACAATTGTTAATGATAAGAATATTCAATAATCTTACAGTCTTACATCGGTATATCATAATGTTGTTTGTGTTATAGATATTTCTCATTTTACATAAAATACAAAAAATATATTTGTTAGTTAACATTCAACAGCCTGATCAACAACACCTTTTAAATGGACTCGGAAATAATACTAAAAAACATTTGTGACTTTTTGAAAACAAATCATCAAGAAATATGAGATGAACATCACGAGGAGTTTATAAATTGTATTTCCTTCCTTAAAAGGTTTCAAAACTCTTCCTACATTAAATCAATTCATGGTCATCATTACTCTAATTGTTGCTGGGCATCCAACCAATGCAAAGAGGGGCCTGATACTTGTGCCTGCTATATGGTAGAAAACCGTTTTGTTAGAATTAAGAAATTGATGTTATTGTATAAAAGATTAAAATAAAAAGTAGAAAATATAAAAGAATTGTTTTTAATGGTTGAATTCACTCTTAACAAATATGAGTAAGCGAAAGGTTGTTGAAGAGTTACATAAGGCTGCACGTAGAAATTTCAAACGTCGTCATGTTATCATTAAGGGGTATGATGACTTGTGGCAAGCAGATTTGGTTGAAATGATACCTTATAGTGATCAAAACAGGGGGTTTAATTATTTAATGACAGTTATTGATACTTTTTCAAAATTCGCCTGGGATTACTATCACGAAAGAAATGGACAAATTTTTCTTGGATTCTTCTAGGATTCCGAAAAACTTGCAGACGGACGATGGAAAAGAATTTTTCAATATCAACTTTAAAACTCTGATGGGGGAATATAAAATAAATCATTACCCTACATTCAGCCCATTAAAGGCTTCAATGATTGAAAGATTTAACAGAACTTTCAAAGAAAAAATGTGGAAAGAATTTAGTTTCAATGGTAGTTACAAATGGATCAATATTTACAAAACATTACTGTATGACTATAATCATTCTTTCCACCGGACAATTAAATGTAAACCTGCTGATGTAAGCAAGAAAAATTCAAGAACATTATTGCTGCTTTCAAAGATAGGAAAGAAAAAAAAATTTATGATCGGCGACAAAGTGAGAATCAGCAAGTATAAACATGCATTTGGAAAAAGGCTACACACCTAATTGGACTACTGAAGTTTTTAAAATAATAAAAGTCCAAAAAAAAAGACCTGTCACGTATCTTCTCGAAGACTATCAAGGAAAACCAGTACAAGGTGGATTTTATGAAGCAGAACTGATGAAAACCAAGTGTGAAGATGTATTTTTAGTTGAAAAGGTTCTACAAACAAGAGGACAAAAGTTTTGGTAAAATGGATGGGATTCTCACCAAAACATAACTCTTGGATTGAAAAAAACAAAATTATATAAAAATAAAAAAGAAATAAATTTGATTTAATACAAATTTAATTTCTACTTCTTTTTCTTTTACGTGAACATATAAAAAAAGTATTAATATACTCTAAGTAAATATATCCTTAAAAATTAAAGTTATCAATATTATTTTAATTTAATGAAGTTGAGCTCGAAAGTTGATCCAATCTGTCGTATTATTTCAAAGGCATATCCGCCTCCACCAATATTTCCTATGCTGTCTAATGATAACTTAGCATATCTTGTCGGTAGAAAGACCTGAAAGAAAAATTCAAATTAAATAAATACAAAAATATAAAAGAAAAGGGTTTTAACTTACAGTATATTCTCCTAGATCTGCTACAAGTCGTTCACCCCAGCGTGTTGTAACCTTTCGCAAGGCACAAATGTGGTATTTGAAACCCATTTCCAACTCATTTAGCTTCTTCGTGGGCTTGTAACCACTGTTCTGGTTTAATGAGTTGGCCTCTAAGGCCGCGAAATCGTCCAAAGTAAAAGTAGTGTATTCTGCTTCATCGAAATACATGGTGAATAATTCATTATGCTGACTGACTAACTTCTCGAAACCAACTATGATGATCATAAAGGATTGATTTCCTTTTTATAGAAGAATCCCCAACCTTGTAAAAATTTTCTTTTCACGCACACATAATAACGTTTATAAAACAGCTGTTTGTATAATATTAAGGAATGATAGAAATGATGATGATCCTCCCCCATTCTCAGTATACTAAAATTTTCATGTTCAAAGAAGTAAATTGTGGGTGTGTGTTTGTGTGTGCATCTTTTTATAGAAGAATCCCCACCCTCATAAAAATTTTCTTTTCACATAATAATAATGTTTATCACGCAGCAGTTTGTTTAGTCTTATTCCATATCGTGAGTAAAAAACATCTCTTACAATTCTGTTGAAAAAGATACTCATATTACATTAAAAAAAGTTATTCGAAGTGTGTATTTTTGCGATTTTTTAATTTAATTCAATATAATGGAGAATTTTGTTTGTAACGTTTGTAGTGGTAAATTTAAATATTCGAGTTCTTTTAGGAGGCATGTAGAAGCTGTCCATGGTGATAAGATAAAATGCCCTCAATGTGAAAAATAAAATCGTTCAAATGTCCAATGCAGATAGCTCTCGCTAGTGATGACTTGGAAGACATACTTGAAAATATGTGTAAATCTATTGAGATAAAAAGCGAAGAGTTTCAGGATAGAAATTCTGGATGGGCGCTTCTTTGTTTAAAACATATTGAAATAAATATTAATGAGTATAATAATAAAAGAAAACTGGAAGAAACTAACAATGCATGATCATCTCCATCAAATATTTAAAAAAAACGTAGATGTGAGAGTTGCGAAATGTATGTGTGTACTTCTGAATGGTCACATCACATAAGAACCAATGAGCATAAGAGAAAAAATAAAGTTCCAGTTATTAATACTCCGTTTAACAAAATAAGACAGTGTTTCGGAGGTAAAGTGGAAACCTATTCATTACAAAATGTACATGAAGGCGTCATAGATATTAAAGCATTTCTACAAAATTGTAATAAAACTTCTATAATACAATTAATTGAAAAGTGTATGAAACCAAAGGAAGTGTAAAATTTAGTATTGAACTATTCGCAGAGTTTATAAAATATGTAGCAGCTCAAGAAGAAGATGGTAAAAACACTGATATAAAATCTTTTAAATGTCCAATGCAGATAGCTCTCCAAAGTGATAACTTGGAAGAAATATTTGAAAATATTAGTAAATCTATAGAGATCAAAAGCGAAGAGTTTCAGGATAGAGATTCTGGATGGACACTTCTTTGTTTAAAACATGTTGAAATAAATATTAATGAGTATAAGCCTTTAAGGGGGTCAAGTTATTTGAGCCTACCAAAAAATATTGACTTGAAAAAAGCATGCGTCAATGTACAAAATAATGATGAATTCTGTTTCAAATGGGCGATTATATCAGCTCTTTACCCCATAGCCCCCCATCAGATTGAAAATATTCGAAACGAAGTGATTACTCTAAATAATGGAACTATAGTTAACTTCACAGATTTACTTTTCCCCTTAAAACTCAGAGATATATCGATTTTTGAAACTAACAATCCTTCAATAAGTGTTAATGTTTTCGGGGTTGAAAAACATGGATCTGGAGGAAATCATAGAGTCGTGGGTCCTTACTATAGTTCTAAGGGTAAACGCATGAGAGAACAACATATAAATTTGCTGCTCATACAAAAAGAAGCTTGCAATCACTATGTTTGGATAAAAAATATGTCCAGGTTAATAGGGGGTCAAATAAATCATGGTAAGCGAGCAGTAATAATGTGTAATTTATGTTTGCAGACATTTAACACGGATAAAGGATTTAAGAAGCATGAAACTGAATGCAACAGAATTGTCACAACCCTTCCAAATGAATCCAATAATATTCTGGAGTTTGAACACCAATCGAGATCACTTGAAGTACCCTTCACCATCTATGCAGATTTGGTATGCATGCTGGTGAATATTATAAGCTGTCAATCAGATCCCTCAAATTCGTCAACTACAGCGATTCAAAAACATGTTTCGATAGCCGTATCTTACTTTATCAAATGTTCATTTGATCCATCTCTAAATAAACTATAAAAAATACACAGGTATGTTAATTTTATTTCATATTGCAATATTTATAGGTTATTACAATAATCTTATTTATTTTATAGGTGAAGATTGTACCACAGTAATTTTTATAACAAACTTGTTTGAGGACTGTATGCGAATTCATAAACATCATTTAAGTAGGAAGATCAGCATGATTATGACACCCGATGATGAAAAAAAGTATCAGGAAGAAACATGCTGTCATATTTGTAACAAACATGTGTGGGGTAGCGTAAAAGTGCGAGATCATGATCACTTAACTGGAAAATTCAGAGGAGCAGCACATTCAAATTGTAACTTAAACTATAAGGTACCTAAATTCATACCCATTTTTTTCCATAACTTAAGTGGATATGATTCTCATCTATTCATAAAAGAGCTGAGCAATATCAAAGGGGATATAAATATTATCCCTCTCAATAAAGAAAAATATATATCTAAATATATCAAACAAAATAGTAGTTAATAGGGAGCTCCCTATTAACTACTACTAACTAGAATTCTAGAATAGGGAGTTTCTAGAATTACGTTTCTTAGACTCATTCAGATTTTTACCATCGATAAATTGATAAAATAGCAAAAACACTTGATGAAAATAACGATTTTAAAATATTGTCAAAATTTTTTAAAGATGCTGAATCTATTAAACTTATGACCCGTAAGGGTGTTTTCTGTTATGATTATCTAGATTCTATAGAAAAACTAACTGAAACGCAGCTTCCTACAATAACATCATTTAGAAATTCTCTGCTTGAAGAGGACTGTTGTCAAGAGGATTATAATCATGCTAAAAAAGTCTGGTCAGATTTTAAATGTGAAAATTTAAGACAATATCTGGAACACTATTTGATCACAGATGTCTTAATTTTAGCGGATATTTTTGTAAAATTCAGATTTGATTCTAGAGAAATTTATGGTTTAGACCCCTCTCACTACTATACACTACCAGGTTTTTCGTGGGATGCCATGTTGAAAAAAACAGAAGTCAAGCTTGAACTTTTGACGGATATTAATATGTACAACTTTTTCGCTAAGGGGATAAGAGGAGGTTTGACACAGTGTAGCTTAAGACATTGTGAGGCAAATAATAAATATATGGATGATTATGATTCAAATAAACCTTCCGATTATTTAATGTACTTGGATGCTAATAACCTATATGGTTGGGCTATGTCTGACCACCTTCCACATTCAGGTTTTGAATGGATTGAACCCCCAACCAATTTAGATGGAATTAAAGAATGGTTAATTTCAAATAGAAACATTGGGTATGTTTTAGAAGTTGATCTCGAGTATCCTAAAGAAATACATAGTGATCATAATGATCTTCCATTCTGCCCCTCAAACATATTATTGTCTGCTAAAACACAGAAAAAATTAATTGCCGATTTAAGAAATAAAATAAATTATATTATTCACTATAAAACTTTAATTCAGTGTCTCGATAATAGTTTGGTGCTTAGGAAAATTCATAGAATGATGCAATTCAAACAATCTCCATCGTTGAAAAAATACATTGATTTAAACAATGAGCTTAGAAAAAAAGCCACCACAAAGTTTGAGAAAGATCAGCGCAAACTATGCAATAATGCTGTATTCGGAAAAACTATGGAGAATGTTGACAAACGAAAAGATGTTCGAATTGTGGATTCAGTAGAAAGTAATGGGAGACACCTCGGTATTCGCGCTCTTATTGCTAAACCTTATTTTCACACCATATTAGAATTTACTGAAACCATGGCTGCTTTCAGTTAAAACGAATTTATACTGTTTATAATAAGCCTGTATACTTAGGGTTTTGCATTTTAGAGATTTCAAAGTATAAAATGTATGACTTTCATTACACTTACATGAAACCTAAATTTACTGATAACCTACATCTAACTTATATGGATACCGATTCATTTATTTATAAAATAAGAACATATGATTTTTATAATGATATAAAAAATGATATTGCAGATAAATTTGACACTTCTGACTATCCCGCCAATAACCCCTATGGTATTGCTAGGCTCAATATAAAAAAATTAGGGTTCATGAAAGATGAGAATAATGGAAAAATAATGAAGGTTTAAGAGCCAAAATGTATAGCATAGACATAGAAGATTCCGCTCTGATAAAAAAAGCTAACGGCGTTAAATCAGCAGCTGTAAAAAAGTTAACTCTACAAAATTATAGAGACTGTTTGCTACACAAAAAAAATTTCTATAGTAAAACGCTGAATTTTAGATCTAAACAACACACTATTTATACAGAATGCATAAACAAATTAAGTCTAAGTTGTTCCGATGATAAAAGATTCATATGTAGCAATAATATTAATACACTGGCGTGGGGTCATTATAAAATAGGATCTGAAATGGAAATGTAAACCAGATTGAATAAAGAAAAATATATAAAAAAAAAACAACCAGTGTCTTTTTATTGAAGGATTCCTTGAGCCGCTTGTCTCAAACTATTTTCACTACACTGAACTTGGGTATAAAACATGAACTGTATTTGAACGTAATAATCGTAATTTAATCGTGAATTTTGGGTTCTAAACGTAAAACTTTGCGTTCTGAACGTGATTTTTTGCGTTCTAATCGCGATTGTTTTGCGTTTTGAACGTGATTTTTGGCGTTCTTAACGTAAAACTTTGCGTTCTGAACGTGATTTTTTGCGTTCTAATCGCGATTTTTTTTTGCGTTCTAAACGTGAATTGTGTGTTCTCTGAGCCACTGAGCCACTGAGCTGCTGAGCTGCTGAGCCGCAAAGCCACTGAGCCGCTAGGTCGCCAAAACGATGAGCCGCTAAGCCTCTGAGCCGCCAAGCCGCTAGGCCACCAAAATAATGAGCCGCCAGGCCGCTAAAGCCGCCATAGAGTAGCTAAAGCCACTATAGAGCCGCTAAAGCGGTTTACCAGAACCCCTCTGATAAGCCGCCAGGCTGCTGAGCCGCTAAAGCCGCCAGAGAGCCGCTAAAGTGCCACTAGTGCAGAACACGTTGGAACTTGTAAACGATTTCTTAATTTGAATTTCATTCTTGGAAGCTAAATATGTACTTTAGACGCTGTTTAGATTGGTAAGATTGAGGCCGGTATCACAGCAGTTCGTAGGCAAGAGAAGTGTGGGGTGAGGACTCCCGTGAGGCACGAATTATACATAAAAAGCTCATGAGTCTACTTTGTTGTTGGTTAAGACCCTGTTTAGATTGGGAAGATTGAGACTGGTGAGTGCCATCGTGTTTACATTTGAAACTTTGAGTTGCCTCAAAATACATTCAAACAACAACAATTTCAACATTTCACACATTGAAACAACAACAAAGTAGACTCATGAGTCCGGTTTTTATGTTTTCTTCGTGCCTCACGAGATTCCTCACCCCACACTTCTCTTGCCTACGAACTGCCGTGATACCGGCCCCAATCTTCCCAATCTAAACAGCGTCTTACATCTTCACTCTTCAGTTCAGTATTTAAAAGCAAATGAGCGCATTCAGCCGGGTTTTGATATTGGGTAATTTGGGCTTTGGGTATGAATAAACCAATTTTGTACAAACAATTCAAAATTGTACTGACAATGCAAAAGATGTACTTACGTACTGAGAAAATCAGTACAATAGTAAGCCCTTTTCCTACAGTGCTGCACGATGTTCTGTCTCAAGTATGTGTTGATATAAACCAGTAGATTCTCTTTTATTTCGGATGTCGGCTTTGTGCTCCGTTAATCTTATCTCCAGTGATCTCTTCGTTGTTCCAATCATAGAGAAATATATTTTCTAGAGAACCGACTTCAGGGCTTTTTATCTTTCACCCTACAAGCTGCACTGAGAGATTTCCTCCACAAGGGTGAGCATGTGTTGGTTGCCCTAATGCATTTTAAATGGAACGCGCCAACACAATGACATTGTTGTAGATATTGCTCAGTTTTGCTCAAATAAATTGAAAAGGTCGTTAAGTATTCAAAAAATAAAGCTGTTGAATTCAAAAATTGGAAATTGAAATTAAATTTAGTAAAATTTCTTTTTGTAACCCTTTATCAATATAAATCATTAGAAAAAGGTAGGTATCGTTTATTTTTCAAAACAGGCATTTTTTGGATGAATGTTTACCACTTTTTGATTTTTATCTTTTTCACGCATGCTTTAAAAAATCTAAAAACTATACAGATGATAGATATTGTTTATCTACTTGTTTTGTAAAATTTTAAGATATTTCTGTTAATTTATTTATCACCTCATAACTCTTAAGTTATTGCATCTATAGGATTAGTTCTTTTTAATTCGCATCTAGGAAAATAGACAATTAATTTGATATATAATACATAACTGTACACCCTACACGACCTTCACAATAGTTAAATAGGAAACCAAAAAAAAACTCGGAAAAATTGAAAAAAAAATGGGGTTGTTGTTCATTGCCAACCGACGTGTTTCAGTGGGAATTGCCCAATTTTTGCTAAAATTGAAAAACACCCGATTTTCGGTCACTTAAAAGCTTATATCTTTGGATCCAATGGTCGGATTTTCAAAATTTAAAGTTCAAATTAAAGCCAGATTGACAGTCGAGTACCAGCTATAAAATAATTTTCAAAACCGTAAAAAATTTCTTACTAAAAAAATTTAATTAATTTTTGGAGAATAATTTTCATCGAGGCAAACGTAACGAAGAAGAGGAATTCAGAAGAAAAAAAAATAAAAAAAAGTTTGCTATTAAGAATATACTGGTTGGAGGGAGATAGTTATTCTAAAGACGGTCGAGTGTGTGCAACAAAACAGCATAACCTTGGCAAATTGGGTTCGCATCGGGAAAAAATTTGCTATACATATGTAGGTATGCATGTTTGTGGTAGGTATTTTTAATTCATTATTTGTTAAGGTGCCTTCATATGCTTAGTTTGGTTGGCTGATTACTTTTATTCTAATAGTCGGATCGTTAAGGTTGAGGTCTTAAAATTTATGTTGAATATCAGGCTACATATTTTATACAAATCATTGCAGAGTAACATAAAAGTATGTTTACAATACAATATGTGTAAGATACTACAATATACCGTCGTCGTTCTATGAAAACTCCCTAAGCCCATTTTGTTTTTTTGTTTAAACAATAATCTTTAAAAACAACTAACTATGTAAAATAAAATTTAATTTTCTAACCAATAAAAAAAAAAATAAATGAAATACATCTATTAAAAAAAAAGTTATTTGAATTTCTTATTGTAGCACAATTGGTGCGCCACCCTGTAAAACAACATTAAAGTTGAGACTTACATAATCTTAACTCTTGATATTTGATTAACTGTGGCGTATTTAAGAAGAGGTATCGCAGTTTAAAAAAAAATGGACTTAAGGAGTTTTCATTATAACGATATATATGAAGGCACCTTAACAAATTATGAATGAAAAATACCTACCACAAACGTGCATACCTGCATATTATGTATAGCAAATTTTTTCCCGATGCGAACTCAATTTGCCAAGGTTATGCTGTTTTGTTGCACACACTCCACCGTCTTAAGAATTACTTTCTCCCTTCAACCACTATATTCTTCTTAGTAGCAAACTTTTTTTTATTTTTTTTTTTGTGTATTCCTCTTCTTCGTTACGTTTGCCACGATGAAAATTATTCTCCAAAAATTAATTTATTTTTTTTTTAGTATGAAATTTTTAACGGTTTTGAAATTTTTTGTATAGCTGGTACTCGACTGTCATTCTGGCTTTAATTTGAAATTTAAATTTGGAAAATCCGACCATTGGATTCAAAGATATAAGCAAATCGGGTGTTTTTCAACTTTGTGAGCTACTGGTACCAATTTGTTGTTGTATCAACAATTCACACGTATTCACGGACAGGGAATTTAGAGAGTTTTCTCTCATTGAGCTAAAATAAAATTTGAGGGTGTTTTAGGCAAGGGGGGTACGAGTCGGTTCTATAGATAATATAGGTACTATATGGTTCCAATGTAGATTAAATTGCATTCTTCCCCTTCTTTCCCACCGCATTTAATTTTATAAACTACGTTATGTTTATTTAATTGTGGTGTTGTCTCCAGATCTGTAACTAATCTCCGCACGACACATCCTCGCAAACAAAATCATCGCAAAACCAAATCTCCGCAGAGACACATACCCGCAAACAAAATCTTCTCAAAGACACATCTCTGCTGCGACACATCGCCGAAAAATAAAATCATCGCAAAGACACATCCCCGAAAAACAAAATCATCGCAAAGACACATTTTCGAGGTTGTTGATATACGCAAGGCAGTTGACCGTGGTATTTTTTCGGTGGGCTTTTAAACTGGCAACAATTAGGTAAAATTAAGTGGTATAGCAATGGGGTAGGTGATAGTAAGGTTGAACACGAGAGGAGTAGCAAATATAAAAATAGGGCGCTGTTATTTGTGATTTGTTCCTTATGGAACTCCTCTAAAGAGATTGGGTGGAATGGGGGATGGGTTTATTTAAGTACGGGGCCGGATAAGAAAAAATGTTATGTCGCTGTTCATAAACGGGTGGTTCATAAAAATGTCAACTTCGTTGTTTCTTGAGTGATTTCAATGAAATTGACACTACTAATAGCTGTTAAGATAAATTTGTGAGAGAAAAAAATATTTTCAAAACAGGGTGGTTCATAAATATGGCAAAAAATGCTATCTTCTTAGTTCCTTGGGTGATTTTGCTGAAATTGACACTGCCAAGAGGTGAGATAAAGTTATGAAAGAAAAAAATATTTTTAAATTAGGGTGGCTCATAAAAATGTCAACTTCGTTGTTTCTTGCGTGATATCAATGAAACTGACATAGGTATTAGCTGAGCTTGAGTTATGAATAAAAAAAATTTTTCAAATTAGGGTGGTTTACAAAATTGTCAACTTCGTTGTTTCTTGCGCGATTTTAATGAAACTGACATAGGTATTGGCTGAACTTGAGTTATGAACAAAAAAAATATTTTCAAATTAGGGTGGTTCATAAAAATGTCAACTTCATTTTTTCTTGCGCTATTTCAATGAAACTAATATAGGTTTTAAATATAACTAAGCTATAGTTAAGATTACACTGTCTAAGAGTTGTATAAGAACAGTTTTGTCTCTTCTAGCACCAACGATATTACTTGGGCAACCTATAGTCTGTTCAGCAAAAATTGTCAGTACAGGGCGAGCTTTTTTCAAAACAGTGGCGCCTGTATTTTATCACAACACTGAATTGAAAAAACTTCAACTAAAAACTTTATTATACAAGTCATCTATTTTTCAAAATTATTTTCAATAATAGCTTTTTAAGAGGGGAAAAAAAAATTTTATACAAGGCTTGTCTAATAAAGTATGAAAAGGCCTGTTTAAGATGTTAATAGCAAATTAATAGAAATTTTTGCTTTTTTTGGTGAGCTATTACCTTCCATAAGAAAAATATAGCTTTTATAAAATGTTAATAGCAAGCTTATGTAAAATATTGCTTTCCTTGGTGAGCTATTGGCTTTCATAAGGAAAACACAGCTTTTTATAAAATTTCAATAGCAAATGCATCTATTAGTTACAAATTTTACATCTATCTCTCGAATAGCGAGTTGGCCTAGTGGTAGAGTGCTAGAGCAGTGATCGGAAGGTCATGAGTTCAATCCTTGGAGAAATCAAATACCTAAGTAAAATTAAAATTTTTTTTCAATCAAATAACATTCATAACATTTCAGAATAAAGAAAAAAGCAGTTCAAATTCTCCAAATGACGAGAAAATAGACGACAAAAATAACAATAATATAATTGAAATTGAAAGCAAAATAGATTTTTTTACTATTAATAATAAGTTTGTTGAAGGTTTTTCAATTCAGTGTTGTGATAAAATACAGGCGCCACTGTTTTGAAAAAAGCTCTCCCTGTACTGACAATTTTTGCTGAACGGACTATAGGTTGCCCAAGTTATATCGTTGGTGCTAGAAGAGACAAAACTGTTCTTATACAACTCTTAGACAGTGTCATCTTAACTATAGCTTAGTTATATTTATAACCTATATCAGTTTCATTGAAATCGCGCAAGAAAAAATGAAGTTGACATTTTTATGAACCACCCTAATTTGAAAATATTTTTTTTATTCATAACTCAAGCTCAGCTAATACCTATGTCAGTTTCATTGATATCACGCAAGAAACAACGAAGTTGACATTTTTATGAACCACCCGTTTATGAAATAACATAACATTTTTTCTTATCCGGCCCCGTACTTAAATAAACCCATCCCCCATTCCACCCAATCTCTTTAGATTCCGTATGGACAAATCACAAATAACAGCGCCCTATTTTTATATTTGCTACTCCTCTCGTGTTCAACCTTACTATCACCTATCCCATTTCCTTTATCAATTCATTAAAAAGGGCAGTTTATTCATCTACACCAAAGTTTTCTTCAAAAACATCTTCCAAACCTCAGTGGTACAACAAAAAGTTAATCAATAGTAACAATAAAAAAAACAAAGCTTATAAGTTATATCGAAGTTCGGACAAAGATGTATTTCTTTGTTGCAGATATCGTCGATTACAGAGGGAGTTCGATTTTTTAAACAAATTTCTTTGTATACAATATGTATTGAGTATGGAATCTAAACTTAAGAAAAACAGTATATGTTTTTGGAAAAAAAAACGATCCTCTGGCATTCCAGATTCTGTTCATTACCAGGGTGAAGTATCAAGTAATACTTTAAAGATCTGTAACTTCTTCGCAAATTTGTTTCGCTCAGTATATAAACCCTCAGGTTTAGGAAATACGTTTAGAACAGATTCCCCACTGAACTTAATAAGTATTGGTGAGTTACAGTTATCCGTTACCGAAATCGAAGAAAAATTAATTAAATTGAAGGAGGATAAGCAACCAGGAGTTGATGCTTTTGCCCCAATAGTTCTAAACAAGTGTGCCAGTGCTTTGGCTATTCCACTTGCAATAATTTTCAACCATTCCCTCCATGAAGGTGTATTCTTGGAGGTATGGAAAACTTTTATAACACCAGTCTTTAAATCAGGGAATAAAAGTGAAGTAACTAATTACCGTCCGATATGCAAATTATCAGTAATTCCCAAACTATTTGAAAAAATTGTTTTCAATGAATTAGTTTTTCTTTTAAAACAAGTTATTTCACCCTAACAACATGGATTTTTTAATGGAAGATCTACCTCATCTACCTCTACGAACCTAGCTGTCTTTAATAACTATGTTGTTAGAACTCTTGAACATCAGTGCGATGTTGTTTTTACCGATTTTTCAAAAGCTCTTGATCGAGTAATAACGAAGGTGAAGAAATTTAGAAAACTACTTGTTTTAGTGGAGCGATTGAATATAATTCAATTAATAAGTTCAAGTGACCTCAACTCCAAAGATTGCGTTTCGCCCAGGTACGACAATTGGGCTCATCAGTTAGATGCTGTCATACCCCTCTAAGACGCAAATTATGGTCGATGATTACCGACTCTAATAAAACTCACAGCATGAATATACTGTGAACTTTGTATTTCTAAGGGAATTTGACACTTAGAAAAATAGCAGCCCGTGGTCTGGTTTTTTAAACAATAACGAAGGTGAAGAAATTTAGAAAACTTATATCGTTTATCAGTTTGGTGTAAGAATAATGATCTTCATCTTAATGTATCCAAGTTTCAAAGCATGTCTTTTTATAGAAAGTCATATCTAATCTTATTCTCTTATAATATAAGTGGAACTCCTTTAGATAGAGTTACTGAAAAAAAGGATCTCGGTGTAATTTTTGACATAAAACTGACTTTCTACAGTCACATCGACTATGTCGTGGCGAAAGCTAGCTCTATGCCCGAGTAGCACAGACGGGTTTTCATTTGGTAGATATAACAACAGTAAAACAATCAAGTTGTTGTCCATTTATTTCAGAAACATTTTCTAGTACAATTCTGTAACCCAAATAGCCGCATTTCATCTCTCATTTACAACAAACTTGTTGTAAATGGGTTTTATAGAAGTTAAATTTTGTCGTTTCTCAGTTTTATAAAAGTTGATTGAACTAAGAAATGTTACATGTAACTTAATCTTACAATTGTGAAACTTTAATTGAACTCGAAGATGAGCTTTACTAATATTGCAGAAATGTTCTATTACTATTAATTTAACTTTTTTTGTTCTATTATATGTTATAATATAATGATAAATAATGTTTCTGAAAACATTGTAAAAGTTTCTGAAAAGTTATTAATCAAATTCTTTAAATATGTATAATAACTTTGAGATGTTATAAAAAAGATAAACTTCAAAGTGTTGAAAAAAAAATTAAAACTTCTAATATTGTGATTTAAAATACGATTTTTAGTTATTAATGAACGCAAAATCTAATACAAATGCCATTTTTATCATAAAGAATGATGTTTTACTTCGAGAAAATTTAAGCGCCACCCAAAAAATTAAAATTGGCCGAAAATTTGAAAAATAGAAAAAAATTCATGTTTGTATTTAGGCATTCAAGTTGCAAAAATATTTGTGATTTACATTTCGAAACAAATATTTCAGCGATTTCCATTCAAATTTACTATGAAAATAGTGATACAACTGGAAAAATTAGATTAAAAATTTCGCATTTAAGATCAAATTCTAATAAAAAAACAATAAATTGTGAACAATATGGCGCTTGTTGCCGGAAATCTCAATAAAACATTGTTTCTTAAATTTAAAACTTACATGTTATTACACCAAAGATACAACAAAGTAGAAACTTAAGGCTATAAAATCCTTATTTTAACCAAATTACACTGTTTATACAACAGAGAAATATAGTTTTTTATCATATTTTTTAATCTTCGTTACTGAAACTAGAATTCTAATGTTAAAAAAACCATAATTTTTTTTCTGGCGGGAAAAAATTAAGCAAACTCTTGTATTTAACTTTGGTCTTTGTCCGCCAGAGTTTAATAAAAATGGTGAATATCACTTCAACCGTTATTGTGAAAATCGAAAATCAAAAAAATGGTTCTATGGGAGATACCATTTCTAACCACTTTACGGAAAAACTTTTTTGGTAAAACAATTTGTATGGCAGGTACCGTTGTTTTTGGTCTTAAAAAAAATGAAAAAAAATGGGTGAGGATAATGCCCAAAAAACGCTAAGTACCAACTTTGAAGAAAATCGACCGACCCGTTTAGGCTGCACCCGAAGGGACGGACAGAATTGCGAGACCCACTTTTTTCGACTTCGCTATCATCGTAATGTCAACTTTGATCAAAATCCCAAGTTCGATTTTTTTTACGAATCCTAAACTTGCCATATATGTAGTTCCTATATATAGTAAAAATGTAATAAATAGTCAAGGAAAATTAGAAAAAAACCTTCGGAAAAATTATATACAGGGTTTTTGTTTTTGAATCAGTATATTTGAAGTGTTCTAAGCATTTTGTGAAAGTTCCCCATCGATCCGAGTGTCGCTTCCTTGATTTTCAGGGGGTAAAAGGGGGTTATCGCTGATACGGTACTGGTAAAATGGATTACACCAAAAATAAATTCGTCTGGTCCTGAAGCCTAGTACGCTGCTGATGGTGGGGGGCAGGTATTTAAAACTGCAAATTTAATTTGATGGAATATGGGCATATGACACATGATTTTAGGGTAATTTTTGATGCTGAACCTAATAAACGACAAAAGAAGATGTTATATTTTCCCTTTAAAATGTTATAGTAATTTTTTAAATAAAGATTCGAGTTTTTTCGGTAGTAGGTACCAATGTTAACAAAAACTGCAAATAAAGCTTTTGTACATTTTTACTATCATGGTGGTATCCCCAGTAGACCTAATCCACAGCTATTGTTGATATTTTTTTGAAATTTGTTTGTTTTGTTTTTATTTTTCTTTCTCTAATTTGTTTTGTACTTTTTTAATAATTTTTTTAATTTAGAATGATGGCCTTAGATTCTCATCTTTGTCATCTAAATCCGACTCCATATTCCTTAACTGTTCTAGAAAGGACGATGTATCTACATCATCTTCCAAATCTGACTCTTTCAGATCCATATCATCGTTCGCCCCTTCTTCATCATAGTTTTTAGAGTCACTATTTAAGCATACTTGACCATGACAGTGGCTACAAATAACTGAACAACTTAGTCCTGCCTTACGACATCCACATCTAGCACCACACCCCGACTAAATTTACAAAAAATAGTATTAAGTAGTAAATCAGGGGCCGGTTGGAGTAGAGTTCTTATTGGTTCCAAAGTCTTATTGTTCAAGGTCCATCCCCAGTTTTCTGGAGCAAGTGATAATAAGCGCAATAAAAGTGTTGAGCAGCAGTGATGTTGGAGGGAGAGAAACTGTACAGGTTTGCTGAATAACGCTTGTCTTTGAATAAGATTATACGAAGAAGAAAAAACCAAAACAATAGAAAATATGAATAAATTTTAATAAGATTTTTCAATAACTGTTTCGACGATTAGAACATCAGCATCATTTTAAGCTTGCTTCACCACGATTGAGGCTGCCTCAAACTTTTTCAATAACATCTCAATAAAACAGCTTTTTTATTTTTGTTGGCTAAAAATGATTGTTGATTAGTTGATACTGTTATCAATGAATCAAATAAAATTTCAGCTGATAAATATGTTGCAGCGTGCCGACGACGTTTAATATTATTCTCGTTATCATTATAGCCGTCGAATACTATAACGGCATTGTTGCCAAAATGCTTTTGCATGTAACTTATATAGAACTTTAAAATGTTGTAAAATATTTCATCACGATCGCGGTGCCATACCACGCACTATGAAGCAGATATCCGCTTTAGATGCAATTTTTGTTAACATTGGTACTACGGAAAAAACTCGCATCTTTGTTTAAAAAATTACTTTAACTTTTTAAAGGGAGGATATGGCATCTTCATCTATCGTTTATTAGGTTCAGCTTAAAAACTACCCTAAAAAGTGAGAATAGTGAAAACTTGCAATACTTTATAAAAAAAATATAAAACAACATGCGGTGCTGTGATAAATTGTGTAAAAATACCTTTAATATGGAGTTAACAATCTTTTCATTTCACGGGCTGATTCTGTCTCAAATTCCACATAAATTAAAATGTGAAGTGATGTTTTTATGTAAATACATTATCGTAGAATACTTTAAAATTGATATTTCATAGCATTTTGCTACAAAAAAGGCAAATTTGTTGAAAATACAAATATACTTTTAAACGTGTTATGTCAGATGCCTATCTGTCAAAATTAAAAAATCTCACCCAAGGTCGAATTAGCTATTGTTGGTGATGGCAAGGCGCTCAAATGCAATGAGCGTCCATAGTGCAGAGTAATTTTACTTACTTTATGTGGAATATGAGACACAGCTTACCTGGGAATTAGTAAAAATAGCACTGTTTATTACAGGGGTGAAATCGTGTAAGGTGATTTGCGATAAGTGAGAGTCACAATCAACCAATTCAGTATATAAGATGATATCACATTTAATAGCTAAAGAGCTATCACATCAAAAATGTGATTGTCATTTTCCAATATATTTGACGTATCCACCGCAGTACAACTAGAGTTCCTGTTGAAGAAATATCTAACGTTCAATATATATTACTTATGAAACACTTTAATTATTATTGTACTATAAATTTTGTTATAGAAAATATCAAGTTTCATATTTTTTTTATTTCCATTCCTAAAATATTTTTCATTAAATAAACATTGAATTTATAAATCTTATTTATTTTTCTGTTGGTACCTGCGGTACAGCTCTTAAGGATTTAAGATCGTTTTAACAGATTTTGAGACTTAATTGTACCAAAGAAATAAATTAAGAAATTCAATATTAAAAGAAAGGAGTTAAAGAATCCAAGAATGGCTGATGGATTAAAATCGAAAGTTGTTAAACTGAATAACAGCAACTATGGCAATTGGAAATTTAAGATGAAATTGTTGCTTCGTAAGCAAACCTTATAGAAGCAAGTTATATTGTAAGTGATGAACTCCTTGATAGAGAAATAACCTTAACCGAATTGCAACACAACCTGTACAGCTCTAAAAATAGAAAAGCATCAGGGCCTGATCGAATCCCTCCCCGTGAGTTTTTATTACACATGCTTAATGCCTTCAATTTTATCTTCAAAACGGGCAAGGTTCCCCAGGAATTCAAAGATGCCATTGTGTACCCCCTTTATAAAAAAGGTGATGTTAATTTAACAAGCTACAGGGGTATATTCTTCATGAACTCATCGGCGAAAATTTTTTCCTCAATTCTCTTGAATCGTATAAATGAATGGATAGAAAGAAACGGGATATTGAGCGAGTATCAAGCAGGTTTTCGCAAAGGATATCACACGATAGATAACATTTACATATTAACAACCATAGCCCAATTCTTTTTAAAGCAACAAAGAAAGGTTAACATATTTTTCATTGACTTTAAAGCAGCTTTTGACTCTATTGACCGTAATGCTCTGTTCTACAAACTATCACAAAAAGGAATGTCGACAAAGTTGCTAAAAGTCCTCAAAAATATGTACAAAAATACTCAGGGGCGGACTGGGCCACCGGGCAACCGGGATTTTGCCCGGTGGGCCCCTGGGCGAGTAAAATATGCACAAAAGCTCCTGCAGTACTTTCTGTACTTAAAAAAAAATTTTGTTCATAAAATTGGAATTCATAGAGGCCTTACAGTAAATATACAGCATTTGTGGCCCCAAAGGAAGCTCAGGAGGCCCACACGGCCCTGTTAAGGGCCTCCACAATGACTATAAAGCTATTTGTTCCTCACAACTGTATTGATGACCCGTGAATTTAATATTGTGGCCCCACCGTACTCTTCGACACTTTAAACGAATCTTTGTTAGGGCGGTTGATACTAAATATTGAGCTATTGTGGCCCCATTTGTAACCTAAGGAGGCCCCCAAATTGGTCTATAAGTTAACCATATTCTGTAGGTTTTTGAAATTTTTTAAGTTAATTTAAAGGAAAGCTTTCTCACAAAATTGAATAAGAGAGCTTCCAAAAGACGAGTAAAGAATAAAAAAGAATTGGATGTTGCAGCGAAAAACTACAAATCTTTCGTGGAAATGAAAACTATACAAAAATACATGTATATGATGATGGAAGTGCTAAGGAAGAAATATTTGTAGATTTTCCAAGGAAAATATGAGGAAACTCATTGCGGTTGTTGACGATGTTGATGAAATGGGGACCCAAGAGGTGGACATATTTCTGTCGGTTTGCAAGTTATGGCGTCCATCAGATACATTCCAATTAAATAAATAAAAACAAAACAGAAAACAGACACAACACAAATTGAAAAATGATAATAATTTTGACATAAATATATTAACAAGAGAATTCTTAGGTCTGTTTGGTAACTTGAGCTTTTTTTTTGAAGTAAAACTTCTTTTGCGGCATGGGGGTAAAAAATTTTTCTATGCAGCTGTCAGTGACATGTCAAACCGACATACAAATTCCCGTCACGAATTTCAAAATTCAGCGTCACGATTTTGCAAATACTTGCCCTGTTGTCGTGAAAGAAGTTTTACTTCTAGCGTGTGTACATAAGTACGCACACTCTTTTTTTTTACAAATTATCACAATTTTCTGTCAGAACCCATACGAAAAATACCCAAGTTTGCGAAACTTGGGGAAAATTTCAAGTTACCAAACAGGCATCTTATTTATTGTAGTAGATTTTCTTAAGGGAAAATTGTCAATAACACGCACATATGAATGGTTGAGAGGTGTAATGTAAGTCTACACGAGATATCACCACCGAATTTTTAATTTATTTATTTATTACAATAGAGAGAAATAAGAACCAGTACCGATTTTTTACTAAATGGTTTGTGGTGCTCATCTAAGTTTACAACTTCGAGAACCGAACGCAATATTTTCAAATGTCGAAAAAACCCAACCATTTTCCGAAATTTTTTTTTTTTTTTATTTCAAGTTTTCATAATTTTATTTGATAGTAAGGCAAAATTCTTATCATAGGATTGCATTTTAGTAAGTGTAAGTACATATTAATTTTATTGAATAAAAAAGTCATTAAACCATTTTTCACATTATTAGAATAAAGACGAAAGCAAAGCGAGCACAGGTCTGATAGTTATACATACTATATTTTCTATGTTATTTCATGATTGTCGTTACCATATTATAGGAGTGTACTTGTATTACTACTTCTAATACTAATTTTTATCGTCGTTTTCGTAGATAATCTTTTTTCACTACTTCTACTAATTTTATTATTTTGTGGCCCTTTTTCTTAAAGTCCCGGGAGACCCTTTGACTCCCAGTCCGCTCCTGAAAATACTCGACAAACAGTGTGGGATGGCAAAAACACGTCAGAATGGTTTGAAACATCATCTGGAGTGAAACAAGGATGTCTCCTAAGTGCAATCTTGTTTTCACTATTTATCGACGATATTTCTTCTTATCTACCCGCTGTAGTAAGCATAGCAGAAATCAAAATAAAAGTGATCCTCTACGCAGATGATATCGTTTTGTTAGCTGAATCTCCGCATAGCCTACAACTAATGATCAATAAACTCAATGAATTTTGTAAAACCTGGAGTCTTAAGCCTCAACTACATAAGCCAAAAAAGTGAAAAAGTGCAAAAGTGAAAATTTTTAAATTGATTTTGTGATAGTTTTTCTGACTAGAAAACTTATAAAAATGATGCAGAAAGCTTAAATTTTGGTTTAAAAACAAATTTGTGTATTCTTTTTCACAAGACAACGGCGCTAGCGGTAAAAAAAATATTTTTACTTTTGTACTTCAGTACTTTTTGGCTTATGTAGTTAAGCCTTTACAGTTAACTTAGATAAATCAAAGATCATGATTATCCGTAAAAGACAAGCAAATTTGGGGAATCAGGAAAAATGGTTGTTCAATGTCCAAAAAATTGAAACAGTCAATCAATATAAATACCTTGGAGTTATTCTCGAATCAAACATGAAATTTTCTTGCCATCTCGAGTCAAAACTGGTCAGGTAGCATCAAAAAATCTTATAAATGCTTCCTGGAAGAACATAATCGGAAACCAAGATGTCATCACCTCAGCCAAATACAAGGTTTTTGAATCAATTATGCGCTCAGTTATGTGCTATAGCTGCCAAACATGGGGATACCGTCCATATGAAGAGATAGAAAAGCTTCAAAGATACTTCTTAAAAAAACTATTTCGCTTGCCTATGAATACGACGAACTACGTTCTAATGCTGGAAACAGGACTACCATCACTTTATACCTACACATTCAAGTTGCATTTTGATTACATACTCAAAATACTTAGATCACCAATTCATAGAATTTCCCACATTCTTACAAAATATGTAATAATCAGAAAAGTGGATTGGGTTGCAGAATGGTTAAATTTATAAAGTAAATGTAATTTCAATTTTAACATACAATATGAAGATCAAAGAGTGTTAAAACAAAATCTATATAAGTTACTGGAGGTAAGTGACATTCAACAACGCAACGAATACGTACAACAAGCGACTCACTCTGTCAATAGGGTCATTTACCCAGAGCTTAATTTTAACCTTAACAGCAATAACTATTTTAATGACACCAACACCATACAATCTATATCACTGATTTGCAGAGCTAGATGTAATATGCTGAATTTTAATGGCTCAACCTACACAAACAAAGAAACGAATCTTTGCACAATATGTAATATGAGAGCCAATGAAGACACTTTTTACTTTTTAGCCACATGTCCCATCTACAGAGACCTAAGATACATTTATTTCGGAATGCTAACTTCGACAATGGAGCAAACAAAAACAATACTTAGGGCCAGTTGTACAATAGTGGTTCAGCCTCGGTTCAAGATTATAACTCACCGATTTCGGCGGATTAACTAAGGTTCAACGCTGGTTCAAGTATGTAATTGGTTATTATCACATACTTGAACAGTAAACCACTGTTGAAACTCAATTAATCCGCCGGAATCGGTGGATAAAAAATTGCTGAACCACGGTTTAAATATTTGTACAACTGGCCCTTAATGGTGAGAACTGGTAAGCCCTTTACAATTATCTATCAGAGGCACTGAAATATAGACACTATATCAATACAGAATTCCAATAATAAATATTAGGTTAATATTAATCATAATTCTTTTTATATGAATATTTTTTATAAAAGATCAATTGTTTAAAAAAAAAAAAAAATTTGTTTAACGTTTCAATCGGTCAGACGGCAACGCCACTAGCTTAAAAATTTTTTTATTTATTTTTATTAATTTAAAATCCAAATTTCTACTTATACCATATTGTAAACGTAACTTTCGAAATAATAAAAAAATCTAATCTATCTAATCTAATCTATCTATTGAGGAAAAAGCCATTATCAATTACAACTGGAGGTGCAATAACAAATCAAAGGAATATCGATGAATGGGAGAACTTAGATGGCGAATCTAGAGAAACAATTGGGTTATGCGTTGAAGATGATCAACTCGCTCATATCCGAACGAAAATTACGGCAAGCAGTGGCGTAGCGTGGCAGGGGCAAGGGTGGCACAGGCCCCGGGCGGCACTTTACTTGGGGCGGCAATTTTCCAGTATATTGAGGCGGCAAATTTTAAATATATCCTGGAAGCAATTTGCTTCATTTGAATCCATTTCAGGGGCGGTAAATTTACAAAATGTCCGGGAGGCAATTTGCTAGGAGGCGGCAATTTTTCAAAAATATTTATCAAAATAGACTTTAGTGTAGTAGCCCGTGGCATAATAATCAGTACGTAGGACTGTTACGCAGATTTCCGGCTTATGCCACCTAAAACAGAAATGTTTTTCACTGCCTCTTGCGAGGAATTGACTAATCCTATTAGAGTATCACTTGTCATGAAAAAGTGCTTCTCGCCTAAAATTTCGGATTCAGCAGAAAATTGTAGGTCCCTTCCATTCCTGCCAATAACATGCACATAGGAATGGGTGAGAGTTGTAAGTCACTAGGCCCTGGTTCTACGTGAGCTGTCGCGCCACCCAATTTATTTTTTAATTTATTTATTTTTTAGACATTATTGTAAAAGATTTTTGTATGTTCTGTTTTTATATTTTCCTTTCATTTGGATCCATTTTTCTTCAAATTGATACATTTTATCACTGCTTCACAGTCAATAAAGTGTTGTGTTTAACACTTCCTAACAATAAAAGTACCTACATTAAATGCTGCTCTATAACTGCATATTATGTATGTATGTCCAAGTATCTTAAAGCTAAATGTCACAAAAAGGCATTAAAAAACGAATTCAAATTAGATACTAGCGATGCAAGGTAATACAGTTTTGCTCAGTAACAGGTTAATTCCTGTGGTTACTTCTTTTTATTTTACTGTTGGATTTTTTAACTAAATAATTGTTATATGTAAATAATGAGAAGTTTCGATCTCATCTACGATTAGCTATGGTAAGTTTAAACCCGTTTATTGCACTGTAAAAAACATGCAAACTTTTTTTAAAAGAAAAAACCAGTTTTGAATACTTAAATTTTTATGGGTTGCTTTAAAATATGTTTTAGTTAAAGAAACTATGACCAACATTTCTGATTCTTCATTGTAATTCAAGAAAAAATGGCAATGGGAAAATCTTAGTTCGATTTTCGATTTTTTAAAAACAGCAACAAAATTAATGGTGTTAAAAAAAATATGCTAGGGGCATATTCAAAAACCTTAGGTGTTACAGGCATATAGTTAAAATTATTAAAAATAAAAAAAAAAATTTAAGTGGTAGGTTTGAAACTCAATACAAACTCTTTTTGCATAGCATTTCGTTTTTTGCACGGTAACTGTAAACTAGGTTTTGGAAAAATGGGCAGCAAAACTTTTTCTAGAGAAAACAGAAAATGTTAATGCAAACTTATCATTATAAAGGGTGATTCGCATGAGGTGTGACAAAAAGGGGTGTCTATTCCGCCCATTTAGACTGGAGGCGGTAATTTTCTAAAAAAAAAAACTTTAAAACATATAAGAACTTATTAAAAAACAACGAAAACACTCACCATGCCTTACTATATTAATCAGTTTTTGGAAAATTACAGGTGTATTTACTAGATTTTTTAGTTGGAAATAATTGGAAATAGTTACGAAAATGCTTTTTTTATTAAATAAAATGTTACATTTGCCAAGGTTTATACAACAGTCCGTTGTCTAAGTTAGAGTTTGTTTATCTATAACTTGGACGGCTGTCCAAAGTTAGACAACGTTTATAAAAACGTTTAAAAAATTTTTTTTTTTTAAGGAAAGAACGCTCAAAGTAGAAATTTTAAAAGTCAAATGTGAAATAACGCCCAAACGAAATCCAGAAAAAGGAAATAAGGCTCAACTCTTAGGAAATAACGCCCAAATAATAATAAAATTCAGTGCTAACATTTACAATATGGATTTTTTTTTTTTGAAAAATAAAACGGCTTGTAAACAGTGCAACCCCCCTGCTTGGGCACATTATAGGATTTGGGGTAGGTGCGAGGCTGGGTATATGCAGTTTCTTTAATTCCATATTCTTTAAATGCAAAAGAGACTTTACATACATCTATGTTCGCACCTACCCCGAATCCTATAATGTGCCCAAGCAGGGGTGGTGCCATACATACCTCACTGTTTATACGCCGTTTTAGTTTTCAATAATCCATATTTTATGTTAGTACTGGGTTTTATTTTTATGCCCCTCCCATACTACCTCACTGTTTATGCTGCGCTATTTTATCTTATATCATTGAAGTTTCACTTTGGAAATATCGCCCAAAATTGAGGAAATAACGCCCAAATTTTACAAAAACAATTTACATTGAAAATATTTGGGCGATATTTCCAACTAAGATTTAAAAAAATATAAATTTGTTATATTCCCAAGTTTTTTTTTTTTATAAATTTTGAAAAAAAAGGAAAAAAAAATCAAACAAATTTTTTTTTTTAATTTTATGTTACTATAAAGTAATATTTCTATGTGTAATAGTTTCGATCATGTGTTTTATATGATTTAATGATCATTGAAATTGAAGCAATTAATTAAGAAATGTTAATTCATTCTTTTCCCGACGTTTCTCAGGTTATTTCCGGCTTATTCAGGTATTATATTTATCTATCTTGAAATTAAAATACATATTTGGATGAATAATTTTGTTTATGTGTTTTAAATTAAAATATATTTTTTACTTTATTGTTTTTTATTCAATTTACTGTTTCGTAAATGGTTTTATGTTACGTCATTAATTCTAAAAAAATATTAACATTTATAATTTTAAAAAAACATCTTAATAAAAATAAATAAATAAATTAACATAGAACACAAAAACAAACAAAGTTTATTTAAAAGTACATAGTATCTTCTTTGTGGTTCATCATCAATGAGGAGGCTTTCCAAAGCATAGCGTCTCTTTCTCTGTCTAATATTGTGACAGTATTGTATAAGGATTTTAAGAAATAAAAATCTACATTGTCAAAATCTGCGTTTTGCTTCCGACAGCTTCCGACTATTATAGTGGAATAAAGTTAGTTAGGGAATAAAGTAACGAAAGCATATACATTTCTACAAGCTGTCAAAAAGACGAAAGACGAAACGACCGAAAAAATACTCGTGTAATCAGCGTTTAAATTTGGTGCTGCCAAATTTCAATTTTTTGTTTCTACTTCATTATTTGTATTTTGTATTGTATGAATTATTGACCTTAGAAAACTAGTCACCCAAGAGCTAATAAAAATGTTTCTTAACCGTTGTTTTTTTTATAATTTTTTTCTCAATAATTGATTTTAAGTCAATTTTTAGAAAACTTCCCCTCTCTTGTCTCGACAGTTAGTTCCTATTACTAGATAATAACTGACACAATTTTTATAACAATAATAGATTCCAGGATAACACAAAAGCGCACGATTGGGAGAAGTTGCGAGTAAAACAAGGAACGTTAGGTACCGAACGTAGATCGTAGCGTACCATATGATGTAATGTAGATCTGTGTCACTCTTATTTACGGCAAGCAGTGTCTGATTCTAGTGCCTCTGTTTATGTTATGTACACCTCCGTAAAATCGATTTTTGAGTACAAAAAAGCATTATACTCGTAAAAGTGATTGAAATAAAAAATGAATAGTATTTTTTACGAATGAATAAGTAGCAAGTGTTGTACCATTTTAAAATCTTGATGAATTGGGCCAATTTTTTAAATAACTTGCCGAGGGTAGTGCACTACATTTTTTTGTAAAATATGAAGTGTCAAAGTTAGCTTACAAAATATTTTTGTCAAACTTTATTTTTATTTCGAAACTTATAATATTTATTTTTTGATTTGTGATAGCATGGTTATTTAGGATTACGTAAAAAATAATCACCACAAAATTTGTAAATTTGAGCCGACAGTACCTAAAAATGCTAAGGTATCGATTTTCACTATTTTTCTAAATATTGCTATTATTACTTAACCATGCGAGATGAATTTTTTTCTTGTTTTTTCCAGAACAGGTATAAGCTACCCTATCACCCGGTCCCCGACAGTGTGCAAACAAATATTTTTTTTATTGAATACATTTATTAACCGATTCACAGGACTATTAATTCCGTAGTTAGATCTGCTAAAAATAGTTCGGATTGGCACTCTATTTCTTAAATTAACGCTGCGTACGTTAAAGTTCAATCGACTTAAGACCGAAGAAGATGATAATCCATATCTTATAATCCACTTATAATACCCACAATAAAACATAATTGCAGATACTCTTTGTGAATTAAAAGTAATGGGAGATTTATAAGTTGAAGTCTATGGGAGTACGGAGGCAAAATAACTCTGTCCGGCCATAGCAGAAAACGAAGAGTAAATTTCAAGGACCTTCTTTGAACACTTTCTATTCTATTTAAAGAAACCGAGTAAAATGGTGCCCAAACAATACAACCGTACTCAACGACTGATCTGACAAACGATACATATAGGGTTCTAATAGCATAAGGATCCCGGAATTTACAACCGAATCTCTTTATAAAACAAGCGTTTTATTTGCTTTTTTTTATAATATTATAATTATAGTGATAGGTAAAACTTAATGTTTAATCTAAAATGATTCCGAGATCTGAAAATCTAGAAATTTTTTCCAAATTTGACGAATTAAGCAAATAGTTATAAATATAAAAATTATGTTTGCGTGTAAAACTCATTGTTTTACACTTGTCAATATTTAACAACAAACGATTTACATTGCACTTTGAAGGGACAAGAACGGTCATTTTTTAAAACAGCACTGTAATATTTATCACTTAAGTATGAAGAGATCCCCATTATAAAATAATCACTCAGACCAATCTTTTTCTGTTTCTCTAAAAGTACTTGATGGCTTAGTTTGTAGAATACTTTACTAAAGTCTGTAAATACACAATCTACCTTCTGCTTTTTTTTTCAAAAGCATCTATAAAAAATGTTGTAAATTCTAGCAAATTTGTAACAGCAGATTTTTCCTTTACGAAACCATGTTTATTTTCACATAAAACAGAAGTACCTATAATTAAAAGAAGGAGTATCACAGACAATAGATTCAAACAGTTTTGGAATAATAGACAGTTTGGCTATAGGACGGTAGTTGGTAACTAAATGTTTAGGACCTTTTTTATGCGTTGGTTAAAGGAATGTATATTTCCATAGATAAGGAAATTTGGAACATTTTAAAGACTGATTAAACAGAACATATAAGGGATATAACAAATGCGTCGCACATTATTTCACCATAAACGACGGTAAACCATCACGGCCAGGACTTAGACTTTCATCGAGTTTTAAAATATTGTCTAGTGTTAATGCTTCAGTAATCGTTAGATTAATCAAACCTAGGTAAATCAAACCAAATAAAATTTCACGGATTAGTTTTTAATTCATTTTCTGTCTTTGCAACATATTCTGTATAAAAACAATTTGAGTAGTTAATAAACTCATTTTGTGTACCTACATAGATACCTGTCTTCTTAAGTTCTTGGTCGATTAAACTTAACCCAAGCCTTATTTCATTTATTTTTTAATGATTTAAGATGCAGATCGAACCACGGTAGGTTATTATCTTTAGCTTTGATTTTACGTAAAGGAATAGGTTCTAGGAAGCAATCAAATAAAACTATATAAAATTTCATAATCATATCATCTAAACTCAAATTAAAAAATAATGCATCCCAGTTTAGACCGTTCAATTTTCAATAAATTCAAATGAATTTTTACAAATATTAACAAGATTACATACATTTAAGTTTAAAGAGATTGATAAAACAGGACGATGGCGATCTTCTTCAGTAAGTTTCACGTCACTAATTGGTAAAACAGCAGTGTCAGAATTAACAATTTCAGAAAAATAAACAAGATCCAGTATTTTGTTAGTTTGGTTTTTCACAATATAGCATAGCGTCCATATAAAAGTTAATTGTGCACTTTGTGATAAAAGCATCAAATTTTTTTCGTTGTTGGTACATTATATGAATATGATTTTAAGATATTGGGCCACTTCAAAATTCCGCCCCTTTAGGTGGGAGGGGCAAATTAAAAAATAAAAATACATAAGATTGAAAAAAAAAAATATTAAAAAACAACGGCAACAGTTACAATCTATACCTTTTTTAAAGTCAAGAACCCATTCTTCAATTCTTTTGTCAAATAAAGTTATTTTAGTGCTTAGTTTTTGAAAAAATTATTATAAATTTTGAAAAAAAAAAATAAAAAAAAAAGTTTATTGCAATTTTTTTGCAAAATTTTACGTTATTAAGTACTAATTTGCTTTATCATTTTCGATACTCTTATTAACTTTTAGTCGAGTTCTAATAACCAGATAGTCTTAAGTCTTTTAGTTTTTTAGAAAATTAAAAATTACCATAACTACTTTTTTCTTAAAACCGTCATTTTTGAACATAAACAATGGATTTTGACTTTATTGTTTAAATTATAAAATTAGTTTAATCAATAGACCTACAACATTTTAGGTAGTTATGAACTTTTAATATGTTATTTAATATGGTTGTTTGATGAAAAAACAAATTACGACAACCACGCCCCATACGCCCGCCTTCACAATTCTGAAAAACCCACACTTTTTTCGGTCTCTTGCCTATAACTTCTTTCTGGTTTTTATTTAAGCAAAAAATATTTTGCGACAAATACAATCAAATGAGAATTATTACTAAGATCTATTGCATGCACCCCATCGTTTTTCGTTTTAAGTGTATGGGGAGATTGTTTTATACTTTTTAGTAAAAAACGTATTATTTTAAGATTTAAATTTTTTGTATTCACTCAATTAAGAAGACTTTAGTTGTTTTATAATATAAAAATGACATAATTTGGGTGTAATTTATACAATTTGTCTCAATTGATTACGGACAGTAAATTTAAATCAACAATAGTGTACATTCATAAACATCAAACATTTGCTTTGTTGCGATGCTGATGCGCAACGCAGCTGATGCTGATGCAATACATCAGCAACTACGCATCGCATTTCCTTGATTCTGGTTTTGCTTTAAGTTTGCGCATTATTTGATGCAAGTTTGCAATAGTGAACACTTTACATTAAAACTGATGCTGGTTTGATGGCGGCTTTATGAATGTTTGACCCAAGTGATTGCGCATCATCTCTGCAACGATGCGTTTGTGAATTAACATATATTTTTCAAACCATTCGTTGATCTTACTTTGGAAAACAGTTAACGGAATGAAAGAAGGATTTATAATGATCATTCCGGCCATTCCCATAATTTAATTCATTCAAGACTTTGGAATTATTTGTGACAGTGAGCTTAACTTTCGCTCCCATTTTGGTAAAATAATTAACAAGGCCAATACCTCTGCCGGCTGTATTAATAATCTTATTCCCACAGATATTTTGTCAACAACTACTGATTACTTCGCTCCTATTCTGTGTCTCAGTAAGGATTTTAAAGTTGTTTTCCCATCCAGACAGGACTGGCAAAACGACGTCGTGACGACAGACTTCGACACAACTATTTTTACTGATGGTTCAAAGATGGAGTGTGGGGTTGGTTCAGGAATATTGTAAGGTACTCAAACAAGACCCCTACCAATACCGAAATACCACTATCCTGACAGCTGTTAAAGCCATTAGCTCAGCTGCATCGTCTTCCAAATTGGTGCAGCAATTCCGTGATGACCAGCCAGCCTAAACGTGAATCTAAAGGTGAGGGAAACGAGCAGGCTGACGAACTGGACAGGCAAGGTTCCCCCCTTCATGACTCACTTGGAGTCATGTAGGGCAATATATTCTCTATTTTTCTTACCGCATCCAATCGCAGGTGGAGCAATTTGTCAAATTCCATCATTTATAGGAAGATTTGGCCCACCTGTAGTAAATACAGAACAAACGACTTAATTTGCAGACCCAGGCGAGACATAGCCAGGTCGTTGCAACATGAACAGGATACTGGCCAATCGGAGAGCATGCAGCGAAGCTAGATATTCCCCACAATTATCACTGTCGTAGTTGCGGGGACCAGCAGGAAAAGGAGACAGTCATTCATTTCCTCTGTAAATGCTCCGCTTTGGCCAGAAAAAGAGCTCAGTCACTTGGTAAAGCTTTTTTCCGTGACCTTAACGAACTTTCTGAGATGAGGATCAAAGATTTGATCTCTAGGAAACGCACTAGCTCTAGGATAAACTTCAGTAGCCACTGTACATCTTTCCTAGGACTAGATGATCGTTCTAAGTGAACAAACCTTGTAAGTCTCTGAGCCAACCGACAATCTGATCAATGTGGGATGTTGCTGCGAGACTCAAACAATACATACCATTTCCATCCAGAAGTCCAATGAGTTATGGTATCAAAACGATGCACTCTAGCTCTAATTGGCTCAATAAGCTAGGTGGCTCGTGACCTCCATTTCACCCTACCTACCTACCTCTGCCGGCTTCTGCGGCCTTCCGTGGACCGATAACATCAACCCCATATGTACCTTATTTCTTGTCTCAATAAGTTAAAAATCGTTCGCAAAATTTGTAGCGGATCGAAAAGAAATCGGTTTAATTGAAAATGAAACGTTTGAAAAAAAAACCCTTTCTCAATCCCCCCCTCAGTATAGGTATTCGTCGCAAAAAAAAAGTGGTACCAGTTATTTGTATGTGATCAAATTTTAAATTTATTCAGAAGACTTTAAGGGGTTATTGCGCTGTTCTGAGCGAAGAAACTAAGAATTTTACAACTAACGGAATTTTAAGTTTTTATTGGAGCTTAATGGTGTCGAATATGTACAAAAATACTATGAGGATCATATTTGTAGCTTCATTTGTTTTCTACAAGTCGCAAAATAACTTAAAGTACATATACCAGAATGATGTTCAAGGCAAAAGACTGAAAACTGATGGTTTTCTGTGATTTTATTATGATACTGAAATGGTAGAGGGGGCGTGGTTGTCAAAAAATTTTTTTTTTTCATCTACCAAACTTATTAAGTAACATTTTAAAAATTTATAACTACGTGACCTTTAATAGTTTTATCGATTGGACCAATTTTATAATTTAGACAAGAAAGTCAAAATCCATCGTTTTGTTCAAAAATGACGGTTTAAATGTTTCTAAGAAAAAAATAGATTTTGTAATTTTCAATTTTCTAGAAAACTAAATGACTTAAGACTATCTAGTTTTAAGCACTCGACTGAGAGTTAATGAGAGTATCGAAAATGAAAAAGCAAATTAGTACTTAATAATGTAAAATTTTGCAAAAAAAATTATAATACATTTTTTTTTATTTTTTTTTTCAAAATTTTGAGTTTGAAAATAATTTTTTCAAAAACTAAGCACTAAAATAACTTAATTTGAAAACAGAATTGAAGAATGGGTTCTTGGCTTTAAAAAAAGGTATAGCATGATATTGTAAGTGTTGCCGTTGTTTTTTAATATATTTTTTTCAATCTTATGTATTTTGTTCTTTAAATTTGCCCCTCCCACCTAAAGGGGCGGAATTTTGAAGTGGCCCAATATCTTAAAATCATATTCATATAATGTATCAACAATGAAAAAAATTTGATGCTTTTATCACAAAGTGCACAATTATTTAACTAAGCCGCCCCACTAAACTGAAATAAGTCATGAACTAAGGTGCTTATAAGTGAGTTTTTAAACAGCTATTAATAATCCTCCTCCAACCATCGTAGTCTCACTAACAGAGTGTCGATCAGGAAAACTTAAAAATTAATGTCCAAACCAAGTTTCTGTTAAAACTATAACGTCGTGAGGTAGGTTGTTTATATTTGTATAGACCTTATTAGTTTTTTTTCCATAATCCATTTAAGTTTTGATAATAAATTAGTAGTTGCTGAAGTTGCTGCGGCGGCCGCGGCGGTAGGTTTACGTTATCATGTATTGTAGGTTTTTCGTTGTTTTATTTTTTTCAAATGTTTATTATTAAGATGGGCCCAAAGGCCCACCCACCAGTTTTTTACAGAAAAAAAAACTTAAAAATAAATAAGAATTTTACACCTTATGCGAACCACCTTGCATAATATGCCACTGTAAAACCCTGAAATGTGGAAATTCACTGGTAAAACTTAGAATTTTTGACAGCTGTCAAAAAGACCTACTCCGAAAAAAGTATTGCCAGATTGAAAACCACACGTCTAAAAAAAACACCCTTTATATTACACTTTACAAGATTGATCTCTTTAGCTATGGAAAGAAACTATGAAATACTTCTTTATAAACAATTAATAAATTAATAAATATTATTTTAGGACGCAAGATATATCTATTGTATTATCATATATTTTATTCGGATTCAGCGTTTACTCCACATATGTTTATCAGGTGAGTTATAAAATTTTATGAACATGGTTGTTTTCTTCGGTTTCATTACAAATTTTAATTCAATTTTGTATTATTATTTAAATTTTTTCTAGGCTGGTGTTGCAGAAATTCTTTGCCAAAAGTTTCGTTTACCATTGGCCGCTATAACATTTTACTTCATCCTATCTGTATCTCATCACTTTTGGATTATTTTCAATCATCAAAAACATGTCCATTTTGATCAGTGGCCAACAGGACTAACTGCATTATTCATTATACAACGTTTATGTGAGTATGAAGTTCCGATTACAATTAGCCAGTTCAGGTTTCTTGAGATCTCTGAGATCTCAGCAACCTCAGAAATGTGACGTAATTCCTCAGTAAAATTCCTCACTTTTGCTGTCAAAAAGCTGAGACTGAAATTTTTTGGATTCGTATGCTCAATTATTTTTTGTCGCAATTGGTCAATTTATAAAAACGTGATGGAGAGTGCTTTTGACTTCTAAAGGAAAAATTTTGTTCAGGTTTCTCCTTCTCCTCAGTGGAGCTGACAGACGTTTGCTCAGTGAGATCTCAGAAACGTGAACTGGCTAATTAATTCATAAATCTTATTCCAGACGCTTGTCTGCACATCTGACAATATTGTCAGTCAGACCAGGATGAGATGAATGGTTATGGATTTAGTTCGCGAAATTAAAATCGTTGAAAATTTTGTTAATTTCCACCAATTTGTATCAGGACAAGTTGAATATGGTTCTGGGTATTGGACAACTCTTCGTGTAGCGCTAACGGAGCAGTTTTAACGAATGCTAAAAGATTTTCAATGGATATAAGGAGACTTCACAATATGAAATAAAATTTAAATTTAAATTTGGACCTTGCATCAGTCCAGCAAAGGTGGAATGGTGTCCAGACCTCGTCCGCTCGGCATGTTAGCTCGTTGGTGGGGGGGTCCTTGCTGATGTCATTTTGGAAGTTTGTTATTTAATTTCATGCCAGTATATTTGCTATATATGTGAAGCTTATCTAGCTCCAAAAGCTATACCGTCTTCAATCCAGTAACTGATTATATTTAGGCAAGCCGTCATTCAATCAATTCAATCGTCAATTCAATCAAATAAAAGAAAGAAATTTTTCGAAATCTACTTTAAAATTTCATTTTTCAAAACTCCAAAAAAACTTAACTATGGAATTACCAAAATAAGAATCTTACTTCCCAAATAATAAAAAAAACTTTATTCGCATTTTTCTAAAAAAGACCAAAACATCCTAAGATACAGGGAAAAGTTACAAGAAAAAATTGGTTAAAAACCATCAAACAATATAAAATAATCGGAAGGCCCGCCTAAATTACCATCTTTATATATATTCAATCAACAAAAATCATACAGTAAAGAACTTTTTACAACACACCAAATTGGCAAAGTTAGAGCCAGTCAAAGGAAAAAAGAAAACAAATCATTAAAACCGTTATAAGTCGAAAACGAAGCGAAAACGAGAAAATTACCTCATAAGTTTTTCGACTTGAAATGACCTCAGGAACTCATGGTTTTCTTCTGAGGCGGTGATTTCGGGACACCCTGTATACATTTTTTTTTTCAGATAGGTATTAAATAAGCTCATCATTTGTATTTTCTAAGAACAAGATTTTTATTTTAAAAATGTTTTCAATAGAAAAGCACAGGTACAGGTACCGTGTTAAATGTTGTATTTCTTCTTGTGGTGCCAAGAGGCAGGATAATTTAAGCACAAATTTTTTTAAATTTCCTGATCGGGAAAAAAATGATGTTCTTTTTAAGGAGTGGCATGATGCCTGTAAATTAAAAGATGATCTTCCAAAAAATCTCTTTGTTTGCGAGATTCATTTTGAAGAAAATTTGATATTGAAAAAATATCTTAAAAAGGGTCTCTTCCTAGCTTATATCTTGGCAATAATTCCTTTAATTCTTTGTGCTCAAAGACATATTTGAAACCTAATATTTCATCTGAAAAAACTTTAACTTTACTGGAGTTTCAATCATTTTCAGATGGAAATATTTCTACTGCTGTGAGTGATGAACATTCCACAGAAAAAAATTTTTGAAAAATGCAAAAGATTTTTCAAAAATGCTACTGATAAAAAAAAAACTATTATAAGGAAGAAAAATGGCTTTCTCAAAATTTATTTTTTAGAAATGCTGCTCTTTACAACTTTATGAAAGAGACTCTTGATTTGCATCTTCCCCATCCTACTTCTTTATACAAGTGGATGGAAATAAAACATCTGTCGACAGGCTTCCACGAAGAAGTTTTATCAAAAATAAAGGACAAAGTTGATCAATTACCTGAAATCAGTAAAAACGTAGTACTTATTTTTGATGAAATTTCTATAGAGGAAAATTTGACGTATAACAACTTTAAAGACAGAATTGACGGGTTTGTTGACTATGGTGATGGAAAAGAGAACCTATGAGAGGAAAAACTATTTGTGTTTTTATTATTAGGGGACTTTGCTCCAATTTTAAATATGTTTTCAACTATATTGTGAGTTCGACATCTTGTCCAGTTTTAAAATTGAAGCAACAGATAATAAAATGCTTACATGTTTGCAAAAGACTTGGGATATTTGTTCGGGCACTAACATGTGACCAAGGTTCAACAAACCGAAGCTTATTTACAAAACTGGGAAATAGCCAAGGTAGCGGTGAAAACAACGACAAAAATTGGTTTCTTCACGAAGGCAAAAAGATATACCTATGTTTTGATGTACCTCATCTAGTAAAATCTATCAGAACTAACCTTATATCTTCAGATTTGTACCTTCCTAATGGAGATATTGTCAGCTGGGACGTTACAAGGGAGTTATATGCTATTGACTCACAAAATCTTGTCAGAGCATGTCCAACAATCAGCCAAGCACACGTAGACCCTACAAATTTTCAAAAAATGTCTGTTAGCTTGGCCACTCAAGTATTTTCAAACAGTGTTTCTTTGGGAATTTTGGCAATGCTTGAAGCTTCTGCTTTTTCAAAAAACGTTGAAAGAAAAGCCAAATCAACATCAATTTTTTTCAAAAAAAATTAATACACTGTTTGACGTTTTAAATGGACACCCACCTCTAGTGAGACAAGCCCCAAATATTGAATTCTTGCAACAAATGAAAGAATTGTTTTCGTAAGTAAAACTCGATAAAAAACAACTGTCCATTGTTTAAAGGGGATGGTTTCAACCATAGCATCTTTTCTTTCTTTGGCTAATGATCTATTTCAAGAGTACTCTTATTTTTTCTATTTATATTTAAACAAATTGAACCAAGATCCACTAGAAAATTTTTTTTCCCATGTTCATGCCCGCAACGCGAACAAAAGAAATCATAATGTATTTGAGTTTCAATCAATTATTGCCAAGATTATTTCACTGAATCTACTTTTTGCTTCCAAATTCTCCAACTGTGAACAAGACTCCGATGAGATTCTCGATGTTGACTGGTCTACGGTTGTAAATAATACAAACGAAGATCGATTTCAGGAGTCATACAGTCACAAACTTTAATCCGCACTTTGACGTGATAAGTTGTCTTGATTCAGATGAGCAGCCATCTAGCTCAACAACTGTCAAAAACGTGTCCATTCGCTATTTTGCAGGATACTGTTGTTATAGGCTATTCAAATCGATGAAAGAACCATGCCATAATTGCACTCAAACATTAATTAAAACAGATAAAACACTAACAGAAAATTCTGAATTTCTTATTCATCATAAAGCATACTTAAATTCAGAATCAGACTTCGGAAAATTATTTCCACCTTCCAATGAGTTTTTTGAAATTTGTAAGCTTCAAATAAATGTTTTTGAAAACATATACACCAAAAGTCCACAAATTATCAACATAAGATCTCATATAGTATCTTCAGCCACTACAGAAACAGAGTTATATAGCCCCGAATGGTTTAAATATCCAATTTGTAGGGAACACCGTTTGAATGCGCTTTCATTTATGATTTTGGTTTTGCTGAGTAAGAATTGTATTTCGACTAGCAAAGACTCTAAAAAATCAGCACAAAAAGGAAGAAAACAAATCAGTAAGGACAGAAAATCCTAATTCAGTTTGTTGAAATAAAAATTTAATAATAATACTTGAGGTTTTCCATTCAAGGGGCCTACATTTTCAGAAAATTGATCAATTAAATGGAGCACTTCTGATTACTGAAGAATCATAAAATTTTGTAGAGCAGTAGAGCTTGAAGTGTATACAGAAGAAAAAATAATATATTTGAGGTTTTCCATTCAGGGTGGTATCCGCCCACATTCACAGCATTTTAATGAATAATGTAAAAAAAGCACTTCTGATTGTTGTAGAATGATATAAGTAGGTATCTTACGATGTTTTGACCTGGCAACAAATAAATGTCTTTGCAAAAAGGAGTGAGATCAGAACAGAAATATAAATGTCAAAAAATAGCCAAGTTTTTCTTTATAAAAATCTGTATGTACCTAACAACTCAGCCGTGAAAAGTAGTGAGATCTAAAACTAAATTCCAAGTTATGAGAGAGATTTATTATTTAATAATTACTGACTAAAATTTTGTGGGTTTACTTGGAAAGTTTTCTTTTTATTACGCACAATTCAAAACGATTTGAAAACTTGACCATTTTTGTTAAACTGTTGTGTGTGGTCAAAAAATGAAAAGACATTTCTCCCCCACAAATTTGGCAGTAGCATGTAATTCTTTCCCACTTTTAAATTGACATGTATTAATACTCAATAGGATAGTGTGGAAGGGCTTTAAGCAATAACACACTTATAAACGATATAATCAAAAGTGAATACATATTAGCTGTGTTTTATTTTCCCCGAGATCCGAACCAGATTGGATTTGCTTTCGAAAATACATGTGTTACAAAAACAACACAAGATCCAACTTTGTTTTGGATTTGGATTTCCAAATACATTTTGAATACATACCCTTAACTTGTAAATTTCATCAGTATTGTAAAGAAAAAAGTCAACGGATGTTAAGAAATAAAAAAACACAAAGGGAAGAAAAAGTTAGGTAGGTATATCACAAGTTGTCACTGAGGTCCTGGGTTGTTTTATTTTCATGATCTGATCTGGATTGGATCTGGGGAAAAAAAACACAACTATTATGTTGATCGCTAGCAAAAAACAAATTACACTGTTCAGCATCCACAGTTCTGAGATATCATATACGTACTCCCAAAAATCCACAAACCAGATCTTCCACTTTGTCCAATATCATCCTCAATGAACTTACCTTGCTACAATCTTTACAAATACATCGGAACACTTAAAAGGATCCTGTTTAGATTATGACTTTTCACTATGCAATGACGATGACATTGACCCTCTTAAGATTGTAACTTTTCTCCATCTTCCCAATTATTTAAACAGCGTCTTGTGGATGAGATCCGCGAAGGGAACAGAACTCCCCACCGCCTCACCCACAAACTCATCGTCATGGCGTAGTGAAAAGTCACAATCTAAACAGGTTTTTGGTGGAGCTCTGTTCCCTTCACCGATATCACCAGCAACTTTTTTTTTAATTCTGTCTACGAGATAATAATTATTTCTAATTCGAATGAAAATTCTATTCGCAAACTAATTCACTTTCTCCAACGGTAGCTGTACAATTTTCTTGGTGACACCATAAAACAATTTAAGAGAATAGGTTTTGTTAACAACATATTATATTGATTTTTAAGATGAGCATTTCGGGAAGATAGCCACATGCGATAGAACCGTATATCAGTTTCAAGAGAAGAGAACACCCTGTTTTGTTTAAATTTAAGCCTAAGAGCTGAAGCTAAACGAAAATTTTCTGTGATCTCCAAATCGATAACGAAAACGTAAACGAAACTACTATGGAAAAAAAATTTCACCAATTGTAAAAAAAAAAAAATAAATCACAGAAGCCTTTGCTGTAATCAAAGAAACAACAAATAAAAATACAAATAAAAACTCGAATGTCACTTTTCCGCATTCAATTTATGGTTCATGGAGGCTGTTTACATTGGACTGTCTCATCCGATTTTTTTTCACGTAAGTCAGTCTGCTTTTGTTCAGACACCAAGTAGTGTGAACACAACGCGACTGTTGGTGTTACTGTTAGTGAGTTGGATACTTTGGATGAAAAAAATCAAAGAATGAAATTACTTTTGCCTCGTTAGCTTTGTTTTTTATCAACAAACTACTAAAAAATACTTTCATACATACCTTTTGATCTAACTATTTTTATATATGCACAATGCACATAACCATTTATTATTGTCTTTTTCATATTCCTTTTAATTCATTTTAAAATTTTCGTTTATTAATTTTCTTCATTGACATATTATGTACGTAATATATTTCCTAGAATATAATATATTTCCTAGAAATTAATTTTGTTCTTATAAATTTGTATTTTACTTTTTGTACTAAAGTATTGAAAAATGAATTTTAATGACAATGTCCGTTGCAGTGGGCGGATTTTCGTCAAACAACTTTCTAAACCATGCCGGTGCTATTAGGAACAAACATTGATATTTTGACTGATAAATTTGTAGTTTTTCTGTTAGTTGCCTTTTGTTATACCACTTTTCGATGGCCCCGTGCAAAACAAAACTAAGTGTATTTATTTATTTTTCAGGAGAGACTTTTAGGCCGGTATTCACCGAGCATTCATAACTTATGAGCCTCATAAACCTATTCACCAAGCAATAATAAGTGGATATTTATGAGCGCTCATAAAAGTTATGAATGGTCCCGATCACTCATAACTTATGAGCGCTCTCTTCGGAAAATATTCCGACATTTTCGAAACTACTTCCACAATCACCATCCCTACAAACACAAACATCTCCATCGCTACCACCCCATATACCTAAATATAAGTTTGATTTTAATGTTTGGGAGTGCCTGGTTGACAGAGAGTGACTCTCTTTTTCGAAATTCGAAATATATTTATGAGTGGTTGGTGAATACACCAAAGTTATGAGCCTCATAAACGTATGAGGCTCATATGAGCGCTCGGTGAATACAGACCTTAAAGTTTGATTTTGTTTGGGATAATTGTAGAAGTAAGGGATTATACTGAGCCCTATTTGACCTCTGTTTTCAAGGCATTCTTGTTAGATTCGCAAGAAAAAAATATTCAAATAATATATCGATTCTATATTCAATAGTATATCGATAACTCAAAACTATACTATGTGCACTTAGTATGATTTTGCACGGGGCCATCGTTTTTATGTCACGTCCACTGAAACGGGATAAAAAGTATTCTATGTCCGTCTGGTTCTAAGCTACCTCCCCGCCAAATCGGTTCAGCCGTTATTGAGTTATAAATAGTTTAACTAACACGAATGTTATTTCGATTCAAAAAAGGTAAAAACATTTCCTATGACGCTTCTAGTTCAGCAGGGACGTTGCAAAATAAATTCCATTTTTTCATTTTTCCATCAAAATGATGAAAAAATGTATTTTAATAAATTTTTGTTTTATTTACTAGCACTTCAAATGAAGATGAGTCATCGCTTATTTCCCAGTCACTTGAGAACAATACACAGATGAAATGTTTTGAGTGTCTAGTTTTCGGTTCCTATTGTTTCTGTTATTTATAATGTGAAGCGTTTCCAAAGTGTACCGTTTAGAAACATGCCTCTCCGTTTCAAGAATTTCAACGCCGGTTCTCAGTGCTTTTAAGATTTATGGCCGATTTATGGTTTGAAATTCTTTGACGAAGGAGTTGCTTGGTAGTACCGACATAGCAAAGGTCAGTTTTCATCTGCATTGCCCAGGCAATTTATTTTGTATTCAACATCGGTGCGTCTGTCCTTCTCCGTTTTTGTCTTCATATTGCTAAAAAGTGATGATATAGTCTTATTGGATTTATATGTTAGGTTGACGTCCCCGATGTTTCTTTTGAGCTTTGTGTTTTTTACGAAGTAATAAGCTCATTGTTTATGAGAATTTGAGTGATTTTTCTCTCATTGGCGGAGTGGTATTCCCGATCACTTAACGCAAAGACTTTATTTATATGGTTTGAAGCAGTGTTTATAAGGATGTGTTTTGCTTGGTTAGACCTAAAATTGAGAAGTCTTCCCGATGCCGTATCCTTTTGATACCAGTTAAAAGAGAGTCGTTCATTCACATCCAAGAATGCTATCGATCTGTTGTGCTCCCTCTCAATAGTAAATTGCATTTTGTCGTTGTAGTCATTAAGGCATCTCAAAAAATTATCAATTTCACCCTTATTCATAACTGCAAATATATCATCGACATATTTCACAATCAGCTTTGGTCTATTCTTTTACGTAATCTTTTCATCTAAAAGATTGTCTAAAACTTAATCGGCAATAGTAGGAGAAAGTGAATTACCCATCGGCATCGCATGAATCTGTATAAATCATTTTTGTATTGAAGACAAAATTCCAGAAATTTTGTTTGGCTCAACTGCGTATTTTTGCTTATTATATCCCATTTCTTTTTTATGATTACATTTACATTTTCATCGAGAATTAGATTTTTTGCTTTTTCTTTAAATTCAAATGAGTTTTAACAGAGTGGGTTGAATTTTGTGTCACGCACTGTAATATATTTCCCAAGTACTTTGCAAGTTCATAGCATGAGACCTTCATTGATATTGTTATTGGGCGAAGAGGTGTGTTTTGTTTGTGGATTTTGGGTAATTCATAAATCGAAGGTATTTGTGCTGTATACGTCGTCATCAATGCCTTTTGCCTTTTTCGCTACCCCGATGGTAGCTTCACTGAAAATGAGGAGCAAAGGTCTACCCTATTGCTAAACACTCATTTTCCAGGAAGTTTACCAGCGGTAGGAAATGTGATAGAGAGAATACCTCTCAGGCCAAACCGGGAAGACTGGCAGATAGCTTCAACTATTTGCACAGGCAATAGGATTGAATGGGCGATAAGTAGTTTTCAACCTTTTAAATCACCGGGTGTAGATGGCATCTTCCCAGCCCTTCTACAAAAAGGGAAAGAGGAATTAATGCCCTATATTATTAGATTGCTTCAAAGTAGTATCGCACTTGGGTACATACCAAGTCTATGGAGAAGAGCAAAGGTAATCTTTATTCCCAAAGGATTGAATGGGCGATAAGTACTTTTCAACCTTTTAAATCACCGGGTGTAGATGGCATCCTCCCAGCCCTTCTACAAAAAGGGAAAGAAGAATTAATGCCCTATATTATTAGATTGCTTCAAAGTAGTATCGCACTTGGGTACCAAGTCTATGGAGAAGAGCAAAGGTAATCTTTATTCCCAAATCGGGAAAAAAAGATACAACTCATCCAAAGTCATTCAGGCCAATTAGCTTAACATCTTTTTTACTGAAAACTTTGGAAAATTTAGTTGATAGCTTCATTAGATCAGAAGTTTTTGTAAGCATGCCTCTAAATCATCGCCAGCATGCTTACAGAGCGGGAAGATCTACAGAAACCGCTCTTTGTGAACTCACAAACACTGTACAGTTAGCTTTAGATTCAAAAGAAACTGCCATATGAGCTTTCCTTGATATTGAAGGAGCCTTTGATAACACCTCTCACGAAGCTGTTGACAAATCTCTTGGAAGAAAGGGAGTACCCATCACTATAATCAGATGGATAGGTAAAATGCTAAGTACAAGAACGGCTGAATCACACGCAGGACAAAGTGTCCAGAAAGTCATCACAACAAGAGGTTGTCCTCAGGGAGGGGTATTATCACCCTTACTGTGGAGTCTTGTAGTGGATGAATTACTAGAAAGTCTTTCTTTCCAAGGAATACGCTGCATCGGCTTTGCTGATGACATTGTTATAACAGCCTTGGGAAAGTTCGAAGAAACTCTTTGTGACATCATAATACAAAAAGGACTGACTATAACTAGGAAATGGTGTATTTCAGTGGGTTTAAAAATCAACCCTACGAAGACGACAATAGCACCATTTACCAAGAAAAGACTTCTACTTCAGTTTACTTAAGGGAATAATACGATTCGTTTCTTAATTAGGTTCTTTATTACATCGCGTAACTCAATAGAATAAACTTAAGACTAGGTGAAAGATAAGTGTTCAATGTGACAGGTCTTCCTATCTTATATTATAGTAAGATGTGGAATCGAAATAGTACATTGAGTCAATGAATGTTGTGTACATAACAGCTTCCCCTTGTTTAACAAAAAACTTATGTATAACCAAGGCGATTAGGTTTCTTTATAACTCTTTTGGGTCTGTGGTTCCACTCATTTGCACAACGTTCTAATTCGTTTTCACTTCTTTTTCTTTTTCTTAATTCAAAATTATTATTATCATAATTATTAACTTTAAGAGGTTCATCATGTTTTGATAAATTAATGAATTCATTATAATCGTTTTTGATAAAATGTTTAGCTTTGCAATATTGTTTTTTTAATTGATTTGCATGAGCTATTTTAATAACAGAATTGTTTAACAATATTTCATAAATAAATTTACTTGTTTTTCTTATAATTTTTCCAGGGATCCATTTAACGTTATTTCCAAAAACATTTTTATAAAATATTAATTCATTAGGTTCAAAAATGTTCTTACAGTAATTAAGTTTTCTAAAATTATGTTTATTTTTACAATTAGTTGTAAGATTTGGTGGTGATTTCTTATTACTTTTATTCATTAAATTTAAATTTTGTTTTTTTGAAAATTTATTTCTACATAGTATGGAATCTAATAAAATTCTTGGTTTATAATTAAAAATGCTTTCAACAGGTGTGCAAGATGTTGAAGTTGTAGCGGTGTTTCGTTGCATAAATAGAAATTTATTTATTAGTTTTTTGATTGGCATGTTTTTAGTGGAATTGTCTAAAAGAAACTTTTTTAAACACTTTTTTACAGTCTGTACATTTCTTTCCGCTACACCATTGGATTGGGGGTGATATGGAGGTGATTTAATGATTTGAATTCCATACTTCTTGCCAAAATCATAAAAAAGATTTGAATTAAAGGGCGGTCCATTATCTGTTACTATTACTGAGCATAGCCCAAAAACAGAGAAAAATTCCTCAAGTTTGTCGATGACAGCAAATACGTTTGTTTTCTGCATCATATCTATGTGAACATATCGACTGTGAGCGTCTACTAATAACAAAAAGGTATTCTTGCCAAAAAAGAAAAAATCCAAGTGGACGCGCTCAAAAGGGATTTTACTAATTGGCCAATGAGAAGTTATTTCTTTTGAATAATTTTGTAGCTGCTGACATGGCAAGCAAGATTTTACAAAATTTTCTATACATACATCTATGTTTAGCCACCACACGTATAGCCTTGACAATTGTTTCATTTTCACTATACCAGCATGACTTTCGTGCAATAATTTCAAAATGTCATGACGTAAACTATATGGTACTACAATTCTATCCATATAAAAAATGCAACCGTTCTCTAAATTAAACTTACTAGGATTTTTTAATGACTTGTAATAATTATCTAAATCTTCATAATACTTTGAGTTTGTATTGCCTCCCATTAGTAAAAACTCTTTAACTTTTTCCAATTCTTTGTCACAATTAGTTTTTTCTCTTATCAAATCTATGTTGATAGGCAATTCAGAACTTAATGATAAAAATTTGACACAATTTTCTCCAACCTCGCTTTCTACTTTTGGTAAGGGGAGACGAGACAGAGCGTCTACGTGTGCCATAGCAGACGATTTTTTATGAATAATTCGGTATTGGTACATATTAAGTTTGACAGCATACCTTTGCAACCTTGCGGCTGCAACTCCACTTGTGTTTTTCGAGGGACTAAAGATTTCTGATAAGGCCTGGTTATCTGTATATAATATGAATTGGTGTCCGTATATATACTTATGGAAATGCTCCAATGCGAAAACAATCGCAAAAGCTTCTCTATGAAGCTGACTCCAATTCTTTTGAGATGGGGTTAACGAGCGAGACACAAAACGGATAGGTTTTTCTAGACCAGCAACCAAATGACTCATAACTGCTCCTATGCCATAGGGACTAGCATCAGTTGCTATGACGATTGGCTTCCGTGGATCGTAAAGTTCCAAAACACAATTGTTTCGTAAAAGCCTTTTGCTCTCCTCAAAAGCTTGCTGTTGTAATGAAGTCCACTCAAATGTTTGATTCTTTCTAAGAAGATAATATAAATGCCTTAAGTGGCTTGACACGTTTGGCAAAAATTGCGAATAATAATTTAGTAATCCCAAGTATGCTTGCAACTCAGTCACATTTTTGGGAGCTGGAGCTTTTTCGATAGCTTCCATCTTGTCTGGAAGAGGACGAATCTCACCGTCACTAAGAATGTGCCCAAGATATTGGACCTCCGTGACTAAAAACTTACACTTGTCCAGATTTATTCGGACATTGTGTTTGTTGAGTCTTTCTAAAACCTCGAATAACCTTTCATTACACTCTTCAAAACTATTTCCTCCCACGAGAATATCGTCAACATAAGGTTTTCCTTTCGTGCCAAGTAGTATTCTATCGATTATTGACTGCCAAATTGCAGCGCTACTACTTAAACCAAAAACGAGACGCGTAAACTGATATAACCCTCTAGAAGTATTTACGGTCAGAAATTCTCGAGATTTTTTGTCGACTTGCACCTGTAAATACGCACCCACGCAATCTATGACGCAATAATATTTATAGCCAGCTAAACTAGCAAAGAAATCTTCCGGTAACGGCATCGGATACTGGGCGGTATCAATGTATTTATTGATAGTTTTCTTTAGGTCAACACATAATCGAATCTCTCCGTTTACTTGCGGCACTGCAAATAATGGAGATTCCCACCGGGACTTCTCAACAGGCACTAATATATCTTGGTTTACAAGCTTATCAATCTCTTCATTATATTTATCACGGAATTTATATGGGATATTATAAGCCTTGCAAAAAATAGGGCGTGCATCAGCATGCATTTTTGATAAATTAATATCTACCTCATATCCAATGATGGGAGTGTTTAAATTTTTATTTACTATATTAGGAAACCTTTCTTTTATAGTGTTTAATAGAGTTTCCGATTTTACCACTTCACTTTTAACACATACAATTTTTTTTAAATTACCTTCTTTAAACTTCAATGGGCTCTTTAATAACAAAGATCTCCACTGTCGTTGTAGTACATCCAACCAATCTCTACCGATCAAACACGTGGACTTAACCTCTGTTTTGGCCACCGTCACCATCAACTCAAACAACTGATCATCATATTGCACACCTGCTGAAAACCTTCCTACTATTCCAATTTCATCTCCTGTGAAAGAAAAAATTTTTTTACTACAGGCTTCTAATATCTTATTATTAAAATAACGATTATAAATGTTTTCCCCAATTATGGTCACGAACGACCCTGTGTCTACCTCGAAGAGAATGTCCTCGCCTTCGATATTTAAGATACAACCAGCTGGTAATGACGACTCCGTACATGTGATGTTGTTTATTTTTGCGAAACATGCTGCTCGTGTGTGATCTTTGCGCCTACAACGATGACAGAACCAATCCATAGCTGGGCACTCTCCTGAATGATTTTTTTTGCAACGACCACATGCCCTACTAGACTGTGTTCTTTTCGGTTGACTTCTTTCAGAGACTTGATTTGGTTGTGGATTATTTCCACGGTTTCTATTATATGCGTAATTTCTCTCGGAAATTTTTTTGCCAGAGAATGTGGCATTTGAGCTCTTTACCGCATTGACTTGATTCGATCCAACCGCTACCTTGCAATTATTCTCTGCCATTTCGTAATTTTTTGCTAGCTGACAGTAGTCTACAAACTTGTTCGTATCAGCCTCCACCAACATTTTTTGTTTAAGAAGATCATCTCTTACACCAGTAATGAATTTATCACATAATGCCTCGTCGAGATATGCATCGAATTTGCAATTAAGTGATAACTCTTTTAACCGTACAATGTAATCGGCAATTGATTCGCCTTGTTGCTGATTTGCCATGTAAAATTTGACTCGTTCCGATCGCTTATGAGTTTTCGGGGCGTAATGATTTCGTAAAACTGTTAAGATTTCTTCTAGCGGTTTGCTATCTGGCTCATCGGGATACGTGATGTTTTTTAGTGTTTTGCACACCTCTCCTCCCGCCAGTGTCATGAACAAAGGAACCTTATTATCTTCAGCAATTTTATTAATTTTGATGATCTGTGAAAATCGTTTTTCATACACAGTAAAATCATCTCCGGGTATAAAGACTTCCAAGTTACCAATTAAACCCATGCTTTCGATGACTGTTTTCGCAGGGACCTCGTGCTCGTTTTCCAATTTAACTTCCTTACCGTCGATATTCGACATACAGCTTATTCCATTAGCTTTTTAAACTATGTTACGACCAAGCACGATTGAATTTATTTAATATTGATGATTTTGGATTACTTTTACGCGAAATGTAACATCCTCGTCGCCAATTGTTATTCAGTTTACTTAAGGGAATAATACGATTCGTTTCTTAATTAGGTTCTTTATTACATCGCGTAACTCAATAGAATAAACTTAAGACTAGGTGAAAGATAAGTGTTCAATGTGACAGGTCTTCCTATCTTATATTATAGTAAGATGTGGAATCGAAATAGTACATTGAGTCAATGAATGTTGTGTACATAACACACGCATGAAACCTATCCGGTTGGCTGGAGAAGTAATCGACATCCAAAAGGAGGTCAAATATTTAGGCATTACACTAGATAGTAAGCTCCTCTGGAATAAACATGTCGAAATAACTGTCGGGAAAGCCACAAAAGCCCTTATGATATGCAAAAGACTTGCAGGTAAATCATGGGGTTGCAAACCAAACATAATTAGATGGATGTACACCATGATGGTAAGACCCATCATTACCTATGGGGCGGTTGCGTGGCATAAAAGAACCGAATTAACAACAACTAGGAAATCACTAGAGAAAGTGCAAAGGCTTGCATGCTTATGCATAACCGGAGCAATGCGAACGTGCCCTACAGCAGCAATGGAAAATATCCTGCATCTAAGTCCACTACACGTGGTCATAGAAAGTGCTGCTAAGGGAGCCATCATGAGATTTGCAAAGGAGGGTACTGGGACAACTAACATCATTGGGTTTAGAGAAAGGAGCACCATCATCAAGTCCACAGTAACAAACCTTGTTGACATTCCTCGAGACGGGATGATCAGAAAATATAACTTTGAAAAACACTTCCGAACGGAGTTAAGTAGCAAAAAAGACTGGATAGGTGAAACGGTGAACTACAGTCTTAAAGCAAACACCATCAAGTGGTATACAGATGGTTCGAGAACTTCTGAAGGTACTGGGGCAGGGGTTTTTGGGCCTAGAACCAAAATCTCTCTACCGATGGGACAGTCTACAAGCATATTCCAGGCAGAAGTAAACGCCATAGGAAAATGTGCAGAACGTTACCTCGAAAGAAACTACAAAAACCAAAACATTGCTATCATGTTGGACAGCCAAGCCGCACTAGGTTAGGTTAGGTTAGGTTATAAGGGGTGTGCACAGCATGAAGCTGTTGCGTACACGGGGGCCTACTGGTCCATTGTGATCCCCTGTAAAAGTTAGCATCGATGCTCCTCAATTTTGCCGATTAGCGTAGACTGGCTCGTTAACGAACCAGCCTGTGCTATCTATAAATTTCCTCATGTTTGCCATTGAGACCTGTGCTAGATCATCCAGCTCTCCAACAAACCTGTTTCCGAAATGACGGAGTCGGCCGGTTTGGAGGTTCGGACAGTCACAGAGCAGGTGTTTAATGGTTTCTATTTCCTCCTCCTCTTGACAGCTCCTACAAAAATCGGGTGCAAATGCCCCTATCCTGTTAGCCATTGTGCCAATGGCGCAATGACCTGTTAGTACACCTATCAAGGTTTTAATGTTCTTTTTACTCAGCGATAGAATATACCGAGTTTCCTTTTCATTTGTGTTAGGCCATAAACTTCTAGAGATTGCGCAATCGTCCCTGGATTTCCAGGAGTTATTGATTTCCTCTTTTAGTTTAAGGTCTATCTTCCTCTTGAGTACCCCAATCGGGACGAGTGGTCCCCTAACTGAATGGTCGCTACTACTTGTGTCTGCTTCTGACCCTTTCCTGGCTAGTTCATCTGCTATATCATTCCCTTCTATATTGCTATGTCCAGGAACCCAGCAGAGCTTTACCTGGTTAGTGTGGCAGATTTTATTTAGTTCCTTCCTACAGTTTAAAACTGCTTTTGATCTTATGGTCTCACTGGCTAAGGCTTTGATAGCGGCCTGGCTGTCCACGAAAAAAGTAATCTCCGAAGAGCTTAGCTTTTCGTGATGTGCCAATTCAGCTGCTTTTCCAATGGCAAAGATCTCGGCCTGAAAGACACTACAGTCAGCTGGGAGTTTATATAACACTCTGATGTTGAGTGATTGGCAAAACACTCCCGCACCTGTTCCTGTTTCCATTTTTGAACCGTCAGTGTAGAAAGGGATACCCTGTTTACTTATAAGTGAATTAGGATCCCAATCCTGTCTTTCTGGTATGAAAATAGAAAATTTCCTATCGAAATCTAGTAAAGGGGGGATGTAGTCGGTGGTCTCCATCAGTCCTGGAATCGTGTCATATCTTTGTAAGATTGACCCGTGTCCATAAGTGCTGTGCCTCCAAAAACTCAGTTCTCTTAAACGAATTGCAGTTTTGGCTGCCGTGCATCTTATGAACTCATCCAGAGCCGGGAGGTCCAAGATCACCTCCAACCCAGCTTGTGGTGTGGATCTTTGAGCCCCTGTTATTCCTATACAGGCTAGTCTCTGTACCTTATTCAGATTCTTGAGATAGCTTGATTTTTCTACCGCCTTCCACCATACAATAGAGCCATAGGTAAGAATGGGTCTGACAATCGCTGTGTACATCCATTGGATGACTTGCGGTCGCATACCCCAACGTACACCGAAGGTCTTTTTGCATGTGTAGAATGCACATAGTGCTTTTTTCATTCTCTCCTCAGTATTACGCTTCCATGTAAGCTTGGAGTCAAGGATTACTCCTAGAAATTTAGCTTCCTTTGAAAGTTTTAGAGGAATACCATTTAGTTTGGGAGGGTTGAAGCCCTCCAGTTTCCGTTTCTTCGTGAACAAAACTAGCTCTGTCTTGGTGGGGTTGACCCCGAGACCGTTCTTAGTTGCCCAAGAAGATAAATCCTTTAATGCATTTTCCATAATGTTTTCGATGATGGTAAGAAACTTGCCTGATACCAAAACCACTATGTCATCTGCATATGCTACGATTTTAATGCCCTGATCTTTGAACTTTGTGAGAATTTTGTTGACTACGAGGATCCAGAGCAGGGGTGAGATGACTCCTCCCTGTGGTGTGCCTCTAGTAACTGTTTTCTCGATAGTGCTAACTCCTAATTGAGAGTTGATAATTCTGCCATTTAACATGGTGAAGATCCAATCGACAATGACAGATTCAACTCCAACCTCAGCTAAGGCAGTTTTGATTGATTCCGTTTTAACGTTATTAAACGCACCCTCGATATCAAGAAATGCTGCCAGGGTATATTCTTTATGTTCAAGACTTTTCTCAATATGTGAAACTACTTCATGCAGAGCAGTCTCCACTGATTTACCTTTAAGGTAAGCGTGTTGGTAGTTGCACAAATTGTTTTCGTTGAGAAGTTCTCTAACATGTAGATCAATTATCCTCTCTAGTGTCTTAAGGAGAAACGAAGAGAGACTTATTGGTCTATAATCCTGAGCGGTCGAGTGAGTCGGTTTCCCTGCTTTTGGGATAAAGACTACCTTGACCTTTTTCCAGCTATTAGGGACGTATCTAAGTTTGATACAACTTATGAAGATTACCCTAAGCCACGGAGTTATTACTTTGAGAGCATTTTGAAGAAGAGCTGGAAAAATCTCGTCTGGTCCCGCTGATTTATAGGGTTTGAACGAGTTTATTGCCCAGATAATCTTCTGCTCAGTAATAACCTGATTGAGTTCTAAATTCGATTCCGTGTGAGTAAAATCCAGCGTGTTCGAATGCGAGCAATCAGAACTTTCTGGGTTTTTACAACCGGGGAAATGAGTTTCCATGAAGAGTTCAAGCGTTTCTAGGCTCGAGTTCGACCATGATCCATCAGGGTGTTTTATGTACCCCAGGATCGTGGGATTAAGGGCCAGGGTTCTACGGAGCCTCGCCGCCTCGCTTGTTTTTTCAATGGATTCACAATGTTTAGCCCACGAATCCTTTTTGGCCTTCCTTAACTCTTTGGTGTAGATGTTAAGTGCGGCTCTATAAGACTTTAAGTCCTCTTCTAATTTACTCAGTTTAGCTTTATTGAAAAGTTTTCTAACCTCTGTTCTACGTTTCTTTAGTACACCATTCCACCAGGGTGGGTTAGTGGAATTATTGGAACGAGATAAAGGGCAGTGTTTTTCAAAAGACATTCTCATTTTGCTAGACAAGTTTTGGACAACAGTGTCAATGGTTGAAATACTTAGACTTGTATTGTCCTCTGGTGGATCAATACAGTCTTTCAGCCATTTTTCGTACTCTGTCCAATTCGTTCTAGTTGGGTTCCTGTAAGGTTTCTTTTCAGTAAAGTTCCTGTCTATAGAGAAGAGTATCCTAAAGTGATCCGAAAAAGATTCTTTAGGTGAGACTCTCCAGTCTTCAACTGAAATTTTACTATTATTGCTAATAAGAGTCAAATCTATGATTTCCTCCCTGTTTTTGTTTCGAAAGGTAGGGTGATTGCCCCTATTACATAACGATAAATTAGAACAGAGAATATATTCAAAAATTGACTCACCCCTTTTATTGATGTCCTTTGAGCCCCATTGAGTGTGGTGAGCGTTGGCATCACATCCTACCACCAAAGGTGTATCGCTTGCTGTGGCATGGACCACCAGATCGCGGACTGTTTTTGATGGTGGGCTCTCCTCCTCGTACGGCATGTACGTCGACGCTAGAATGAAGTTTCCTTCATTCGATTCGACGCTGATTGCCGTGTTGTCCTTGTTGCTGTACCTAGATAGGAAGAAAGCGTTAATTGATTTTTTCACTAGGATACAACTTCTTATATCACCTTCATCTGACGTGGAATGGAAAAGGTTGTAGTGTTTTGACCTCAACCCACGGATTCGGTTTTTGCCTAACCATGGTTCCTGGATCAAGGCCACATCCACGTTCTCGTGAGACATGTAGAGCGTAAGGTCGTACGTTGCTGCTTTAGCGTGGTGCAGGTTTATTTGCACCACTTGCAGCTTTTGACTCCCCTTTGCCTTCATGCCTCTTAACCTTTACGGTTCCGAGACCATACCTCAACACGTCTTTCCTTTCTCTGAGCAGAAGGTCAGATTTCTTGTCTGCCACAAACAAGAGGTCCTTCCCTTCGCCACCATGACTCTTTCTTGAGTGTTGGAGCTTCCATTCTAAAATGGGAAGCTCTTTGTTCTGCTTCGCCAACAGCTTAATAATGGCTGCGTCCTCATGTTCTGCAGGAGGGGGGATCCAGATACTAAACTGCTGTCGGAGTGGTAGAGCTGCGGCGGGTAGAACTTCAAGGGAGGAACCTTCCCATAGTTCGTCAATGTTGGCGATTGTATGGTACAGGAACTCCCGTGATTTCTGGTCACCGCAGCAGACCACCTTAACTCCTCGCCGCCATCCGGCACCATCAAAGATATAGTCCTCAGAACTATCGTTCTCTGATGCCGCCATCATAGCTTTAAGGATCTCATTTTCCACAAGAAGCCAGTTTTTTGCCGAGATTTTCCCATCTGGGTCGTCACGGCTTATTATGGCGATTTGTAGGTCAATCGGGGTGGTGTCGAAGCTGCTGGTTCTCTGTTTCTTAGCACCGTCTTGCTTGACTGTCTCCTCCGATCTTTGTCTCTTGGACGTTCCTGGTTTCGTTCCAGAAGATGTGCTTGCCGGTGCTTGGTCTTTCCTAGCGTTGGCTTGCTGTTTCTTGCTGGAAGTCGCCTGAACTTTACCTTTGTCGTTCCGAGCGGTCGAGTTATTGCCAGCCTGTTCACGGTTTGCCTTTTTAGAGGCAGACCTAGATTTGGCAGCATCTACTCCTTTGCTCTCCGACTCTTTGGTGTTCCCTTGATCTGTTATTCCCCTGGGTGCAGTGGCAGTCTCTGCCAGCTGCCGCTCAAAGTTCCTAACTAGCTTCTTATGCTTTTTTAGGAGAGCCTTATCTCTCGAACTGAGCGTCGCAGGGTCTTTCAACTCGGTCGTTTTCACGAATCTTTTGGAGGATCTGTAGTTGCTGCGTTGCCTCGAAGCTTTGAGGGGTGCAGCAGACTTCAGCATAGTCTCTTCTTGACTCGGTTCCATCAGTAGCTCGTCCTCGGTTTGACTACCTATGGAAGGAGGTCTGTCCGAGGTCTCCGTACCTTTGATAGTTAAACCATCTATGTCGGGAAGGAGATCCACTGAGAGAATGACCGGTTGTCTTTTTAGCTCTCGTTTTTCTTTCTCTGAGTTTACTTTTGTCACTGGCGACTTAGCTTCTTGCGAAGCCAAGCCCTCGCCGACAGCCGTGACTTCTGCCGACACTTGAACGTATATCCCCGTTCGATTTTCTTCATTTTGTAAACTTTTATCCATATTTCCTTTTATCGATAAACATCTCTGCTTTTGGTGGTTTTCTTAGTTGTCTTACTCCGCAGCTGGATTGCTGAAGAGTTAGACGTAAGCCCCCTCGCCACAACAAGGCGAAAACCGTGAGGGGGGGGCCGCACTAAGGGCTTTAAATTCTTACGGCATTACCTCGAAACTGGTATGGGAGTGCGTGAACAGGCTAAATGAACTGGGTAAGAAAAACAAGGTCACTCTCTATTGGGTACCAGGCCCCGTTGGTGTCCAAGGCAATGAAGAGGCTGACACCCTAGCAAAAATAGGAGCAACGACACCCCTGACGGGGCCAGAGCCCTATTGTGGTATAGGGGAGAATATGATTAAAAGCAAAATCAAATCAGAAGAGGAGGCAAATTGATCAAAAATCTGGAAAGAACTCCCCAAACTGAGGCAAGCTTAACTCTTACTCGGGAACTATAACCGAGAGCGTTTCCTATCCTGCATCAGCTTAAGTAGTAATAACCTTAGAAGAATAACGGGTCTCCTCACAGGCCACTGCAAGCTGAGAAGACACCTCAATATCCTTGGCCTAGTGAGCAGTGCGTCTTGCAGATTCTGCAACGCTCATGAGGAGACACCGGACCACATAATAGGTAAATGTGATGCTCTAGTGCTTTAAAGACAAAGATATATGGGCAGTCACCATATAGATGAGAGCAAAATACAATCTCTAAAAATACTCCAAATTCTCAAATTCCTCAAAGGAACGAATTTGGAGGACGAACTGTAGTATGAGTAACTTCAACCAGTTCATAATGGGGGCACAATAGATCCTAAGGTCGCAGTGCAATACCCACCCCTATTCATTCATTCATTCATGCCTTTTGCCTATCGTCAATCAGCTTGTTTGTGTGTAACCCTTTAGCCAGTGCGTTGTTTTTGCGTTGGTCTATAGATAGAACGATCAGAAAGTGGGTGCGTTCAATCGATTACGTTTTACATCTGAATTTTCAGATTTCTGAATTTTTTGAGCTTCTGATTGGCCAGCTCATAAAAAGTTAGATGACTTTTAGTGACTTTTAGTTACGTTTCATCTGAATTTTCAGACAAGAAATTCTCATCTGAAAATTCAGATGAAAGTTGTTTGTGGTGGGGGAAGTGCCAAAAGCACACATAAAAGCTGAACTTTATAATTTTCGTCTTGTCGGTGGTTGATTTTTTTAGTTTTCGTCATGAAAATCCAATACTAATTTAAATGAAGGAACTTTTTGTTTATTGTTTACAGAATTTCAACAATTTCTTATATTGATACATATATAGAAAGTTTTTCTAGAAATTTGTAGGGCATACATATCAATAAAAAAATTTTAATGAAAATAATAAAACCTATTGCTGATTTAGTTGCATATAATTTCACCTCACAAGTACTCACGGTCAATGTTTAATATACGAATACAATTAAAGTTCTATTTTATTTCGCTTAAATGTAAATCCTAAAGGTAAATGCCGGAATTTGACACAATGACTTTCGACTGAAATTTCAGATTTTTTTTGCGTTCAACGACATAAATTCAGAAATCTGAAAATTCAGTTTTTTAGCTATTTTTATTGAACCCACCCAGTAATTCTCTCATTTTCCTGTCATACTCATCACGATTCATTGCAACAGTTGTGTTACCTTTATCAGCTGACACGATAATTATGTTTTTATTTTGTTTAAGAAATAAAACGGAGTCTTTATGGACTTGGAGTATGTATTGGTGTGATGACGTTGGAAAGAGTGAAGCATATTGCTATATTTCGCTCTCGTCACCTTCTGCTCCGTTTCGTCGTTTCGTCTTCTTCATCCGCAAACAATTGGAAAAGAGGAAATGCATTTTTATCAAGTGGCAAAGAAAATTTTTTACTGAGGGAGGGGAGCCATTTTATTTCAAGGGGGAACTCTACATCAGTTTTATTAATAAACCACTTGTCATGCATTGTAATATTTAGACTTTTGCAAGGTGATACTTTTAGACGTTCAATTTTGTATCTATTTGTGACATCTAGGACGTCAACCTAATATATAGATCCAATAAGACTTTATCATCACTTTTTTTTATTATTTATTTTTATTTATAAATACATTTATTTCTAGAAAAAGTTAAGATACAATTCAAATTAATATATAGAAAATTAATACATACTAGAAATAAAGTAGTGGCATTATATATTTTAAGAATAAAAACAGTACTTAATGCCACTTTGAGTTTTAAAGAATTCAATAATATATAATTAGGGTGGGGTGACCCAAATATAAGAAAAATAAGTAGGTTCATTTCAATAATGAAAAGAAAAAGTAAATTTTACAATTCAGATATTTAATTCATTTGTTTTTGTAAAGAAAATAAAGAACAGAGAACAAACCGTCTATGAAACACCAGAATTTTTTTTTTTTTTTTTTTTTTTTTTTTTTTTTTTTTTATTTTTTTTTTTTTTTTTTTTTTTATTATTATAAGACAGGGCATAACATTTTTTCTATTTCATCAAAGTGAAAATTAAACAGCCAGTCCTTAACCAGTTTATCAAAATGATTTGGAAATATAAGTGATCTTATTATAATAGGAAGTTTGTTAAATAAACGAGGAGACGCGACAGAATAGAAATTACGGAAGGCAGTAGTGCGGAAGTTAGGAACAGGTACGATATATTGCATGTTACCACGTAGGTTATGGGTGCCTAAAATTCTAAAATTCAGATTACCTGAGCGCCTAAAAAAAGTTTTAAGAACTTTAAAACAGTATAAATGTCGAACTGGAAGAATTTTCAACCCTGAGAATAATGGAAAACTATGATGTAGTCGATGTTTTCTGCTCATAATTCTAATGACATATTTTTGTAGTGTCAAAATTGGCTTGATTTTGTTAAAAAACATTCCACCCCAACATGCCACACCATACTGTAATTTAGATTGAAAAATACCAAAATAAATTTTTTTAAGCAGATTAGGTGAGCATACTTTTTGGAGGTAGAAAAAATGCCTTAGGGTGGAACGAAAATACTTCGTTAAATTTTTAGATTGATTGCTAAATGACATCTTAGAATCGATTAAGAGGCCCAAATATTGAAAAACATCAACTTTCTCAATTTTGAAACATTTATCACTGCAATTGAAGTTGTTAGAGTAGGTAATCAATTTTGGAGAATATATGCAATGACAACTTAACAATTTGAATCTTTGACATTCAGGCTCATGAAAAAAAATACCTGGTTCTATGGAGCTCTGTTGAGAAAGACTAAAGAACATAATTTTGGTTTTAGCACTTATGACCAGTTTATGTTCCGCGAACCATGACCTCAGTATATGTAGATCCCAGTTAATATCACTGACTAGATCAAGAGGACTTTCAGCACCAAATGCACATCCAACGTCATCTGCAAAAGCGGTAACATTAGATTTGAGTTTTAATCTAAACAAAGAATTAATATATATAAGGAACAAAATTGGTCCTAGAACTGAACCTTGTGGAACCCCTATATTAGTAAATTTAAATTCACTCCTGACATTGCTAATTTTAACTCTTAGTGGTCTATTTTTGAGGTACGATCTAAACCAGTCACTCATAAAACTTCTTAGACCTACATTTTCAAGTTTAGTAACCATTATATCATGGTTCACCATATCAAACGCTTTAGTGATATCGACGTAGAGCCCAGCTGTGAACTTTTTGTTATCTAAGCTTTTAAAGATATCGGAGCAAAATTTCAGAAGAGCATCTTCCGTCGATTTTTCTTTCTGAAAACCAAATTGTAGGGGACTTAAAAAATTTTTTTTCTTTAAAAATTCAATAAGTCTCTTTTTAATACTTTTTTCAAAAATTTTGCTTATTGAAGAAAGAATAGAAATAGGCCTATAATTGCTTACATCTTTTTCTGATCCTTTTTTAAAAATTGGAACAATATCAGCACATTTTAATGCTTCAGGAAATATCCCTGAGAAAATACTTCTATTAAATATAAATGCTAAGATATCTACTATGAAGCAAGCGATATTTTTTAGCACCTTAGTTGAAATTCCATCAGGTCCACAAGAATTAGAATTTTTAAGACTGCCAATACATTTAAGGAGCTCATGACCAGTTATTGGTTCAAAGAAAAAAGAAGTTTGGGTCAAAGGATCACTACAAATTATACTAGAACTACAAGATGTGCAGGTAGAAGAAAAAGAAGACTGTAAGGAGTTTGTGGCATTGACAAAATAATCAACAAATGCATTAGCAATAACGTTTTTATCAGATACAATATTTTCATCAATTTTGATGATAATATCTTTTTTTTTAGATGTAGATTTGTTCAAGATACTGTTTACCAATTTCCATTCATTTTTAATATCACCCTTAGCCAGATCAAATTGGTTGCCATAATAACGGTCTCTGCATAGCGGAACTTCTTTTCTAAGTTTGGAACACATCGTTACGTATCTTCTTCTTAAATTATGGTTAAGTGGATGTTTTACACATTTGGTTCTTAAATTATTTTTCACATTAATTTTTTTCAAAATATAGTTGTTTAGCCATGGTTTTAATTTTATTTGTTTACCTCTTTTTTGAACACTATAACTACATTGACTAACGTAACCTTTTAAAATTTCAATAAAAATATCATAGGCTTTCGAGATATTATCCTCTAAGTAAACTAAGTGCCAATATTCATGAGAAAGTTTAGTTTTTAATAAGGAAAAGTCAATTTCAGTTATTTCAACTCTTGTAACATGACTTGAGGGTTCAAGTTTACTTGGGCAATTCACAAAAATACCTGTCATGGCGTGGTCAGTGATACCTAGATCAAAAACACATTTTTCAACTGTGCTTAGTGAGCAATTGGAAAAACGACCATAAATATGATCTAAACATTTCCCAGATGCAGGTCTAGTAACTTCATTGATAATTGAAGCCAAGCCATGAGATGCAAGAACCGACAAATATGTAGAAACGGTTTCTGAATCTTCTAAAATGTCGATGTTTATATCTCCTAAAATAATTAAGTTCTTTGAATTTTCGCTATCCAAAAGACTAAAAAATTCTTCCATAAACACTGACGCACTAAACTTATGTAATCTATAAAAGCAAAGGATAACAATGTCCTCTCGATCTGTTTTAAAAGATAGCTTTAAAACATCGGCGCTCAAAAAATTTATCTCCGTTGCAACACATTCATATCCATCCCCAACAAAACATCCCACACCGCCAGCACAGTAATCATCATTAGTTTTAGCAAAAAATTTGAACCCAGGCAAAACATAATCACTTATCTCAAACTTATAAATCCATATCTCAGAAACAAATATAAAGTCAGGGACACACGCAAAGGAATCCAAATGGGAAACAAGGCAAGCAAAATTCTCTCTTAAGCTTCTGATATTCTGGTGAATCAAAGAAAGTCTTTTAGAACAGTAGTTTTTAGAAATAAAAATTTGTTCACAATTATTATATGTGTTTAAAAGATTGAAGGTAGGAACATCATCATTGATAAATTCAAAATTCAAATTCATAACAAATTTAAAAGAGAGAGAAAAGTAGACAAAATATTTATAAAATTTTATTCAGGTCTTCAAAAGACCTTATTTGGATGGGATCACTACCTTCAATCTTTCTCATTAGAATTCTATTGTTTTTAAACCATACGTATTTATATAATTTGTCCTTCTTAATTGACTTCGCCTGCATCAACAATGCATGAGTATATTTGGTTAATGCATCATTAATGTAGATAGACCGCCTCTGTCCACTGCCGCTGCTGCTGTCTGAAGACCAAGCATTAATTTTTTGTTGTGTTTTAGATTTCCTTATCATAATGCGTTGTTTAAGAGATTTATCAGCTAGCTCTAAGAAGATAACAGGTTTGCTCTCTTGATTTTTACCGCTCAACCCTCTACCTCTCCTTTCTTTAACATAACATTTGCTTATATCGCAATCATTCACCTCAATATCCATAGCTTCTCGGAAGATATTTTGTGCGATGGTCTTTGAGTTGTTGTCATTGACATCGCATAAGCCCGTGATTTCAATGCAGTTAGCCAATTGACTTTGTTGTTGCCAATGTAACCTGTTTTCTAGAAGATGAACTCTAGATTTAAGCAATTCATTCTCTTTAGTTAGAGCTGATAGAGAAACTAGAAATTCTTTATTAACCGCTTCCAAGTTTGTAATTTTTTATAGATCATTTGTAGTGTGATTTCACCTACATTTTCCACACCTGTTACATATATTTTATCGGAGAAAGTCTTCTCATGAACTGGCACCAAATCATTGTTTAGATCCAGAATTTTTAGCAATATGAAGACAAAAACGGAGAAGGACAGACGCATCGATGTTGTATACAAAATAAATTGCCTGGACAATGCAGTTGAAAACTGTGACCTTTGCTATGCCTGGTGGTACCAACAACTCCTTCGTCAAAGAATTTCAAACCATTAATCGGACATAAATCTTAAAAGCACCAAGAAGACAGCACTGGCTTGTCACAATGTAGAAAGGGGTCATAAACCAGATTTTGATGGCGTTGAAATTCTTGAAACGGAGAGTCATGTTTCTAAGCGGTGCACTTTGGAAACACTCCACATAATAAATAAATAATAAATAACAAAAACAATATGAACCGAAAACAAGACACTCAAAACATTTCATCTATGTACTGTTCTCTAGTGACTGGAATAATCGCTGACTCATCTTCATTTGAAGTGCTAGTAAATAAAATCAAAATTTATTAAAATACATTTTTTTTTCATGTAACTATATTCTTTACAAATGTAAACTAAACGCAAACAAATATAACTAAATGTAAGTCTTTTTATATGTTCAACCTTTAAAGCTCATACTATGTTATAATTGTTCATTTTAGTATGTATGTAAATAAAAGATCCCCTGAGGAAGATGCCAACATCCGTCGAAACGTCGGGAAAGCAAATGGAATTGTTTCATTAATTATATCATCACGACCAAAAAAGCCGAATGAGAAATTTTTTTTTTTATATAAAGAATTCTCAAACATCTATCACTGTTTATACGCCGTAATGCTGGGTGCTAGCACTGTATTTATAGCCGTGTTTTTTTGAAAGCCCGGGGGGAATTGGATGAAAAAAACGACGTCGGTGCTAAACACTTAACATGTTAAATGCAACAACAACTAATCCCAGGGAATTCTCGGGGTTTAACTTAAGCGCACCGAAAAACTGTGTTACCGGCATGAATTGCATACATGTTATCGATAGTTTGTATGAAAACTCCATATTTTTTACAGTCATGGCGTCGCTAATCCCCGCTGTTGTTTTTTCAACCAATTCCCCCCGGGCTTGCAAAAAAACACGACTTATATAAGCAAGCAAAAAACAAAAATCTCATCAAAATTTAGTTTTAGTAATTGTCAATTTTCTCAAGAACTAGAAGACACAAAACCATTTGGTTTTTGTGTTCGACTCAGAAATGATGTGCACAGTGCACACTGGCTTCAAAAAGCCAATTCAGCACTTCATTTCACAATTTAAAAAAAAAATGGTCTAAACTTTTTTCTTTTTCATTTTTTTTATCAAAATTTTGAGTTTGCTTGCTAATTTTTCAAAAACTATTGACATAAATATTTAAATTTAAATTAAGAGTTATACCTAGAACAGATTGGTGGCTTTCAAAACAAGTATAGTATTAATTATAGTTAGTGTTGCCGTTGTTTTTAATACATTTTTTTTAATTGTCCCTACCTCCTAAACGGGGCGAGATAGACCCCCCCTCCCATAATAAAAAAATGCTTGTTTTTGACCCCTCTACAAAAACATTTTTCTCAAAAACGTGCAAACAACATTTTTTTTTTTAATTCAGTAATTTTTTTAAAAAAATGGTTGCCTTTTTGTAGAAGGCATTTACGAAAAATGGTTAGAAATGGTACCTCGCATAAAACCATTTTTTGACTTTCGATTTTCTCAAAAACGGTTGAACTGATATTCACCTTTTTTTTGGAGAATGTTTGAAAAAGTTTTAAAAGTTTTGTATACAAAAATTTTGAAATTTTTTTTTTTGGATTTTTAAAAAAAGCTTCAAAATTTTTTTTTGAGAACTTAATAATTTAAAAACGACTCGGTCAATTTTTATTAAACTTAGTACCCAGCAGTTTTTTTATATTATCTAGCAGATTTTTAATTAAAATTATTCTTATAACCAAATATAACGGTACCCCATACAAATGTTAAAAAACCGGTATTGAAAATCTCATATTTCTCAAACACGGCTCCTACGATTTTGTTCAAGATTTTTATGTGATCTAATATCTATACGATCTGCCATATTAATGAAAAAAAAACAAATTTTCTACGGTTTAAAAATGGTATCTCTCATAGAACCATTTTCTTGATTTTCGACTAATCAGTTGAACTGATTTTAATGAATTTTCTTGCACAAAAGCTTCAAATAAGTTCTAACAATATTGCATACCAAAATTTTCAAAAAAATAAATTGTTGATTTAAAAAAAAAAATTCAAAATTATTTTTTGAAAATTCCATGTTTCGAAAATGGGTAGATAGTATTTTTTTTAATAAATTTTTTAATTCCACAATAATAAAGGCTAAAGAATTGCATACCATTTTTTTTTTTAATTTTTTCAAAAGTTCGTGCGACCCAGTCGTGCACATATTTTTTCTGTATGTAGGTTTCATGATATATGCGAAAAACTAGTGGGGCAAAATCCAAACGCCTAGGGAGGCAATGCAAACGCCAGGGGGAGCTAAGCCCCTAAGTTGCTACGGCACTTTTCTGAGTCCTTAAAAAAAACGTCGCGATGTATGTTAGGTTTAGGAATTATTTTTGTACATCAAATATTGTCTGGTTTCGAAATAGGGAAACTTTATGTACGAGCTTAGGAAACTAGTGTTCGACTACTGGGGAATTAGGCTTTTTTAAGCTTTTGTTGTTTTATAAAAAAAGGAGTTATAGTTATTAGAAAAACTTAAGGGGAGAGTACGATAACTATGGCGCCAAGAATTGATAACGGTTATGTTACCGGCATGAATTACATACATGTTATCGATAGTTTGTATGAAAACTCCATGTTTTTTACTGTCATGGCGTCGCTAAGCTGTCGTTTTTTTTCAACCAATTCCCCCCGGGCTTGCAAAAAACACGCCTAATACAAATTAAGATAATGTGAACTGCGCTCACAATTTTTATGTTGTTTTTTAGCAATAACATTACTGAATCTTAAAAGAACCATGTCCAGGTCTGACAAATCAAGTCGCTTGTTCTCGAATGCCAGAAAAGGTAATTTATTTAGTCTCTCAGTCGACATGCTAATGCGTTGAGGCCGCATGGTTGTATTCGAGTGTGCGCAATAGGCATTGGCGTTTTATATAAGGACTGCTAGTTACTTGTCACTTCCATACATTTCTTGCGCAGAAAAATGTTGCATGAAAAATCTCACCTCTTTTGGGACTGAGCGGCCATATTCGTTACTACATAAATAGACGCCAAACACTAAAAAAATCGTTAAAATTTTAATAGTTATTTAAGAAGAACCGACAGTAGATGCCTTTAAAAAAAGTTTGTTTTTATTTAAATTGAATAAAAGATATTTTTGTTTTAGTTTTTTTTCGGTTTATTGGCCAACGAATTAAACAATTTTTGTAAATTTTGATCGAACTTACTTTTTCTGATCCTTCCCATTGGTTTTTTTTGGCAATATAGTGCATTATTACCGTACAATATCAATTGGTTTCGCTATTAAGCAATATTTGAGTGTAATTAAAAAAAAACAAAAATCAATTATGGACAGGGTGACCAAAAAACTGGCTCGAAGTAGGGGTTTTTCGAAATTTAAAAAAAACAACCGTTACTCGAAAACAGTAATGATGCGGTACGGACAAGTTACTAAATTCTGAATGGTCATGCCTTGGCCTATCACCAGTTTCAGTTTGGACCATATTGGGACACCCTGTATATCAATAATAGAGTATCTTTGGTTGCTCGTAATGGCAAGTTTCATGGCATGACCACCAAGACCCAAGAATCCTGCTGTAAACTGGAACACGAGTAAAGTTGTTTACTAGCAGTCCATATATATTACGTCAATGAGTGTAGGTATCTGTGTTCATTCTATTCAGGTTATCTGTAGGTACTACCGAATGCTCTGGCAAATGGCAAATTTTTTAGAAATAGCTGACGTTAATTCTAGTAAAATTTCTCTATCTCTGCAAACAAAACAGAGTAGCTGACTCAGAATTGATTTGATCTAAAAATATTTAGATTTGAGGTAGATTTCAAATATAAAACCTTAATTAGGCTTGGATAAAATAAAATACCATAATATAAACTCAATGGCAATGGAAAATATATCAACACTTCGAGGATCGTTGCTATATATCAGCTCCGCACTGTTTATAGATTATTTACAACAAAAACCCTCGCCAGACGTTCGTCACCGTTGCTGTGTGGATATTTAGCCTTTGGAATCCAGTGCGGCTTCTTTTCGTATTATAGCTGTGAAAAATTCGTTTAATCAATATAAATAAGTAAAAAAGAAAAAATATATCTTAGAATATGAATTTCTCGCAAAAAGACTAAAAACACTAACCACGCAAGGCACGTATCCAACAACGGAAGTGCGTACACTTTTATAGGCAAATGTCAACGTTGACTATATTTAAGCTACTTTTCTTTAAAAGTTCGACTTATAGATAACGAAAAGAAAATTTATATACCTACTGCCTAGAAGAAGTATTTCGACATTAGATGCCTTATCACATCCTGGAGTCTGCAGAGAGCACCTGATTGAGCAGTTATCTGTTATGCATTTGCCTACAACCAACTTCCGAGCATCACGACATCATCAAAGAGCTAGTTGAAACCACCGTAGGCTACCATAGCAGTCACCAGTGTAATTATGAATGTTTAAATACCGGAATGGTGTGGCAAATGATGCATATGCAGGAAGGTTAGGTTAGGTTAGGTTAGGAGGGGCGTGCCCAGCTCTGAGGCTGTTGCGTACTGTTCCATTGTGATTCCCTATAAACAGAGATAACACCTAAACTAGTGGTTAACATAGACTGATTCATTTGTTCTGGCAGCCCGTGCTTTCTATATATTTTCTCATGTTTCCCATTGAGACCTGCGCTAGATCATCCAGTTCTCCAACAAACCTGTTTCCAAGGTAACGGAGGCGATTTGTTTGGAGGTTAGGACAGTCGCAGAGGAGGTGCTTAATGGTTTCTATTTCCTCAACATCCTGACAGCTCCTACAGAAATAGGGTGCGTATGCACCCAATCTAGTGGCCATTACGCCAATGGCGCAATGTCCCGTTAGTATTCTTTTTACTCAGTGATAGAGTATACCGAGTTTCTTTTTCATTAATTCTAGGCCATAAACTTCTAGAGATAACGCAATCGTTCCTGGATATCCAGGAGTTGTTGATTTGCTCTTTAGTTATTAGGTCTATCTTCATTTTGATCACGCCTATCGGGACGTTTGGTCTCGTATCTGACTGGCTACTACTGTCTCTATTTGACATTGACCCTTCCCTTGCCAGTGCATCTGCTATGTCATTCCCTTCTATATTGCTATGTCCAGGAACCCAGCAGAGTTTGACTTGGTTAGAGTTACAAATATTGTTCAGTGTATTTCGACATTGTGCTACTGCCTTGGACCTTATAGTCTCACTGGCTATTTCTTTGATAGCAGCTTGGCTGTCCACGAAGAATGTGATCTCTGAAGAGCTCAGTTCCTTCCTGTGAACAATTTCGGCTGCCTTTTCATTAGCATAAATCTCAGCCTGAAAGACACTACACTCATCTGGGAGTTTATATGATTCTCTTATATTAAGAGCTTCACAAAACACTCCAGCTCCTGTTCCTTCTTCCATTTTTTACCCATCAGTGTAAAGGGGGATGCCCTGTTCACCGATTAGTGAGTTGGGCTCCCATCCATGCCTTTCGGGAATTAGGATCGAGAAGTTTTTCCTACTGGTACGTAGTCAGTGGTCACATCAAGACCGTCATATCTTTGCAAGATAGACCCATGACCATAGGTGCTGTGCTTCCAAGAGTCCATCTCTTTAAGTCAAATTGCACTCTTGGCTGCTGTCCCCCTTATGTATTCATCCAGGACTGGAAGGTTGAGGATGATCTCCAGTCCTGCTTGTGGCGTAGACTTCCGTGCCCCCGTTATTCCTACACAGGCTAGTCTCTGTACCTTGTTTAGGTCTTTCAGATAGCTAACCTTTTCTACGGCCTTCCACCATACAATCGAACCGTAGGTGAGGATGGGACGGACGATCGCCTTGTACATCCAATGGATGACTTGCGGTTGCATTCCCCACCGTGTACCGAATGTTTTTTTGCATGTATAGAAAGCACACATTGCTTTTTTCATTCTTTCCTGAGTATTCCGTTTCCAGGTTAGCTTGGAATCAATCAAAGTTTCAGAGGAATTTCATTAAGCTTGGGAGGAATAAAGTCCTCTAATTTCCTTTTCTTCGTGAACAGAACTAGCTCGGTCTTTGCAGGGTTAACCCCGAGACCGTTTTGCGCTGCCCAAACGGATAGTTCCTTAAGCGCGGATTTTATAATCTCTTTGATGGTGGTAAGTGTTAAACGAAATGAATTATTATTATGCTACGGCAACACTTAGGGCCAGTTTCACAGTGCACACTTAACAAAATAAGTGGCACTTAATTTTCCCATTTTGGCACTTAAGCCGCAGTTTTACTACCTGAGTAAGTGGAACTTAAGTGGCCAACATCGGAGACTTAAGTGTCACTTATTCCGATAAGTTTACACTGTGAAATTCGGAATTAGTTTTCCATATTCGGCACTTAAGTGACACTTACTTCACTGTGAAACTGGCCCTTACACTTATTTAACTACACTTAAATTAATAATGTATTTTTTTATTTTATACTCACCAATTTAATTCTTACCACACTTCCTGTGAGTTTGATACTTTACTTTTATAAACTTACTTCAATAAATTACTTACTTGTTAATAGTTATATAGTCACCTTGTTTTTCTGAATCTCTAAATCCGCTGCCATCGTTCTTTATTAGAATATAAATTCTACCGTAAGAAATTTACCTGATATCAAGATTACTATGTCGTCTGCATAGGCCACAGTTTTAATGCCCTTATTCCTAAATTTTGTAAGAATTTTGTTAACAACGAGGATCCAGAGTAGTTACTCCTCCCTGTGGTGTGCCTCTTGTAACTGTTTTCTCAACAATAGTGTCCCCAAGGTGCGAGTTTAAGATTCTACCATTGAGCATGGAATAAATCCAGTCCACGATGGCAGATTCAACTCCAACCTCTTTCAGGCAAGATTTAATGGACTCCGTTTTTACGTTATAAAACGCTCCTTCGATGCTGCCAGGGTGTGCTCTTTGTGCTCTAGACTTTTCTCAATTTTTGAAACGACCTCGTGCAACGCAGTCTCCACTGACTTACCTTTAAGGTAAGCGTGTTGGAAGTTGCATAAGTTGTTAGGATTGAGAAGGTCCCTAACATGCAGATCAATAATCCTCTCCAGTGTCTTGAGGAGGAATGAAGAGAGACTTATCGGTCTGTAATCTTTTGCAGTCGAGTGTGTCGGTTTTCCAGCTTTTGGAATAAAGACTACTCTGACTTTTCTCCAGCTGATAGGGACGTATCTAAGTTTAATGCAACTTTTGAAGATGACCCTAAGCCATGGGGTGATTATCTGTAGAGCCTTTTGAAGAAATGCCGGAATAATCTCGTCTGGTCCAGCTGATTTAAAGGGTTCTTCTGATCTCTAATAATCTGTTCCAAATCTGGTACTGGTTGATCAGTGTGTAGAGAGTTTGGTTGTGTATAGCCTGAGTTATCGGGGCTTATACATCCAGGGAAATGCGTATCCATGAAGAGTTCAAGTGTTTCTTGGCTCGAATTCGACCACGATCCATCGGGATGTTTAATATATCCCGGAGTCGTGGGGTTAGTTGCAAGGATCTTTCGAAGTCTAGCCGCTTCACTTGTGTTCTCAATGGATTCACAGTGTCTACAGTCTAGCCCATGAATCTTTCTTTGCCTTTCTTAATTCTTTGGTGTAAGAATTAAGTTTGGTTCTATACGAATTCCAATCTACTTCTAGTTTGCTCAATCTGGCTTTCTTGAAAAGTTTTCTGACCTCTGTTCTTCGTTTCTTAAGTTCACTGCTCCACCATGGTGGGCTAGTGGGTTTTAATGTTACGAGATATGGGACAGTGTCTCTCAAAGGCCAATCAAAGGGCACGGTAGTGCCCAGCCAAGTTCTAGCACTACACCCTTTTTACAGGAACAAACTCAGCCGATTTTCGACCCCCCTCTAACTTCAGTACCAATAAAGTCAGGAACTTCAAATTCGGAACATTTGGTAAGCTAGCCAAGCACAAGCACCACACCAAATTTCAACTCCTTAGCGTAAGTGGTTCCCGAGATATAAGACGTCAAAAATCGCGAAAACCGTAACTGACTCACTGACTCACTCACTGACAGATCATCAAAATTATGGAGCACTTTCCGACACCGCAGAAACTTGATATTTCGTACAGCTGTAGGCCTGGTGGTGCACACGAAGGAAAAAATCGAAAATTTGAGGTTTTACTTTCAGGGGGCGTGGTATCCGCCCACTTTACCAGAATTGTTATCAATTATATGGAAAAATTCCGATTGCTGTAGAATGATGAAATTTGGCAGAGCGGTAGGGGTTTAAGTTTAAACAAAAGAAAAAATTTAATATTTGAGGTTTTCCATTCAGGGGGCGTGGTATCCTCCTTCTTTCTCAGAATTGCAATCATATTAAATGGAGTACTTCCGATTGTTTTAAAATGATGAAATTTGGTAGAACGATAGGGCTTGAAATGCATACAAAGAAAAAAATTTAATATTTGAGGTTTTCCATTCAGGAGGCGTGGTATCCGCCCATTTTCTCAGAATAGTTATCAAGGAGCATTTCCAAATGCTGTACAATGATGAAATTGGGCACAGCGTTTGGGCTTGAAGTGCATAAAAAGAAACAAATTTTATATTTTAAGTTTTTCATTCAAGGGGCGTGGTATCCGTCACTTTCTCAAAACTGCGGCCAATTAAATGGAGCACTTCCGATTGCTGTAGAATGATGAAATTTGGTAGAGCGGTAGGGCTTAAAGTGCATACAAAGAAAAAAATAGAATACTTGAGGTTTTCAATTCAGGGGGCGTGGTATCCGCCCACTTTCACAGAATTTTTATCAATTGTATAAAGCACTTCTGATTGTTGTAGAATTACATTAGTAGTTATCTTACGAGGTATTACCTGACAAAAAATAAATATCTTTGCAAAAAGGAGTGAGATCACAACAAAAAACATAAATGTTAAAAAAACAGCCAAGTTCTTCTATATAAAAATCTGTATATTTAACAACTCAGCCGTGAAAAGTAGTGAGATCTAAAAGTATGCCAAGTTCTAACTTTATGAAGGTTTAATATCAAATATTTTAAGAAGAGTAATATTGAAACAACACCAAGTTATGAGAGAAATTTATTATTTAATGATGATTACTGACTAAAATTTGAGGGTTCACATTGTCAAGTTTTCAAAACGTTTTGAATTATGAGTAATTAAAAGAAAACTTGCCAAGTAACCCCCAAATTTTAGTCAGTAATCATTAAATAATAAATTTCTCTCATAACTTGGTGTTGTTTCAATATTACTCTTCTTAAAATATCTATTCAACCGTTGTACCCAATTTCATCATTCTACAGCAATTGGAAATGCTCCTTGATAACTATTCTGAGAAAATGGGCGGATACCACTCCCCCTGAATGGAAAACTTCAAATGTTCTATTTTTTTCTTTGTATGCATTTTAAGCCTTATCGCTCTACCAAATTTCATCATTTTACAACAATCGGAAGTGCTCCATTTAAATGATTGCAATTCTGAGAAAGTAGGCGGATACCACGCCTCCTGAATGGAAAACTTCAAATATTAAATTTTTTTCTTTGTATGCATTTCAAGCCCTATCGTTCTACCAAATTTCATCATTTTAAAACAATCGGAAGTACTCCATTTAATTGATTGCAATTCTGAGAAAGAAGGCGGATAGCACGCCCCCTGAATGGAAAACCTCAAATATTAAATTTTTTCTTTTGTTTAAACTTAAAGCCCTACCGCTCTGCCAAATTTCATCATTCTACAGCAATCGGAAGTGTTCCATTTAATTCATAACAATTCTGGGAAAGTGGGCTGATACGACGCCCCCTGAACGGAAAACCTCAAATTTTCGATTTTTTCCTTCGTATGCACCACCAAGCCTACCGCTGTGCGAAATATCAAGTTTCTGCGGTGTCGGGAAGTGCCCCATAATTTTGATGATCTGTCAGTGAGTGAGTCAGTGAGTCAGTTACGGTTTTCGCGATTTTTGACGTCTTATATCTCGGGAACCACTTATGCTAAGGAGTTGAAATTTGGTGTGGTACTTGTGCTTGGCTACCCTACCAAATGTTCCGAATTTGAAGTTCCTGACTTTATTGGTACTGAAGTTAGAGGAGGGTCGCATGAGTTTGTTCCTGTAAAAAGGGTGTAGTGCCAGAAATTGGCTGGGCACTACCGTGCCCTTTGATATAAGAAGGTTTTTTAATAATACAAATTCTATATGGGGCAATCCACGTCAAGCGGACAACGAAAAAAGTGATGGGTGTTAAAATTCATTCATCTTTGTGTTATTTATACTTCATTTGAATCTAAAAATACATTTAGAAGGATTTTGAATTTTGAGGTCTGGTACTCCAGTTTTGGGCTTGTAAACTTTCGACAAGCAATGAGTAAGGGTTTTTAAGAAAAATGTTGATAAATTAAATGAAGCAATATGAAAATAATTTTAATAGTTGAATATATGGAAAAACAGATGTTCTTTTTATTTTTGAAATCTAAAACGGAAATGGAATTTTTTTATATATATAAAACCGGAAGTTAACATTTCAAATCCAATTTTAGTAAACTTAGCCCATTTTTATATTTTTTTTTAAGTCTCAAAATAAAGCCCACATATTAGAGAAACTACATGCCAAGTTTCAGAGCGGGATATCTATACGTTTAGAACATACATAATTTTTATTGCGTGGACCTCGTGCAAAAAACAGATTTCTTATACCTATAGATAACCGGATATTGGCAATTCAATTTTAATTTTAAGTAGCTTAGACCTTTTGATATTTTTTTTCTTTACTCTTATTGTTCTTTATATAATAAAGATTCCAAATACCAAGTTTGAAGATGAGATCTACATTCATTTAGAAGTTACATATTTTTTAGTGCTAAGGTGGCAACTTCGTGTCATGCGATAAGCCCCTCTTGGTCTAGCTTTCTTGCCTTCTCATAGTATGAAGAGACGCCATCTGTTAGGAGTGTAACTTAAATGCTAGAAAAAGAAAGATATAATATTAGGCCACGTGACAATAATTTGTATTGCCGTTATATTTGTTTGATTTAAGTTCTTGCTCTAAATGAACACAACGTTTAGTTAAGTCGCACTTGAATTTAAGTTTAATAATAAATAATTTATCATGTCTTGGACTCATCAGTCATCAGTTGACTAGTGAGGGCCTTTGTCAATACGCAATTTTTTGTTAAGTTCAGTTCATCATACATACATAGAACTGAACTTAACAAAAAATTGCGTATTGACAAAGGCCCTCACTAGTCAACTGATGAGTCCAAGTGAGATCGCCGGGACGAAACGCCAAATTTTTGTAGGACTAAAGGCCGTTAAAAGCTATTTTGAATCAATAATTCAACAAGTCCAAATAAAATAGTGCTAAGTCTTCTACTTGGCTGATGTATTTCAGTAGATAATATATATAGAATTTGTATTTTTAAAAAAACCTTCTTATATAAACATTGCCACGGCCCCGGGCAAAAAACAAAAACAAAAACTTCCAATTTAATGATTAGGAATTCTAGTCTTGTTGGATATAGTTCACTCTAGATATTCGAACTTAACAAAAAATTGCGTATTGACAAAGGCCATCACTAGTCAACTGATGAGTCCAAGTGAGATCGCCGGGACGAAACGCCAAATTTTTGTAGGACTAAAGGCCGTTAAAAGCTATTTTGAATCAATAATTCAACAAGTCCAAATAAAATAGTGCTAAGTCTTCTACTTGGCTGATGTATTTCAGTAGATAGTATATAAACCTTCTTATATAAACATTGCCACTGCTCCGGACAAAAAAACACAAAAACAAAAACTTCCAATTTAATGATTAGGAATTCTAGTCTTGTTGGATATAGTTCACACTAGATATTCGTCACGAAATCTTTGTATGATGAACCGAACTTAAAAAAAAATTGCGTATTTACAAAGGCCCTCACTAGTCAACTGATGAGTCCAAGTGAGATCGCCGGGACGAAACGCCAAATTTTTGTAGGACTAAAGGCCGTTAAAAGCTATTTTGAATAAAATTTTCAGTCGAACAAATATTTTTTGTGAAAAATGTATTTATTAATTTTCCTGACTGAATTTCATTTTCCGTACCAGCTGATTGCCATTTCGATCAAAATGAAACAAATCGTTCCAATTATTTGCGATCCAGATTTTACTTGTTCCACTGACAGATTAGTGGAAGAAAATAAAATTTGTTTGCATTTCAATCAGGAAAACTTGATTGGCAGCCTACTCACTGACGTAATTTTCCTGTTCGCTTTAAACGCTCATAAGGAAAAAATTCCTTTTTCCATCTGTTTCAACTTTTCATGATGGTTTTTCCTGATCGCTATAATTGGCCCCTAAAATAACAATCGTTCAAACGATTGTATTTGAAATTTCAAGTAGTTACCTATACGAAACTTTTATTGAATCGCCTAGACGACGTCGCGTCGTCCATACTATTAAAGGATCCCCCACACCAACGCGAATCTGTCGCAGCAACGACGAAAGCAATAATAACAACGTGTTGTTTTCATTGACATCCACTTGTTGTTACTATTGTTTTCGTTTTCGCCGCGACAGATTCACGTTGGTGTGGGGATCCTTAATAATTTTGTTTGTTACATGAAGCAAAATAATCGTCTAAACGAAGTCTTCAGACGATCATCGTCTAACGCGATGAGAACCCGTCTCTTTTATTCTTAAATCTACATAATTAAAGTTATTCTATTGAAAGAGTGGCGTAATATAATTTAGCATTAAAAAGTGCATGGAAAATTGTATTTGAAGACTCATAAAATCAAAATACATAACACAAAAATTATATCAAAAACCTTAGTGAAAAGTGATTCTATTTAAAATTGAGTGGTGTCAATTGATTAAGCATTAAAAAATACATAAAACGAACGAACTAGTCTAAGTCACATTTTCAAAATTTTTCAAGAAGAACCTTAGTGCGTAAAATGTTGACTTTCGACATTATGATTATATTCTATTATTTAAATTCTGAAGGAATTACTGCACGTAGGAATATTCAGAATATGTAGAAAATGCACGGAACACAACAAATTTCCTTATGACGTTAAAAAAAAACTCATTTTGAAATTTTGGACTTAGACTAGTTCTGCATTGTAGCGACGATGTATAGATACCATCAAAGACTCTGATTACACGAGTGTTTTTTTCGTTCGTTTCGTCTTTCGTCTTTTTGACAAGCAAGTATCGTCATGATTACATGGTTCCTTTTTTCATTCGTGAAGACTCTTTCGTTATGTTGACAAACAAAAATTTTGCGGTGGATTTATTGGAAAATAAACAGTGGTTATCAATAAAAATGTTTTTTAACCTCTTTTTGTTCATATTTGTAGCCTTTTTAAGTATAAAAACTGTTTTACAACACGAAATTAAAAGTTTATAAGTTCTTAACAAAATACTTTCGTTTTAGAGATAAGTAGTTAAGATATTCCCTAAAAAATCGATGACAAAATTTACCGAACCTAATAATAGATGTTTTCTCCTTTCTTTTCAATTTTGGTGGTCAAATACGTTGAATTCACATCAAAAGGTGTTTTTGGCTTAGGGCCGTTTGTTCAGAGTGGATTAAATCTGGTTCTTATTGAATCGGCTGATTGTCAAATTCGATGATTAACGTTTCAAATTAAAGATTCGAGATTTGAAGATTTACCAGTTGCAATAATCCTTTACCAAAGATGATTAGCTGGGAACAAACTGGCCCTAAGACTAAATCAGTGCCTATGTTCTGTAACTCTCGCATCGATAAAATTGTTCTATAAACGTTGAAAAATGGAACAAAACTCATACTATTTGTTTTATTTTTCATCGTATTTCGACTAATTTGAGCCATCCGAGAGTTTAAGAACGTAGGCACAGATTGGAAACTGTGACAAATTTAATCCAGCCATTAACGAAATATACGACCATAAACCAAAAATAAGGCGAAAGAACAATAAAACCCTATTTCTGTTATGAGAATTTTTAGGCAAAAAACTGAAACCCAGTTGTATTTCAATCAAACATTTTCGAGAAAATAAAAAAAAGGAAATTGTTATTGTGGCAGATACCTCTTATAACCTCAAAAAAAACCTCAAACAATATTTCGATTTTCTCCTCTAAGAAATTCCATTCAAATGATCTGCGCCTTCAATCTGTAGCTCGCATCGATAAAATAAGTGTAGAAACGATTGAAATTAAAACAAATCATATGAGTTTTGTTCCATTTTTTTTAAGATTTCTCGACCAATTTTATCGATGCTAGAGTACAGAACGTAGGCACAGACGTAGAAATCAATGGTCCGTAAGGCAAAACCACTTTATTATTATTATATTTATATTCCTTTTCCATGAAATAATCGATTTCTTTGTCAAATTTCCTTTGAATCCATCCAGTCATTATAGTCAATCCAAAATAATATAGTTTCACAACTATAATATCAAAAAGAATATGTTTTTTTTTTTGAGAAAGAACATATAGACAATCGACGTTTTTGTGAAGTATTCATTCCTTGCATTCGATTTACAAAAACTATTTTATTTGCATTTTTTTAAATTTTTTTTTAATTAATTTATTTTATTTTAAAATCGATACCTGAATATCGACCCTTTTTTCTCTTAACTACGATTTTTGCTGACATCTGCTCACCGCTCATCTCTATTCGATTGTCAAACCATAAACGTCAATTTTCAACCAGAAAAAGTCTTCAAATTTTCATTCCTGCTTTTGACGCTGATTACATGAAGACTTTTTTCGGTTGTTTCGTCTTTTTGACAGATTGGGTGAGGTGTGTAGAAATGTAGAGGGAATGATTCTATAATTTGAAACGTAAATCATCGAATTTGATAATCAGCCGATTCAAGCAGAACCTTTATTACAAATTTAATCCACTCTGAACAAACGGCCCTAAGTCAAAAACGCATTTTGATGTGAATTCAACGTATTTGACTACCAAAATTAAAAAGAAAGAAGAAAACATCGATTTTTCTTGTTCGATAAATTTTGTTATCGATTTTTCACGGAATATTTTAACTGCTCATCTCTAAATCATCTCTAAAAAGAAAGCATTTTGCGAAGAACTTATAATCTTTTAATTTCGTGTTGTAAAACAGTTTTTAACTTAAAAAAGCTACACATATGAACAAAAAGTGATTAAAAAACATTTTTATTTATAACCACTGTTTATTTTCAAATAAATCCACCGCAAAATTTTTGTTTGTCAAAATAACTAAAGAGTCTTCACGAATGAAAAAAAGAACCATGTAATCACGACGATACGTGTCTGTCAAAAAGACGAAAGGCGAAACGAACGAAAAAAGACTCGTGTAATCAGCGTCTTTGTTACTTCATTCCGCTTACATTTCTACACCCCTCACTCAAGCTGTCAAAAAAGACGAAATGAACGAAAAAGCGTCAGAATGTATGGAATATACCGAAATTTTGGATTAAGGTAAAAAGTCCATTTCTTCCCTAGACTACTCTATTCATTTCAACGAACATTTTTTAACAATATATTCACTTATTTTATTAAAATATTTCATTTTTGTAAAAAAAAAAAAAAAACAAAAACTTCTACCAAGATAAAACAAAAAGTAAACAACAGCCATTTTGTATTTTTTTTTGTTGTTCTTTGTCTTTTAGATTGGCTTCTGACAGAAAACAAAACTTACCAGTTTCTGCCTGAAGAAATTTCTCTGGTAAAAACTGGCAAAAAGGGGAAATTATTTTCTCTCTCATGAGCACTCTCTTCTGCCAGAAACTACCCAAAATTTGGGTACGGGAACAACTTCGGACAAAAGTTTCTGGTGCGTAAGAGAACGGACCTATTTTCTTTTCACACCGAGATCTAAGATGTTTACATATCAAAATCGCACTAACAAAATTAAATTAAAATTTCAACAGAAATATTTCTCTCCAACGAATAATGTAATCGGTTCGTGCATTCGATAACCCAGTATTTTTTTTTTCGAGACAATAGCCGCGTTTTATTATCTACGGATCTGGATGAGGATCATCCCATGAAAATTAAACAATACGGATCCTACTGACAACAGTGTTGTATGCTCATCTCTTTTTTTCTTATTTTTGTTTATTTTTCATGTTGATACTGTCGTTTTTCTTTACACTAAAGTTTGTACTCCCTACCGACTGAGGAGCCGTCTACCAGCCAGCATAAGAACTTATTTTTGGATCTTTAAAATAGATCCAGATACAGAGCAGGATCCAAAGTTGATGTTGTATTACGTGTCACAAACTTCGTGTGAGATTCTTACAAATACTTTTTATTATTTTTTTGGAAAGAGTACGATAACTCAGGCGCCAAGAAATTATAGCGGTTTTTTGTAGAAAAGTTCAATACAATCATTTTTTACTACAGGGGGGCGGGCTATCTCCCTCCATTTGGGAGGGAGGGCAATTTTATAAAAAAAAGTACTAAACATACAAAAAATATTAAAAAATAACGGTAACACTTACAATTAATTATTATGCCTTTATTTAAAGCCAATACCTTTCTATTATCTAATTTTTAAATCAAGTGAAATCTATGCATAGTTTTTAAAAAAAAAACGGGTTTTGAACTTATAATTTGGGAAAAAAAACTTAAAAAAGTTTAAAGTGTCATTTTTCAAAACTGTAAAAATTATGTATGCTATTTTTTTTTGAAATTCGTTGCTATAATTAATTGTTAATCAAAAAAATGAAAACTAGATGATTTTATGTCTTTTATTTCTTGAGAAAAGTTAAAATTACTAAAACTACTTTTTTATGAGATTTTTTGCTTGCCTGCTTACATAAATTCAGTGCTAGCACCCAGCATTACGGCGTATAAACAGTGAGGTATGTATTGGGGGCATGCTGCCCACTGCAACCCCCTGCTTGGGCACACTATAGGATTTGGGGTAGTTGCGAGGTTGGGTGTATGCAAAGTTCCAATTTATCCTATATATCCAATGTCAACAGCTGTTTTCTAATTAATATACATACACGTGGCCTAAAGTTCCATATTTAAAATTTTCAGATATGAAAATGTAATGCACAGGGCTCGGATGTGCTAAAAAAAACAGAAAATATGCGCATAAAATATGCACTAAAAGTAAGAAAATATTCGCTTACAAAATAAAAATATGCTCTATAAAAGTGAATAAGAAGTAAAGAAACAACATTGAAAATTAAAAAATTTTATTCAACAAAAAGTAAAACTTATTTAAATAAGTAAACATAAATAAACATAAACTATGTACTCTTCTCTGAACTGAAAAAAAATAAAAAATAGTTTTCAAAATCTGATTTGAATTAGGAACTATAATTTTCCAAATTACTGGAATAAGGGTTTGTTTCACAATGTCTGAGTAAAGTTCTAATTAGTTATCCGACATTTAATTTATCCTAAAATTAAATCCTCCCATTAAAAAACTTTGCGTTTCACAATGTTCAATTAGCTATTCCTTCGTTATTCCAGTTTTCCAGACAAATTAAATTCGACTGATGTCAAATATTAAAGAAAAATTATTTATTAAATCAAAAAGTTAATTCTGCAGTGTCGGTCGTCTTATTGTACGTCTTAAAAGTGTCGAGAGGATTGATTCCAACAGCTCTGGATAATAACAAATAAGTGCGTTGAAGCGAAGTGTGTTGAATCGAAGTGTGCGTGATCAGTGACAGATTTGAATGTTTTAATTGGCAGTTTAATTTGCTAATCGGCACTTCATCTGGCCAGTAAAATACTTAGAACTTTAATTGCCAATTAGTTGTATTCAGACATTGTGAAACGTAAATGAGGTTGTTAATTGTTGAATAAGTTCCATGTAGCTTAATTGGAACTTTAATCAGACTTTGTGAAACAAACCCTAAGTCTTGTAAGCAAATACTATAAAATTTTTTTTTAATTTTTTCAAAAACAAAACTTTGTCTGTTAGTTCTGAAAAAACTCTTATACATAGAAAATGACCGTTCGACGGATGTAAGTGGAGCGTTTTCGAAGGAGAGAATTTTACTAATTGAATAGTTCTTCATGATCTCTTATTCGTGGCAAATAAAATTGTATTAAACGTTTACCGTTTTCTCATTCCAATTTGCAATCAGAGCTGTTGAAGTACTGCAATTGCAGTATTTGTACTGCAGTTGCAGTATTTGTATTGCTATTTGATACTCCGTACTGCCGTACTGCAAACACGGCCAATGTACTGCTTTTTTCATTTTCCATACAAAATCTTCAAACCATAAATTTTCATTATTGCTGTACTGCTCTCTAAACGCACCCAAAAATTTTCTACGAACATACCCTTCAAATTGAAAAACGACAAGCCATCAGCCCATTTCTATTGCAAAAAAAGCTTGCTCAGACAAAGTAGCAACAGATGGCACTGAAAATAGTTACCTCTCTTTGCCGCGTGTCCTATCTTAGCGCTCATGTCACTAGGGAGAGGTGGAACCATTTTCATTTCGGAATTTGTATGGAAATGTCGCTCGACTAGCAGTCCATATATAATAGGTCAATGCATCAGCCAAACCAAAACCGGAACACAAAATTTTAAAATTGTCCTTTACAAGATGGTTGTATCTTGAAGGCGTTGTCGCAGCAATGGGTGCCTCTTCAATACTTTTTTCTTATTACTGGGTTTAAAGCTGATTCTGGTCTCGCGGAATCTTTTAATATTGAACAAAATGCTATAAGTAAATTTAACTTTCTAACGATTAACTAACGAAGTAAATACAGAGTTCCAAGCTGAAAGCCCCAGAATCCATACGTTGATGACCACAGCTAAGGGATTTTACAAAATTATTTTATCAAATTTTATCAAACAGAGCCTTTTGAAATCGATTTAAATGATGATCATCTTCATTTGCGTATTGAAAATCAGAAAACATATCAGTTTCACAAACTGTTGAAATAAAATCAAATATTTGTTAAAATAAAAAAATATTTGACTTTAACGATAAAACTCTAATAAAAATCGTATCGAAGTCAAAAAAACAACCTAAAAAAGCTTTAAAAATGTGCTTGAAAATAATTTGCGGGAAAACCGTTATCCACACAGAAAAAAGTTGTTTGGTAGATACAAATTTCTAACTGTTCTTATTCAAATAAAAAAAAATTTCAAAAATCGGTTGTAGTTTGGCAAATTTTGAGCCAGTAAAAGGAATAAATAATAAATATCATAAAAACCGTTATAAGTCGAAAACGAAGCGAAAATGAGAAAATTACATCTTAAGTTTTTCGACTTGAAATGACCTCAGGGACTCATGGTTTTCTTCTGAGGCGGTGATTTCGGGACACCCTGTCTAATGCAACTGTAACGCTTAATGAATTGCTGAACTTTACTAACAAAGATGAACCTATAACATCAACATTAATCATCAAAATGAAATCACCGTGAATACCAAAAAAAAAGAATCTCGTAAAAAGTAGTTTCAGTACTTTTCAATTTTCTCAAAAACTAGAAGACATAAAACCATACGGTTTTCTATATTCGATTCAGAATTGATATAAGCATTGATCACAAAAAGCCAATTCAGCACTTCACTTCACAATTTTGAAAAAATGGGTCCAAATTTTTTTTTTCATTTTTTGTAGCAAAATTTTGAGTTTGCATGCAAATTTTTCAAAAACTGTACACATAAATAATTTAATTTAAATTCAGGATTAAAGAATAGATTTCTCGCATATTATATATTACTTCATTGTATGTTTTGTCGTTGTTTTTTAAACCTTTTTTTTTTCATTTTTTTGTCAAAATTTTGAGTTTGCACTTTGGACAAACATAATTTAATTTAAATTTAGGAATATTTTTTTATTTTTATTGACTAAATATTCATTCATATATACATATATTCTTTAAAGAAGTATGTTATAGTCTAAATGGTGTGGCATTATTCCGTCTACCAGATTGACATTTATTGGTTTAGCTTTTATTTTCTTACATGGTGAAAGTATATCTTCGAGTTAAATATCAACAAAATACATAGTTAAATTTTTCAAAGTTACCTTCAATTATACGAGTTCTGTAGCGCAATGAATTAACGATGAATTTGTAAAGCAGATCCTACCCACGATCACCATTCAAAATATTCAATGCAGCCTCCATCTCCAAAATGTTTGCTGCAAAGTAAATCCTTTTTAGCTCACAAAAAATTGGGCATCATTTCGCGATGAAATGGTAAATATCTTCCTTTTCTTTTATATTTCAGAGGTTACATTCAATAGGACGGTCAGGTAGATCATATATGTGGTATGAAATTTAGTCGTAAGCTCGCCTCGTATTTCAAAGAGTACACTTATTTTTTTAATGGAATTTGCGTTCACGAAATAAGTCTTTTCTTAAAGATTATACTTGAGTTTGTTATTGTACATGCGATGTTGTGATGACTGAGCTTTATTAACAAATGAGTCGAAGACCTGTCTTCTCAATCATTTTGCAGAATGAAGCTTGCTCGAAGTTCTCAAAATTTGTAATCAATCCACCATTTCTTGACAATAACTTTTTTTTGCAAACAAGAGTAAGATTTTTGCAGTCTTCGCTCATCCATCTCCATAACTTTATTTCAATAGTCTAAGTACAATGTAAGTGTTTCCAGAAAGAGTGGTGACACTCCTGTCTCCAAGTGAATAATGTAATTGGGTGTGCTATTTGGAAGTTTGAAAACTCTTTTGATGCAGTATCGATGAAAAATTTCAACTGAATGAAATAAATTTAGGAATAAAAAACAGATTTCTGGCTTTCAAAACCTGTATAGTGTATAGTAATTCATTGTTAGTGTTGCCGTTTTTTTTTAATATCATTTTTTTCATTTTAAGTAAGTTTTTCTAAAACTGCCCCTACCTTCTAAACGGGGAGAGGTAGACCCCCTCTTATAATAAAAAAATGCTTGTTTTTGACCCTCCAAGCAAGGAAAAAAGCAAAAATCATATAAGAAAGTAGTTTTCGTAATTTTAAATTTTCTCAAAAACTAGAAGACATAAAACAATTAGGTGTTTTGTGTTCGATTCAGAGTTGATATTAGCATTGACTACAAAAGCCAATTAAGCACTTCATTTCACCATTTTGAAGATGGGTCTAAACTTTTTTTTTTCATTTTTTGTATCAAAATTTTGAGTTTGCATGCGAATGTTTCAAAAAACTATTGACATAAATAATTTAATTTAAATTTAGTATTAAAGAACAGATTTATGGCTTTCAAAACGGTATATTACTTCATTGTAAGTGTTACCGTTGTTTTTTAATATTTTTTTCATTTTAAGTCATTTTTTTCTAAAACTGCCCCTACCTCCTGAACGGGGAGAGATAAACCCCCCCTCCTATAGTAAAAAATGCTTGTTTTTGACCCAGAGTTATCGTACTCCCTTTTTTATATTTTTTGACTAATCTAGGTATGTGATCACTGAATTCATTATTTGGTGGTTGCGGCACTTAGCAACATACTATTTTCTTAAGGGGTATGGTATGTTTCGCAAGAATTGTATGGCAAACTAACGTTTCGCGGGGGTTCATTTCGACGCTTTTTGTTCCGCATTTTGTTTGTTTAGCATTTTGTTATTTCGCATTTTACGTTTTGCAAGTCACGTTTCGTTTTTTAAATGATTTGACAAATTATCATTTCGCATTTTTCATTTTGCAATTTTCATTTAGTTTTTAGTTCGATTGGATTTTTGAATTTCCGCAATTTTTTATTTGGAATTTTGTTGTTTTGCTTTTTTTATTTAGCAATTTATATTTCGCTTTTTTTTTATTTGGCATTTTATTGTTTCGCTTTTTTTTATTTGACATTCAATTATTTTGCAATTTTTTGGCATGCATAAACAGTGCGAGGTATGTATGTATGTATGCAACCCCCCTGCTTAGGCACACTATAGGATTTGGGGTAAGTACGAGGTATAGTTAAAGTGTTGGACAAAAACATTTGGTTTTATTTCGTTTTCGAAAGGAAATAATGCTAAATTTGAGATTTGGTCTTCTTTCATTGGGCCTTATCCACGTTACCGAAAAATACTCAAAAATGAACGATTTTCCATATAAAAAAATTACTTCTCAAAAAAACATTAATATTAATTATCAAAACAACTAAACGGTGAAATGATCTATCAGCGAAATAATAAAACGGCGAAGCGATATTTTGCGAAATAATGAAACGGCGAAACGTTATTTCGCGAAAAAAAAAATTGGCCAAATATCAAACAACGTAACTAAAAAAACGAAACAACAAATTGCTAAATGATTCTCGCGAAATGATTGAAAATATTTTTGAAAAAAAGCGAAATAAAAAAACGCCGAATTTTTATTGCGTATAATGATTGAAAAACGTAATGAATACAAAACCAAACGTAAATTGCCAATTGTGGATTGAGAATTAAACGAAATATTGAACGACTAAAGCGAAACAAAGAAATGCCAAATGAAATTTTCCAAACAATGGTGACCCTTTTTTAAGGGTGACCAAAAAGGTAGGGGCGGTAAAAAAAAATGTCGAGGGCGACAAATTATGTAAAAATTGCTCTGATTTAGAGTACACATTTGTGAGGGGTATGGTATGTTTCGCAAGAATTGTCTGGCAAAATAACGTTTCGCGGGGGTTCATTTCGCCGTTTTTCGTTCCGTATTTTGTTTGTTTAGCATTTTGTTATTTCGCATTTTACGTTTTGCAAATCACGTTTCGTTTTTTAAATGATTTGACAAATTATCATTTCGCTTTTTTCATTTCGCAATTTTCATTTAGTTTTTAGGGGGATGCAGACCCCTGCAACCCCCCCCCCCCCCCCGGCTTGGGCACACTTTAGGATTTGGGGTAGGTAGGGTGTAGTTAAAGTGTTGGACAAAAACATTTGGTTTTATTTCCAAGTCAAATTTGGCCTTATTATGTTTTAGAAATGAAATAAATCCAACTTGGCCTTATTTCCATTTTCAAAACGAAATAAGGCCAAATTTGAGATTTGGTCTTCTTTCGTTGGGCCTTATTCCACGTCACCGAAAAATACTCAAAAATTAACAATTTTGCATATAAAAAAATTACTTCTCAAAAAAAAATTAATATTAATTATCAAAACAACTAAACGGAGAAATGATCTATCAGCGAAATTATGAAACGGCGAAGCGATATTTTGCGAAATAATTAAACGGCGAAACGTTATTTCGCGAAAAAAACAATTGGCCAAATATCAAACAACGTAACAAAAAAAAACTAAACAACAACAACAATTGCTAAATGGTTTTTGCGAAATGATTGAAAATATTTTTGAAAAAAAGCGAAATAAAAAAACGCCGAATGTTAATTGCGTAATGATTGAAAAACGTAATGAATAAAAAACCAAACGTAAATTGCCAATTATGGATTGCGAATTAAACGAAATATTTAACAACCAAAGCGAAACAAAGAAATGCCAAATGAATTTTGCCAAACAATGGTGACCCATTTGTGAGAAATTCGATCTATGAAGAACGAAGTTGAGTTTAAAAATTTTAACTCTAACCGCCATATTATTCACTTGATACATCCAGATTAAAACTTAAATCCAGATGTAAATCATACAAATTTTTTGAAATTTAAGATTTTGTACTTTGTATAGTTATATACTTTATGTTTATGTTTTATATCAAGTTGTAATTTTATAAAACGTTTTTATTTGTATTGAAAATAAAATCACTTCATTTCAAACTCTTATAATATCAGGTTATGGGCCTTATCACACAAAAATAATTAGGAAAATTTGTATTATTATTATTATGTCTGAAATGAAGCAGAATATTGAAAAGCTCAGAGGAAGCGAAAATTTCGAAGACTGGAAATTTTCAGTTGAAGTATATCTCCAAATGAAAGGACTTTGGAAGGCTGTTTCTGATGTTGAAACTGATGCAACGAAGCTTCTAAATGCGAAATCTGAGCTAATATTGCTTGTAGAGCGATCTATCTACCCCCATATAAGACAATGTAGTAGCGCGAGGGAAATTTGGGATTCTCTTCAAAGAATTTTTCCAGATTCTGGACTTGTCCGAAGAGTCGGTCTAATTCAAAAGTTTTGTTCTACAAAACTTAACGACTTTTCAACTGTAGATGAGTATGTGAACGATTTATTAAATAATCATACAAGCTCAGGTCTGTAGGTCTTAATGTAGATGAAGAATGGACTGGTTCAATGCTTCTAGCTGGACTCCCCGACAACTACAAGCCAATGATGGGTATCCAAAGTTCTGGCATTCGAATCACTGGAGATTCAATTAAAATGAAGTTGCTGCAAGACGTCAAAACAGATAGTACTATTGACACCGCATTTGTTGGTAAGAATTCGAAAAGCCTAAGCAAGAAACAATTCAAGGGCCCCAAATGCTACAACTGTAACGAATTCGGTCATATCGCTGCAAAAAGTTCGGAAAAAATTAAAAGCTACCAAGAAAAGAAAAAGAGTGCAATGTTTGGCTCTTTCTCAGTCAAGACCCTTGGAAAAGATGAATGGTACTTCGATTCTGGAGCATCAGCTCATATGTGCTCAAACAGCGCATATCTCTCAAGCCCGATAACACCTCTAGAATCTGAGGTAATTGTCGCCAATAACTCTAAAATGAAAGTTAAAGGTATTGAAAAAGTCGACATGAAGGTTTCTTTAGGTAAATCAAGAGAAAATGAAGTAGAATTTCTCGACGTTCTCCATGTACCAGATTTATGTACAAACCTCCTGTCTGTGTCGAAAATTGTACAAAAAGGTTGCACAATGTTTCTTAACAAGAAAGGATGTCTGGTGAAAGACAAGAAAGGTGATGTTATTGCGACTTGGTTAATGATATGTTCCGCCTCAACAGAGCGCCGCTTCAATGTGCATACACTACAAAAAATGAAGAAAAAAATCTTGAACTCTTGCACAAGCGAATGGGACATCCAAGTAGTGAGTTAACAAAACTGATGATCTCTGAAACTGTTTCACCTGATTCTAGTATTACTAGTCTCAAATGTATCAAAGGAAAAATGGCACGCCGGCCATTTAAAGTAACCGGTAATATATAAAAGCATTAAGAAGCGACAATGGAAAGAATACTGCAATTCTAAGATGAAGAAAATTCTATTGACCGCAGGCATCCAACATCAGACGACTGTTCCATATTCACCACAGCAAAATGGTTTGGCAGAACGAATGAATAGGACTGTAATCGAAAAGGCACGTTTTCTTCTCATTGGTGCTGGACTGGAAAAAAGATTTTGGGCTGAAGCTGCGAATACGGCAGTTTATTTAATAAATCGTACACCATACAAAGGTTTGCAAAACTAATCGCCAGAAGAAGCTTGGTCTGGAAAAAGGACGAACCTAGGACACCTAAGAATCTTTGGATGCCAAGCTGTCATTCACATTCCAAAAGAAAAACGAAATAAACTGGATGCTAAGGGAAAAGAAGTCGTCTTCATTGGATACTGCACCCACTCAAAATCGTATCGTTTCTTCGATATGAAAAGGAAGAAAGTAGTTATAAGTCGTGATGCAGTCTTCATCGAGGACAGTTTTCAAAAAGATACCAATGTAAATGAAATTTCGTACTATGAAATCTTTCCAGGATGTGATTCAGTGGGGGAAGAACAAGAAGATTCAACACGTCCGTTAGAGGATGAACAAATACCGACGGCAGTAAATGACGAACCCGATGCAGAATATTACTCAGATGCTCAGGATAATTTCGCTATTGATGAATCTTTTGAAGGAACCACATCTCCACAAGAGCTAAGACGTTCAACCAGAATAAGGAATCCACCTGTAAGAGACGGTTATATTTCCTATATTGCTACCAACATAGATGAAGATCCGAAAACTGTAGCCGACGCACTGAAAAGTACGAATTATTCTCGTTTGAAAGAAGCAATGAATGAAGAGTACGCCGCTTTAATCAAAAACGATACTTGGGAGTTATTACCATTACCAAAAGGAAAGAAACCCATTAACTGCAAGTGGACATTCAAGACAAAAAGAGATACAGATGGAAGTGTTAAGAAATACAAGGCAAGGCTTGTGATCAAAGGTTATTCGCAACGTCAAGGAATCGATTACCAAGAAACATTCTCTCCAGTCGTAAGGTACAAATCGATAAGGTTACTGTTAAGTAAGTACGTTATAACTTGGACATTGATCAAATGGACTGGTTGTGACTGCGTTCTTGCAAAGAGAGCTTGAAGAAGAGATCTACATGAAACCACCTGAAGGATATGATGACGTAGAAGGAAAGGTATGTAAACTTAAGAAATCATTGTACGGTCTCAAACAAGCTAGTAGAGTTTGGAATAAGAAACTAGATTCAACTCTAAAACAAATTGGACTTTCACAATCAAAAACGGACCCAAGCATTTACTACGAGACAAATAGCGAAGACAAAACTTTTGTGGCTATTTACGTAGACGATATACTGCTCTTCACCAGCAATAAGGAAAAGAAAAAACGGATCAAGAAAAACCTGGCTAAATCATTCGAGATGAAAGATTTTGGAGAAGCTAAGTTTGTACTTGGAATGCAAATAATCCGCGACCGAGAAAAGGGAAAGTTATGGATAGATCAAGAACCATACATGGAGACTATGCTTAAGCGTTTCAATATGGAGGATTGCAACTCAGTATCTACACCCTTGGATATCAACCAAAAGCTATTAAAAGAAATGAGCCCAAAAACCAAAGATGAGATTGAGTACATGACAGATGTTCCGTATCAGAAAGCAATTGGGAGCATATTATACGCTGCACAAGTAAGTCGCCCTGATCTATCTTTTGCAGCGGGAGCATTATCAAGATTCCATAAAAACCCTTCGAAGTCTCATTGGGTAGCAGTTAAACGAATTTTCCGTTATATAAAGGGACCAAAAACCTATAAATTAGAATTCACTCGTGACGATAAAGGAAATCTAGAAGGATTTTCAGATGCAGACTGGGCCAGCGATGCAGATGATAGAAAATCTACAACTGGTTACATCTTTAAATACCAAGGAGGACCTATATCGTGGAATGCAAAGAGGCAACCGACAGTAGCTCTTTCTACTACAGAAGCGGAGTATTTGGCCTTGGCTTCAACATCTCAAGTAGCACTATGGCTTCAATCTCTACTTAAAGAACTAACTAACTGGAACAAGGAATTAACATTGCGATGTGACAAGAGCGCAATAAACCTTTCACAAAACAAAATGTACCATGCCCGCTCCAAGCATATCGACATCCGACATCATTTTATGCGAAATCATATAGATGAAAACAAGTTGAAAATCGAATATTTGAAAACGGAAGACATGCTTGCAGACGTTATGACTAAAGGACTTCAAACATCAAAAAATAATCACTGCTGCAATCTTATTGGTATAAAAGTAGCAAAATATAGTGGGGGTGTTGAAATTTAAGATTTTGTACTTTGTATAGTTATATACTTTATGTTTATGTTTTATATCAAGTTGTAATTTTATAAAATGTTTTTATTTGTATTGAAAATAAAATCACTTCATTTCAAATTCTTATAATATCAAAATTCAATGTAAATGCATACATCGAAATTTATATTTTAATCTGGATGTATCGAGTGAATAATATGGGCGTAAGATGGTACCGATGGCTTCTGAAGAGGTCGTTCTTTCAATGTTTTGCAAATATATTGTTTCATCTATTTTAGCAATCAAATCAGCGAATATACTTATCAAATCATTAATATTATTCTCACTCAAAGAGAATAAGGTATTGGTGCCAAATTCGACTCAACTGGTGTTGCGTTTGGCAATTAGTAGTTCAACTTTGTACTCGAAACTCGTTTCATTCCGCACTCCTCAGCTCACCAACAAACTTCGATTTCCGTAGGTTAAATTGCTCTAGTGTGCGATGGCCCATTGTTTGTAATCGTCAATTCATTTAAGAAATAGGTATATATTATCATATTTTCTTAAAACGATAAAATATTTCATGAAACACCAAAAAATCTTTGAAGTTGACACTTCGGTTGTCTTTTTTATAAAGCAAAAAATCTAATTTTTTGGGCCGTAATTAAGAATTCAGCTCTGGTAAATCTGGGCAAACAATTCTGTATTATCCTGCTTTTAAGATTATGTTTTTCTAAGTTGGTAACATCTTACATTTGATTTATTTTACAATGAACAATATTACTTCATAAAGTTTACTCGACACTTCAGTGCTAATATTTCTAGAAAATCTCCAATTCAAATATTACAATTATACTTTGTTTTTCAGTTTCTCCAGTATACTACTATCTCTACAAAAGGACGGCATTGCGAATGAGTGATCCTCGGTTTCACGAAAACATGGATTGGATTGCAGAACAATTATCCATTAAATAAATGAAGAGTACCTACTTACATTTTCAACTTAAAAATTTACTCAAATTAAATAAATGTGTGAAGTTACAGAAAAATGTTAAGATATAATTAGAAACAAATTTAATGTATATAAACTCATATTTTGTTTTATTTTTCGCTTTTCACACTGTTTTTACAGTAAATAAAATCAAAATTGTATTTCAGAGAAACTATTACACGCTATAAAAATAACATTTGTTGTGCCCGATCATATAAAAAGTCGATGAACTCCTGTTTGTTAAATATTTTAACTTTAGCACTTTATTAAAAGCCATATTATTCAATCACTTTAATCTGGTTTAAGAATTACATTTGAGTTAGAATTGAACATTTGAACACAAAAAATTAACTCAAGTGCAGAATAGGCGTGTTTTTTTTTGCGGACCGGGGGAATAGGAGGTCGGTGCTAGACAACTTACATACATTTCACGTAAAACAGACAGTGAAAAAAGTGGTGGGTCTTGAAATTAGTATATCTTTGTGTTATGTATTTATACTTCTTGTTGAAATACTGTAATTAATTTACCTGTTCTATAATTAATTTAAGTATTCTTATCAATAAGTTTTCTTATCAAATTATTATTAAAATTTATTTAACTTACTTCATTAAATTTATTCAAACTGTTCACATCTAAATTTGTTTGGACTTTTATTTAAACTGGAATATACCTAGCTCTACTACAGGTTATGGGCCCAGAATAGATACAAATTTGTGAATAGTTTCTGAAACAATAAATTTAATTTCGTTGGTACTCTGGTTGTGAATACGTGCAATGGCAAGCGAAAAGAATTTTCTAGCATCGATTGAACGACTGAAGGGTCGTGAAAACTATGCAACATGGAAGTTTGCGATGCAAACATACTTGGAGTATAACGACAATTGGAATGCGGTTCTTGGAACGGAAGAAAATGTTAATAAAATATCGAAGGCTAGAGCAGCGATTATTTTGAGCATTGATCCAAGCAGTTATGTCCATGTCCAGGATACTCTTACAGCTAGAGAAGTATGGATAAAATTGCAATCAACATTTGAAGACAAAGGTCGTGCACGCAGAATCACATTGGTCAGACAATTGACAGGCACTAAACTCGAAAATTGCAACTCAATGGATACATATGTTTCAACAATCATTACGGCGGCTCAGCGTTTGAATTCTATAGGATTCAAAGTTGACGATGAATGGTTGGCAATTTTTTTGATGTGCGGTCTATCGGATCAGTTTCAACCAATGGCTTTGGACAATACCGATACAAAACTGACAAGTGATGCAATCAAAACAAAATTATTGCAAGAGGTTCCAACAGTGAGTGGCGAAGGTGCTTTTTTCAGTGGAAACAGCGGAAATAAAAAGGGTCAGCAGAAGAAAAAGGGGATACGTTGCTATAGCTGTAACAAAATTGGTCACAAATCTCCTGATTGTCCGATGAAGAAGTCAATAAAGGTTAATAATAAAAATAAGCCTGGTGCATCTTTCAGTGCTGTATTTTTGACGGGAAATTTCAACAGAGGTGATTGGTATATTGATTCCGGCGCAACGCAACATCTTACCATGAATCAGAATTGGATTTTCAATGCAAAGAAGGCAGGAATAGCTGATATTACTGTTGGCAATAATACAAAAATGAAGGTTGAGAGTTGTGGTTCAGTGAAGCTATTAGCTAACGTCAGCGGAAATCAAAATACGATAGAAATTAAAAACGTTTTGTGCATACCGGATTTAACAGCTAATCTATTGTCTGTAAGTCAAATGACAAAACGTGGACACACTGTCGAATTCTATACCGATCGATGTGAAATTCGGGACCATCAGAAAAGAATTTTGGCAACAGCTTCGATGGTCGATGGTTTATACAGGCTCAATGATTTGAAACAATGTGGATACATTGCAGTAGCTTCAGCTGAAAATTCTGAGACTTGGCATCGGCGATTAGGTCATTTAAATTATCAAAACCTGAAGAAGATGAAAGATGGTGTAGTTAAGGTATTTCATTTCTTGAAGACAGTGGGGCCCATATTTGTGTTACTTGCTTAAAAGGAAAGCAGTCAAGGCAACCATTCAACAAACATGGATCAAGAGCACAAGAACTTTTGGAAGTTATACATGCTGTCTTAGCAGGACCGATGGAAAATATTTCAATAGGTGGAGCCAGATATGCATTTGTTCTAGTGGATGATTTTAGCAGAAAAACTTTTACCTATTTTCTAAAATCAAAGGACGAAACTTTTTCCAAGTTCTGTGAATTTAAATGTTTAGTAGAGAAACAAACCGGAAAACATATCAAGAAATTCAGATCAGATAACGGAAATGAATTCTGCAATCAAAGATTCGAAAAGTTGTTCAAGTCATGTGGTATAGAAAGGCAAACGTCAACGCCTTATACACCACAGCAGAACGGTCTTACTGAGCGTACCATTCGGACATTGACCGAGCGTGCAAGGTGCATGCTTCAAGATGCGGATCTTCCAAAAAAGTTTAGAAGCTATGTCAACGGCAGCTTATTTGAAAAATCGGTCCACATCTCGTGTTTTGAATGACAAAACTCCCATTGAAATTTGGACTGGATCGAAACCGAATTTAAGTTATTTGGGAATTTTCGGATCGCATGCAATGGTACATGTTCCTGATGTGAAACGCCAAAAATTTGACGCAAAATCACATGCGCTGATATTTATTGGATACTGTGAAGGAACTAAAGGATATCGAGTGTATGATCCAACTACCAACCGCGCAATAAATAGCCGAGATGTCATCTTTTTGGAAAAAGGTACATTTTCTGATTCTTCTAATGAAAAATTTGTTTTATACGATAGTTCTGATACTGATGAAGAAACTTCAGCGAGTAAGGATAATCAGGATATGGAAAGTTCTCAGATGACGCAAGTTAATACGAGAAGTGATGATTTGATGAAACCATTTGGAACTACTAATGATAGCGTTCAGGAAGCTGATGCTATAACCGTTAATCCTCAACCAGACAGTGATGAAGAAATCGAAGCACTTACATTACGAAGGTCATCTATAGTGCGTAAAAAGAGACATATTCCTGACTGTATAACATATATGGCGAGCGGCAATATTGAGGAACCCTCAACAGTTGAAGAGGCTATGAGCAGTTCAAATTGTGAGGATTGGAAGTATGCAATGAGCGAAGAATACCGTTCTTTATTGGACAATTGTACTTGGGAACTGGTGGATTTGCCAATCGACAGAAAATCCATAAATTCGAAATGGGTGTTTAAGGTCAAAACCGATTCAAATGGGGTAGTTGTCCGTTACAAGGCAAGGCTGGTGGCCAAAGGGTGCAGTCAACGACCTGGAATCGATTATGAAGAAACGTTTTCACCAGTGGTTAGATATTCATCGATAAGGCTTCTCATCGCTCTTGCTTCCAAATTTAATCTTGAAATCGATCAGATGGATGCGATTACAGCCTTTTTACAAGGAGATGTTAAAGAAAAAGTTTACATGAAGCAGACAGACGTTTTCAATGATGGCAGTGGGTGAGTCTGTTTGTTGAAAAAGGCTATATACGGGCTAAAGCAAGCTAGTCGTCAATGGAATACAAAACTAAACGACGTCATGGTCAAATCTGGATATAAACGTTGTAAAACAGATGCTTGCATTTATTTTCGACGTGAGAAGAAGACTATGATCTTTGTTGCTGTCTATGTAGACGATTTGCTTATTTTTTCAAATAACAATGCTTGGAAAAATCAGTTAAAAGCAAATCTCAAGAAAAATTTCAGCATGAAAGATCTTGGTCAAGCAGGGAGTTGTATAGGAATGCGAATCACGAGGGATTATAAAACTGGAACGATCTCATTGGACCAGAAGAAATATACAGAGCAAATACTTGAACAGTTTGGTATGTCCGATTGTCATCCAATTGATTCCCCATTTGATCCAAACAGCAAATTGACCAAGGACATGTCAGCGAAGACTGAAGATGAAATTAAGGATATGGAAAATGTACCATATCAAGAAGCCATTGGTAGTACTTTATATTTGTCGCAATGTACACGACCTGATCTTACATATGCGATTCGAAATTTGAGTAGATTCAATCAAGAACCTGGAAGAGCTCATTGGAAGGCAGTAAAAAGAATATTCCGATATTTGAAGAAAACGAAGGATTACAGACTGACATTCAAATCACTTGATAACGAAACTTCGAAGCTTCATGGTTATTGCGATGCTGATTGGGCTTCGGATCCGGATGACAGAAAATCCTGCACAGGATATATTTTTAAGTTTGAAAACTGTGCAATTTCATGGGCCAGTAAGAAACAGCCAACGGTTGCACTTTCCAGTGCTGAAGCTGAATATATGGCTCTTTCGGCAGCTACTCAGGAGGCAATTTGGATACGACAGCTTTTAATAGAATTATTGGATAACGACAACAGCCAATAAATAATTTACAGCGACAACCAAAGCGCCATCAATATGGCTAAGAATCAAATGTATAGTCCACGGACCAAACATATAGACATTCGTCATCATTTTGTTCGTGAAAGATTGGATAGTGGCGACATTGGAGTTAACTATGTCAGTACGAATCAAATGATTGCGGATAATTTAACCAAGCCAGTAAATAATGAAAACCATGTCTTTTGCACAAAGAATATGGGTAGGAATTGAAACAAAAAAAAATTTCTCTTTTTGTTATTTAAGTTGTTATTTAGATATTCACAACATACGAACACACGTAAACATACATAAATGTACTTAGATAACTTTAGTTAAAATTTACTTTGTTTTTTGATTGATTTGTGCAATGACTGAAAATTTTGTTTTGTTTTTAAATTTTAAACTTAACTTTTAAATTTGAATTTTAATAATAAGTATTGATTAAGTGGGGATGTTGAAATACTGTAATTAATTTATCTGTTCTATAATTAATTTAAGTATTCTTATCAATAAGTTTTCTTATCAAATTATTATTAAAATTTATTTAACTTACTTCATTAAATTTATTCAAACTGTTCACATCTAAATTTGTTTGGACTTTTATTTAAACTGGAATATACCTAGCTCTACTACACTTCTTTTTATTCTTAACATAATTTCAGAAGGATTTTGAATTTTGAGGTTTGGTGATCCAGTAATATGCTTGTAAAGTTTCAGCAAGCTATGGGTAAGAGTTTCAAATAAAAATGTTGATAAATTAAATAAAGCGATAGACAAATTATTTTAATTGAGCAATAAATGGAAAATAAGATGTTCTTTTCGTTTATAAAATTTGAACCGGAAATCGATTTTTTTATTTGCTAGAAAACCGGAAGTTAAAATTTCAAATCAGATTTTAGCAAACTTAGCCTCTTTTTATATTTTTTTAAGTTTCAAAGTGAAGCTTATATCATTGAATAAATACAAATAGATGTAGACACCCAGAAGAGGATGTCTGGCCTTCCCTACACCGAGATCTAAGGTGTTTACACATCAAAATCGCACTAACAAAATTAAATTAAAATTTGAACAGAAATATTTTCAAATATTTCTCTCCAACGAATAATGTAATCGGTTCGTGCATTCGATAACCCATTATTTTTTTTTTTTGAGACAATAACGCTTCGTGTGAGATTCTTACACATATTTATGAACTTCCTCTACATTTACCTACATATATTTTCATTTTATCGCATAGCTCAAAGCAAAAAATTATTCGAGCGACTGCCCAAACTATTCTTTTTTATGCGGCACAAGTATGGGGATATGGGAATTTCGACTCCGTGGAAAAATTCCAAAGTTACTGCATAAAACGCGTCTTTACGTTACAAACAGGGAAACAGGGTGCCCTCCTCTTATCCTAGAAACGTTAAAGTTACACTTCGACTATATAGTTAAAGTCATGGAAATAGAAGAAGAGCGCCTGCCGAAAGTTGTCTTGAATGGCAAGAACTGGCCAATAGCTGCGGATATGACGTAAGCTTCTCTCCTAGCGACAGAGCTACTACTCTCAGAATAAAAAAAAGTCTATTTTAGGAAAATCGGGAATCGGGATCATTCTTATACTATAAATACGAAAATGAAGCAAAATCGTCATTATACAGAATGTATTTATTATAGCAAAGCCAACTACAATTTTAACGGCAACACACTTTCTAGATGGGAATAAAACTGAGATGATAGGAACTATCTTTATGCTAAGAGGTGAATTAATCAACTTAAACTACGTGCCATATCGTCCAGACCTGCCAATATTGTGTGAACTTTGTAACCGTGAAGAGAGATAGGATGTCTATTATTTCATTGCTGTGTGTCCTGTTTTAAATGAATTTCGAATGTTCTATTTTGGAGTGAGGACACTTTTAGATTTGCGGCTAAAGCGTCCTAGAGACTCAAAAAATACATATTCGTAATCTAGGAAGTGCCACCTTTCAATTGATGCATCGCATTATATGAAAAATCACTTTTATCTTTAAACGCGATTTGCGGCTAAACTAGACGTGCTAGACGCATCAAAGTTGACACCTTTAAACTTGACTTGCGGCTAAACTAAGCGACCCAGCGACTTCAAAAATGCATATTCGTGATCTAGGATCTAACTCCCATCAAAATTTCGTTGGGACTTAGTTCATAAATTTGAGAGTTAGTTCATTTTAATAAACAGTGAGTATTTTGGTCACTATTATTTACTTCTTCGTTTTCAAAATATTCTTCAAAACAGTTAATTTTTTAATTATTTTAAGACAACTTTACCAAAGAAACACATTGCATATTACTGAAAAACTTTTCAAAATTCTTAATATAATTTGCAAAGTTTAATTTGTTTGGTGAAACAAAAAGAACAAATACTTTACAAATAAACAAAACTTTTCAATTTGCAGAAAGAACTTTGCACTTTGCAAATTTGTGTTTGGTGAAACCTAATTTGCAAAGAGGAAAACTTTTCAACTCAATAATTTCCTCTTTGCAAATTTGCGTTTGGTGAAACAAAATTTGCAAAGTAAAAGTGAAAAGTGTTTGGTGAAATAGGTCCCTGTTCTCGTGAATTTTCATTATTTTGTTGTAATTTTTCATTACAAAAAATGGCCCCATACCCCAAGTACTATGAAAAATGGCCCAGTTTTTAAAATGCAAATATCATCCCAAATAAGATGAAACAAGGCCCAAAAATATAAAATTGCTCCAAACCAAATATAAAAAATAACCCCAAAAATGAATGTGTTAAACAACAACACCCACATTGTCTTACATTATTTGATTTAGGATGATATGATGATAAGAAATTAAATAATTTGAACTTTTTAATTTTTAAAAATGTAAAAATATCGCGATTTTTTTAATATAATTAAATAAATATAAATGAACTATTTAATTTGTTAAGTACTTGGTTTGAAACAAATTTAATTCTGGAATTTTCTTTCATTTCATTTAGGGTCAATTTTTATATTTTATTTAAGATTAAAAGTTTGGGATATTTTTTCATAATGAAACCGAAAATTGAAAAAAAAGTCCCCAAAACTATGAAAAATCATCAACCTGAATGACATAAATTAATCGATTTCTTTTGGTGTTGCTTTACATATATACAAATTTTGTTGGGCTATTTTAAATTCTCGCAGTGTCCTCATTTATTCTTCCATGTAATATGGAAGGAGCAAAAATATCTTGTGGATGAGCAAGCCTTTGACCTGTCCTTCTAATTTCTTAGCTTTGCATACTATCCCAAACACAGATGCAGTTAACATACACTTCCTCCTTCCTAGTTTTTCCTCTTCGACACACTTTTCTCCGTGCTCTTCTTGACATTATTTTTTCATACATGCCATCAGCTTTCATGAGTGGGATTTTATTTTCCTCGGTTGTATTACATTTGTCATGGATATATGAGGGCAAGCGTTATGGTTACCGTATACATGATGTATAACGTTGGTGATATCTGTTTTGATCATTTGTATCGTGTCTTCTTTTGGAATGATCTCCTCTTCCCTTCTGTGTTTCACAGCACTCAAAATGTTCTTGTGAATCCGCTCTAATTTTGTTTGTAATGAGCCCCGAAGTCCTGTCTTACATCCCTTAGATATAGCTTCAAGTTTATTTCGGTAGTTCCGCATCAGGTGATTGCAACATTCTATTTTCTTTATACGTCTTCCATTGTATGGGTCACTTTTTGTAATTTTCTGATACGAACTGCTGTCACAATAGGAAAGTATTTTCAAGCAGCCAAGTCCATTTTTCTCAACGCTACATTGAAAAGCTTTAAGCGAAATGTATGATTCCATAAGCGTTGATGCCCATCGTAATTTTTAGTGCAGATATGGTCAACATTTTCATTTTCTCTGCCTCTAAAGCATTTGACATAATACTTGTTTCTCACGCCTAAGAAAATGACTTTGCCTGTATGTAAACCTACAACAACAGCAGCACCAGATAAAGCCGAAAAATTCTTTTTGTACGAACGTTTGCTACAACAGGCATCCGTTACAACTGTTATAAAAGGGATGCCGTCTGCAGGATCAACGTCACCACGTGTAACAGCAGCGTCAGCCTCTTCCTTGGCAGCTTCCAGCATATTTTTTTGGGCAATATCTTCCCAAATCTCAGCAATATGGTTTTCATTTTGTTTGTATATTTTGTTCGAGCAGCACGGTATGTCTAAAGCTGAGGTTAACTCTTCTTGCTGCGAAAACCCACAACCAATACTTGTAACTCCAAGTACTGCGGAAGTATTAACCCCAATTTCATTTCGAAACCTCTTCTTACTTCCCTGACAATATTCAGATTTTTCAAACTGCATCCGAATTGTGGTCCATGTTGGTCAATTCTTTTCAATTCATTAAAAAAATGCTGGATTTCAACTATCCTCTTTCCTTCTATTTTGTTAAAAACTGGAATCAATTTTGAAGGGCTATTGTCTACAACAAAGCCACCAGAACTCATAATCTCTTCCATTGGATCGTCGGGATTGGGAAAATGGTTGTCAATTGTCACATCCTCTTGGTTCACTTCTTGCACCAGGAAAAGTAATTTGTTCATTGTTGCATATTTCGGTAGGATTTTTTAAACTAAATAAAAAAATCGTCATATCAGAGCCATTGGTACATACAATATTTCCCGCCTGGGGAAGTTATTCCACCTTTAAATTTTATACTCAATCAAAAAATAGAAAAAAAAAATAAAACACTTGAATGTTTTTTGTTGTATCTCAATATGACCATTTTTCACAAAGGTACAGCTCTTGAAAATACATTTATCTACAAAAATCTCTCTACAAGAAATATGATCCCAAAATTGGGGATTTTTTTCATAATGAAAAATGGCCCCATTTCTAAAAAGGAAAAATTACCCCAAAAATTTAAAATAGCCCCACAAAATTTGTATGTAGGTAAAGCAACACCAAAAGAAATCGATTTATTTATGTCGTTCGGGTTGATTTTTCATAGTTTTGGGGAATTTTTTTCAATTTTCGGTTTGGGGTGAAACTTAATTATGAAAAAATATCCCAAACTTTTAATCTTAAATAAAATATAAAAATTGACCCTAAATGAAATGAAAGAAAGTTCCACAATTAAATTTGTTTCAAACCAAGTACTAAAAAATTATCAGTTCATTTATATTTGTTTAAATATATTAAAAAAATCGCGAGATATTTTTACATTTTTAAAAATTAAAAAGTTCAAATTATTTAATCTATTATCATCATATCATCCTAAATCAAATAATGTAAGACAATGTGGGTGTTGTTGTTTAACACATACATTTTTGGGGTTATTTTTTATATTTGGTTTGAAGCAATTTTATATTTTTGGGCCTTGTTTCATCTTATTTGGGGTGATATTTGCATTTTAAAAACTGGGCCATTTTTCATAGTACTTGGGCCATTTTTTGTAATGAAAAATTACCCCAAAATAATGAAAATTCACGAGAACAGGGACCTATTTCACCAAACACTTTTCACTTTTACTTTGCAAATTTTGTTTCACCAAACGCAAATTTGCAAAGAGGAAATTATTGATTTGAAAAGTTTTCCTCTTTGCAAATTAGGTTTCACCAAACACAAATTTGCAAAGTACAAAGTTCTTTCTGCAAATTGAAAAGTTTTGTTTATTTGCAAAGTATTTGTTCTTTTTGTTTCACCAAACAAATTAAACTTTGCAAATTATATTAAGAATTTTGAAAGTTTTTCAGTAATATGCAAAGAGAAATTTTCATTTGCAAATAAGTGTTTCTTTGGTAAAGTTGCCTTAAAATAATTAAAAAAGAAGTAAATAATAATGACCAAAATACTCACTGTTTATTAAAATGAACTAACTCCCAAATTTATGAACTAAGTCCCAACGAAATTTTGGTGGGAGTTAGTCTAGTCACTTCCTAGATTACAAATATGCATTTTTTGAGTTCATTTTTTTGAAAGTTTTGTCAAAAAAAACTTTTTTTACCAACTTGTTTTTGATTTTTTAGAACTGGCACTTCCTAGATCACAAATATGCATTTTTGAAGTCGCTGGGTCGCTTAGTTTAGCCGCAAGTCAAGTTTAAATGTGTCAACTTTGATGCCTCTAGCACGTCTAGTTTAGCCGCAAATCGCGTTTAAAGATAAAAGTCGATTTTTCATATAATGCATCAATTGAAAGAAAGAACGAAATTTTTGTGGGAGTTAGTCTAGTCACTTCCTAGATTACAAATAAGCATTTTTTGAGTTCATTTTTTTGAAAGTTTTGGAAAAAAAACATTTTTTTCCAACTTGTTTTTGATTTTTTAGAACTGGCACTTCCTAGATCACGAATATGCATTTTTGAAGTCGCTGGGTCGCTTAGTTTAGCCGCAAGTCAAGTTTAAATGTGTCAACTTTGATGCCTCTAGCACGTCTAGTTTAGCCGCAAATCGCGTTTAAAGATAAAAGTCGATTTTTCATTTCAATGCATCAATTGAAAGGTGGCACTTCCTAGATTACGAATATGTATTTTTTGAGTCTCTAGGACGCTTAGTTTAGCCGCAAATCTAAAAATTATTTTACGAAAGTTTTATTTACGCTTTTCAAAAATAGTCTGAAAAATTAAAAAGTGAAGTCTTTGCACTTTGCAAATTTTGTGAAATACTTTGTACTTTTAATTTGCAGGCAATTATTTTTTTGCAAAGTTGCAAAGTGCAAAGTGAAAAGTGTTTGGTGAAATAGATCCCAGGTCGTTATTTTGTATTACAAAATTCTGTATGACCAAAATTCTATAAATGGATTGAAAATTCTGTATGAACATGATTTTGTATTTCATTATTCTGTAAATCCATTATTCTCCATTCCCAAATTCTGTAAGTCCAAAATTCTGAAAATCCAAAATTCTGTTTTTTTTTAATTCTGTAAAACCATAATTCTGTATTTCAAAATTCTGAATTCCAAAATTCTGCATTAATTTTGTAAATTATAAAAGAAAAATTGTTTTGATAATGAAAAAAAGTGCGCACAGAGTTTTAAAATACAAAATTATGGTTTTACAGAAATTAAAAAAATAGAATTTTGGATTTTCTGAATTTTGGAATACAGAATTTTAAAATACAGAATTTTGGTAGCTGTATTTGGGCACTTACAGAATAATGACCCCAACCCAAATTCACACCAATTTACAAAATTTTATATATTTTTTACTAATCTTGCTTCACATGAAAATTTTTGGGGCCATATTTCATGCAAACAAAAAATCTGAATAATTCTGAATACCTAGTTCCCTTAATTTTTGTTGGCTAGTAGTTGTATCAATTATTCAAACATACCTAGGACCTGAGAAAGAAATCATTTAATTTTCTTCAAAAAATTTTATAGGAAGCTACCTAATCATTTTTTTGACAAGTGAAATTATCTACACAATACCTAGGTATGTCCCCTCAAAAAAAAGATCAATTTCTTAGACACTGAAAAAAATTATCAATTATAGGTGACATATGTACTTATTTATCAGATTTCTGGCTTGATTGCGTTGCCTTCTGGATCCTTCGTGTGGGCTTTGGTTTGCCCATCTTTTTCACTTCACTATTATGTATGTACCTGTTTTCAATAAATATTTTCAATAAAACTTGAATCTAAATGTATGTATTCCTTTTTTGTTCTTGTTTTCACTGCACTGTTTTTCTTCTCAGTAAACTAGGTTTTATTTTCTGCACTTGTCAGTCACTTTCACAATCTTATCCAAAACGATACGACCCGTTCAAAAATAAAAGCAATACGAAAAAGATACAGAACTGAATTGCTTTATATCAAATCAAACATACCGAACTTCATTCATATCCACCGCGCGTATCGCCAAGCATCACATTTATGTCGGTCCCAAATCATATTTTTTTTCCACTTGTTCATACAAAAATGACTGAGCTTGGGAGTATGAGACTGACATTATGCTTCTCTAATATTAGCCGATGTGTCCATAGACGCCCGGAGCGTTTTCATTTTTGTTCAGTTCTGCGCATCTGTCAAAATCGAGGTATTATGGTGGATCCAGTGCCCCCTTCCTTGTCTAATTTCAATATTTTGTTGTTGTTTCTAATGATGCGCGTTGAGTTCCTGTCACAGTACACATATTAAAGGTAATATCATTAGCGTTTTCATTTTTGTTGAGTTCTGCGCATCTGTCAAAATCGAGGTATTATGGTGGTAAAATGGTGGATTCAGTGCCCCCTTCCTTGTCTAATTTCAATATTTTGTTGTTGTTTCTATTGATGCGCGTTGAGTTCCTGTGGGCACTCGAACAGCCATTTTTAATTTTTTGACATTTCCAACTTTGACAACCTAAAAATTTGTGCGTTGTTTTTCAATTAATAATAAAAAATAAATCACAGACAATAATAAGTTTAGTTTCATTTAACAAATATGTTAAATAATTACTTTCTTCAGTGTATATTTTAAGCCCTTCTCGGTGAAGTGAAATTCAAAAATGCAAGAAAAAACAGTGGACATAATTTTCTCGAAATTCAATCAACGTGAGTGATTCTTCTGTTTATGGACAAAGAATATTATATATATTACCTTTAATATGTGAACTGTGAGTTCCTGTGGGCACTCGAACAGCCATTTTTAATTTTTTGACATTTCCAACTTTGACAACCTGCGCAATATATTGCCTTTAATGTGTGTACTGTGCCACATACATACTCATCGCTTCCCAACCAGGGATGGAAAATGACATTTTTTGAATGTACTGAAAACTTCTTTAAAATTGTACTGAAATGAAGTCAATTGTACTGAAATTTTTTTTTGTTGAATGAAAAAATATTTTATATGTAACGAAAATATTTTATTCTTTAAAACATATCGAAACAAAAACAATTCATAAATATACATTATGTACAATGTACATACATAAAAAACAAAATATCAAATATAAAGAAATAACTGCTTTATAATAAAAAAAGTTTAAAAACGTACAAAATGCAAGCACTTTTACTGAAGTGATAATTATTTATATATTTATTTTCCAGTCTAAAAGTTCTTCTGTCAAAATTCTTGCATTTTGCACGTTATTTTTTTAAATATTTCCTTTTGCATTATATTAAAATCACAGCACGATGAATTCTTTAACAAATTTTTCGTTACTATCAAGGCAGAACACGTTTGAATTTGCATTTAGTTTTGACATTTCGACTTTATAATATTCTGGTATGAAAAAATTCGTTCGACATTTGCGGACGAATGGGGAACGGAAAGAACGGCTTGTACAAGGAATGAATTTTATATTAAAAATTTGTGCGTTGTTTTTCAATTAATAATAAAAAATAAATCACAGACAATAATAAGTTTAGTTTCATTTAACAAATATGTTAAATAATTACTTTCTTCAGTGTATATTTTAAGCCCTTCTCGGTGAAGTGAAATTCAAAAATGCAAGAAAAAACAGTGGACATAATTTTCTCGAAATTCAATCAACGTGAGTGATTCTTCTGTTTATGGACAAAGAATATTGTTTTGGAAGAGAACTCCATTTCATAGGAAGTCTCGCGTCGCGATGTAGACAAACCAACCGATTTTGTAAAAAATATTAAAATGTTAATATTTCCATTTGTCCTTCACAAATTCTTGCAATTCATCGTCTATTGCGGAAAATTCTGGTCGCAAAATACCTACCAGTCAAAGCACTCACCTTTATATTTTGTCGATGGAATTATTAAGTTCCATTTTGTTGCTTTTAGTTATTTTGTTTTTTTAAATTTATAAAGTGATTAGTGAAATTTCAACACTGGTAAGTTGATGTGTAAAGTTTCTCGTAATTTCCAAATAGAATAAATTTTGACGTTTTACTTCAAAATTGCTGCTGTTAAGTGTCACACATACAAACACAGAAAAAATCGATTCTTTTCTCATTCCTTTCAACGACAGAATAAATTCGATTATTTTTAGAAAAAAATCGATTCTTTTGTTGAAAGGAATTCGACATAACAATTTGCAACTTTAAAGAAAACAGTGCCTTGGTTCTTTAACTCTCACATCGTTAAATTTGGTCGAGAAACGTTGATAAATGGAACGAAACTCATACGATTTGTCTCAATTTTCATCGTTTCTCGACTGATTTTTTCGATGCGAGAGTTACAGAACTTAGGCACAGGTTTCATAATATTGTACTGAAATAAGGCAAATTGTACTTTTGTAGGTAAGTCAAGTGACCAAACTCAATTGTATGGAATTCGATACAATTGTACCGAATTTTTCATCCCTGTTCCCAACCGCTATAATTTACAATAGCGCTCAATATCATCAACCACCCTACAGTTGGTTTCTGCTCTCATGCACACAAACACTTACTCGCCTCGCATATCCGTCATACTTTTTTGTTTATGTTCCACCAAAAAAAAAAGTAAATATTATATAAATATTTCCTTGTGGCAAATAGATGAACAAAAACGGCCGTTAAAATAAAGTAACGACATTTGTATAAAAAATAAGACTTTTTTAAAATGTGTTATTTTGGAATAATAAGTTCCTTTTTGACAAACTTTTTTTATTGAAAGAAAGCATTATGACACCTGGGAAAAGTTGCGTTGCATTTTTCATACTACTAAGCATCTAAGCATTCAAAAATGCATTAGAAATTGAGAAATTTTTATGTTTTTCAAGAGATGATTATTCAAAAATAGGGGCTGTTTTAAGTTAATTAAAAACGCACTTCAATTGATTGCTTATAACTTTATTTGTTGTGTCTCTCCCTATATCTTGAAAGTGGAACAATCACTCTTCCGTGCCACGTTCGATAAGGTTTTACAGTTAGAGATTCTGGTTCAATAGCGCTATGAAAATCAGCAAGGCTTTCTGGTCATTGGTATCAATATTTACTAATGGCTCACTCACGAGATCTGATCGCTCAGCTTTGACAGAAGGTCGAACTGCTGGCCTAATGTTATGGGTACTTTTATTTAAATTAGTTTTGTTGCTATCAAAATATTGGTTTATATCTTCTCCTAAGAACAATTCTCCTGTTTTTTGTTTATTATTTATCGTCTTTGGTATAAATTTGCGATTTCTACGGAAAAAACTTCCAAAGTTGTCAACGATAACATACGATCGATCAATGACTCGGTGGTGAATTTTTCCATAAAACCATTCCTTGTTATTTTTTTTAAACATTATTTGATCGACCACCTCTAAAATCGGCAAAGGCTTCGCGTGACGGTTGTAATATCTCATTTGATTATTGCGCTTTTTTTTAATTTTATCCTGAACAACCCACTCTTCAATATCTGTGCGATACAATAATTTACTTGTAACTGGCAACGCTTTAATATGTTTTTTGCTATTGCGACCCCCTTTTCGGCTAAGCCATAACTTTGTGCGTAACGAGAGCTAGAGTATTTGAACACTATATTTGCATCATTGGCAAAGTTTCCGAATTCTCGAGAACTAAATGGACTACTGTCGGCACGTATTTCTGTAGAATATCCGATACGATAATAGCTTGGAACAAATAAATCCTGAATATGAGTCAATCATTGCTATATAATCTCGGCCTGCATACTCAAAAAGGTACATGGAAACCTGCTGCCATGGATACTCTGGATCCTCATTTTGGTAAAGAGGTTCTTTTTGGTTATTTTTTTTGAATTGCTCACAGACGATACAGTTCGAAACAAGTTTAGCGATATCACTAGTCATGCCTGGCAAAAAGTAATGCATACGTGCGCGAGCTATCGTTTTTTCAATTCCTAAATGAGCAATATGTAGCCAGCTGCATATTTTCGATTGTAGTTGCCTTGGAATGATGAGCTTATGGTCTTTAAACAATAAGTTATTCTCATAGTGCAATTCACCTTTGAACCTGTGAAAGACTAGACTGAAATTATTTAATTGGTGATATGAGGGCCAACCATTTACAACAAAATTTACTATACGATTGAGCTGTTCATCACCTTTTAACAATTTCACGTATAGTTCGTAATTTTCATCCGACAAACACATTCGTCTTGTTAAAGAGTGTATCATATAGTCAAGTTCTCTATACCCGGAATCTATTTCTGGCAAAACCGCACGAGATAGGCAGTCTGCAACCAGCATTCTATTTCCCGGAGTGTAGATAATATTTAAGCAGCTGCAAGAACATTCGCTGAAGTCTAGCAGTGACGTCATCAATTTCACGTTTTATTAACGTTTCTAAAGGCTTATGATCGGATTGCACTATAAAGTCACGACCGTATATAAAATGATGAAAACGTTCGCATGCGAAAACGACGGCCAATAACTCTTTTTCAATTTGAGCCCATCTTTGCTCAGTGGCCGTTAGGCTACGAGAAGCATAGGCAACTGGCTGACCTTCCAGCAATAAAACACTTCCCAACCCATCCTTAGAACTATCAGTTTGTATAACTATTGGTTTGTTTTGGTCAAATGTTGCAAAAACAGGGGTTGAACTTATTGAGCTAATCAAGTAATTTAATTCCACCTGATGTTCTTTAGCCCATTTCCATTCCGAACCATTCTTGGTAAGTTCTCTCAAGTTTGCAGATCGTTGTGACAGGTTAGGAATAAATTTAGACAAATATTTAAAAATACCGAGCAAATGCATAACATCTGACTTGTTACTAGGATTTGGCATATCAGTTGCTTGAATATATTTTAAATCAGGTTTGATTTCACCATGAGCTATAATATACCCCATAAACTTCACCTCATTTTTACGATATTGTATTTTTTCTTTATTAAATTTGACTCCGTTATTTTCTGCTCGCTCAATCACCTTTGACAAAATCGCATCATGAGAAGTCTCATCAGGTGCCCCGACATTCATCGTCGAAGTAAACTTCAACACCTTCAAAATCACCAAAAATTTGGAGCGCAGTTGAGGCCAAATGGAACACCCTTCCATCTATAACGACCAAATGGCGTCATAAATGTTGTCATATCCGATGATCTATCGTCCAACGCCATTTGCTAGAACCCGTTACTGCAATCAAGCCGTTAAAATACGTTGATCAAACATACGACTTAAAATATCTTCCGAAGTTGGGATAAGAAAATGTTCTCGTTTTATACATGCGTTTAATGGTCTAGGGTCTATTTATTTATTTAGCTGAATACAAGCAATACTTAAATCTTAAATCCAGTCTTAAATCTATGGTGGGTTTTTCGTTGTTTTTTTTTTTCGGTTTTTCGGTTTTTTGTTCTTTTTATTTTTTTTTATTTTATTGTTGATCTGGGCCCTTGGGCCCACCCACCAGTTTTTTACATAAAAAAAACTTAAAAATAAATGATAAAAGGGGGTTTTGTATTATGACGTGGATTAAAGGGAGTTGCGGAGAGAGGAAGAGCTGATATGGAAGTCGAAGATGTTTTGGGAGTTATTGACTAAACGCAACATTCTAGATATAGGTTCAAAGAGGCCGTAGTTTGTTCGATGATGTGGAAGACGGAAGAAGGGAGTGTATCTGAGGTTACGTGGGTTAGTATAAATGGGAATCATTTCTAAAAGGTAGGAAGAGTCAATAGTCCCAACGAGGAACTGATGCATAAAGAGAATGTCAGCGATTTCACGACGCTTTTGAAAAGTTTGTAAATTGATCAATTTTAGTCGATCTTCATAGGGGGTAAGATGAGATTATCAGACCATGGAAGACCACGAAGGGCAAATCGCAGAAATCTGCACTGCACGGCTTCAATTCTTTGAGAATGAGAGTTCTGATATGGCGACCAAACTTGGCTAGCGTATTCAAGGAGGGGTCTAACAAATGTTATGTAAAGAGACTTAGTGACATAAGGGTTCGAGAATTCCTTAGACCAACGTTTTATAAAGCCGAGTGAAGAATTGGCTCTGTTAATTATGTGATCATAATGGACACGAAAGTTTAACTGAGTGTCGCAAATAATTCCCAAGTCTCGAATAGAAGAAACAAATGGAATAGCAACATCGTGAAAGCAATATGTTCGGAATGGTAGGGGTAATCGCTTACGGGAGAAAGTTATGGACTGATATCGTCGCCCGAGAATTGTTTTGTCGTAAACGCCAAAATGCACTTTTTTGAAGTGGGTATGCAGTTCTATGTTTTCAAATGTCCTCTTTCCATTTATGAAATCAGATTTGACCTATCATTTACCGTTACTGAAAAAATCAGTATGCATTTGTCGTATATCCGCACAAAATAACTCATCCCTTAGCTTTGTTTTGTCGTAAACGCCAGATCTTGGCATATACGGCAAAATATCCATATATTTTCGCAATATTTTTTTTTAATATTGCTTTGTCGTACGTATATAGGATTTTTTAGTTAGAAAAAGAATTATTAAAAATCAACCGCAACACTTACAATATCATGTCATGCCTTTTTTTAAACCCAAAAATCCATCCCTTAATTCCGTTTTTAAATTTATTTTTTGTATACAATAGTTTTGGAAAAAATAATTTTTAAACTCAAATTTAAAAAAAAATTAAGAAATTTTTTTTCAAACTCATTTTGTTCAAAAATGTACGTTATTAACTAGTAATTTTGGTTTTAATATTCAATTCTCGTATCAATTTGTATTCAAACACTGAAAACCAGATGTTGAAATGTCTTTTAGTTTTTGAGAAAATCGAAAATCTCGCTCGATTCGGTATTGAATTGAACTATCGCATTTGTGTGTACTTTGTCGTATGTGTATGAGGTTCTAACAAAGTACTGATTTTCGTGGCGTATACGACAAAATGATTTTGGAGATAAACCTCTATAGATTAAAAACTAAAACCGACTCAACAATCTGGAATACCTTAATCAAAAGAAGATTTTCCACACAAAATTATATTAAATTTGGAGACAACTTCATCGGTCAGTTGCTTTTTTATTTAAACGTAAAACTTAAAATGCGATTTCCCAAAATTGCTCAAATGGTTTATACGACAAAACAATTCTCGGGCGACGATTTGGCAACATTAAGTTCTAAAAAATTCTTGTCACACCAGGTTTGGAATAAATTAAGGTCGTTTTGAAGTGAAATAGAGTCGGTGGGAGTAGAAATGACTTTAATTATTTTCATATCATCGGCGCGCGTATATAGAGATATTTGATTCTTTGATTACGTTGATAACGTCGTTAATTGTTAAGACAAAGATCAAAGGTCCAAGGTGACTACCTTGAGGAACCCCCGAGATAGCATAAATGGGTTCGGAAATTGAGAACCTAAATATAACTTTGTATTGGCGGTTCTCTAGGTATGATCTGAGCCATGAGATGAAATAAGGTGGAAAACCAAGGGTTTTAAGCTTAAGGTAAATGATTTGATGACAAATTTTATCGAAGGCTTTACTAAAATCTGTAGTGATAACGTCAACTTCATGTCCACTTTCTAATGCATTAAGAGTCTTAGAAACGAATTCCGTGAGGTTTGTTTTAGTAGATCTGCCTTTTAAAAAACCTATGTAAAGGGTGATTTTTTAAGAGGTTTAGAACTTTTTTTTAAAAAAAAACACAAAAAATTCGAAAAAATGAATGAAATATTTATTTGAATCGATAGTTTGAACCTTGCAATTTAATGTTTAAAGATAATTTCATGCAAATGTTGACCGCGGCTGCCGGTCAGGTAGCCCATCCGCTGAGTCCAATTTTGGCATACTCTTTCACACATATCGGCCGGTATCTCACGAATGAATGCATGGATGTTGGCTTCCAGTGCGTCAATCGAAGCGGGCTTGTCCCTATAGACATTAGCCTTGACATACCCCCACAAAAAATAGTCTAATGGTGTCAAATCGCACGATCTAGGCGGCCAATTGACCGGCCCGAAACGTGAAATTAACTGTTCACCAAACTCGCCTCGCAATTGCGCCATTGTTTCGCGTGCTGTGTGGCATGTGGCACCGTCTTGTTGAAACCACATATCATGCAAGTCAAGAACTTCCATTTCGGGCAAAAAAAAGTTTGTTATCATCGCTCGGTAGCGTTCACCATTGACAGTAACGCTGCGATTCGCATCATCTTTAAAGAAATATGGCCCAATAATGCCGCCGGCCCATAAACCGCACCAAACAGTGGCTTTTTCGGGATGCATTGGTAGCTGTTGCAATGCTTCTGGCTGATCTTCACTCCAAATGCGGCAATTGTGCTTATTTACGTACCCATTCAACCAAAAATGAGCCGACCATAAAATGGAAGCAGCGCGCGATGAACATTTCGAACCGAGCACGAATTTTGATAGTAAAAATCAATAATTTGCAAGCGTTGTTCATTTGTAAGACGATCCATGGTTAAATTGCAAACCAAACTGAAGCTGTTTGACAGTGACACAAGGTACTAAACACACGTCAGCTGTCAAAACCAGTGTTGCCAAAACCAAACCAGCTAAAAAATCACCCGTTAGTTGTTGTGGAGAAAAAATAGATTTGCAGTGAAAGTACAGAGAATCATACACAATGCTTTCGAAGAGCTTAGGAATGGAAGAGAGTTTGGCTATAGGCCGGTAGTTAGCAATATCTTTCTTTGCTCCTATTTTATGAACAGGAAAAATGAAAGAATCCTTCCATAATTTTGGAAAAGTGGCTTGAGATAGTGAGAGACGGAATAATACGTTGAGTGGCTGACAGAGAGAGTTAGCACATTTTTTTTTAGGAATATTGCAGGTAAGCCATCCGGAACCAAAAGAGAAGTCATCTTTAAGTAAACTTATCTCTTTGATGATAATATCTACACTAATGTCAACTGAGGCAAAGGAAGTGTTAGGGGTATTTTTTAAGTTACCAAATAAGAATTGGTCGGGTTCTTGCGGGTGATCATTATACGATTGGCTGAAAAAGGAGTCAAAAAGGTTTGTAATTATTTTAGGGTCGGCGGATGTCGTGTCCAAGAATTTGAGAGTTGAGGGAAAGCCATCAGACTTACGTTTAACGTTGATAAATTGGTAGAAACCTCTAGGATCAGAAATTAGATAGTTTTGCATTCGATCAATGTATTCAAGGTAGAGAAATTCGCATAGAGGAGTGAAGTGGGTTTGAGCTTCCTGATAATTTGAGAAGTCAAAAGAAGAACTGGATTTCAAATAAGTGGTCCATAATTTATTATTTTTTATTATTTTAATTTTTTTTTATTATTATTATTATTTTTTTATTATTATTATGGGCATTACGAAGGGATCGCAGTTCTTTATTATACCAGGGTGGGGAAGAGGAGACATTTTTACGTGGTATATAGGGGACTGACTGTACGAGACATGTAGAAGGATCCCATGGCCGTATCGATTGAATTTTTACTGTGCAGGAAGGAACCAAAATCAATGTTTTTAATTAGTTTATTAAGATAAACGAAGTCAGCGTTGCGGAAATTGAAAAAGAAAGAATTTTCAAACAATAGTGAGGCGTTGACGAGTTCAAAAGAAAAAGTGAGGGATAGAGGAGGATGGAAGTGGTCGAGTTTAGAGAGTAGATGAGAGCTTAAAGAAACAAAAGAATTACTGGGATCTGATGAAAAAATTAAGTCAAGCTTTCTACCTAAGTTGTTGGTAATCCCTTTCCGAAGAGGAACTTACAGGCATAAAAAAAGTTTCATCTTCAGGTGGAACCCATCGTAGTTGTTGAAGGTTAAAGTCACTGAGAATAATGAAATCGTCTAAGGGATCAGCATCTTCAACCAGTGAATCGATTTCATCAACTTCAACTTGGTATACTTGAGTGAGTTGCGAAGGGCGAATATAGCAGCAGACAAAAAATATATTCCGTTGTTTTAAGTAAATTTTAACGCACACAAATTCAAACGAAGATGCACAAGACTTTTTTACTAAGCAAGCATCAAAACGATTGTGTACCGCCAAAAGAACACCACGGCCAGAGATATCATTTTTGTTACTAAGACCATCGGCACGAAAGACGGCAAATTCGGAAGAAAAAAGTTCTTCGTTAAGGATAGAGGGGCAAAGGTTTGTTTCAGTTTAAGCAAAGATTTCATATGGAAGTATTTGGGAGTTCAGAAAAATGGACGACGTTTTTGTGCGAAGCCCCCTTACGTTTTGGTAATAAAGAGATGAAATGTGGGGGATTAGTTAGGGTCGATAACAATTTTTAAAGGTGTTGCGAGTGTTTTGGAGGTATGATGTGCGTTTAGAGCTAATATGAGAAGCGTAAGTTGTAAGGTCTTTAGTAACTGTACTAGGAGAAATATTGAAGCCTTCATTGAAACGGATATAAATCTTACGAAGGCATTCAGGGTCTGTTGGAAGGCCTTCTTTTTGAATGGATACGATAACATTTGTTTTTGTTTTACCTTCAATATAAACTGAGTCGGGTTTGTCATATAAATAAAGCCGAACGTTATCAAAAAGTTTACGGTCTCGTAAACGAGCCATCATATAACGCCCATCTAGGTCATTAGTAGTAGGAGATGGAGCAGCAAATCTAGAGGTAAGTTTCACAGAGGGAGGAAGCATAAGGTCAAAAATCGGGGAATGACAATTTGCAGAAGCGGGATTAGGAGATCTCCTAGGAATAATATTGGGTTAGTGATGAGCAGTAGAGTTGGAAACTGAAGGAGCAGGAGCAGAAGGGTTTATGGTATGGGAGTGTATGAATTTTGGATAATGGATGTTAGTGGAGGAATGAGAAGAAACCTTAGTCTTTGGAGAAGGTTCAAGGTTAAATGATACACGTTTTTGTTTTGGTAATAGAGGATTAACCGAAGTTTTCGGACTGACAAGTGGAGAAAAATTAGGAAAGATGTTGGTTTTAAAGCTCCAATTAGATGCATTTTTGGATGGGTTTTTTTTAGTGTTAGATTTTATATTTATCTTTTTATTGTTGTTAGAATGGTTAATCCACTTAGAGATTTTAGCTTTCCCTATACAAGCGGAGCGGTATGAAGAAAACAACCATTCATATTTAGAGGGGATGTTTAGGGGCTGAATTCGGCATTTGATTTAAGTTTTTTGATCCTGTTATTCCACTCGGAGATGGTCCATGTCGTTAAAAGACGATTGATAATTGGCTGGTCCACATCAGGAGAGACAATACGGTTCATCTGTGGTAAACTAGCAGGTGAAAGAGGGTATGTGAGCCTATCGGAAAGTTCGTTCATTTTCGCCAGGATAGATGTGTTATAGATGGAAGTGGTGGGTTGGATGTGATCAGGGATTTCATCAATCTTATAGGAGGCTGATCTGATTTCTTCTGAGATTTCACCAATAGAAATACGTGCAGCGGCAAGGTCATTGCTAATTTCATTAGTTTTAGATACTAGATCAAAAATTACGGGAGCGAGTTGACAAGAAGCAGTAGAAGAAGTTCGAAAAGTTGATTGAAGATGAATGTCCAGGTCTGTGCGAATAGAGCTAATATTGTTGCATAAGTCCTCAAAAGGTTTTGACTTGGGTAAAGAGGCCAGAGTAGATTTCATAACTCGTTTTAGTTCATCTAAGGCACAGGTGCTATCATCCAATTTCCGATTATGGGCCAACGACGCGAGCTTTTTATCGATTAATGCGTGCTTTTCTAGACAACGCTTACCATAACTTTCAACGGTATTGTTTAACATTTCAATGTTCTTGGATAAATCGTCAAGAAGATTTAGTTGGGCAATGACGTGTTTATGAAACGAATTTGTTTCAGTTGAAATTTTTTGCATAGATTCACTAAGGCATATAACATCGAGCAACGCATGGGAAAGGGATAAAACTTTGCATTCATCACAATAGAATACAAAGTTCTCAAGGTAGTCTTTCAGATGAGGGATTGACCTCTTGTTTAGACCAGTGCAAATGGGGTGATACGATCTATTACTAAGGCCACCCGGTCAGCAACTTTACCATCGATGGCACACTTAGAATAATCGCAACAGTTGCTATCCATTGTTAAATAATGGGGTCACAGATTTAAATTTAAATTGTCAGGGAATTGATTGAAAATGAATTCGCACTGAATAATGAGGTCACTGATATTTCAATCAGTGAAAAATAATGCTGATAGTTTATTGAAAATGAAAATGAAAATGTTCTTGGATAAATCGTCAAGAAGATTTAGTTGAGCAATGACGTGTTTATGAAACGAATTTGTTTCAGTTGAAATTTTTTGCATAGATTCACTAAGGCATTAAACCACGAGCAACGCATGGGAAAGGGATACAACAGTTGCTATCCATTGTTAAATAATGGGGTCACAGATTTAAATTTAAATTGTCAGGGAATTGATTGAAAATGAATTGGCACTGAATAATGAGGTCACTAATATTTCAATAATTTAATGATGACAAAGCGATTAGCGGGAGGGCAGCAAATATGGGCAATAAAAAGTGAAAAGTAAACTTTAGGTAAGAGCTTAACAAAAACACGACTTATCGGTTTGTCAAAAGCGAAGTGATCCATCTTTTTTCTCTACAATCTGCATGTTATGCACCCAATCGGTCGGATAATCAACCGGTGCCTAAATATCTTGCTTAACCATATTCGCAATTAGCCCCTTCAATTTGGCTGTCAGACTTAATGGGAAGGTATAAAATTCTCCTTTAACACTATGGAGCATCTGCCCGGCAATTTTCCCAAACGCTCAAATACCTTACTATTTTGAGCAATGAATTGCTCCTTTGTATCTTTTTTTTTCAATTCGCAAATTTGCAAATGTTACGAATGAAATTTTTTGCAAAATTGCGATTTTCAAAAAAATCTAAGTTGTGCTGTATAATGCTCAAACAATAATATTAAGAACCGAAGAGATAACAAAAAAATTCGCATATTTGCAGCTTTTACAATCGAACGCAAATGTTGCGAAGCGACACAGCGTGAAGTTAGCACCGCCATTTTCGATTTTCAAAAAAACAGGTGTGCTGTATTGTGCTCAACTTGTGCCGGCATGTGCCGCAAATTTTTTTTTTCAATTCGAAAATTTGCAAATTTAACGCATAAATCTCTTTGCAAAATTGTTATTTTCAGAAAAGTCAAAGTTGTGCTGTATAATGCTCAAAAAATAATACAAAGAACCGAAGAGATAACAAAAAAATTCGCATATTTGCAGCTTTCACGATCGAACGAAAATGCTGCGAAGCACCAGAGCGTGAAGTTAGCACCGCCATTTTCGAATTTCAAAAAAAAAGTTGTGCTGTATTGTGCTCAACTTGTGCCGGCATGTGCCATTAATTTTTTTTTCAATTCGCAAATTTGCAAATTTTACGAATAAATTTTTTTGCAAAATTGCGATTTTCTAAAAAATCAAAGTTGTCCTGTAAAATGCTCCAAAAATAATACTAAGAACCGAAGAGATAACAAAAAAATTCGCATATTTGCAGCTTTTACGAACGAACCCAAATGTTGTGAAGCACCAAGGCGTGAAGTAAGCACCGCCATTTTCGATTTTCAAAAAAAAAAGAAAAGTTGTACCGTATTGTGCTCAACTTGTGCCGGCATGAGCCGAAAACATTTTTTTAAATTTGCAAATTTTACGAATAAATTTTTTGTGTTCAAATTGCGATTTTCAAACGAATTAAAGTTGTGCTGTATAATGCTCAAAAAATAATACTAAGAACCGAAGAAATAAAAAAAAATTTAATCATTATGACATAGAAGCTCGCGACACCTGTTTTTAAAAATTCAAAGTTGTATTTACCGAAAAAACCATAACTGGCATTTTTATATTTCCTGTATAGAAATGTGCGACATCTATTGTATTTTGTCTTCAATTTTTTTAGTGTTGGTTTGGAGATTGGTTATTCAAAATGAAACAATTCACCAAAAATAATATCATTGATGATGAAGAAATTGCCGAAAATACGATTTCCCCAAAAAAATGTAGAATTGCATTTGCATTTTGTTTAAATCATCCACAATAATATTTGTTTGTAGAAATCTTAAGCAACATAAAACGACAGCCCTCGGCGAGAAACCAGATGAAAATATAGCTTAAGCAATTATTTCTAATCTGTTTTTTATAGATCAACAATTGACCACAACGCACTTCGTGTTCTTTATTTTTTTTTTTTATTAAAAAATGGATTTTATTTTAATGATTTTACTTTAAATATTTCACTTTTTAATCACTTAGTAATTTCAACTATGCATCTCAAATCTCAAGTAAAAGAACAAACAGAAGTGAACAAACCAGCTGTTTTCCAAAATAAGTCTTAAAACGTATACTAAAATTTTATGGATTTTTGTGAAATACGTGTTAGCTGATTTTCAGTTGTCTAGTCTCCCACTTTTTGTGGCAATGGATTAAAAAACACGCGGTATTTCTAGTTTGTGGTTTTTTTTTTACATAGATTTTGATTTTTACCGAACAAAGTAAAATATAAAATGTATATAAAATAAAAAATACATATAAAATTTCAGACAAACCTATCCAATCCGGTTTTGGTCGTTCAAAAACATATCCGATGCAAATCGATCTTAGATACCCTATCAGCCTATCACTCGAACGCGGCCATTTTTTCCTTCTGTACAAAATGTCAAAATTGAGGTTTAATTTTTTTTTCGCTAGTTGCAGTGAGGAGGGCTAGGACACTGTTTAGATTGGGAAGATTGAGTCCGGACCGGTGAGTCCCATCGTGTTTACATTAGAAACTTGGAAGCGCCTCAAAATATTTTGACATTTCGCACATTGAAACAACAAGAAATGAGACTCGAGTCCGGTTTTTATATTTTTTTCGTGTCTCACGAGAGCCCTCACCCCACACTTCTCTTGCCAACGAACTGCCGTGATACCGGACTCAATCTTCCCCAATCTAAACACCGTCTAGTGTCGCCAAAAAAGTCCGAGTCTAAAATGGAACCAACCTGAGATTGGCAACTAGCAGTCCATATATTATACAGGGTGTCCCGAAATCACCGCCTCAGAAGAAAACCATGAGTTCCTGAGGTCATTTCAAGTCGAAAAACTTATGAGGTAATTTTCTTGTTTTCGCTTCGTTTTCGACTTATAACGGTTTTAATGATTTGTTTTCTTTTTTCCTTTGACTGGCTCTAACTTTGCCGAACTACAACCGTTAGAAATTTTTATCTGCTATACAACTTTTTTCTGTGTGGATAACGGCTTTCCCGAAATTTATTATCAAACACTTTTTTTTTAAGAATTTTAAGGTTGTTTTTTTGACTTCGATATGACTTTTTTCTAAAAAACACGTTATTAAGTATAATTTTTTTTCTTTTTATTATGAATGTCCAATATGTGTTCTTAAAAATACTTAACATTTTTGACTTAAAAATACATTTTAAATTATTAAAAAAATAAAAATGTAAAAAATAAAGGAAAATCAAGAAAATATGAATATTTGAATAAAAACGAATTAAAATGAATGAAAAACTTTTAACGGTCTTACTCTTACTTTATCCTTTCTAACATTCAGAACTCAAGACTCACTGTAGTTTTTTATTCGCTTTAATTCGTTTTCATAAAATATTCATACTTTCTTGATTTTTTAATAATTTTAAATGTATTTTTAAGTACAAAAATGTTAAGTATTTAAAAAAAAAAAGAAAAAAGTTATACTTAATAATGTGTTTTTTACAAAAAATCATATCAAAGTCAAAAAAACAACCTTAAAATTCTTAAAAAAAGTGTTTGATAATAAATTGCGGGAAAACCGTTGTCCACACAGAAAAAAGTTGTATAGCAGACAAAAATTTCTAACTGTTTTTGTTTAAATAAAATTTTTTTTTCAAAAATCGGTTGTAGTTCGGCAAAGTTAGAGCCAGTCAAAGGAAAAAAGAAAACAAATCATTAAAACCGTTATAAGTCGAAAACGAAGCGAAAACAAAAAAATTACCTCATAAGTTTTTCGACTTGAAATGACCTCAGGAACTCATGGTTTTCTTCTGAGGCGGTGATTTCGGGACACCCTGTATAATATATGGACTGCTAGTTGCCAATCTCAGGTTGGTTCCATTTTAGACTCGGACTTTTTTGGCGACACTAGACGGTGTTTAGATTGGGGAAGATTGAGGCCGGTATCACGGCAGTTCGTTGGCAAGAGAAGTGTGGGTGAGGGCTCTCGTGAGACACGAAAAAAATGTAAAAACCGGACTCGAGTCTCATTTCTTGTTGTTTCAATGTGCGAAATGTCAAAATATTTTGAGGCGCTTCCAAGTTTCTAATGTAAACACGATGGGACTCACCAGTCCGGACTCAATCTTCCTAATCTAAACAGTGTCCTAGCCCTCCTCACTGCAACTAGTGAAAAAAAAAAATTAAACCTCAATTTTGACATTTTGTACAGAAGGAAAAAATGGCCGCGTTCGAGTGATGGGCCGATAGGGTATCTATGATCGATTTGCATCGGATATGTTTTCGAACGACCAAAACCGGATTGGATAGGTTTGTCTGAAATTTTATATGTATTTTTTATTTTATATACATTTTATATTTTATTTTGTTCGGTAAAAATCAAAATCTATGTAAAAAAAAACCACAAACTAGAAATACCGCGTGTTTTTAAATCCATTGGCACAAAAAGTGTGAGACTAGACAACTGAAAATCAGCTAACAAGTATTTCACAAAAATCCATAAAATGTTGGTATACGTTTTAAGACTTATTTTGGAAAACAGCTGGTTTGTTCACTTCTGTTTGTTCTTTTACTTGAGATTTGAGATGCATAGTTGAAATTACTAAGTGATTAAAAAGTGAAATATTTAAAGTAAAATCATTAAAACAGTTTAAAATCCATTTTTTAATAAAAAAAAAATAAAGAACACGAAGTTGATCTATAAAAAACAGATCAGAAATAATTGCTTAAGCTATATTTTCATCTGGTTTCTCTCCGAGGGCTGTCGTTTTATGTTGCTTAAGATTTCTACAAACGAATATTATTGTGGATGATTTAAACAAAATGCAAATGCAATTCTAAATTTTTTTGGGGACTTCCGTTGAAATCGTATTTTCGGCAATTTCTTCATCATCAATGATATTATTTTTGGTGAATTGTTTCATTTTGAATAACCAATCTCCAAACCAAAACCATGAGTTCCTGAGGTCATTTCAAGTCGAAAAACTTATGAGGTAATTTTCTTGTTTTCGCTTCGTTTTCGACTTATAACGGTTTTAATGATTTGTTTTCTTTTTTCCTTTGACTGGCTCTAACTTTGCCGAACTACAACCGTTAGAAATTTTTATCTGCTATACAACTTTTTTCTGTGTGGATAACGGCTTTCCCGAAATTTATTATCAAACACTTTTTTTTTAAGAATTTTAAGGTTGTTTTTTTGACTTCGATATGACTTTTTTCTAAAAAACACGTTATTAAGTATAATTTTTTTCTTTTTATTATGAATGTCCAATATGTGTTCTTAAAAATACTTAACATTTTTGACTTAAAAATACATTTTAAATTATTAAAAAAATAAAAATGTAAAAAATAAAGGAAAATCAAGAAAATATGAATATTTGAATAAAAACGAATTAAAATGAATGAAAAACTTTTAACGGTCTTACTCTTACTTTATCCTTTCTAACATTCAGAACTCAAGACTCACTGTAGTTTTTTATTCGCTTTATTCATACTTTCTTGATTTTTTAATAATTTTAAATGTATTTTTAAGTACAAAAATGTTAAGTATTTAAAAAAAAAAGAAAAAAGTTATACTTAATAATGTGTTTTTTACAAAAAATCATATCAAAGTCAAAAAAACAACCTTAAAATTCTTAAAAAAAGTGTTTGATAATAAATTGCGGGAAAACCGTTGTCCACACAGAAAAAAGTTGTATAGCAGACAAAAATTTCTAACTGTTTTTGTTTAAATAAAATTTTTTTTTCAAAAATCGGTTGTAGTTCGGCAAAGTTAGAGCCAGTCAAAGGAAAAAAGAAAACAAATCATTAAAACCGTTATAAGTCGAAAACGAAGCGAAAACAAAAAAATTACCTCATAAGTTTTTCGACTTGAAATGACCTCAGGAACTCATGGTTTTCTTCTGAGGCGGTGATTTCGGGACACCCTGTATAATATATGGACTGCTAGTTGCCAATCTCAGGTTGGTTCCATTTTAGACTCGGACTTTTTTGGCGACACTAGACGGTGTTTAGATTGGGGAAGATTGAGTCCGGTATCACGGCAGTTCGTTGGCAAGAGAAGTGTGGGGTGAGGGCTCTCGTGAGACACGAAAAAAATATAAAAACCGGACTCGAGTCTCATTTCTTGTTGTTTCAATGTGCGAAATGTCAAAATATTTTGAGGCGCTTCCAAGTTTCTAATGTAAACACGATGGGACTCACCAGTCCGGACTCAATCTTCCTAATCTAAACAGTGTCCTAGCCCTCCTCACTGCAACTAGTGAAAAAAAAAAATTAAACCTCAATTTTGACATTTTGTACAGAAGGAAAAAATGGCCGCGTTCGAGTGATGGGCCGATAGGGTATCTATGATCGATTTGCATCGGATATGTTTTCGAACGACCAAAACCGGATTGGATAGGTTTGTCTGAAATTTTATATGTATTTTTTATTTTATATACATTTTATATTTTATTTTGTTCGGTAAAAATCAAAATCTATGTAAAAAAAAACCACAAACTAGAAATACCGCGTGTTTTTAAATCCATTGGCACAAAAAGTGTGAGACTAGACAACTGAAAATCAGCTAACACGTATTTCACAAAAATCCATAAAATGTTGGTATACGTTTTAAGACTTATTTTGGAAAACAGCTGGTTTGTTCACTTCTGTTTGTTCTTTTACTTGAGATTTGAGATGCATAGTTGAAATTACTAAGTGATTAAAAAGTGAAATATTTAAAGTAAAATCATTAAAACAGTTTAAAATCCATTTTTTAATAAAAAAAAAATAAAGAACACGAAGTTGATCTATAAAAAACAGATCAGAAATAATTGCTTAAGCTATATTTTCATCTGGTTTCTCTCCGAGGGCTGTCGTTTTATGTTGCTTAAGATTTCTACAAACGAATATTATTGTGGATGATTTAAACAAAATGCAAATGCAATTCTAAATTTTTTTGGGGACTTCCGTTGAAATCGTATTTTTATTCGTAAAATTTGCAAATTTAAAAAAATGTTTTCGGCTCATGCCGGCACAAGTTGAGCACAATACGGTACAACTTTTCTTTTTTTTTGAAAATCGAAAATGGCGGTGCTAACTTCACGCTGTGGTGCTTCACAACATTTGCGTTCGTTCGTAAAAGCTGCAAATATGCGTATTTTTTTGTTATCTCTTCGGTTCTTAGTATTATTTTTTGAGCATTATACAGCACATTTTTGACTTTTCTGAAAATTACAATTTTGCAAAAAAATGTATGCGTAAAATTTGCAAATTTGCGAATTGAAAAAAAAAAAATTTACGGCACATGCCGGCACAAGTTGAGCACAATACAGTACAACTTTTTTTTTTTGAAATTCGAAAATGGCGGTGCTAACTTCACGCTGTGTCGCTTCGCAACATTTGCGTTCGATTGTAAAAGCTGCAAATATGCGAAATTTTGTTTGTTATCTCCTTGGTTCTTAGTATTATTTTTTGAGCATTATACAGTACAACTTAGATTTTTTTGAAAATCGCAATTTTGCAAAAAAATTTTATTCGTAAAATTTGCAAATTTGCGAATTGAAAAAAAAAATTTACGGCACATGCCGGCACAAATTGAGCACAATACAGCATACCTTTTTTTTCGAAATTCGAAAATGGCGGTGCTAACTTCACGCTTCGCTTAATATATTTTTGCTCTTTAAAAGCTGTAAATATGCGAATTTTTTTGTTATCTCTTCGGTTCTTAGTATAATTTTTTGAGCATTATACAGCACAACTTTGATTTTTTTGAAAATCGCAATTTTGCAAAAAAATGTATTCGTAAAGTTTACAAATTTGCGAATAAAAAAAAAAAATTTACGGCACATGCCGGCACAAGTTGAGCACAATACAGCACAGCCTTTTTTTTTTTTAATTCGAAAATGGCGGTGCTAACTTCACGCTGGTTCGCTTCGCTACAATTGCGTTCGATTGTAAAAGCTGCAAATATGCGAATTTTTTCGTTATCTCTTCGGTTCTTAGTATTATTTTTGGAGCATAATACAGCACAACTTAGATTTTTTTGAAAATCGCAATTTTGTAAAAAATTTTATTCGTAAAATTTGCAAATTTGCGAGTTGAAAAAAAAATTTACGGCACATGCCGGCACAAGTTGAGCACAATACAGCACAATTTTTTTTTTTTTTAATTCGAAAATTGCAGGAGTGCGTGAAGTTAGCCCCCCTTTTTTGGAATTTGCTATTTTTGAAAGTTGTTCCAGGTTGTTCCCGATTTGTTCCGCATTGTTCTAAGTTTTTTTGAAAAATATACAAAAATGGGGGTTTTAGAGCCAAAAAACCGTTTTTGACCTAGCCCCCCTTTTTTCGAAAATCAAATTTTTGAAATATGTTCCAGATTGTTCTAGTTGTTCTAAACTTTGTTCCAAGTTTTTGGACCCCTATATTCAAAATTTCAAAAGTTATGGGCAAAATTCGAAAAAATTCTAGCCCCCCTTTTTTCGAAATTCTTAATTTTGAAATTTTTTTCGGGTTTAAAAAAGTCTAAACATTGTTCCAAAAACTCAAAATTGTAGGACGTGTATTTTTAAAGATAAAACCTTCCGAACATTTTTTCAAAAATCCAAAAAAACGGCTCTCTAATATTTTATTTTTTTTTAATGCATTGACTTTTGAAACCTTATGACAAATGCATGTATTGAAAAAAAAAGTTCTGACCTTACATTCTTACTATCAGCTTAAAAACTAACTTTAAAAAAACATCTCCGATTTTTTTAATTTTTCAAAAACACCCCTGACCCCCCTTTTCCAAAAATCCAAAATCTACAACTTGTTCCAAGCGCAGAATCCCTCAAATCCAATTGTTCCAAAGAATCATCAAAAAATATTGAAAACTGAAGATTTTAAGCCCAAAAAACACTTTAAATGAAAATATCTTATTATCCTTGCTCTGGCCCCCCTTTTTAGAAATCCAAAATTCAAAAATTTGTTCCAGGTTGTTCTAGGGCTCTTCTAAATTGTTCCAGACTTTCGTTTCTTAAAATTGATTTTTAGTATGAAAAATTTCAAAAAAATGCTCCCCTGCCCCCCCTTTTCCAAAAATCCAAAATCTAAAATTTGTTCCAAGTGCAGAATCCCTCAAATCCAATTGTTCCAAAGAATCATCAAAAAATATTGAAAACTGAAGATTTTAAGCCCAAAAAACACTTGAAATGAAAATATCTTATTATCCTTGCTCTGGCCCCCCTTTTTAGAAATCCAAAATTCAAAAATTTGTTCCAGGTTGTTCTAGGGCTCTTCTAAATTGTTCCAGACTTTCGTTTCTTAAAATTGATTTTTAGTATGAAAAATTTCAAAAAAATGCTCCCCTGCCCCCTCTTCCAAAAATCCAAAATCTAAAATTTGTTCCAAGTGCAGAATCCCTCAAATCCAATTGTTCCAAAGAATCATCAAAAAATATTGAAAACTGAAGATTTTAAGCCCAAAAAACACTTTAAATGAAAATATCTTATTATCCTTGCTCTGGACCCCTTTTTAGAAATCCAAAATTCAAAAATTTGTTCCAGGTTGTTCTAGGGCTCTTCTAAATTGTTCCAGACTTTCGTTTCTTAAAATTGATTTTTAGTATGAAAAATTTAAAAAAAATGCTCCCCTGCCCCCCCTTTTCCAAAAATCCAAAATCTAAAATTTGTTCCAAGTGCAGAATCCCTCAAATCCAATTGTTCCAAAGAATAATCAAAAAAAATTGAAAACTGAAGATTTTAAGCCCAAAAAACACTTTAAATGAAAATATCTTATTATCCTTGCTCTGGGCCCCCTTTTTAGAAATCCAAAATTCAAAAATTTGTTCCAGTTTGTTCTAGGGCTCTTCTAAATTGTTCCAGACTTTCGTTTCTTAAAATTCATTTTTAGTATGAAAAATTTCATTAAAATGCAAAAATGAATTTTAAGAAACGAAAGTCTGGAACAATTTAGAAGAGCCCTAGAACAACCTGGAACAAATTTTTGAATTTTGCATTTCTAAAAAGGGGGGCCAGAGCAAGGATAATAAGATATTTTCATTTAAAGTGTTTTTTGGGCTTAAAATCTTCAGTTTTCAATATTTTTTGATGATTCCTAGGAACAATTGGATTTGAAGGATTCTGCACTTGGAATAAATTTTAGATTTTGGATTTTTGGAAAAGGGGGGTCAGGGGAGCATTTTTTTGAAATTTTTCATACTAAAAATCAATTTTAAGAAACGAAAGTCAGGAACAATTTAGAAGAGCCCTAGAACAACCTGGAACAAATTTTTGAATTTTGGATTTCTAAAAAGGGGGGCTAGAGCAAGGATAATAAGATATTTTCATTTAAAGTGTTTTTTGGGCTTAAAATCTTCAGTTTTCAATATTTTTTGATGATTTTTTGGAACAATTGGATTTGAGGGATTCTGCACTTGGAACAAATAATAGATTTTGGATTTTTGGAAAAGAGGGGGCAGGGGAGCATTTTTTTGAAATTTTTCTTACTAAAAATCAATTTTAAGAAACGAAAGTCTGGAACAATTTAGAAGAGCCCTAGAACAACCTGGAACAAATTTTTGAATTTTGGATTTCTAAAAAGGGGGGCCAGAGCAAGGATAATAAGATATTTTCATTTAAAGTGTTTTTTGGGCTTAAAATCTTCAGTTTTCAATATTTTTTGATGATTCTTTGGAACAATTGGATTTGAGGGATTCTGCACTTGGAACAAATTTTAGATTTTGGATTTTTGGAAGAGGGGGCAGGGGAGCATTTTTTTGAAATTTTTCATACTAAAAATCAATTTTAAGAAACGAAAGCCTGGAACAATTTAGAAGAGCCCTAGAACAACCTGGAACAAATTTTTGAATTTTGGATTTCTAAAAAGGGGGGCCAGAGCAAGGATAATACGATATTTTCATTTCAAGTGTTTTTTGGGCTTAAAATCTTTAGTTTTCAATATTTTTTGATGATTCTTTGGAACAATTGGATTTGAGGGATTCTGCACTTGGAACAAGTTGTAGATTTTGGATTTTTGGAAAAGGGGGGTCAGGAGTGTTTTTGAAAAATTAAAAAAATCGGATATGTTTTTTTAAAGTTAGTTTTTAAGCTGATAGTAAGAATGTAAGGTCAGAACTTTTTTTTCAATACATGCATTTGTCATAAGGTTTCAAAAGTTAATGCATTAAAAAAAAAATAAAATATTAGAGAGCCGTTTTTTTGGATTTTTGAAAAAATGTTCGGAAGGTTTTATCTTTAAAAATACACGTCCTACAATTTTGAGTTTTTGGAACAATGTTTAGAACACTTTTTTAAACCCGAAAAAAATTTCAAAATTAAGAATTTCGAAAAAAGGGGGGCTAGAATTTTTTCGAATTTTGTCCATAACTTTTGAAATTTTGAATATAGTGGTTCAAAAACTTTGAACAATGTTCAGAACAACTAGAACAATCTGGAACATATTTCAAAAATTTGATTTTCGAAAAAAGGGGGGCTAGGTCAAAAACGGTTTTTTGGCTCTAAAACCCCCATTTTTGAATATTTTTCAAAAAACCTAACCTAACCTAACTTCACGCACATTATTAACGTGCCTACCATCAGAATTTATTCTGGAAGAATTCAAACAATAATCAACTTAATTTATATAATTCCTAGGTGCATCATCAACTAAATCTAAATCTATAGTATTACAATAGTTATTACCTAATTCATTCCAGTTAACAGATTTGATAAACTTAGCTGCTGATGAGCCTCGGTCTTGTCTTCCTTCTCGCCTCTTGCTTTGGCGACAAAATCTGGCAAAGCGGCCCTTCTTATGACACTCATTACATACAATGTTTTGGGCAGGACAAAATTGACGATGTTTTCCATTGTACGGCTGCCTACAATTGTAACACGAAACTGCCTTCTGGACTGCATTAGCTGAGGATAACTGTGGCAACTGTTCTTCCACCACGTTGATTACTGTCTCCGCTTTCAGTGACTGCTTTCTCTCACGTTCTCGTTTGTTCATATCTGCGGCTTCAAAAGCTTTACATATTTCGATGACGTGCTGGAGGGAATGTTCTCTATGGCCAAGTAACTTGAGCTGCAACGATTTATCTTGCACAGCAACAATAATTCTATCGCTCAACATGCGTTCAGAATTAGATGATCTGCAGTTTTTGCACTCAAAAGCACAATGTTGTATCTGAGTGCGAAGCTCAGTTTCGAATTCGCCGAACGGTTGTTTCTCTTTTTGTATAATCGTGTGAAACTTAAATGATTCCATTGCCAGGTTTTGCTGCGGCATACAATATTCTTGAAAAGCTAACAGCACAACACTTAGTGTAAACGGAACTTGTCGCTGCTCATGGTTTTCTCCTCCTGGATCTGCTGCTGGAGCTGCTGCGGCTGCTGTTTCTGCTGCTGCTGCTCTTACTGCAGCTTGTTCATGTGAAAACAACTTCTCAATATCTCCATAGTTTGGAAACAGTGAATGGAAAATCTGAATCCCGCGTTCGCCAACCAACCAAAGTAATATTGACACTTTTTCCAATTCTGTTTTTTACATTTTCCCATGTGATCGCATATACAGGGTGGCGCACGAATCGTGCTACAAAAATAAAACGTAATAACTTTTTTTCTGTGTGAGTAATCGGCTTATTTTTTTTTTATTTTGTAGGTTACTATTTAGATTTATAAAAATGGATGCTTGGGATACGGAGAAAAGAATTTGGATAGTGCAACGGTACCATGCTTTGCAGTCCGTCATTTCCGTCCAAAGGGAATTTAGGCGGGAGTTTGGCGGTAATCCCCCGAGTAGATGGACCATTATGGGGTTTGTAAACATGTTTGCCGAATCTGGAAGCATCGCACGAAGGCCGTACCATCGAGATGCCAATGTTCGGGTTCAGGATACAATCGCAGCAGTAGAATCTGCAATACAGGCCAATCCGAACGTTTCGACCCGAAACTTATCGGGGCAAATTGGAATTAGTAGACGGTCATTACAACGGATACTTCATGACGATTTAAACTTGTTTCCGTACAAAGTCCAAATTACTAGCAAGTTAAACCCTCAGGATTTGCCTGTTCGCCTGGAATTTTGCCAAAAAATGATATCAATGGCCGAAGAAGACAACACATTGATCAATTGTTTGTTCATGTCTGATGAGGCCCATTTTGATCTTAACGGCAATGTAAACAAGCAAAATTGCCGTATATGGAATGAGTCTAATCCAGAAATGCTCCATGAGACGGAACTGCACCCAGAACGAGTCACTGTGTGGTGCGCAGTTTCATCAAGGTGTATTTTCGGGCCGTACTTCTTTGAAGAAAACGGTGTAACCGTTACTGTCAATGGGGACCGTTATTTAAAGATGTTGAAGGAGTTTTTTTACCCAGAACTGCGCCGAAGACGTATACCATTCAACAGCTTTTGGTTTCAGCAAGATGGAGCAACTGCACATATAGCCAAACAAAAAATTCGCAAACAAATTAATTTCTAGGAACTCCACTCTTCGCTGGCCCCCAAGGTCACCTGACCTGACTGCACCAGACTTCTTTTTATGGGGTTATGTCAAGCAAGAGGTGTATAAAACGAAGCCCAGGAATTTAACTGAATTAAAGCAGTCCATAACGACAATAATTGAGGCGATCCCAACTTCAACTCTTCAGGCCGCAATGAATAATTTTTTGACCAGGTGCCGCATATGCGTGGGACAGCGTGGAGGTCATTTGCGGTCTATAATCTTTAAAAACAACTAACTATTTAAAATAAAATTTAATTTTCTAACCAATAAAAAAAAAATAAATGAAATACATCGATTAAAAAAAAAGTTATTTGAATTTCTTATAGTACCACAATTGGTGCGCCACCCTGTATATCGAGAATCGCTGCTTAAATCGAGGCCAGTCAGTTGCAAGATTCGATCCATCTAATGGCGCTATAGGCGGGCGTACATCATCATTAGCCGACATTTTATTTGTACTTTATTTGTTGTGTCTCTCATGGTTTCATTAATACTGACTAACAAGATAGATGACTGATGATACAAGTATATGGTGATGCACATTACATAAGCAAAATAAAGAGCAGAACTTACATTGGTGTTGCCATGTTCGTATAGTAATAATAATAATAAAGATACAGATACTTAGTACTATAGTAGTAGATATTATTACAGGGGCCAAAATTAAAAATCCGCTCCGACGGATTTCAAGTTCTGCTCATTACCTATAAAATGACGTTAAAATAATATGTTTTTCCCATTTTAATTTCTCACAGCAGTTTTTAATTTCTCCTCTGAGCAGTTTTGTGAAATTTAGAGAAAGAGGCAACTAGAATATTAAAATTAAATATGATAAAATGAAAAAAATAAAAAAGTGGCTCGACGCTTTTCAAGCTAAAATATCATTCTTTGATAAACAATTTAGTTTTTTACAATACCTCTTGTATTGACTTCTCAAACTTTACAGCCATTTGCCCAATTTCACGTTTTTCTCAAAATTTTGGGTGGAGGCCTCTTAAACCTGCTAGTTTTAATCTTTCGGCAACGATGTGTAGAAAATGAATATGGTCTTCGAAGGTACGTGTCACAATCAGAAGATCATCCAGGTGAACAAAAACGTTTTCTCTTATTTCATGGGGTACCACTTTGTCCATTAACTTGCATTGCGAAGGCTAAAGGGCATTACCTTAAATTGGTATAAGGGTCTACCGGGTACCGTAAACGCCGTCTTCTCCCTCGATGTTTTTTCCAGCGGTATCTGCAGAAACGCGTCTTTCAGATCCACACTAGAGATACAGTGTGTCACGGTAAAATTTACCGCGACAAAAGTCACTCTTTCAATTATCCCATTCCTTGTTCCTTCCTTTGCCATTTCTTCTTTCCCTACAGGTGTTTCTATCAATGTACTGAGAGAGAGAAGGGCAGCCATGGTCCATCAGCCATTGGTTCACTCTCTCAGTGCTTTGAAGAAACAATAATCGTCGATATCAATCTTGATATTGAACGTGGATAAATGATCAACTCCTTTGTGGCGGATAGACGGGCGGTCTGATCCAGAGAGCGGGTGACAGTGGTCCCCGAACATAGCCGAAGCTGAAAAGTGACAGACGGCAGGTCTGGTCACAACAAAATCCCAAAAGTGGCACGGTTGACAATTGTCTCCGAATGCCGAAGTTACTCCTGGTGAGAATGGCTGCGTGCCCAACATACTCTATTATTTTTAGTTTTATAATGTAAAAGATGGAACGTTAGTTGCTCATCCCCAATCCCCCAAATCTGCGCAATTATCAAACGTTAAAAAGTAAAATCACCAAGTAATAAATTACTGCCTAACTTTCCTCTTCGGACATTTTACAAGTATAAGCTTTCCACCAATTTTCCGTACTAATAGTGTTTATAGTTTTGAGGGGAAAAATGAACGCGTAGAGAAAATTGATTTTCTTTAGTTTTCAGAAATTTTCTTTTCGGAGTTGAGTGGGAGTGAATAGGTGGCTGAATGCATCCATTGAATTGCCGCCCACTGGAAGTCACACCAGAGTTCGGCGAATTCAATGATGACGGTGCATAAAGCTGGGTGTAAAGTGCGAGTAGGATAGGCGGTGGGATCTCAACTACGTTCGCTCACTCACGCAAATATGCGGGGTGTTGCTGACTGATGACGTGACCGAGATCCACGCTTTCTGATTGGCCGAAAGCACTTGGGCATTGGAAAAAGGAAGAGGTCGTCCAGGCAAGGTGAAAGCCTGGAAGATCACTTCTTACCCGTCATTACAGCGAACTAGAGGTTCCGAAATTTTTGAGAAGAGAAAATTTGTGAAAAGGAAAAATTAATTTTGCGAATTTTTAAAAAGTGGTTGTGTTAAAAAGAAAAAAACTAAGAGAGGAATTCTTAGGTTCTTTTGTGTGAAAGTACGAGGAATTAGTGAAATCCTTCAGAGTGGAGAAGGAAGAAAGCTATACTTTGGGAGAGGAAAGATTGGCAGAAAAAAAAAGCTAAGTATATAGTGAAATAGTTTCTTTTGCAAGATAGTGCAAGTTTTTCTATTTAATTTTAAATCGTTTGTTGAGGTAAAATTTGGTAATACGTTTGATTTTTGCTAACGTGAATTATTCCGATAAAGCGGAACTCGCGACCCGTTTCAATAACGTTTGTTAATTTTTTTCGGGACAAAGTCCTAACGGTCCATCTACTTTGTCTTAACTTCTTTGTTCTCTTGTTCAAAAGATCCTGGGTTTTAGCCCTACTTAATTGCAAGGTTTCCCAGGCAATTAAGTAAAATAAAGAGTTTAAAATTCCTATTCGGAAATTAAAAATATCTTTTTCTTTATTCATACTTACTTTCAACGTCGTTTTCCGCTTCAAAAGGTTTGTAATTTCCTTTATAAAAAAAAATTGCTGGCGCCCTTATTTTCATTTCCAGGTACTACGCCCCTTGTGGTAATCATAAATCGTAGTGGTTAATTTAATTAATCACCAACATAGCTATCAATCGTTCAATAAAATTTATTGGTGGAACTCACCCCTTATTGATCTAGCCGTGGTGGTAGCATTTAAAGTGCTACCTGTTGCACTTTGTTCGAATTCGAACTTGCCTTCATCTTCCTTTTGGTTGACATTCGTTTAACCAAAAGTCGTGGTATAATCGTCGTTGCCGGTCGTGTTTTAGTTTTTTTTCGTTTTGTTTAATTAATTAAATAATATAATTGTTCGGTTCGTCGCGAAAAAGTGCAACAAATTGGCACCCGAACGTGGGGCTTTTGTGGAAAAATTTTATTCAAAAATTTGTATTCAAAAAAAAAATCAACATAGTGCATAGTGATTGTCCCATTGTTATTAGGGAAGTCTTCGTTTAACTTGTTGTGTTCTTTTACTTTTCTTTCTTTTTATTTTCATTTTCAGTGGATTAAATTGGTAAAGTTTATTCAAATACCTACCTAATCAATAAAGCTATTGAGTGATACACCTGTAGAAGTGATTACATAGAAGTTGTTCATAAGTGGTTCCCGTTGTAGGTACTTCGCTTGGATACATTGCGTATACCTAACCTACATACCTACACATTCGGTGAGGATTTTGTTTTTCCTACAAAAGGTGCAAATTACCCTACAAACCGTAAGTTGTTTTATTGCATATTTTATTTTCATTCCCTATTGGTGATATAAAATCTTAATTACTTTTATATATTATTTCATAAAATTTTTCAATTTGAATCCAACGGTAAACCCCAATACGGTTTCTATATACATTGAACATACATAGTTGGTTTTATTCCTTTTTGTTCATATTCTTTGTCGTACTCTTACATTTGTTTACGGTTGTTTGTTTTTTTTTGTGTGACATCTGAGTTTCTTTAACTGCGGTTGTTTTTTTTTTATTTCTCGGGATATTTTTTTTTTGTTGTTGAATCGAATTGGAAGTTTCTATTTGAGTTTTGGTGTGACCATATTTTAGGGTGACAAGTGTAAATTTCAATTTTTTTTTCTATAAATTTTTTTTTGATATATATTTTTTATCTGTTTTGGATTAAATTCAAATTGGTTAATTTTTTGGTGTGACCATTTTTAGGGTGGTAATCACAGAATAATTTTTTTTTTTCTGATAATTTTTTGTTGATACTTTTTTTTGCTAGATTTTTTTTTATTTATTTCGAAGTGTTGTATTGAAAATTTAAATCTATTACAGTGGGTTGCAAAATTATTTAAATTTTTTTTTGTAAATAAAGCAATCAACTGGGTGTTGATTAAGTGCTTTATGTAAGTGTTTTATTTGGAATATAGGTACATACTTGATAATATTTTTGATATTTTTTTTTATTTGTCAGTAAATCGATTGTTTTTTTTTTATTATTCAAAATTATAAGCGTGTCGTACTCATCTTTAATTCGAGTTCAATTTATCTTGGCGTGATTTCGAACAAAATCAACTGGGTGTTGATTCTTGTTTTGGAAAATTTTAAATACAGCGTAATCGAAATCTTAACCGTATCCAAACAAAAACGGCTGGGTGTTGATTTGTTTGAACTTTCCGAACTTTTCCATTGAAATTAATTTTGGTTTTCGGTTTCCCTTTTATTTTTGTTGTGATTTTGAAACAATCTATAAAGGGGTCCGACAAACAACTAGGTGTTGATTTGGCCCTCGTTATTTATATTTCAGTGAAGAAAATTTTCGGTTTTGTTTTTTTTTCCGTGCGATTATTTTGATTTTTTTTTGATATAAAGCAACCAGCAGGGTGTTGGTGTTCTGCTTTATAATTCGCTTTGCTTATTAATTGAGAATTTTTAACGTCGGTTAATTTCGGAATAGTTTTAATTTTTATAACGTGGATTAATTTAAAATGGATGTTTACAGGTTGAATAAAGAAGAACTCTCTTACGAGTTACGCGCCCGCGGGTTGAAAGAAGGTACAGTAGATAATATGAGGGCTACGCTCAGATCCTCACGTATTTTAGAGCGTTCTGGTTCATTGTCATCGGACAGTCCGCACTATCCGTTTTCTTTCGAGGAGGATATTGAGGCGGTTAAAAAGAAAATTTTGGAAATTAAGGAACTGTTGAAATATCCGCCTAAGAATCCGAAATCGTCGGAATATCTTAAGGTTTTGACCAAAATTGAGTGGGCTTTAGGTAGGTTGAATAGGGCTAGGGCAGAGTCGTCGGAAGAGGTCAATGAAGTGGCCGATTTGAAGGGGGAGCTATTGTTGCTGATGGCAAAATTGTCAGAAGGAGATGAAGATGCATCTCATGATAATTGGAAAGAGAAAGAGAAAACAAACACGTTGGCAGCAGGATTGGGTGCGTTACCACCTGCACACGTAAACCAACGAGCGAGTTCAGGATTTCAACGACAGACCGAGGCTTGCTTACAGCAAGTTGAGGGCCGTGACCGGAATCCTGAGCGTATCGAGAAATGGGATATAAAATTCTCTGGTGAGCGATGTGGCTCACCAGTGAATGCATTTTTGGAAAGGGTAGAAGAGCTTAGGATTTCGCGTGGTGTTTCCGAGGAAAGACTTTTCCGCTCAGCAGTCGATCTTTTCACTGGGAAGGCACTTCTCTGGTTTAGGGCGATTAGGGACTCGATTTTAACTTGGAAGGAATTGGTTAGCGAGATAAAGTTGGAGTTTTTACCCTCCAACTACGATGACCTCTTATTGGAAGAAGTCAAGCGACGTACCCAAGGGAAGGATGAGTCGATGGGGATGTATATCGCCCTCATGCAGACTCTTTTTAAGAGATTTTTGGAGCCGCTGAGTGAGAATAGGAAGTTGTCCATTCTCATGAAGAACATTGCTCCATTCTACCAGACGCAATTGGGGTTGGCTGATATTAAATCAGTCAACGAACTCGTTGCGTTGGGTAGAAAGTTAGAAATGATTAGAACAAATGTAGAAGCTTTTGTTCCTCCTCCTAATAACCGCTCTAGGCAGGCTTTGGAGCCTGATGTTGCCTACGTTGCTTCCGTTCAGGAAACAGCAGCAACAGTTGCAGTTGGAAGTAACCCACCACCTCGTAGGCCCATTCGCTGTTTCAACTGCAATAGGGAAGGTCATTTCTCGAATACCTGTTCCGCTCCTAGGAAGTGTTTTGGTTGTGGGGCTGTAGGTACAACCAGACGCGATTGTAGGCGCTGCTCGGGAAATGGGCAACGGTCTCTTGGGCCAGCAGGACAAGAGCGCCGTCGCAATTAGGGAGGTCGCCTGCTGACGACCAGCTGGTAGGGAAAATACAACTTGGTTTCACGTTAGATTCAAGCGGGGACGATAGACGTCCATACTTAGGTGTAAACATTTACGGGGTTAGGATTTTAGGACTCCTAGATTCAGGAGCATCAAGAACAATTATTTGTAGGGATGGGTGGACACTATTGAAGGATTTAGGATTACATTTAGAGACAAGTAATGTTAGGCAGGTTCATTTAGCAGATGGTGCAGGTGTAGGAGTTTTAGGAACTGTGAATATACCCATAGTAGTAGAAAACAAATCAGTTTTAGTTGAGTGTTTGGTAATACCCTCACTCCCACATGCCTTGATCCTTGGTGCGGATTTTTGGGCACTATCGGGAATCATCCCGGATCTTGGGTCAGGAATGTGGAGCTTTTCAAGCCAGGAGATGGTGGCTTCGATAGATAGCACGTCTCTTACAGAAGAGTCTGAATTAGACGTTGAGCAGAGAGCAAAACTAAATGTTTTAATTGAAGATTTGTTTAGGAATATGCCAGAAGGTTTAGGGGTTACAGATAGAGTAGAGCACATAATTAGGACGACGTCAGAACCAATCAAACAGCGGTACTACCCGGTTTCACCTGCAGGTCCACATCGACAAATCCCTTAAGGAGATGTTAGATGATGGCGTAATTGAAAAATTTAATAGTCCTTGGGCTTCCCCCATAGTTTTAATTAAAAAGAAAGATAGTACTTTCCGGTTCTGCGTCGATTATAGGAAATTAAATCAGGTTACAGAAAGGGATGCTTATCCGCTTCCAATTATCTCGGCGATTTTGGATAAGCTTAGGAATGCTAGGTTTCTCACATCACTTGATATTAAATCGGCTTATTGGCAAATTCCAATGTCAGAAGAATCGAAGAAGTTTACAGCTTTTACGGTTCCTGGCCGGGGTTTGTTCCAATTTAAGCGGATGCCTTTCGGCTTGCACAATGCCCCTGCGACGTGGCAGAGGTTCATTGATAGTGTTTTAGGGCCAGAGTTGGAGCCATTCGTTTTTGTGTATCTGGATGATATTATTATCGTCACAGATACATTCGAAAAACACTTAGAGATTCTGAACGAAGTTTTGAAAAGACTTAGTGAAGCAGGGCTTAAAGTAGGACGGGATAAATGCAACTTTTGCAGACCATCCCTAAAATTTGTAGGTTACGTAGTAGATAGGAATGGATTACACGTTGATCCGGAAAAAGTAGAGAGCATGGTTAAAATACCTGCACCCAAAAATGTTAAAGAGGTTAGGAGCTTTGTAGGAACTGTTTCGTGGTACAGGCGTTTCGTACCAAACTTCGCAACAGTAGTTAGGCCTTTGACTGATTTGCTGAAAAAGAGCAAAAAGTTCGTCTGGACTCAAGAATGTGAAGACGCTTTTAGGAAATCTAAGGAATTTTTGATTACGGCTCCAATTTTAACTTGTCCCGATTTTAGTCTTCCGTTTGTAGTCCAAACCGACGCGTCTGATTTCGGTATCGGGGCCGTACTTACCCAAACCTTCGAAGATGGCGAAAAGGTCATCTGTTATTTAAGTAGGTCACTCAATCGGAGTGAAAGGAATTATTCGACAACTGAAAAGGAATGTTTAGGAGTTTTGTGGGCGGTTGAGAAGTTGAGGCCGTACATCGAAGGTGTTCGATTCACGGTCATTACAGATCATTACTCACTCGTTTGGTTGAGTAACCTCAAAGATCCACAAGGTAGATTAGCGCGCTGGGCAGTAAGGCTACAGCAGTTTGATTTTAAAATCATTCACCGGAAGGGAAAAGACCATGTCGTGCCGGACATGTTATCTCGGGGGGTTCCAGTAGTGGCTGGGATCTCAGATGAGGATTTAGACCCTTGGGTGGCAAAGATGATTTCTTCAGTTGAGTCGAATCCGTTAGATTATCCAGCTTGGAGGGTAGAGAGTGGCCGACTATATAAGTTTGTCAAATCGACACATATAGTGGTACACGAAAATAATGAAGAGTGGAAGTTAGTAGTAGGCAAAAAGGATAGGTTAGCTATTTTGAAAGAGTGTCACGATAGTCCGTTAGCTGGACATATGGGGGTCAGAAAAACATTTGCTAGAGTAGGGGCTAAATATTATTGGCCAAAAATGAGAAAAGATGTAACGAATTATGTTAGAAATTGTAGAATCTGTCAACAAGTGAAACCAGTTAATGACAAACCAGCCGGTCTTATGACTGAAAGGATAGGAGTTTCTTCTCCGTGGGAGATGATAAGTGTGGATTTAGTAGGTCCATTACCCAAGTCAAGTAGGGGATATATGTATATCCTTACAGTTGTAGACTACCTCACTAAATTTCCTTTATTGTTTGCATTAAGATCTGCAACTGCAAAGGCGGTTTGCAAGGAGTTAGAGGATAATGTGTTTTTGTTGTTTGGGGTTCCAAAAGTTGTCATTTGCGATAACGGTCCACAGTTTAAGAGTAGGGAACTTAGGGCACTTTGTGATGAATATTCATCAAAAATCAGGTTTACCCCACACTATCACCCTCAGGCTAACCCCGCGGAGAGAATTAATCAAACTATAAAGACTACGTTGAGAGCTTATGTTTCAGAGAACCACAGAGTTTGGGATTCTCAATTAGCTAAGGTAGCGTGTGCTATACGCACCTCTCAACATGAAGTGTTAGGAGTTTCACCTTATTATGCCAATTTCGGCAAAGAAATGTCAACCAGTGGTAGGGAAGAATTAACCCTCAGTGATCGGGGTTTAGATAGAAATAATGACATAGCAGCACAAGGAGATGTAGGAGAAAGGTTTAGGAAACTTAGGATGGATATAGCTGTCAAACTTCGAACAGCATCCAAGAAATCTGCGGAATCCTACAACCTCAGGAGGAGAGATATTCAATATCTCCCTAATGATGTTGTTTGGCGCAGAAATTTTGATTTGTCCAATGCGGCAAATTACTATGCGGCCAAGCTGGCACCGAAGTATGTCGGGCCATTTAGAATCAGAAAACGATTGTCTCCCTGGACCTATGTCCTAGAGGATGACAATGGTAAAGATCGTGGCACTTGGCACACTAAAGATCTTAAACCTTTCAATAAATTTTCAGAAAACGATTAAGTCGGAAGTCCCACAGTAAAGTAATGTTTTTTTTTTGTTCTGTTTTGCTTTGGTTTTATTTCTTTTCTTGTTTGATCTCCTTTCGAACCGACTGCCATATTTGGCCTGATGGATTCCTCTGTTGTCATGTCAACCAGGTCCAGCCGTAGGAAATTGTTTACTTTTTAAAAAGGTAAACACATTTCCAAGGAGGAAAGGGTGGAGTTTGTCACGGTAAAATTTACCGCGACAAAAGTCACTCTTTCAATTATCCCATTCCTTGTTCCTTCCTTTGCCATTTCTTCTTTCCCTACAGGTGTTTCTATCAATGTACTGAGAGAGAGAAGGGCAGCCATGGTCCATCAGCCATTGGTTCACTCTCTCAGTGCTTTGAAGAGACAATAATCGTCGATATCAATCTTGATATTGAACGTGGATAAATGATCAACTCCTTTGTGGCGGATAGACGGGCGGTCTGATCCAGAGAGCGGGTGACAGTGGTCCCCGAACATAGCCGAAGCTGAAAAGTGACAGACGGCAGGTCTGGTCACAACAAAATCCCAAAAGTGGCACGGTTGACAATTGTCTCCGAATGCCGAAGTTACTCCTGGTGAGAATGGCTGCGTGCCCAACATACTCTATTATTTTTAGTTTTATAATGTAAAAGATGGAACGTTAGTTGCTCATCCCCAATCCCCCAAATCTGCGCAATTATCAAACGTTAAAAAGTAAAATCACCAAGTAATAAATTACTGCCTAACTTTCCTCTTCGGACATTTTACAAGTATAAGCTTTCCACCAATTTTCCGTACTAATAGTGTTTATAGTTTTGAGGGGAAAAATGAACGCGTAGAGAAAATTGATTTTCTTTAGTTTTCAGAAATTTTCTTTTCGGAGTTGAGTGGGAGTGAATAGGTGGCTGAATGCATCCATTGAATTGCCGCCCACTGGAAGTCACACCAGAGTTCGGCGAATTCAATGATGACGGTGCATAAAGCTGGGTGTAAAGTGCGAGTAGGATAGGCGGTGGGATCTCAACTACGTTCGCTCACTCACGCAAATATGCGGGGTGTTGCTGACTGATGACGTGACCGAGATCCACGCTTTCTGATTGGCCGAAAGCACTTGGGCATTGGAAAAAGGAAGAGGTCGTCCAGGCAAGGTGAAAGCCTGGAAGATCACTTCTTACCCGTCATTACAGCGAACTAGAGGTTCCGAAATTTTTGAGAAGAGAAAATTTGTGAAAAGGAAAAATTAATTTTGCGAATTTTTTAAAAGTGGTTGTGTTAAAAAGAAAAAAACTAAGAGAGGAATTCTTAGGTTCTTTTGTGTGAAAGTACGAGGAATTAGTGAAATCCTTCAGAGTGGAGAGGAAAGATTGGCAGAAAAAAAAAAGCTAAGTATATAGTGAAATAGTTTCTTTTGCAAGATAGTGCAAGTTTTTCTATTTAATTTTAAATCGTTTGTTGAGGTAAAATTTGGTAATACGTTTGATTTTTGCTAACGTGAATTATTCCGATAAAGCGGAACTCGCGACCCGTTTCAATAACGTTTGTTAATTTTTTTCGGGACAAAGTCCTAACGGTCCATCTACTTTGTCTTAACTTCTTTGTTCTCTTGTTCAAAAGATCCTGGGTTTTAGCCCTACTTAATTGCAAGGTTTCCCAGGCAATTAAGTAAAATAAAGAGTTTAAAATTCCTATTCGGAAATTAAAAATATCTTTTTCTTTATTCATACTTACTTTCAACGTCGTTTTCCGCTTCAAAAGGTTTGTAATTTCCTTTATAAAAAAAAATTGCTGGCGCCCTTATTTTCATTTCCAGGTACTACGCCCCTTGTGGTAATCATAAATCGTAGTGGTTAATTTAATTAATCACCAACATAGCTATCAATCGTTCAATAAAATTTATTGGTGGAACTCACCCCTTATTGATCTAGCCGTGGTGGTAGCATTTAAAGTGCTACCTGTTGCACTTTGTTCGAATTCGAACTTGCCTTCATCTTCCTTTTGGTTGACATTCGTTTAACCAAAAGTCGTGGTATAATCGTCGTTGCCGGTCGTGTTTTAGTTTTTTTTCGTTTTGTTTAATTAATTAAATAATATAATTGTTCGGTTCGTCGCGAAAAAGTGCAACAAGTGTGTATCTCAAAAACGGCTCAGCACAGCCTGTACATGAGTGAAAGGATACTCACTCTTTTTCGTCTTCTCATTCACTTTCCGGTAGTCAAGGCACATCAGGGTTTTCCCCGGGTTTACGTACCAAGACTACTGGAGAGCTCTATGGGCTATTACTTTCTTCAATAATTCCCATGGCAAGTAAACGATCCAGTTCCTCATATAAAAGCTTTTGTATCGCCCGAGAAACAGGATAATGACGTTGCTTTATTGGTTCGGCATCCCCCGTGTCTATGTCATGTTCCTCCAGCGTGGTTTTGCCTGAGCCAAGAGTAGCAAAAGACGGGAACACGCTAATGGATTCTTCCTCTGAAAGCTCACGCATCTCCGTTGAAACACTATTCGAAGAAGAGGTTGGTAGTACGATCTCAGAAATTAAATGTGGAGCGATGTTGAAAGTTTTCCAACAATTGATCCCCAAATACAATTTCTGTTGTAAAGTTGGGACGAGAAACATATCTTAATCTCTGGTTTCGTTTTTTTAAGTAATCTTAGCTACGAACTTTCCTACAATATGTTGATTATTACCATCTGCTGTCTTGACATAAAACTATGAAAAGGAATCTTGTGTTTTCCGAGAAAATCCTCCCCACCTACCCCTAAGCAACTTATGCTTGCACCACTGTTAAGTAATCCAAGCATATTTTCATCACCTATTTTTACAGTGGCATATGGACGTGGATTATCGGAGCAACACAATGTGGAGGCTTCAATATTTCTTATTGCTTCCTTCCTCTTCTTTTTACGATCTCTAACCCTTAAAATCCTAGCTGAGAACTGAGAGTTAGGCTTGCCAAAAATTCTGTCTTTGGCTGCGTGATATGCAATGAGACTTTCATGTAAGGTCTTATGGTTAGGTATAGTTTTCAATTTCGGAGCTGGTATATTATCTAGGTCAATTTTTTCGGCTATGGCTGGTTGCTTTCGGAGAATTTGAATTGGTTGGACATTATCATTTTGTGAGGAATCGGATTTGGGATCTAAGTTCAAAAAATTTATTAGGCTGCCGGTTTCCGGTTCTGAGAGCAACCCATCCCGGTTGACAGATTGCTCTTCCGACTGTTTCCTTCGCACTTTGGGCAGTGAGGCGATGTTGTGTCTTCTTTTCCGCAACGATATCAAAATAGAGATCTTTGCTGGTCAGGGCATTCCATAAAGCCGTGTCTTGTTTTTTTTACAGGTGTAACTGCTGGTATCCTTTTGCATGCGGATTGCTTCTATAGTATCTGGTGCTACCGTTGGAGACTCTTCAGGTGGTATGATTTCGTTAATATTGCGTCGAAGCGGCTGAACGACTGGAACTTAAACACTTCAACAAAACAATTTTATCGTTTTGATAAAATTTTATCAATATAATCAAATAATTTTATCTATTTCACAAAATTTTAATAATTTTTATCAGTTTGATAAAAAATGCACAACAAATAATATTTTCAGTTTAACAAAACACGTTTTGTTACTATAACAAAGTAAAACAAAGATTTTTTTCATATCCACAACTTTTTTTGTGGAGCAAACAAAATGTTTGTTGCATGTACAAGAATTCAATTTTGTAAATATTTGTCAATACTACAAAGTTTTTGTTAATTTTTTTTATCAATTTGACAGAAAATCAAAGCATTTAAACAATATTTTTGTTGTAATGAAAAAATTTTGTTGGATGTTTGGTTATTTTGTAGTACTGATAGAATAAAATTATGATATAGATAAAACTATTTTGTAAGTAATTTATTTTGTCAGTTTTACAGAAAAAATTTATCAATAAGATAAATCATCAACAAAAAATTTTGTTGTACCTATGTGCAAAATTGTAATTTATCCAATCTACAAAACATTTTGTTGGTATGACTGAAAATTTGTGTTGCATACCTTAATATTAGTTTTTCCGTAAAATTAAAGTTCACACTCGGTTTGCAACGAAATGTATATAACAGACCGATAAACGCACACAAGAAAACCGTGGGGTCCCCCACGAATAATTTTTTGAAGCTTACAAATAATTTGTTTGGATTCAACAAAAGAAATTTGTTATTTTAATAAAATATTTGGTTAATCTGACAAATTATTTTTGTAGATTCAACAAAAATAAATTTGTTGAGCTGAAAAATTAATTTTGTGGTTTCAATAAATCAAAATTGTTGAATTGAAAATTATTTTATCAACACAATAAATTAAATTGTAAATATGACAAAAACATTTTATACAATTAAAAAACTTTTTGTTTATTCAACCAAATATTGTGATGTTATTTTGTAAATATGACAAAATAATGCTTGTCAGTTCAACAATTTTTTTTGTCACATCAACAAAAGATACACACTTTTTGTTACTTTTATCTATGTGATAAAACATTTCATTGGGCGTATGTTGACAAAAATTTTGTTGCATCAACAAAATTTTTTTGTTGTAACGACAAAATAAAATTTTGGTTTGCTACTTTTATCAATTTGATAAACCATTTTTGTTGGACGTATATTGACAGAAGTTTTATCAGCTCAACCTACATTTTTATCATATATACCTACATTTTATTTTCAGTGTAGAAGACGAGTATTTATTTTCTGAATGGCCATGTAAAAGTCATCGAAGCTTTCATTTTGGCCTTGTTTTCGATCATACATCTGCCGTGAAAACTCGGTATCCGTTTCCAGGGAGCGGAATTGCTCAACTAGTGCAAAACGAAGCGCGGGCCAGTCCACCCGAGAATTCGTTTTAAGAAAAACCCAAATTCAGTTCTCAACAATTTCTTCCCATAAAGAGCCATAAGAATCTTTAAACCTTTCTAATCTAAAGCAAAATTCGTCGAAAGTCATATTAATGTTATCGTACTTCAAGCCCCATTTGTCGAAGCTGAAAAGTTTGACATAAGAATTCCTAGAGTTATTCAATGGAGAATCGTATCGTTAGAAACTGAAGGGGTAGTTCCTGACAGAGTCTGGCGGATAATCTCCGTCATTTGCCTCTTCAACTTTTCCCTATTCACTTCAAGTTCCTTACGAATAACCTGTAAATCTTCAGACCTACTAACCCCTATTGACGCTGTGACTAGCCCTTGTATGTATGCAGGTAAGTAGGCCTCGCTTGCGTCAGTTCTCTTAGTTTCTGTAGCTGTGATACCCTCAGATCCTCTAGGAATATCAGGGTCATCCTCGTTACGATGATTACTTCCGATTTACGGATCCTTAGTTTTGTTTTTCTCAGAACAATTATTTAAACCGTCAATTCTCTTAGTTTCTGTAGCTGTGATAACCTGAGATCCTCTAGGAATATCAGGGTCATTCTCGTTACGATGATTACTTCCGATTTACGGATCCCTAGTTTTGTTTTTCTCAGAACAATTATTTAAACCAGAATTACCTATTGCTTTTCGTTATTTTTTGTAAGAAAAACTCCACGACCTCTACCTGAACGTAAATAAGGAGATCTGTTTCTATCAAATGAAGACATAAGGTATCGAAAAAATAAAAACAAATAGCTCAAAAATGCAAATAAAAAAATAGTAAAATCTAAATAAGTATAGGACCAAAAAAAGAAAAAATATTTTTTTTAAAGGAAAACAAAATAATATAAGGTAACCTAACAATAAAGAAACTTAATAAGAAAAACTATGCAAACTAGGATTAAGGGGAAAATACGAAAATCTTACGAAAATCAAAATTATAATAAAAACGATATTTAATCAAAAACTAAAATCAAACTATTATTAACAATTTTCAAATGAAAACACAATTCTGGAAGAATGTAATCGGTTTGTAATTAACTAAGAAAAAAAAATGGATGTCTGTCTTATTAATAGGTTTGGTGGATGTGACTGTGGCAACGACTTAAACTTATGTTTCTCTTTCATTTCCTACATTACTTGATATACTCACTCATAAAACTTTGTTTAAGTTGAAATTTTGTCCTTACTCAAATTGCTCGCAACCGTACGAAAACAATTCTGTTAGGCTAATGTTTTATTTCTTTATGAAAACTCATCAATTCGCAACGGTCAAAATACATAGTTTCTAGAACTAATATTTTCGGACGATCATTGACTGATTTTAAGAAATAACAGGGCTGTCGTAGCACTGGTCGTTTGTTACGTAATTCATGCCGAAGGCATACAAATTTTTTGCGAGTGCATAACCTCGTACAATTCAGTGTGCGCGGCATTAAAAGTATTTTATATAGTTTTTCTTGAAAAGCAAAGTGTAAAAATTGCGGATTTAAGAAAAAAACATACGCCAAGTTCTCCGTACTGAGGTTCGTTGGGAGTTCCAACGAAGACTGAAAAATAAAATCACTCAATGCCATAATTGTCAAACGTATGGACATGGTGAGAGAAACTGGAGTGTGAAAACCTACTGTGCAAATTGCTCTCAACCCCATAAAACTGCTGAATGTACTGCCTCAGGAATTTCAAAATGTGCAAATTGTCAAGGAAATCATAAGTCGACTGACTTAAACTGTCCGCGACGAGTAAAATAGCTTTAAATGAGAGGTAAAACTAATCATAAGAGAAGCACAGCTTTGACTCAAGCTCAACCAAAACATCACACTCGAACTCCGCCTAACTACATGAGTTCAAACAACTTTCCGTCTCTCCCGAAACAGAATAGATCTTCTGTACCTACAGCATTATCGTCTGGAGCTGCTCACCCAGCTCGTGCACATCAGCAACAATGGAGCCAAAATGCAACTCCCACTACCTACAACCAAAATGCGACCATCAAAGAGAGTGATCTTTTCACTCAAGATGAACTATGCTCTTTTACCATGGACATGATAACTAAGTTAAGTGTATGTAAGTCTAAGTATGAACAATTTAATGTAATAACGCAGCTTGCGACTAAATATTTGTACAATCATGTCAAGTAAATTAAATTCTCTCAATGTTTTTTGTTGGAATTCCAGGAGTATTCGATACAGATGTACTGAATTTTTCAATTTTCTCTGTGACCAGGGTTGCAAAAGCTTAAGTCACTTTCTAGCTTAAGCTTGGCTTTAATTCACAAGCTAGTGGGTGACTTATGAATTAAAAAAAATTTAATTCATAAGTCAGTTGGTGACTTGTGAATTAAAAAAATTTAAGTCATAAGCTAGTAGGTGACTTATGAATTCAAAAAAAATTTAATTCACTACCTACTAAGTGACTTATGAATTAAAAAAATTTAATTCACTTCCTACTAAGTGACTTATGAATTAAAAAAAATTTAAGTCATGAGCAATTAGTGACTTATGAATTAAAAAATTGTAATTCCCGAGCAAGTAAATGACTTATGAATTACAAAAAATTTAATTCACAACCTAATAAGTGACTTATGAATTAAAAAAATTTAAGTCATGAGCAAGTTAGTGACTTATGAATTAAAAAAAATTTAATTCACTATTTACTAAGTGACTTATGAATTAAAAAAAATGTAATTCACTACCTACTAAGTGACTTATGAATTAAAAAAATTTAATTCATAAGCTAATGGATGAATTCTGATTAAAAAAATTATGTTTTTAAATACTAAAGGTAAAAAGATTATAAAAAAACGTACTAATAAACGTATATGTATATTTTTTAAACTTTTTAATATTGAATAATCACTTTTTTCACTTTTACACTTCACAATTATGTATAAATTTAATGCGCACTGGTCACTAGTCACTGAACAATTGATGGGTGAATGATTTATGTTTGTAAGTTTAAATAGTTTTTTCTATTATTTTCATAAAATCTTCCAAGAGAGAGAATGATAACCCATCATTTGCTCAACACAAATATTTTATCGATATTGCTTTTTTATTCTATTGCGTTATAGGGACTGCATAGACGTAAACTCACACAAAATTCTTAAATAGCTTGAAAACCACTTTCGTTAATAATGAAAAAATTATGTAGTCAAAACAAGCTTAAGAATTTCCAATATACCGACTAGCTTATGAATTAAATTTTTTTTAATTCATAAGTCACTTATTAGGTTGTGAATTAAATTTTTTTTAATTCATAAGTCATTTACTTGCTCATGAATTACAATTTTTTAATTCATAAGTCACTAACTTGCTCATGACTTAAATTTTTTTTAATTCATAAGTCACTTAGTAGGTAGTAAATTAAATTTTTTTTAATTCATAAGTCACTTAGTAGGTAGTGAATTAAATTTTTTTTAATTCATAAGTCACTTAGTAGGAAGTGAATTAAATTTTTTTTTAATTCACAAGTCACTTAGTAGGTAGTGAATTAAATTTTTTTTAATTCTTAAGTCACCAACTAGCTTATGACTTAAATTGTTTTAATTCACAAGTCACCAACTGACTTATGAATTAAACTTTTTTTAAATCATAAGTCACTAACTAGCTATAGAATTATTTTTTTTTAATTCATAAGTAACTAACTAACTTATGAATTAAATTTTTTTAATTCACAAGTCATCTACTAACTTATGACTTAATAGGTCTGTTCCCAAGATTTCTCGCACTAAAAGTTGGTCAAATGTCAAATTTGAGGAGTGGGGATGAAATGCTCTCAAAGAGAAAAAAAACTGAAAAAATGTCTGGAACGGTTTTCGCACTAAATTGGACTACTTTTTAAACGTCAAAAAATATATTCGACTATGGTTGCCGTAGATCAGTGATAAATTTTAATCAAAATTTTCAAGATTCACATCCCAAGAAAATAAAATGTTAACAGAGAATAGACGTACAAGCTTACATCAAGTATATTAATATACAAACAAACAAATCTTTAATTATACATTAAATTATGAAGCTTAAGCGTGTTTTTCTTCAAGTAGCACTATATAATATAAGTAATACTCAATATTGTCAATTTTAAATTTTCTTTTTAAGAAATAGTTTTGCTTATTGGCGTAAATTTTTTGTAATTAGTTGATTAGTTAAAAGATTAATAAAATGATAAAAAGTATGCTTATCTTTCAAAACTAAAATCAAAATAAAATTAACACTTGGGCAACCCTTGTCCGGCATAGATATTTGAACTCTACTGACAAATTACGTCATCTGACATACGGCAACCAGGCATTTGACATCCGGCCCAGAAATAGCCAGAAGAAATTCCTCGGACTAAAACTGGCAAGAAGGGGAAATATTTTACTCTCTCGAGCGCGCTCTCTTTTGTAAGAATTAGCACAACTTTTGAAGTCTGGAACGACTTCGGACTAAAAATGACTAAATCTGGCAGTCTGAAACTGTTTGAAACTGGGTGTGGAACACACTTAATGATTTTTTTAATTCACAAACTCGCAACCCTGTCTGTGACAATGATGTAGATATATGTCTTGTGTGTGAAATGTGGCTTAATAGTAGCATTTCTTTCTCGCAAAATAATTATTACTGCCATAGATTAGATCGTAATGATGAAGAAAAAGGAGGTGGAGTTGCCATCGTAGTTAGAAAGATTTTAGCATATAAATTAATACCAAATATTAAAACAAATATTTTTGAAACAATCGGTATTGAATTAATGTTAAATGATAACACGAAATTTAAAATTGTGTCAGTTTACTTTCCTGCGGGAGCTTCTAATGCACGAAAGATTGGTTTATTCAAAGATGATTTAAGAAAGCTTATCACAAAATGACAAATTTTTACTCGGGGGTGATTTCAATTGCCGGCATCGTAATTGGGGTTGCAATAGGGCAAATAAGTGGGGAAACTTACTGTTAGATATAACTATGCGGTATTCTATAACTTTACTCTATCCGAATGGCCCAACATATTTCCCAGCCAACAAAAAATCTGTGCCATCAACTTTGGACCTGATCATTAAGAACTCACCAGAAATCGTTACACAAGCAATGGCTGTTAACGCTCTGAGTTCGGATCATATTCCAATAAACTGTGATATTATTCTAAATGGTAGAATTAAAGATGTGCAATACTTAGATTTTAAGAACGCAAACTGGGGTTGATTTAGAACCAAAATGAAACAACGCTTTAGAAATACAACCTGTGTTTTAGATAGTATAAGAAGTTCCCATGAAGTTGATGAAAAAATTGATTATTTCACAAATTTAATACTGGAAAGTGTTGATGAGTCTGTTCCTAAAAAATCAAAAACAACAAGGACAACTATTCTTCCGCAATATATTTTGAATTTAATCAAGCAAAGAAATAGATTGAGGAGTCAGTGGGAAAGATACAGGCAGGTATATGACTTCAATGAAATGAAGACACAGGACAAATAAAACAAAAAACAAAAACAACAACACAAACATATAAATGCCAGTAAGACCTAGGGTCTTATAAATTAGACAAATGTTAGAAGGAATAGGAGGATAGGATAGATTTTTGTTGGCACAGTGGATTGAGAAATTAGGTTTTGACTACCCCATTAAATCCCAGGGGTGGCGTTCAGCAGAGGGAATGTAGAAAAGAATGCTGCCTAGACTGGGGATCGAACCCACACATCCAGGTTAGCAGTCAAGCACTACTTCCACTGCGCCGGGGCCACCCCCTAACTAACTTATTAAACTGAATAACTTTTGAAATTTCAAAATTCAGAAATAAAACATGGAGTGATAAACTTTGTTCTCTTGAGCCAAATTCCAAACCCTTTTGCAAAATATCCAAGGTTCTTAAAACAAAAAACAAATTCATTCCTCATTTAGAGCACAATGATGCCTTGCTGATAACTAGTGAAGAAAAAGCGGAAGTTTTTACAGACTCATTTGAAAAAAATTTTAACAATCCATTAATAAACGAAACCAGCTCAGTTAACATTTCTCGAATCTTCCAATGTGGTGCCAAACCATCAGTTTGGATTAAGGCAAGGTCATAGTACTACTCACCAAGTTCTTAGAATTTGCAAACATATATTAAAGAAAAAATGAGTGCAAAAGAATCTACGGGTCTTGTCCTTCTGGATGTTGAAAAGGCTTTTGATAGTATATGGCACGATGGTCATCTTCATAAACTAAAGGTATTCGGTTGTCTTTTATATATTATAAAATTAATACAAAGTTTTCTTGGAAATAGACAATTTCAAGTCAATTTAGATAACATACACTCAAACCTAAAACATTACTTTTGGTGTACCTCAAGGGTCAGTATTAGGTCCATTATTATACATTACATATGTTGCTGATTTTCCAGAAATTTGGAACTGTGAAATAGCAATGTTTGCAGATGATACCGCCATTTATAGCTCAAACAAAATTGGTCATGAAATTGAAAATGACTTGCAATATGCTTAAACAAAACTTACAATAATTTTCTGATATGGAAAGTCAAACTTAATGCTGAAAAAACCCAGGCCATCTTTTTCACCAGGAAAAGAAAAGCCTGTGTTTTACCATTTAATCAGCTGAAATTAAATAATTGTGATATTCCGTGGGTTAGTTCTGTCAAATATCTTGGTGTATATTTAGACAAGACATAAACTTTCCGCGACCATATCACAAACACTCTTAGCAAAATAAGTATTGCTACTAAAATGCTATACCCCCTTATATGTAGGAAATCACCCCTGAGAAAATTTAATAAAATCATTATCTGAAAAGTAATTTTCCAAGCTATACTCGTTTATGCATGCAAAATCACATATTCAAAAATTACAAGTCTCTCAAAATAAAACATTAAAAATGATGGCAAATTTACCTTGGCTTTTTTCAACTCAACTTTTACATGAACAATGTGGAGTACATCAAGTTGCAAGAAAAATTGAAACTCTCAACCAAAGATATTAAGATGTAGTGATTCAAATAATATGTTAATACAAAATGTAGTAAGTCAATGATATCAATGTTTGTATATATCCATATTTATTCATTAATTGTTAACTTGTTAATTTATTTATTTATTTTTGTATTAAATTATTTATTCGTTTATTATTTTCTTTAATGTTTGTACCTATATTCATTTGTCTATTTTTGTTTTTATTAATTAATTAATTAATTTATTTATTTATTTATTTATTCATTTATTTATTTATTTGTTTTGTATTAATTTTATAACAATCAATTTAATCATTTGCTTTGTATATAATTCACTAAGATCATGTTAATATTTATTTATATATAAAAAATACTTCTATACCATCTTGGCCATTCTTGTAGCTGTAAGTTCTTATCTAGTCATTTTTTTTTTATATTGAATGAAGGTTTTTCATCATAGTTTTCCTTCAATTGTGCAATTATTAATTCGAATGTATTTATTAAAATCCTTAAAATTTTTCAGTTGTAAGATATAGTTAAAATATCATCTGAGCAAGCTGCGTATTATCTATCTAGGTTATTAAAAAAGAGAGGGTTCAAAAGAAAGGAGCCCGAAATTGTCCTGATAGAGCCAAAATTATTAACAAAATTTACAAGTGAGGAGGAGCGTGATGAAATAGCCCCTCTGAGGTAGTTCCCAAACGCATATCCTTAAAGGATGTTACCGTGGTTATTACGCCCTCGAGTTTAAATAATAACCCCTAAATATCGTCGATAAGGAAACTAAAAAACTTAACCGAAAGAATCTTAAAATAAATCAACATCTTCACTTCCGGTTGTATAACTTCACAAAGTCATCCTACGATCTGGTCTGCTTACCCATAGTCACATCCACCCAGGATAACTTTTAGTAATGGTCCATAGTTATTTAATGGTTCCTAAGTCCTGAAAATTCCAAAAGAAATGACTTCCCATACCAAACTTAGACAAGAAGCGGAATTAATAATTAGGCCAAAGGTGTTCATTAAACCTTTCAAATTTTATTGAAAACAAACTTAAATCTAGCAAAGGTGTAAACTATAAATAATTCTCAAAAAAAAATATAGACTAATAAAAGGTATATTTCTTTCCTTTTTTTGTTTAAATTTTACAATCTAAATAACTTCGAAAGGAACCAATTGGTCTATAATTTATTTTTTTTTTAATTCTTTATAAATGTCTAATACAACTGAAATATTTTAAACAACTTTTTACGAAATCGGGTAGGCATTTTAGCCTGTTTTAATTTTTTTTGATACAAAAAAAGAAAAATCGAAAAAAAAACGAAAATTATTTTGAATTCACCAATATGGAAAAAAAGTTAACTAAACTGTTGGATTATATTTTTTTATAAGTTAAAATGGGTACTCGTTTTTACTTATATGTAAAGTATTTAGATAATTGTTTGGAAATTAATAAAAAAAATATAAATTTAATTTAAAATAAACAAAAACAAATCTCCACCTCACTGTCACTCATCAAAAAGATATTTTCATTAAGTATCAATTGGTGCTTTCATTTATTATAAATCGACGAGAAAGAGAAAAAAAAAATAATTAGAATTCGCCGCAATAGTTTGCGAGCATATGATTTTCTTGTATAAATTTTCCTTTAGCATTTGTAGGGTTTTATTTCTGTTGATAAATTATAAGACTTGATAGTTCAATTATTTAATAAGAAAAAAAAAATACATATTTTTTTATTTCAATTATAAACACCAATCGTTTTTTATTAAAGAACTTTGATGGGGTGCACCGCTCCAAAGCTGTTGATTGAAAGCTTAACGAATAAGCTGTAGGGTTAAATATTTAAACGATTCAATAAAAAAAATAAAACACATACACTGCTTTTAACATGAATAGATCGATAAAAGTAACTGTTGTGTATAAAAGAATTATTGACCATCTGTACAAATAACTATATTAAGGGTATTCATGCAACGTCGGAAAAGCATCGTAAACGTGGTAAACATCTTAAAGTTTAAGACGTCGTAAACGAACTGTCAAAATTTGTATGGGAAATCTTTTTAAACAAATCTTAAACTTTAAGACACAAATTTGTGTGTTAAACGAATATGGTAAACATCGTAAACATGGTAAACTCTTGTAACCTTAGAAAAAGTAATAGAGGAACGGGCATATCGAGGAAAAATGAGTTTTTTTTCAAAATAGTGTGAGTTACACAAACACAAAAGCATTCACACTTACCATCATTTTCGCCAAATAATTAAAGAATTAATAGATCATTGAAAGCAATTTGTTCATACAATTGTAAAAATTTACTTTTTTGGCATATTTTTTGGCATTTTTAAATTGCGGATGACAAATTTTACGAAATAAATAAAAGATATTATTTTAAATAACTTAAAAACACTTATTTTATTTATTTATTTACTTAAATGCATTTCGGAAGCTATGCTATGATTATTTATATATAAAACTTACTGACGATGGAAGCATAGCTTCCGAAATGCATTTAAGTAAATAAATAAATAAAATAAGTGTTTTTAAGTTATTTAAAATAATATCTTTTATTTATTTCATGAAAAAACACGTTAAAAATCTCCAATATCAAATCAAATTTTACGAATGTTAAAATTAAATAAAATATTTTAAGTTGTTTGACGTTTAATGAACAGCTGATTTGTTTACCATATCGTTAACCACATTTACGCAAAATGTTTTTTGGTGCGTCCATGAAACGTGTATCGGAAATTTTACGATTTTAAGACATCGTAAAGTTTAAGAAGTTGTATGAATACCCTTATTATATTATGTACATAAATAAGCGAAGACAAGTCTGTCTGGTTTGTAGGCTCTTTATTCAGTAATGTATTACAATAGACTTACTTATAAAAGTATATGTAACACACAAAGGGTCGCACTGGCCATATAGTCAGGGTGGCATTTGCCACCCGGGCCCCAGGGCAGCAAAAAAAAAAAAATCAAATATGGAGAGAATTGAATTATAAAAATCAATAAATTTATTAAAATGTAAAAACAAAACTGTTCATAGGTTCTAAAGAAATCAAAATTGATACACGGACAAAATATACTAGACAGGGGCCTTTATATACAAGAAAGAACCCTCTCAGTATAGACGGGGCCCTTCTAGCATATTTAACGAAATCATTGTTGATAAATAAAACAGAAAAAGGATCTGCCGGGGCCCATGGAGGCTAGACGGGGGCCCTTACACCCTGAATACATGCATAAAAATAGTATTTAAAGGGGCCCGTAGAGATTATGGACTAGAGCCCTCACAGCCTGAATAGAGATATATAGATTAAAAATAGTATCTAAAGGTGCCTGTTGAGTCTATGGGGCCCGCATTGACTAGATGAGGCCCGTAAAAGCTAGACGGGGGGCAGGGCTGTTAGATGGGCCCGTTAAGGTCAGATGGTTGTTCCGCACAGGCTAGATGGGGCCCGTTCATTGTTGATATGGGGTCCGTGAAGGCAAGACGGGGGCCCTTACAGCATGAATAAATTAATGAATATTGATAAATGCACAAAAATTATATCTCAAGGGGCCTGTTAAGGCTGGAAGGAGCCCCGTGGAGGCTACAAGAGGGGCCGTGGAGACAGCATGAGTAAATTAATAAATACATTTAAATGGAAGAGTATAGCTTTAAAGCCACCGCTTAATTTTTTTGGCCAGTACATTTTTAAAGCCATAGGCGCAAAATTTTAAACAACCTATTGTTAAGGGCTTAGCATATTACTAGTTAGCAATTTGCTAAAACATTTAGTAATTTACTAGCTGTTCCAAAATTTTAATCCTTTTTTTTTCGTTTTACTAACTAGTAAAATGCTGATTCCCTTTTATTAAAAACGGTGCAGCTGAACACGTCCAAACAATGACAGTTCGGAAAGAAAAATAAAGCAAACAAACCTAAACCTAGGGAACGGACCTAATAATTTGCAATGTCAGAAGTTAAAGTGACAACCTACAATTTATTTTGTTATTTTTTTTTGTTTTTATTTGTGACAACAATACAACTAGTTTGTTATTTTTTTGTAAAAGAAAAATTTCAATGAAGTGAAATTAAAAAATTGTTATTTTATTTTGTGTTGTTGCTGTTCCTTATTAAAGGTTGCAATGAAGAAAACAGTACGACCAGTCGCAGTCAGGGCTTTAGCAGTTTATGTGGTTTCCCATCCTTACGTGAAAATTGAGTTTTTGTTGCAGATTCAATTGTACAACTTATTAAAGATTAGAATCTATACCTGGAGTAAAATTCTAAAATTAAGACATCGCACTTTTCTGCACAAAGCTGAGTCTTCGAACATATCGAAATCTTCATCTTCCGAAAACATTTTTTAACATTGATTAACATTAAAATGTTTATAGGGTCGTTTTGAGAAAAATATGGTGTTACCAAAATGATTAAATGAACAAATGAATATATAACAGATGCACGAAATGAACTCTAGCGTATAGGGGGCTCAGGATCGAATTTTTGGTTGGTGTTACCAAAGAAAATACCAAAATGAACCTAAATACACAATCGATGAATCGTACCTACACGTTGATCGTCGCCAACCGACGAGCTTGTATAAAATCTAAAAATTACTAAATTTGAGCGCACTTAGAAGCCTTTTACTCATTATTGGATACTTAATATTAAGAGGCCTCCACCCAAAATGTCGAAGTCAGATTCGAAGATTTTTATCTTCGAATAAAAAACGACAATAAAAAAACTCACCCCTAACAACATGTTTGAACTTCGAACAAACATCGTTCGAATGGCATATGAAACAACAAAAAAAATAGAAGCTATACGTTAGTAGTAGGGATTAGAGGGTTCTGGCCAACCGCTATAGCGGCTCTATGGCGGCTTTAGCGGCTCAGCACCCTGGCGGCTCAATATTTTGGCTGCCTAGTGGCTTGGCGGCTCAGAGGCTTGGCGGCTCATTGTTTTTGGCGACCTGGCGGCTCGGCGGCTCAGCAGCTCAGCGGCTCAGTGTGGCTCAGGAGCTCAGCGGCTCAGAGAACACACGTTTAGAACGCAAAATTCACGTTTAGAACGCAAAATTCACGTTTAGAACGCAAAAAATTACGTTCAAAACGCAAAAACATCACGTTTAGAACGCAAAAAATCACGTTCCGAACGCAAAATTCACGCTTGGAACGCAAAAAATCACGTTCAGAACGTAAAATTCACGTTTAATTGTGGATGTGTGTTTGTGTGTGTATATCTTTTTTATATAAGAATCCCCACTCTAATAAAAATTGTCTTTTCACATACATAAAATAACGTTTATCACGCAGTAATTTGTATAATATTAAGGAATGATAAAAATGATCATCCCCCAATCTCAGTATACATAAATTTACTTGTTCAAGTAAATTTATGTATACTGAGATTGGGGGATGATCATTTTTATCATTCCTTAATATTATACAAATTACTGCGTGATAAACGTTATTTTATGTATGTGAAAAGACAATTTTTATTAGAGTGGGGATTCTTATATAAAAAAGATATACACACACAAACACACATCCACAATTAAACGTGAATTTTACGTTCTGAACGTGATTTTTTGCGTTCCAAGCGTGAATTTTGCGTTCGGAACGTGATTTTTTGCGTTCTAAACGTGATGTTTTTGCGTTTTGAACGTAATTTTTTGCGTTCTAAACGTGAATTTTGCGTTCTAAACGTGAATTTTGCGTTCTAAACGTGTGTTCTCTGAGCCGCTGAGCTCCTGAGCCACACTGAGCCGCTGAGCTGCTGAGCCGCCGAGCCGCCAGGTCGCCAAAAACAATGAGCCGCCAAGCCTCTGAGCCGCCAAGCCACTAGGCAGCCAAAATATTGAGCCGCCAGGGTGCTGAGCCGCTAAAGCCGCCATAGAGCCGCTATAGCGGTTGGCCAGAACCCTCTAATCCCTACTACTTACGTTCACAGCGCATACAGCGATGTTTGTTTTTGTTGCTTTGCACTATACTTTTACTTTGTTATGAAGAAGAAGAAGCAGTGCAGGTATAGATTTTTATTTTTTTTTTGTTCAATTTTTCGTCTTGGGTATAGGGAGTAAAGTGTTTGTAAATGTATTCGTGTGTTGGAAACGGATATTATGTGTTGTTTTTGCTTTTGTATCGTGGTGCGCGAAGAGCTATTTGTGAAGTTTTTTCTGTGGAGGAAAACTTGTGTTGAAATTTTTTTCTCAATAATATGCATATTTTATTTTTTTCATTTCAAATTATTTGTAGGTCACTTTATTGGAATGGGGTAGTTTTGTTCAACTTGAATGATTTTAGATTTTAGGATATTGTTATGGTAGGTAAAGGATAAAGTATGTAGGTAGGTATGTACAATATGCATTTGTATGTTTCCAAATTCCGGATTTACTAAGAAGTGATTATTTAATTTTAGGGTGTTTTTTACTTTTTGTGTGGTTTCAAGAGTTTTTTTTCTTCTAGGTAGGTATTTGAGTGTAGGTAAAAAAAGCGATTTGGAAGGTACCTATTTGTGATTTTATTTGATTATGAAGATGTAGGTATTATTTGTTATAAATTCCCGAATTACATACCAAAAATAGGTATCGTTTCTTGAGGAAATTATTAAATAAATACAAATACCTACCTATTGTTATAGATATAATAGGTAGGTACCTGTAGGCTGTAGGTAGGTTATACACTAAAAATAAATAGGTATGTAGATAGGTACATACTTACTGTCAAATAACTTTCGACTAGGTAGATACCTATACTTTTTTTGAAAAATAAAAACAAACAAATCCAAATTAAAAAAATTAAATTTTCTTCCTTTATACTATGTACTGCAAGAGTACGTAACTTAGGCGCCAAGAAATGATAACGGTTTTTGTAGAACAGTTCAATACAAGCATTTTTTGCAATGGGAGGGGGCTCTATCTCCCCCGTTTGGGCAGGAGGGGCAAATTTATAAAAAAAAAAAACTAAATAATGTAAAAAAAATATTAAAACATAACGGTATTACTTACAATTAAGTATTATACCTATATTTAAAGCCAATACTCTGTTCCATTAGTACATTTAAAATGTTCAGGTATGAAAATGTAATGCATTCTAAAAAATTCACATTACCTAGGTTCTACCGTACGACTGCAGCAAATTAATATAATTTCTTAAATTGTATGTAGGTATTTTGAAATAAATGGGTTTAAACATTTTTTTTCATTTTTTCATAAATATTTTGAGTTTGCTGGCGAATTTTTCAAAAAAAATTGACATAAATAATTTAATTCAGATTTAAGATTTCTTGCTTTCAAAACCAGTATATTATTTCATTGTAAATGTTGCCGTTGTTTTTTAATAATTTTGTTTTCATTTTAAACCATTTTTTTGTAAAATTTCCCCTACCTTCTAAACGGGGCTAGATAGACCCTCCTCCTATAATAAAAAGTGCTTGTTTTTGACCTTCCATATATACCTCGCTGCTTATACGCCGTAATGCTGGGTGGTAGGATAGCACTGTAATTATGTAAGAAAGCAAAAGACAAAAATCTCATAATAAAGTAGTTATGGTAATTTTCAATTTTCTCAAAAAACTAATTTTTTTCTAAAATTACCCCTACCTCCTGAATGCTTGTATTGAACTATTCTAAAAAAGACCGTTATCATTTCTTGGCGCCTAAGTTATCGTACTCTTATCGTACATATTATGTAGTATAAAGGAAGAAAATTTATTTTTTTTTTATTTGGATTTGTTTGTTTTTATTTTATAAAAAGGTAGGTATACCTAGTCGAATGTTATTTGAGAGTAGGTATGTACCTATCTACATACCTATATTGCAATATTTGTTGTAATTTGTAATAAGCTATGAAGATGCAAACAAAATGTCGTTCGGTTTATTGCTCCGGTATAAAGCTTATTGTATCTAAAACCTGTATCTACCCCACTCCTGGTTTCTTTATTATGATAGGTGTTCACTGTTCAATGAATACAAAAATGGACTTTGGTTTATTTTTTTTGGAAAATCAAATCAAAAAAAATCTTAGCTTAAAAATATTTGTTTGTATTCTATGCTAATAAAAAAAAATAATAAAAAAATCCTGATAGCATTTCTTGGACAACACAAATATGGTACCTACCTACCTACCTCACATTTCATTCTCATAACAAAAAAAATGGAAACCAAATTCTCATATTTTTGCTTGCTCATAACTATTTTGTCAGTAGTTGAAATTATAATTTACATAGATTCTGTTTACAAACCACCTTCGCATACAAACAAAAATCAGTTTGACTTGACCTACAGACATTTTTGTCTCTTTATTTCTTTTTGACATTACCCACAAAATAAGTGCTTTATGGTAGAGCGCAGCGCTCGCTTAGCAGTACCCACAAAAACACTTTTTTTTATTTCATTTTATCATCAACACATTCCCATTCTATAATGCTGCCTCTGGTTCATGTTTGATTCGATCTACAACATTCATTTTCGAAGAAAAGCCATCATGTGGCAGCTAGATTTACTAAAAATTCGAAATATTTGAAAATAACGACTATTTATTGCAAAACAGACCTTTGAAAAATTTGTTATTTCTAACAAAATTTAAGTTTTTGTGCTAGTTTTTTTTAATGAATTTGTTTATTAGAAATTTTTTGTCATTATGAGAAAGTTTTGGGTTATTTGGTTTATTTCTTGTTATTTAAAAATACAATTGAAAAATAGAAAATTTGTCACTTTTCAAAAGCAAATATTTCAAAAAAAAAGGATCAAATTCAAAAATCGGTGCCCAAGGCATTGAAGCCCTAATCAATACCTTTAAAATGATATACATTTTATATATGTACTCCTCTCCTGTTCTGAAATCGTTAGGCATCCATTTGGCAGTTTTGCGTGATTTTTATAAAACCTCTTACTGGATTTTTGAAATAAGACGAAAACAAAATCCAAAATCAAAAATATAGCCTCAAGACTTTGAAGCCAAAATGTCATTCTTTCATATGCAATTTAAATTTTGGCCATATATGGTCCCGTGGCGGAGATCCTTCGGAATCCATTTTGCCAATTTTCCATATTTATCAAAAATTTGGGTAGAGGCCTCTTAAGATAGATAATTAAAGATAAAATGACAGGCTACAAATCTGCATCAAAATTTTTTTCATTGTTGGAACATTATATGAATATGATTTTAAGATATCGGGCCACTTCAAAATTCCGCCCCTTTAGGTGGGAGGGGCAAATTTAAAACAAAAATTACATAAGATTGACAAAAAAAACATTAAAAATCAACGGCAACACTTACAATATCATGTTATACCTTTTTTTAAAGCCAAGAACCCATTCTTCAATTCTGTTTTCAAATTAAGTTATTTTAGTGCTTAGTTTTTGAAAAAAATATTATAAAAACCCAAAATTTTGAAAAAAAATAAAAAAAAAAAAGTTTATTATGATTTTTTTGCAAAATTTTACGTTATTAAGTACTAATTTGCTTTATAATTTTCGATACTCTTATTAACTTTTAGTCGAGTACTAAAAACCAGATAGTCTTAAGTCATTTAGTTTTTTTAGAAAATTGAAAATTACCATAACTACTTTGGATTTTGACTTTCTTGTTTAAATTATAAAATTAGTTTAATCAATAGACCTACAATAGTTAAGGTAGTTATGAACTTTTAATATGTTATTTAATATGGTTGTTTGATGAAAAAACAAATTACGACAACCACGCCCCATACGCCCGCCTTCACAATTCTGAAAACCCACACTTTTTTCGGTCTCTTGCCTATAAGTTCATTCTAGTTTTTAATTAAGCAAAAAATATTTTGCGACAAATACAATCAAATGAGAATTATTACTAAGATCTATTGCATGCACTCTATGATTTTTCATTTTAAGTGACTGCCTCCGCGTGGCAGTCACCTTGTCGCGGTGCGGAGGCTTAAGTTTCAAAGATTCATCTGACCTGCTGTTTTCTGGGAAACCCGATCCGGTAGTGATTTTGAGGAGTTACGAACTAAGAACTGCCAACCCCCCTAATCCAGGGTGTTACGTGGACCGTGTCTATTGGATGGTTTGCAGCCAGTGGGTATACCGGCTGTATTATAACGGTACCTCTTTGAAAACAGGTCGAATTAAAGAGTAACCTAGACCTTACCATATTATGCAAAGCTCTGATATGGCGGACCCCATTATTTCTCTAGCTACTCGTGGGAACATATGCCAAAAAATATAAAACAAAAAAACAACAAAAACCACAAAAAATTTAACACTCCGCGGGATGTCACCGCGAGTGAGTATGCGGATCGTTTGGAGAAAGTACTCCATGGTGAAGATCCGAGACCGGGATGCAGTCAGTTTCTTAAGAGGATGCCTCCAAGAAACTCACCGAACCGGACAGACAAAGGAGAAGCATCGTCCACTGGTCAGGGGAGAATACCTCCCGGGCAAGGGAAAGATGCCCTTCACAGTACATCATCCGCTAGTCAGGGGAGAATACCTCCCGGGCAAACGGAGGGTGTACCGAAAGCCAAAGATGGCGTCTTGGATGGGAAGGCACCACCACCAAGCAGTACCTCAAAACCATCTCACAGACCACCTACCAGCCGTAACAGAAGAACTCGTCCACTTCCAAAACTGGGCGAGCCTGGAGCACTAGACGACCCATGTAGGAAAGGACTCAGTGGGGCGGGTACAAAGTGGTTCTTCCGGTTCCTTGATGAGGGGATGACCCCTCAGGAAGCCAGGAAAAAAGTGGATGAGAGGAAAATTGAATTCTCACAAAGCCAAACACAGGGTAAGAGGAAAAGCCATCTCATTACTCCTCCCCAAAGGCAAGAGGCTAAAAGATCCAAAGTTGCGGCTACTATAACGGCGGGCACAGGCACCGCAAAAGCCAGCGAACAGAGGGCATTTTCATATGCAAGTGCGGCAAAGAATACTCGCATTGCAATCCTTCCTAAGGAATACCCTCTCGTGACTCTCAGTACCGACGAACTGACGGCGCTTGAAGAGGCAATTATCGAGGAAGTATCCAAGGGATGGCAAGTAAAGCTGAAGTTTAATGGCATTCACTTCAGAACTGGTCTGCTGGTTGTTGATTGTGCTGATCAACAGACAGCCGACTGGCTGAAGGGAGTGGCACCAAAGCTAAGCACTTGGAAGGGCACTGCACTGGTTGCATGCTTGGGAGATGACATTCCCAAAATGCATACCATAACAATGTTCCTTCCAAGAAGTACTGGTCAGGATGACAAGAAATCCCTGTCACTGATCCAGGCCCAAAATGAAGGACTTAACGCCAAAGACTGGAGAATACTGAGTAGCAAGGCCGTTAGCAAGGGACAGTTGTTAGTGGTCAACATTGATGCCCGGTCAGCAGAAGCTATTGTGAAGGCAGACCACGAACTTCACTACAAATTCGGTAAAATCCAGGTAACGGGCCTAAGACGACTAATAAGGCCAGGGTCAGTCAATGAGCCCAAGAAAGATGGAGCATGCATCCAAGGAAGAATAAGTGACAGGTTCACAAATCCTCCAAATCTCCCAAATCCTCCTACTCCAAATCCAGCAACAATCACCAACCTACCAAATGACCCTTCCAATCCCTCGCCACTTGTCCCAACCATTCCAGTACTTCAACTCCCCTCATCTTCCTCCTGTCCTCTTCCCCCAAACAAACACCGTCGAGAACTCGGGCCAATCGGATGGAGACATAGAGGGCATGGACCTCTCTCCAAGTCGTGAAGACCTAGTAGAAACTCTTCCAACTGCAGAGGAGGAGGACCATCTGCTTGCAGATGAGGGGGCTTTTGCCCCCATCTTGTAAACAAAAATGACTGGACGCAGGACCAGCACCAGGCTAGCCCAGGTAAATCTGCATCATGCAAAAGCGGCATCAGCCGTAATTACGCAAAAGTTTATTGCAGATAACCTAGGACTAGTGCTGATCCAAGAACCCTGGATTTACGGGGGTCAAGTAAGAGGCCTAACAAGTAAGGACTCTAATCTAATATGGGATACGAGACAAAACTCGCCCCGAGCATGCATAAAAATAAGAAATAATATAAACTTTATATGTCTTTCAGAATTTATGACGCGGGATCTGGTGGCAATACAGGCCCAAATTTACATTGAGGGGAGTCCCCGCACGATGGTGATAGCAGCAGCCTACTTCGCCGGTGATGATGCCAACATACCACCTAACGAAGTACAGAAACTAGCGGACTACTGCAGCAAGAAAAAAACTACCGTTTATGGTGGGGTGTGATTCAAACGCCCACTATACAACATGGGGTAGTACCGATATAAACCAAAGGGGTGAGTACCTTTAGATATGGCAACTGCCATATCTTATTAGTATACTTCGAAGTAGTATTGCACTGGGGGACATACCATGTCTATGGAGAAGGGCTAAGGTTATTTTTATCCCCGAAATTGGGAAAAAAGATACAACACATCCGAAATCTTTCAGGCCAATAAGTCTAACGTCTTTTTTACTGAAAACTTTGGAAAAGGTAATTGATAACTTCATCAGATCAGAAGTATTATTAAATATGCCTCTCAACCACCGCCAACATGCTTACAGAGCGGGAAGATCAACAGAAACCGCCCTGTATGAACTCACCAATACCTTACAACTAGCTTTAAACTCCAAAGAAACCGCTTTATCTGCTTTCCTAGATATTGAGGGGACTTTCGACAACACCTCCCATGAGGCTGTAAACAGAGCACTAGTAAGGAAGTGCGTACCCATCACTATTATCAGATGGATAAGTGAGATGTTAGGCACGAGAACGGCAGAGGCATACGCAGGACAAAGTGTTCAGAAAGTCATCACAACAAGAGGTTGTCCTCAGGGAGGGGTCTTATCACCCTTGCTGTGGAGCCTTGTAGTGGATGAACTACTAGAAACTCTTACCTCCCAGGGCATACACTGTATCGGCTTTGCTGATGATATTGTGATAACAGCTTTGGGAAAATTTGAGGAAACTCTTTGTGATATAGTTCAAAGAGGACTATCTATAACAAGGAAATGGTGTCTATCGGTGGGACTTAACATCAACCCCACAAAAACAACGATAGTACCATTTACCAAGAAGAGGCTTCTGCCACGAATGAGACCAATCAGATTGGCAGGAGAAGTAATCGAAATCCAAAGGGAGGTTAAATATCTAGGCATTACACTGGATAGTAAACTTTTATGGAATAAACACGTCGAAATAACTGTCGAGAAAGCCACAAAGGCCCTAATGATATGCAAGAGACCAGATAGGACTGGCAAAACGACATCGTGACGAAAGACTTCGACACAAATATTTTTACTGATGGTTCAAAGATGGAGTGTGGGGTTGGTTCAGGAATATTTTCCGAATCTCTAAATATCTCTAGATCTTTTCGGCTACCCAAATTTGCTAGTGTTTTTCAAGCTGAATTACTGGCAATTGGGGAAGCATGTAAGATACCCAAACAAGACCCTAACCAATACCGAAATACCACTATCCTGACAGCTGTTAAAGCCATTAGCTCAGCTGCATCGTCTTCCAAATTGGTGCAGCCATGCCATGATGACCTCGCCAGCCTAAATGTGAATCTCTATGAGAGGGAAACGAGTGCGGCTGACGAACTGGCCAGGCAAGGTTCAGCCCTTCATGACTCACTTGCGGAAACAGTTAACATTCCACTTGGAGTCATGAAGGGCAATACATTCTGCAACTAAACAGTTTGGTTCCAATTTGAGCACAACGGGCTTATATGGAAGAGCGCGCACATAAACTTCCGCGGGGTCTCATATAATCCTATAGCACTCAAAATCGAAACCAAATAGTTTGGTTGCAAGTGCGCGCCTGGCCTAAGAGTACAAACCTTGTAAGTCTCTGAGCCAACCGACAATCTGATCAATGTGGCATGTTGCTGCGAGACTCAAACAATACATACCATTTCCATCCACAGGTCCTATGAGTTATGGTATCAAAACGAGGCACTTTAGCTCTAATTGGCTCAATAAGCTAGGTGGCTCGTGACCGCCATTTCAACCTACCTACCTACCTCTGCCGGTTTCTGCGGCATTCCGTGGACCGATAACATCAGCCCCATAACTACTTTATTTCTTGTCTCAATAAGTTAAAAATCGTTCGCAAAATTTGTAGCGTATCGAAAAGAAATCGGTTTAATTGAAAATGAAACGTTTGAAAAAAAAAACACATTCTCAATCCCCCCCTCAATAAAGGTATTCGTCGCAAAAAACAAGTGGTACCAGTAATTTGTATGTGATCAAATTTTAAATTTATTCAGAAGACTTTAAGGGGTTATTGCGCTGTTCTGAGCGAAGAAACTAAGAATTTTACAACTAACAGAATTTTAAGTTTTTATTGGAGCTTAATGGTGTCGAATATGTACAAAAATACTATGAGGATCATATTTGTAGCTTCTTTTGTTTTCCACAAGTTGCAAAATAACTTAAAATACATATACCACAATGATGTTCAAGGCAAAAGACTGAAAAAGTGATGGTTTTCTGTGATTTTATTATGATACTGAAGGGGTGGAGGGGGCGGGATTTGTGAAAATTTGTTTTTTTCATCTACCAAACTTATTAAGTAACATTTTAAAAATTTATAACTAAATACATGACCTTTAATAGTTTTATCGATTGGATCAATTTTATAATTTAAACAAGAAAGTCAAAATCCATTGTTTATGTACAAAAATGACGGTTTTAAGAAAAAAGTAGTTGTGGTAATTTTCAATTTTCTAAAAAACTAAATGACTTAAGACTATCTGGTTTTTAGCATTCGACTAAAAGTTAATAAGAGTATCGAAAAAGATAAAGCAAATTAGTACTTAATAACGTAAAATTTTGCAAAAAAAATTAAAATAACCTTTTTTTTTTTCTTCAAAATTTTGATTTTGAAAATAATTTTTTCAAAAACTAAGCACTAAACTAACTTAATTTGAAAACAGAATTGAAGAATGGGTTCTTGGCTTTAAAAAAAAAGGTATAGCATGATATTGTAAGTGTTGCCGTTGTTTTTTAATATTTTAACATTGAAAATGTTTATAGGGTCGTTTTGAGAAAAATATGGTGTTACCAAAATGATTAAATGAACAAATGAATATATAACAAATGAACGAAATGAACTCTAGCGTATAGGGGGCTCAGGATCGAATTTTTGGTTGGTGTTACCAAAGAAAATGCCAAAATGAACCTAAATACACAATTGATGAATCGTAACTACATGTTGATCGTCGCCAACCGACGAGCTTCAGTGGAGGATAGTTGAATTTGTATGAAATCTTAAAATCACTCAATTTGAGCGCACTTAGAAGCCTTTTACTCAGGTTATAATTATCGGATGCTTAATATTGAGATAGATAATTAAAGACAAAATGACAGGCTACAAATCTGCATCAAAATGTTTGCAAAAGCTTACGAAATTTCTTACTAAAAACGTGAAAGATTGGCTTTTGAGATCTAATTTCATCACGGCAAATGACGTAGGAACAAGAAAACAAAAAGAAAAAGAAAAAAACGTACCCACAAAGAATATACATTGCTGTTAGGGTGTGGGCAAGACGTTGGTTGGAGTGGAATGTGTGCAATAAAAAACCACCACTGCACTGTGGCTGGTGGCAAACACAATTGGCTTCGCATCGGGAACAAAAATGATATACATACATAGCTACATTATTAAGTAGGTTAGGTATGTCTGTAAAATGTTATGTTGATTAAATTGTTGTAGGTATTTTGCAAATATTATTCGTAATGGTACGATTAGGTTGGTTTGGTTGGCTTATAACTTCTGTTCTAACAATCGGATATTTAAAATAAAGGTCTTAAAATGAAGGTAAAATATCATACTAATTTATTCAGTTAAAAAATAATTGAAATAACATAAAAGTGTAGGTGAAAAACGTTTAGGTTTAATTCATCAAAATAAATTATTGCATAAATTAAAAAATTGAATAAAAAAAATTGGCTTTGTTAGCATCGCCAACAAAATTCATATACCTACGTATGTATGTATATAGGTACATACATTATGTATGCACATTTATATAAAAAGATTGATTTAGTTGGTCTGGTTGCCTTTTTACGTCTGTACTAATAATCGGATCTTAAAGATTAAGGTTTTGAAATAAGTTAAATGTCAGGCTTCAAAATTTATGTGACAAAACTTGACTTCATTCTTAATCAATTCGATTGTTGAACCTAGAATATGCACAGAGACCTATACTTGAACCTCTTTGATTATAACTTATAACTTTAGTTCTATAAGGGCCAGATGTTGAAGGTTAAGGTATTTAAATTAAGGTTAACCAGGACCCATGTTTTGTAACTCGGCGATAACTTTTCGCGGCGAGAAACGGCGAAAAATGGAACACAACTCATAAGAATCCTATGGGTTTTGTTTCATTTTTCGTCGTTTCTCGCCGCGAAAGTTATCGCCGAGTTACAGAACATAGGTCCTGGCTAGAGGTAGGATTAACCTAGCGAAGCAAATTATATATAATATAACTAGATACCTAATCGAAAAGGGTTGATTTGGTATCTTCTGTTCTAATTATCGGATCTTTGAGGTTAATGTCTTAGAATTAAGGTAAAATCTCAGGCTACAAATTTATGTGACAAAACAACATCTAAAACAATTCGTTTTTTGAACTTGATCAACGTCTAAACCAATGCGACTTTTGAACTTGATATTGTAACGAAGTTACATAGAATACCCACCAAACACACTTCACACACTAATATAACATACATCAAGGCGCCCACGACAGCATTCAACATTGTATTGCATACCTCAAGGCCCACGAAACCGATGACGACAACAAGCAGCACAACAGCAAGCGAAGTAAATGAGTCAACAGTGGCTGCATACAAATATTAATATATATTGTTTTTTTTATAAGTTGTTTTTTTTGCATTTATGTAGTTCACACTCTCTCTTATCGCCAAAATGCATAAGGGAGAGTGAAACTGACAGCTAAAATGAGGAATATTTCCTCTGCGGTGCTGACTAGTGTTATTACACAACTAGAAAGAGCCAAGAAGCAATACCGAGGGTGTGTAGTACACTAAGGTGCCTTCTAAATCAGTTTTTGGCATTTTGCCGCATACCCCCCTCCTCCTCCTTTATTTGCTTTGACATTGTCAAAGCTAGGGAAATCATCCCAAAAACAACCAACCGTGCTCCGATTTGTAATAAGGCAAGGGATCTAATCCCAATTAATTTCGCCTTATAGTCAATCGAGGCTAGGGAATTTATCCCACCGTCTACTTGCCGTACCACGCCTTTTTAAGGCTAGGGAATTTATCCCACCGTCTGTTTGCCGTACCACGCCTTTTTAAGGCTAGGGAATTTATCCCACCGTCTGTTCGTCGTACCACGCCCTTACCCCAGTTTAGGCTAGGGAATTTATCCCACCGTCTGCTCGCCGTACCACGCCTTAACCTCGGTTTAGGCTAGGGAATTTATCCCACCGTCTGCTTGCCGTACCACGCCTATTTAAGGCTAGGGAATTTATCCCACCGTCTGCTCGCCGCACCCCGCCTTTACCTCGGTTTAGGCTAGGGAATTTTATCCCACCGCCTGCCCGTATATGAAATGATATGTTATTTTATTTTAAGCAAATATGGAAATTGTAATCCTATCTTCAAATTGTTAATTAAGCTACTTTAAGAGTTAATAAAAATTGTAAAGTTATTATAAAAAATTGTTAGCTTTAGTTCTAAGAAAAGCCTAATAAAAATTAACTGGAGTTCCGAATTTTCTAAAACCGAGTTTTAATTTGCTTTCTTCGGTAAAACCCTGGACCCCGCTGGCTCAGCTGGAAACAAAAAAGCATCACATTTTGGCGCCCGAGCAGGGACTTCTAGGAGGTTCACCCGAACTCCCACCGACCGACCCGTAATCTTTCGAAGAGGATTCCGACCGCCGCCGTAACCCGTTTTTATTTTTATTTTTTCTAATCCCTTCGAATAGATCTCTCCGTAACCTCGATCCTTCAAAGAAGTACCACCCGTAACCGATCCGCCGCCGCCACCACCCAGATTCAACATGTCAGAATCCGAGGACACTCCGTCTGATGGCGAATTTAACCCATACAAAAATCTCGGTTTCATCTATTTTCTGAAGAAACCAGAACTCATCCAAGTGTTAAACGAACGAAAATTGGATACTAGCGGACCCGTACAAACGCTTCGTAAACGTTTGAGCCAACATTTCAAAGAACTCCGCACCAACAAATCGACCCAAAACCTTTGTCAAGAATGGGAAGACGTCGTTGAAAAAAGAAACGACGCAGAACCGTCCGATTCCGACAACCCGCCGCCCGAACCACTGCCGTATAAAAGTCTCATCAACATTCCCTTTCCGCCCGCCCCGTCGACAGCGCCAACGTTCTTGACCGTGCCCGAAACAAAGAAACCGGCCCTCCTCGCCCCGATATATCAGCCATTCTACGCTCCGACCTATCAATCCACCTACGTTTATCAGCCGCCTACTTCTGGAGTTACCTCTCATCCTGAGTCTTTACCACAGCCACCCAGATTAGAGCAACCCTCCACGCCTAGCCGACTCATACTAAGCTACGAAGCTGAAATGATGAATACAGTCCGCAAGTGGGGATTAAGGTTCGACTCTACGGGAAATCCACTAGAATTCTTGGAGAGGCTAACAGAGTTAACCCGATGTTATAACATCCCACCTGACAACATAATACGGACATTACCAGAAATGTTCCGCGGAAGCGCTTTGGAGTGGCTTCGCATAAAAGGAGACAGCTTTTTCACTTGGGAACGTTTTCGTGAGGCGTTTATCCAACATTTCTTGCCAGCCAGATACTTGCACAAGCTGGAAGAAGAAATATTACGCAAACGTCAAGGCCCCCGTGAAAAGGCAAAAGATTACATATTGTCTGCCCAATACCTTATAAGGCAACATCCCCGCATTTCCGTGGCTGACAATATTGATCGTATTTTCGATCATATGCGACCCGAGTACAGGTACTACATCCGCCGTCGAGATTTCACTACCTTGGATGAACTCGCATATTTAGCAGAGGAATTTGAAGCCGTTAAAAAAGATGAACGTAATGTTCACCTTCCGCCGACAACCACCCCCTTCACTTCATCGATCCACCGTGGTCCGTCAACAGAAGTTCCGTATGACCGTAACACACATTGCTGGAATTGTAAGCAGAGAGGGCACCGAAAAGAGACTTGTCGAAGACCGTATCGACTGTGTTGCTCGTTCTGTGGATTAGATGGAAAATTAATGAAAGATTGTTCGTGCCAAAGAAATTCCATCGCCGCCGCCGTAACTACGCCATATACAACAGATTTGCGATACTTCATCCCGATTCAAGTCGAAGGAGAAAATTGCCAAGCTCTACTCGACACCGGGTCTACGAAAACCTTCGTAGGCAATAAGCTTAGGCAAAAGTTCAAGGAGCTGGACATCCCCATGCGTAAACAACATCGGTCGATTCATTTAGCAGATGGTAGCCCAATTACGAATTGCGAACATTATACCGCTACGTTAACTGTAGGGGATGACACCCTGACTAGCGAAGTAACGTACTTGCCTGACTTAAAAGAAGATGCGGTAATTGGTCTAGATTTATTGAACCAAGTCGGCTTTCGAATGTTTTGGGGAAGAGACCCCAAGACGGACATAAAGCCCGGTAAGGGAGACGAAAGCAGTCACGCCTGTGTACCAGTTCACCCTCTACCACAGAATCAGCAAGAGAACTTCGATTACTTCCTAGAGAACGAACAACCTCAGTTTGAAGAAAAAAGTAAAGATGACCAAGCCGCAGCTCTAGTCATTCAAAACACGACTACCAACCCGAACAATAATCAAGAGATCTCTACTCCGGTTCCGAAGGATCCAATTAAAAGATCACCACCCAAGCTGGAGCAACAGAGCGTGGAACTGAAATACAGTCCTTGTGAACACGATAGGCAACCCCGGAGTGTACGTTTTCAACGGCTATCAGCTTTCAAACGAAAAGCGCTTCATAAAACTTCAAGCCGATCAAGAAAGCCGTTTAAAATTAAATCTTCAGCCCGTTCGATCCACATCAGCCGAGCGCACCGCTCCGCTAATAAAAAGAAACCGCCTTCAGATCATAACAACGTCGCTACACCTATTCCCCCACAACCATCTCCTCTAGACCGTAACATCGCCGCTTCACCTATCCCACCGCAGCCACCGCCTTGGGAAAAATTTTGGAGCCGATGGGCGAAAAAGCGACGCAAGCCAGTCTGCATTTCAAACTAAGACCGTCGAGATAGAAAATTCTTCTCATTTATTTTTTTATATACCCGATTTTGGTTTATATTATTTTTTTTATTTATGATTTACAATGTACTTATTATTATAATTATTTAAAAGAAGAAAACTTGAATTGAAAAAAAAAAAAAAAGAAAAAAATTATAATTAATTTTTGAATTAAAATTCTATATAAAATAGATTTATCAATTATCACGATAATTAATGTCTCCATTTTCAGATGGAATTCACGACGAGCAGGCTCGTCTATCGAAGAAAGGGGGGAATGTAACGAAGTTACATAGAATACCCACCAAACACACTTCACACACTAATATAACATACATCAAGGCACCCACAACAGCATTCAACATTGTATTGCATACCTCAAGGCGCCCACGAAACCGATGACGACAACAAGCAGCACAACAGCAAGCGAAGTAAATGAGTCAACAGTGGCTGCATACAAATATTAATATATATTGTTTTTTTTATAAGTTGTTTTTTTTGCATTTATGTAGTTCACACTCTCTCTTATCGCCAAAATGCATAAGGGAGAGTGAAACTGACAGCTAAAATGAGGAATATTTCCTCTGCGGTGCTGACTAGTGTTATTACACAACTAGAAAGAGCCAAGAAGCAATACCGAGGGTGTGTAGTACACTAAGGTGCCTTCTACATCAGTTTTTGGCATTTTGCCGCATACCCCCCTCCTCCTCCTTTATTTGCTTTGACATTGTCACAGCTAGGGAAATCATCCCAAAAACAACCAACCGTGCCCCGATTTGTAATAAGGCTAGGGATCTAATCCCAATTAATTTCGCCTTATAGTCAATCGAGGCTAGGGAATTTATCCCACCGTCTGCTTGCCGTACCACGCCTTTTTAAGGCTAGGGAATTTATCCCACCGTCTGTTTGCCGTACCACGCCTTTTTAAGGCTAGGGAATTTATCCCACCGTCTGCTCGCCGTACCACGCCTTAACCTCGGTTTAGGCTAGGGAATTTATCCCACCGTCTGCTTGCAGTACCCCGCCTATTTAAGGCTAAGGAATTTATCCCACCGTCTGCTCGCCAATACCGCACCGCCTTCAGATCATAACAACTTACCACCGCGTCCATCATCAGCGAGCATAGACCAAGACCGTGCCCACGCTCTTGGTAAAAGAACAAATAGGTCACATCCTGATCCTTTTGAAGGGATTTCGTTGCAAGGACCTCAGCACCGCCAGTCCTTCTACATTGATCGGCCTTGGGGTAAAATTTCGGTGAGGCTTAACAGGAAAAGGACGCAAGCCAGCCTTCGATTTAAAAGCCAAACCAAGGTGATCGAAGTCAAGAAATAGTTTGGGGTTACGTTATCTATATTATATTTATGGAATTATACTTTTGTTTATAGAATTATATTTTTTTTTTTTTATGGAGTTATACTTTTTTTGTTAATAAAGACTTGAATCTAAAAAAAAAAAAAAAATAAAAAAATAATTAATCTAAAAAAAAAAAAATTATAATTAATTTTTGAATTAAAATTCTATATAAAATAGATTTATCAATTATCACGATAATTAATGTCTCCATTTTCAGATGGAATTCACGACGAGCAGGCTCGTCTATAGAAGAAAGGGGGGAATGTAACATAGAATACCCACCAAACACACTTCACATACTAATATAACATACATCAAGGCGCCCACAACAGCATTCAACATTGTATTGCATACCTCAAGGCGCCCACGAAACCGATGACGACAACAAGCAGCACAACAGCAAGCGAAGTAAATGAGTCAACAGTGGCTGCATACAAGTATTAATATATATTGTTTTTTTTTATAAGTTGTTTTTGTTTGCATTTATGCAGTTCACACTCTCTCTTATCGCCAAAATGCATAAGGGAGAGTGAAACTGACAGCTAAAATCAGGAATATTTCCTCTGCGGTGCTGACTGGTGTTATTACACAACTAGAAAGAGCCAAGAAGCAATACCGAGGGTGTGTAGTACACTAAGGTGCCTTCTAAATCAGTTTTTGGCATTTTGCCGCATACCCCCCTCCTCCTCCTTTATTTGCTTTGACATTGTCACAAATAGGGAAATCTTCCCAAAAACAACCAACTGTGCCCCGATTTGTAATAAGGCTAGGGATCTAATCCCAATTAATTTCGCCTTATAGTCAATCGAGGCTAGGGAATTTATCCCACCGTCTGCTTGCCGTACCACGCCTTTTTAAGGCTATAGGGAATTTATCCCACCGTCTGTTTGCCGTACCACGCCTTTTTAAGGCTAGGGAATTTATCCCACCGTCTGTTCGTCGTACCACGCCTTTACCCCAGTTTAGGCTAGGGAATTTATCCCACCGTCTGCTCGCCGTACCACGCCTTAACCTCGGTTTAGGCTAGGGAATTTATCCCACCGTCTGCTTGCCGTACCCCGCCTATTTAAGGCTAGGGAATTTATCCCACCGTCTGCTCGCCGTACCACACCTTAACCTCGGTTTAGGCTAGGGAATTTATCCCACCGTCTGCTTGCCGTACCACGCCTATTTAAGGCTAGGGAATTTATCCCACCGTCTGCTCGCCGTACCCCGCCTTTACCTCGGTTTAGGCTAGGGAATTTTATCCCACCGCCTGCCCGTATATGAAATGATATGTTATTTTATTTTAAGCAAATATGGAAATTGTAATCCTATCTTCAAACTGTTAATTAAGCTACTTTAAGAGTTAATAAAAATTGTAAAGTTATTATAAAAAATTGTTAGCTTTAGTTCTAAGAAAAGCCTAATAAAAATTAACTGGAGTTCCGAATTTTCTAAAACCGAGTTTTAATTTGCTTTCTTCGGTAAAACCCTGGACCCCGCTGGCCTACCTCAGCTGGAAACAAAAAAGCATCACAATATACGTCTATTAACTTACCTAAGCAACTTAAATATAAATATCGAAAAGGGTTTATTTGGTAAGCTTTTATCTTCTGTTCTAATTATCGGATCTTTGAGGTTAAGGTCTTGGAATTCAAGTAAAATCTCAGGCTATAAATTTATGTTACAAAACTTTACCTATGTCTAAGCCAATGCGATTATTGAACTTAGAATATTCATAGTAACTGCAATGTAATTGAACTTCTTTAATAAACTTATATAGATTTAGTTCTAATGTTCAGATGTTCAAGGTTAAAGGTAGAACTATATTAGTCGGATGCCGACCTAAGTGGTCGTACGAAACGAAACGAATACAAAGAATTCATATGACGTGCTCATATTTGAGTTTTGCTTCGTTTCGACCAATTTTTTACTTTTGCTTTCGGAAGTGAAGAGCGCTCACCGACCGCTCCATGCGTAAGTGAACTGAGAGAATTTTCTTCCAACATCTTCCGACTATTACAGTTCTACCTTAAGGTCCTCAAATGAAAAAAAAAAAACGATTCAATTTGGTTGTCAACTCAGCTGTCAACTTAATTGGTGCTTTGCTTTGCATATACTCAGATAAAAGAATACTGCTTAGCTGTCAAAACCATTAATATTGTCTTAAGAAATTACACGACTCGAGTTCATTAAATTTATTAAAAGATGAGTTCAGAATGCAAAATATTATAGAATACCTAAAAACAATTAGGTAAATCAGGTTTGCATTGAGTTTGAGCTATACATCAAATTATTTATATGAAGAATGGTTTCTTAGACATCTTCAGAAGTTTTGGTGCAACTATAGGATACAAATTAGAAATCACCAAGATTACTCATGTTTTTATTTTATCGAGCTAACACAAGTCATTTTCAATGTCCCCATAGTTACTCTATGAGTGAAATCTGTAAATTTTTTGTTCAATCTTATGTATTTTTTTTTTTAATTTGCCCCTCCCACCTAAAGGGACGGAATTTTGAAGTGGCCCAATATCTTAAAATCATATTCATATAATGTACCAACAATGAAAAAAATTTGATGCTTTTATCACAAAGTGTACAATTATCTTTTATATGGACGCTATGCCGCTCCACTATTAGATGTCCACGCATATACATTCTGGCTATACAAAAAAACATGAAGAGATGGGTTCCTATTTGTTGCGTAACAAAAACGACGAGAGTTTATTGGTAGCAGATCTTCATATGACTGTGCAAGGCCTGACGGGTCTTGAGCATCCGGCAGATTTGTATATTAGCATTGAAGTTTGAGTTTTGCTGTACGAGGCCCGTGACATGCACTTGCTTAGGGCGAAATATATTTTGTAGGTGAATAGAATGTTTTTTTTTTTTATTTTTTTTATTAACATTTTACAAACAAAAATATTTTATAGTTGAGTCTTTCATGGCCGCAAGATGTATCAACGAAAAGTGATAAAACTAAGTTACTATCACGTTGAACACATCTCTAAGATTTGTTCCCGGCGAGGTTAAATTGAAGAGAGTACCGACATCCAAGCCAGGTGCCTTATTTGGTGCCAAAAAGAGTCAAATCTTGAAGTGAGCTGAATGTTTTTTTTTGTGAAATATTTTGATGAATGAATTTCTTGTTTTAAGTTTAAGGATCCCCCATACCAACGCGAATTTGTCGTGGCGACAAACGACAGACTCGCGTTGGGTTGGGGGATTCTTTAGACTTGAAAAACGCGACATTCCGTTCATCATAAGCGCATCACCCATGTGTTCGTGAAGTAAAACGACGTGGTATGACTGAAGTGAGCATTTATCTATCGAGTCAGTGGGTCAGCATCAGATCTCGCCAAGCTGAAGAAGTCTGTTGAAAAAAGTAAATTATTAATTTTTGTTTGAAGCGTTTCTCATCTTAAGTGATAAACATTTTCTTACAGATGCATGAGGCATGAATAAATGCTAAAAGACGTTGACATTCATTCGGTAACAGGTATCCTTAAATCGTATTTACGACAACTTCCCGAAGCAGAAACACGAAAAGTTATTGGCAGCATTAATACCAAATATGGGAAATAGTTGGATCTGGAGATTCTGGTTATAATCTCGAACAGTTTCTCATGACACCATATCCAACCGTAGATAGTCCGGAGGTTCAGTATGACAAAAGGCATGCGAAAAATAGAAACATTTTGAGCTATATCAAATGATATATTGTAAAAAACCGTTTTGTTGTTGTTTAGACCAAAGAGTACTCCATTATAATCCCCGGCTTTACACAACATATGCATTGACCTCAGAGTGCCAGAACTTTACACTTTTTTTTATTGAAAATGAAACTAATCTTATCTTGGAAAACTTCGAAGACGAAAAATTCATTTGCCTAAATTGAATTTATTAAAGAAAAATCATGTATGTAAACAAATACATATAAATAAATTGTTATCAATTGAAATAACATTAAACCTAGTGACTTACAATTCCCAACCATTCCTCTGTGCGTGTTATTGCAGGAGTGGAGGAAACCTAAATTTTTTTACTGAATCCGAACAAATATGGTGAGAAGCACTTTTTTATGGCAAAAAGGAGGTTTTGTCAATTCCTCAAAAGAGGCAGTAACCCGTGAAAAACATTTCTGTTTTCATGTTTTCAGGTGGCTAAACTACGCTAGGAATGCTCACTTACTTATATGTTTAATTTAAAAGAAAACTAATTTTATATATTATTTGTATATATATTTTAATTGTAAAAAAAAAGAAACATCCAAGAAATAAATATAACACGTATCAGTGTTGCCGCTGAGAAATTTGCAAAGGTCGCATAATAAGGGGTCACGAGATAAAAAAGGTCGCATTTTGAAATTGTTTTAATAGCTGGCAAAATGAAACGAAATCCGTATAAATAAAACATGTTTTGGAGTAATTTTAGTTTTATATTAAAAAAATTAACAAAGCAAAACAAATCAAATAAAAACAATTCAGATAATTATTGAATTACATTTAATTGTATACTTAGTATGATTTATTGCATTTCAATATCAAAAATATTTTTTAAATACTTAAGCCTAGTACGCAAATCGAGCAAAACTTAATTTTATCTATACATTTTTTTTTTCTTATAACAAACTTTGAAAATGTTGAGATAAAATTTAGATTCAAATGAGGACAGTAACGTAGCTGAAAATATTTTTGAGGGTTATGAAAATATACACTGCAATATTATAAAAGCAAACAAATCAGTACAAAAAAGGGTTCGCAGCCTTTACTGTGAGCATATTTTGTCATAGAAAAATAATTTCTGTGATAATTTAGTATATTGTCATGCTTTAAAAAATGTCGCCGCACTAATATTTGACCCTCTTGAACCCATTCCTCGCCGCTGACTGAGTGAAAACAGCTGTTTTATATGATCTATTCCCGTAACTTTCTTTCATGTTTTATTTTGTGGTTTTTGGTCATCATCCACATGGTTGATAAAAACCGTGATATTCATGAAATGTCAACATTTAATCCAGCAAAATAATGTATCGAACATTACTTGTCTTGGAAAAATTATGTGGAGACTTTTGCATATACAGTTTGAAAAAAAATTTGGATTTTGCGTTTGAACTGCGTGCTGCTCAAGAAAAATCCGAGAAAAATTTGCCCTGGAAAAAAATTTTTATGAGGAATAAAATTTTTCCGAACTACGTCCTAGGCTAAAAGTTCAATTAAAACAATGTCCTAATTAATGAGACGTTTTACACTCAAAGGTCAGGCTTATCAATGGGATCGTCATCAGAATTAATCTGTGCTTTATATTTATTTTTTTTTCGTCTCAAATTATAAAACAGTGCAATATATATGTAAATTTCCAATTTTTTGATAACTTTTTACAAAAAAATGTAACTTAATAGTCCAATTAAGAAAATCCTTTGAAAATGTTGGAAAGTACACAACGAAACGTCGGGAATATTTAAAAAATGGATTAGTTTTAATCGCATAAAAATCTAACAAATCAACAACTAAACTTTTCCATGAAATTTTCTATGGATGGGCTCAGAAAAGTCGCAAAATTTAAAAAAAGGGTCAAAATAGCCACTTTTTTAAAAGGTCGTATCATAGTCGCATGGGTCAAAAAAGGGGTCAAAATGCGACTTAAGTCGCATAGCGGCAACACTGACACGTATAGGTATAAAAGGAGAAAAAATGCTTAGTTTAGAAAAAGGGTACCTAACTTAAAACAAACTAAGTTTTGTACAGTAAAGAAATAAAATTAAATTATTTTTTTTTAACTACATTCTGAATAACTAATATTGAAGCCCTTAAACAGACGTTGCTGGCGGTGGTTTCTTGAAAAATTAATCGGTAATATTGTTCGTTGCATTGCATTTAGTTCTATTGATGATACTTGGGAAACAATGGTGGGATCATTGTTCACAATGATAGCACGAGATAAGGCTTGTGCTTTCTGAAGGCGGCACGAAACCCAATTCATTTGATATTTCGTTCTGAGCCAACCTGATGGCAGTTGAAAGAATTTTGTTGCGAATAGCCAAAGCTTCTGTACAATCGCGTACTTTAAAGATACCAACTCGCGAACATTTTTTGTTCTTTCCTGCTAACAAAATTTTATTTTATATAAAAGAGTACCGACATCCAAGCCAGGTGCCTTATTTGGTGCCAAAAAGAGTCAAATCTTGAAGTGAGCTGAATGTTTTTTTTTGTGAAATATTTTGATGAATGAATTTCTTGTTTTAAGTTTAAGGATCCCCCATACCAACGCGAATTTGTCGTGGCGACAAACGACAGACTCGCGTTGGGTTGGGGGATTCTTTAGACTTGAAAAACGCGACATTCCGTTCATCATAAGCGCATCACCCATGTGTTCGTGAAGTAAAACGACGTGGTATGACTGAAGTGAGCATTTATCTATCGAGTCAGTGGGTCAGCATCAGATCTCGCCAAGCTGAAGAAGTCTGTTGAAAAAAGTAAATTATTAATTTTTGTTTGAAGCGTTTCTCATCTTAAGTGATAAACATTTTCTTACAGATGCATGAGGCATGAATAAATGCTAAAAGACGTTGACATTCATTCGGTAACAGGTATCCTTAAATCGTATTTACGACAACTTCCCGAAGCAGAAACACGAAAAGTTATTGGCAGCATTAATACCAAATATGGGAAATAGTTGGATCTGGAGATTCTGGTTATAATCTCGAACAGTTTCTCATGACACCATATCCAACCGTAGATAGTCCGGAGGTTCAGTATGACAAAAGGCATGCGAAAAATAGAAACATTTTGAGCTATATCAAATGATATATTGTAAAAAACCGTTTTGTTGTTGTTTAGACCAAAGAGTACTCCATTATAATCCCCGGCTTTACACAACATATGCATTGACCTCAGAGTGCCAGAACTTTACACTTTTTTTTATTGAAAATGAAACTAATCTTATCTTGGAAAACTTCGAAGACGAAAAATTCATTTGCCTAAATTGAATTTATTAAAGAAAAATCATGTATGTAAACAAATACATATAAATAAATTGTTATCAATTGAAATAACATTAAACCTAGTGACTTACAATTCCCAACCATTCCTCTGTGCGTGTTATTGCAGGAGTGGAGGAAACCTAAATTTTTTTACTGAATCCGAACAAATATGGTGAGAAGCACTTTTTTATGGCAAAAAGGAGGTTTTGTCAATTCCTCAAAAGAGGCAGTAACCCGTGAAAAACATTTCTGTTTTCATGTTTTCAGGTGGCTAAACTACGCTAGGAATGCTCACTTACTTATATGTTTAATTTAAAAGAAAACTAATTTTATATATTATTTGTATATATATTTTAATTGTAAAAAAAAAGAAACATCCAAGAAATAAATATAACACGTATCAGTGTTGCCGCTGAGAAATTTGCAAAGGTCGCATAATAAGGGGTCACGAGATAAAAAAGGTCGCATTTTGAAATTGTTTTAATAGCTGGCAAAATGAAACGAAATCCGTATAAATAAAACATGTTTTGGAGTAATTTTAGTTTTATATTAAAAAAATTAACAAAGCAAAACAAATCAAATAAAAACAATTCAGATAATTATTGAATTACATTTAATTGTATACTTAGTATGATTTATTGCATTTCAATATCAAAAATATTTTTTAAATACTTAAGCCTAGTACGCAAATCGAGCAAAACTTAATTTTATCTATACATTTTTTTTTTCTTATAACAAACTTTGAAAATGTTGAGATAAAATTTAGATTCAAATGAGGACAGTAACGTAGCTGAAAATATTTTTGAGGGTTATGAAAATATACACTGCAATATTATAAAAGCAAACAAATCAGTACAAAAAAGGGTTCGCAGCCTTTACTGTGAGCATATTTTGTCATAGAAAAATAATTTCTGTGATAATTTAGTATATTGTCATGCTTTAAAAAATGTCGCCGCACTAATATTTGACCCTCTTGAACCCATTCCTCGCCGCTGACTGAGTGAAAACAGCTGTTTTATATGATCTATTCCCGTAACTTTCTTTCATGTTTTATTTTGTGGTTTTTGGTCATCATCCACATGGTTGATAAAAACCGTGATATTCATGAAATGTCAACATTTAATCCAGCAAAATAATGTATCGAACATTACTTGTCTTGGAAAAATTATGTGGAGACTTTTGCATATACAGTTTGAAAAAAAATTTGGATTTTGCGTTTGAACTGCGTGCTGCTCAAGAAAAATCCGAGAAAAATTTGCCCTGGAAAAAAATTTTTATGAGGAATAAAATTTTTCCGAACTACGTCCTAGGCTAAAAGTTCAATTAAAACAATGTCCTAATTAATGAGACGTTTTACACTCAAAGGTCAGGCTTATCAATGGGATCGTCATCAGAATTAATCTGTGCTTTATATTTATTTTTTTTTCGTCTCAAATTATAAAACAGTGCAATATATATGTAAATTTCCAATTTTTTGATAACTTTTTACAAAAAAATGTAACTTAATAGTCCAATTAAGAAAATCCTTTGAAAATGTTGGAAAGTACACAACGAAACGTCGGGAATATTTAAAAAATGGATTAGTTTTAATCGCATAAAAATCTAACAAATCAACAACTAAACTTTTCCATGAAATTTTCTATGGATGGGCTCAGAAAAGTCGCAAAATTTAAAAAAAGGGTCAAAATAGCCACTTTTTTAAAAGGTCGTATCATAGTCGCATGGGTCAAAAAAGGGGTCAAAATGCGACTTAAGTCGCATAGCGGCAACACTGACACGTATAGGTATAAAAGGAGAAAAAATGCTTAGTTTAGAAAAAGGGTACCTAACTTAAAACAAACTAAGTTTTGTACAGTAAAGAAATAAAATTAAATTATTTTTTTTTAACTACATTCTGAATAACTAATATTGAAGCCCTTAAACAGACGTTGCTGGCGGTGGTTTCTTGAAAAATTAATCGGTAATATTGTTCGTTGCATTGCATTTAGTTCTATTGATGATACTTGGGAAACAATGGTGGGATCATTGTTCACAATGATAGCACGAGATAAGGCTTGTGCTTTCTGAAGGCGGCACGAAACCCAATTCATTTGATATTTCGTTCTGAGCCAACCTGATGGCAGTTGAAAGAATTTTGTTGCGAATAGCCAAAGCTTCTGTACAATCGCGTACTTTAAAGATACCAACTCGCGAACATTTTTTGTTCTTTCCTGCTAACAAAATTTTATTTTATATAAGATGACGGTGTACCAAATAAGAAGCATATTTTATTTACCTTAATGCAATGGGCGTTTTTAATTAATATAATCTAAAATCTAATGCTGCCTCGATCTCGTCCATAAAATTCAGTGGCGATGGTTTATAGTAATGTAAACCAAAAACAAGCGAAAGCGATGAAAGTGTCTTTTCACCACCAGACAAATTCGAAATATTCTTCTTTGGCGGTCGCACACTGAATGCTACACTATTATAATTTTATTATTTTAACTAAGAGCATCACGTTTATGTTTTCGTATAGATATTTTACGAAAGAATGCAGCGCCAGCACCGCAATCATCCAGCTGGTTCCGGATTGAATGATTGATTTTGCCGACAGTTCTTAGACGTCCCAAATTTCAAATATTTCTTTATATTATGCTGCTGCTGGAGTTACAATCACATGTTTCTTCAACAATTGTGGCCTTCAAAGCTTTTGCTACATTTATCACACTTTGCGCAGGTAAGCTTAGATTTGTGCGCATATATGCTCTCGTGATTCCGCCAATGTTAGCCATTTTTCTGAAAAAAACTGTACTTTTTCTGGTCGATTTTTTATCTGCAAATTTACACCCGCAATGTGTCTTTGTGGATAGACTGATCGCCAGAACTGTCTGCGTCTTTAGGTTTCATCGATACGAGGTGAAAGTGATTTTATATTTCTTGCAAATTAAGGTCAAATCTACAGAATACAAATTAAGATCATTGCTGTTACCCTCCATTTCGTTTATAAGTGGAATAAATTTACTTACTCGTATCAATTTGATATATCACGAGATCATCCTTAAAATAAAATTAAAAATATATAAAAACAATTATTAGTTAAAGTTTTTATAGCATTGTCAAAGCTAATAGCAAATTTGATATGTATATACAAATTTGTAATAAGCTATCAGGGGTTCTATTATTAAAAATAAATTAATAGGGATTTTATAAATAATTTTAAAACTATCTACCACAGCTGCCAATCTAGTGATCCCAATGCATCATCTACAAGATTGAGTGTGGGCGATGAATTAATGCGGCCTCAAGTGTAATGTGCTCAATCAGAATTGCTCGTTTCACTGAGAGACATACATATCTCTATTGCGGGTTATCACGATATACCTCAACCGGTATTTCGTCTTTCTTTTGTGCCATCATTGTCTCGTACTTCTCTTCCAAAATTGTATATTTTTGTTTTAATTCATCGTGTGTTTTCTTCGAGTCTTCAAAACTCTCCGTGTTTTCAATTGTCTGAAAAATAAATTAATTCAAAACAAATTATTCAACAAAAATTTGGACCAATTAAAGACCTTTTTGAATTCGACTCTATGATTTTGCTTTCAAGACCAGCTTGATGAAGTGTAATTTTTGTTTACTCCTCTTGCATCAATGATGCTGAGAGTTTCTCTTCAAGAGTTTCAATTCTTCTTAAAAATATCACAATAATAATTACGGTTGCTAAAATTTGTTGGCACCATTATTATAAAATTAACTAATTTGGTTAAAAACTCATTTTCTTGCTTGTCCCAATTACTCGTTCGCATTGTGATTGCGTCGACTGCAGAGACCAAAAGGTTCCTGAAACCATTGGCAACACCGTGTGGCGCGGAAGCGATAGTTGGGTATCCAACTTCCAAACATACAGCAGCCAAATTGGCAACAACTTGTTGGAACTTGAAGCGCCAATCCTCGGGCTTGATGTCCAAGATTTCCGGGGAGAAAATTGAACCAGAGTCGTAAACTTACTTTACAATCAAACCGTATGAGAACGGAGAGGTTCAACAAGTGAAAGAAGTCTTCTCGGGCTGGGATGATAACCGGGAGTGGAGCAATGGCACCAGAACGAGCAGCGGGCACGCACTTTGCTCTCCAACGTGTCATGGATATCGCACAAATCCTCCTTGGTGAAAACGAAACCTACATTTTTCTTGAGCTGGTTGTTGTTTAAGAATAAAAGCACAAACGTATACATTGATATCTTAGACTAAAAAAAACTTTCAAGAGCACATGAAGAAAAAAATATAGCACACAAACGAAAAATGTCAAAATGTCATTTCAATTGAAACAGGTGGCTGTTTTAATAACAGATGTCAGTAGTTTCTTTGTCTGGACAAGCTTTTTTTTACAAAGAAACTACTGACATCTGTTATTAAAATAGTGAAAATAATTACTTCTGTTTCCCGTGTTTCTACGCAAGGGTTATTGTCGCTAAGGAGTGGTGGAACCACTTTTATTGGGGTTTTTGTATGAAAATGAAACTCAACTAGCAGTCCATATATAATAGGTCAATGAAATAAGCATTGAGTTTATATACATAGATGATAGAGGAACCACGAAACTAGCGTTAACTGCACAATAGGTGTCGCTGCATACACCAAATCAAGATTTTAAAATTATGTGGAACTTAATAAAATAAGATCCACAGAAGTTCGCACAAAAAAAGCAAGCAACACAAATAGGAATGCACAAGAGTAGTAAGACAAAGAGGAGAAGGTGCGAAGGGTGTCTGCTTTATTTTGTAGCTTGTGCACGATAAATACTTACACATACACAATATCCCTTTTCAGTTTTTATACACTGAGCAGCTTATGCATGTCCGTGTAGAAATATAGATGTGTCTATCTATAGGTAGGTATATTATAATTCCATTTCAAAGCACATTTTGCGTAAAATTTGTGCGTTCGTTGAACGTTCGTAGTTAATAGAAAAATTTCAAATCTTGGTTATATATTTTGTAGGTATAGGTACCTAGGTAGTTGGTTTTTGTTTTATTTCTATTAATTTTGAATAGGGAACTTTTCAGTAAAGGAAATACATAGGTTCATACATTTTTTATTAGGTTTACAACATTATATATAATTATTGTACCTACCCACAAATAGATTGAAAACCTCGTTTCTATAAAGCGAAAAGGGATAATATGCAAAAGTTTACCTACTTTCCTAAATAGATATATAAAGTTATTTTTTTTTTAATTTGTCACGCATGATGCAAAAAATCGGAAAAAAAATTCAAGCGATGCCTAGGTAGGTAGGTATGAACTTAAAAAAATTAGGTAGGTAGATAGATGTTTCATAAATATTTCCCCATAATTCTAGTGATTATTGAGTTCAATTATTTTCAAATTGTAGAAAAGAAGTAGGGATGTACCTACCTAGGTTTTTTTTTAATTACATATATGTATATACCTACCTACCTACCTATAGCCATAGATATTTTTTCTTAAATAAATAGAGAAGTAGGTACCTACATAGCTAGGTTTTAAATTTTTAACTGCAGTGATTTTCAAATATTTGTGTTTTGTAGTTTAACAAATATTTTGGTACATACATTACATGTCGTCAGCTAAATCCTTATGCTGTACGAAATTGAGATTTTGATCCCAACGTATCGTAGTTGTTCTAGAATCTTCAAGAGAAAATTCAAAATGAGGGCAAAAGTACGATAATTTAGGCGCCAAGAAATAACAACATTTTTTGTAAAACAGTGCAATACGGGGGGAGGGGGTCTATCTTCACCCGTTTGGGTGGGAGGGGCACTTTCATAAAAAAAAGTACTAAAAATAGATAAACAAATATTAAAAAATTACTTTTTTTAAAGCCAATACTCTGTTCTCCTAGCTAATTTTTAAATGAAGTAAAATCTATGCATATATAGGTAGTTTTGGAAAAAACGAGGTTTAAACTAAAAAATTGGGAAAAAAACATTAAAAAAAGTTTAAAGTTTAATTTTTCAAAACTGTAAAAATATGTATTAAGTATTTTTTTTTCTGAAATTCGTTGTTATAATTAATTCTTAAACAAAAACCGAAAACTAGATGATTTTATGTCTTATAGTTTTTGAGAAAATTAAAAATTACTAAAACTACTTTTTAATGGGATTTTTGTTCTTTAATTGCTTGCTTACATAAATACCGTGCTAGCACCTAGCATTACGGCATATAAACAGTGAGGTATTGATTGGGGGCATGCTGCCCCTGCAACCCTGCTGCTTGGGAGCACTATTGGATTTAGGTTAGGTGCGATGTTGGGTGATGCAAAGTGTCTTTTGCATTTCAAGAATCTGAATTTAAACAAAATTTGAATTTATCTTATATATCCAATGTCAACAGCTGTTTTAAAAATATACAGATACGTTTCTCAAAGTCCCACAATTAAAATTTTCAGATATGAAAATGTAATGCATTATAAAAAATTCACATTAGATAGGTAGATATACTGTACGACTGCAGCAAAGGGAATAGCCCGTTTTTGGCCAAGAGTGTACAGAAATTAGTAATATAATATTGATATCAAATGAAAGGTATGAAATATGTCATTAAAATAGTACAAAAAATATTTGTCCACGTTAAATATATTTTGAGATATTAATTTTTAACTTCTTGAAAACACAACTTTTTTGTGAGGTCTTTGAGACACCAGGTATATCAAAAAATTCAGTGATGACATATACTATAGAAGATATTAAAAGCTTCAAATGACGGTAAACTAAGCAGAAGAAAATCTTTAACTAAATTCAAGAAAAAATCACCCCGCAATAAAGTTGCTTGGTCACCAAAAAAATATTTGTGAGTATAGAGGAAAAAAGCAATTAGTGAGAGGCACGGGGAACTCACTTTAAAAAAGCACCTTAAGAGTGAGAGGCACGGGGAACTCACTATAAAAAAGCACCCTAAGAGTGAGAGGCACGGGGAACTCACTTTAAAAAAGCACCCTAAGAGTGAGAGGCACGGGGAACTCACTATAAAAAAGCACCCTAAGAGTGAGAGGCACGGGGAACTCACTATAAAAAACCACCCCGAAAATAGTGGGTAAAAACGCATTATCACCTCCTCGTGGTACCTGCCGGATGACAATGTTATTGTTAACTAACGATAAGCGTTACAATAGTCTCGGGGTAAGGCTATAGATCAAATCAAAAAATTCTAGAAACAAACAATAAACCGCACACAAAGAAAATACTAAGGCTATTCCTGCAACGTCTGTCCTGAGTTTACAAACTGTGTAAAATGATAAGTTTACACCAAAGTTTCCATGAACGTTGTGTTATTGGATCAGCTGTTCGTTAAACGTCAAAAATTGTTTTTGTGCATAGAAATTATTTCGTTTTCTATGAACTAAAATTTAAAAAAGTTAATTAAAAGATGCCAAAAATAGATTTAAAAAAAGAAATTTATTCAAGTATATGAACAAATTGCTTTTAGTGATTTACTAATTTTAGAACTATGTATTCGGAAAAAATTATGGTTATTGGTTTGGGCATTCTAAAAGCCACAATAAAAATTGGTTAAGATTTAAAAAACAAAGTGGTGCTTTATTGATTAAATTAATTAATGTATAATCATTAAAAAAGCAACAACAAAATAACAGAATGCGGTGGTAGAATGAAAATATGTGCCTTATTTTTTGAATTGTTGTTATTGTTATAAAAACAATATCTGGTCTCTGAACTGTATCTTTTAAATGCCCCCGGATGACTTACTGTCTTCTTAAACGAAAATCATCTATATCTACAATTAATCTATAAGTAAACATAACATATCTACATAAACATGGAAAATAAAATATTATCTCAATACAAAATTTTATTCAAATCATTATGCCCGTTTGATTGAATTTATGTAGGTAGGTATAACCATTTCCAAGAAAAATATCAAAGTTTGGGAAGTCAGCACCCATCGGTTCCCACTAGGTACTGGCCTGGATTGCTATCCTAGATACATTTTTAATGCAAATTATTATTCAACCAAATAGTCGGGCCATTTTCGAAGAAGAAAATTGTATAACACTTAATGTCCTCTGGCATCCCATAAGCGACGAACCTGGGTGACATACCTACATAAAGTTGGGAAGTAAAATATTGTGTGAATACAAAATGTTATTGAAATCATTAGACCACACTGTGCGTTCTCAACCATAGCTATACACCTAAATAGATATGATGTAGATATTAATTTTAAAACTGAAGCGTGGGTGTTATGCTTGTGTGTGTGAGTGAGTGCAAACGATGTTGATTGTGGATAAAGATTGGAATCTTTCGTACGTTCCATCCCCCAAAACCCATTTGTTTACATTGTTGTTTTTGTAATTTCATCTCGTGTCGATGAATAGATGTGAATTGCAACAACAACTTATGCAGTGGTGAATTCATATTTTTGCACTAGTGTGCGTTAAAACATGGAACACTAGTGCAAAAATATGAATTCACCACTGTCCGCCATTTTGTTTAGCTTTTAGGCAAACCAGAATGACAGCCGAGGATTCCAATCTTTATAATTCAGTATCTTTGTTGTGCATATATGTATGTATGTAGGTGGATGCGTAAATGTGCGTGCGTGTGTGAGTCGAATGTAGGTAAAGTACCTTTCTTGTACTGTACTGGCGAGTGGCGACAAAACAGAGCCAGGCAACCGCCAGAGACGTTTAGCCTGTCTACAGTTTAGCTTACTTTAGTCGAAGATTTCAAAAAAAACTTGCGGGGGTGCAGAGCCAGGCGACCAAACTAATGTTCAGCCTGTCTACTGTGCGACGACGAAGAAGACCGGAAAGCAATTAATCAAATAAAAGAAATTAGTTATGTACTCCTACTACTATTATTAACTATTTAACTACTATTTAACTTTATTCGACAGAATGCGTCATGCGAGTTCTTAGTGATTTGCTGCGGCCTTTTATACTCTAGCAGGCGGCAGCACAATTACAATTTGCTTAGCACTTTTAAATTTAATTGTTTAGTCAAAAATGTGCTTATTAATGATTTTATATAAAAGTTAATGACTTAAAATTAAAGAATTTATAAATTTAAATGAAAAAAATGAAAATATGCATATGTATTTATGTTATCAATGTTATCAATGTTATTCTTATTATAAGTTTTTATAGGATGACTGTTACAAAACTAAAATATTATCATATGTCAAAATTTCACACAAATACCTACCTAGTTGGAGCCGTTTACGATAAAAAAAAATGTCATTCAGTGTTTTAATGCATCTAACACCAATTTAGAAAAAATTAGCAGGTAAAACATTATCTCAATACACACTCAGCACCTCTAATGGCCTCCTGTCTACGTCCCTGAATAACTCCTAACTAGAAAATTTACTTGACAAAGTACATATACATCAAGGATAAAAAAAACTATTTAAAATAACGGCAATACCTACCTCATATATCTACACCATGATACACTTCATGTTTTTCTACATCCATAAATCAATTTTTTTATTTAATTTTTCAATCAAGATGTTTGAGTCAAAATTAAAATATCATTTTCAAACTCAAAATTTTGTAAAAAGGTGAAAAATGTTTTAAAGCTATGCGCAAACCGACACGATGGCGGTGGCGATTGCGATAACTTTTATCCCGCGATAAAGATGCGTTCAAAAACTTGCTCACATCAACGCGATATATTGCGTAGCGGGCTAAGTTGTCAGCGACAATACAAACGTTTAATTTTTGAAGTTTAATAAAAAAAAATATATAAAATGGAATTTCCCCTAATTTTTTCTATTAATTTTTCTGTTTTTCAAATTTTCTTTTTTAAGACTGTAATTTTTCTTCAGGCGATATAGCGATCAAATGGTGCTTGCTGCGTTCAAGAAAAGTCGCGTAACTGAACGCAGCAGTGGAATGTGAACGCAATCCACATATCGCGTCGATGTGTGCCCCTCCATTGATTTACGTGTGCGGCATCCACATTGTTATCGCCATCGCGTCGGTTTGCGCGTAGCTTTAAGATTTATTTATAAATTTTGTAAGTACGTACCTAAATATGTAGGTACTTTATTGTTGTTTCTGCCGTACCTAGGTAGGTACCAACCTATTTAATGTTTATATCAACTTATAGTCAAATTCCAAAAACCAAATGGATTTATGTGCGTACGTAGGCAATTGAGTTTTTGAAAAAATTTGAAACAAACTTTTTTTATATGAAAAATTGTCCTTCCCGTCTATATGAGGTAAAAAAGACTCCCTCTAGGTATACGCTTCTATTGACAATATACCTAAATGCCCCAGATTTTTTCACAACCAATGTGAATTACCCAGTCCCTATATACCTAATCTAAAATAGCATTTTGAATTGATAAACAAAACTCAAAAAAACAAATAGGTTTTAAATGGAGAAAAAAAAATCTCCATTTAAAACCTATTTAATGCCATCCAAATCGTCGCTACAATGCAGAACTAAGTCACATTTTCAAAATTTTTCAAGAAGAACCTTAATGCGTAAAATGCTAACTTTCGATATTATGACATTATATTCTATTATTTAAATTCTGAAGGAATTACTGATCGTAAGAATATTCTGAATATGTAGAAAATGCGCAGAACACAACAAGTTTCCTTATGACACTAAAAAAAACTCATTTCTGGTCTTATAGACTAGTTCTGCATTGTAGCGACGAAATATGAAAACCCAAAAGAAAAAAACTATACGACCATCCAAATACATAGATGTATGTACATATCTACATACTTACATACAATCCTACCTACAGCCATAAATTTGTACACTACATATGTACACATACAAGAATTGCACGTTTAAAGTAAAAACAAATTCACAATAATTATAACAACAAACTTTAAAAACCGAAGTGACGTAATCTTGTTACCCTTCATTCATTCATTCATGCTTTTTAATTACATACTTCGGGTGATACAACAAAAAAAACACATTCCCTTATCCCATTGCTGCTCAGTGTGCAATGTCCATACATACTCATGTATGTTTGTAGGTAGGTATGTGGAATGAAATCCACACATTCCACAAGATTCCAGAATTTAATGCAAATAATGATTGTAGTTTTAGGTAAGCTAAGCCGCCATCTAGCGAACAGTTAACGCAAGATTTTCGTTCGGTCGATTCCTCTATGTGTATAAACTCAATGGTACCAGTTGGCTGCTGGTACCAGTTGACTGGGATAAGTGGTCTTGGGACCAGTGGTTCCGGGATCGGCTATACCCAACCACAGACAAAAGAAATATACAGATGTAGAATGGTAGAATAAAAGCATGTTCAGGAAACAAATTAAAAACCAGCATACCAAATTGAAAAGTCAGCATACCTCATACAATACTCGTCTGATCAGCAAACAAACCCAACCGTCATACATCGACTTTCTATGAAATATTATACATGCAACCAAACGCAACCTTTTTTTTGCTTGAGTGCGTTAAACTTGGTTCCGACGATCCTCGGGGAGTGGAAATGTTTATTTTTCTTGTTACTAAATATGGAAAACGGAACGGGTGCACCAGACATGGAAGAAGACATTTAGAAGACTGGTACAGGTTCAGGCAGGATAAAAAAAAGATATAGACAGGGGGTAGTTTTTGTTTTCAGTATATTTAATTTTCTTTAACATTTGAATTTGATTTCAGTGCAAATTGCAAATCAAATTTGGAAAGGATACGGATGTCAATGCTTATGCGAATTGTTTTTTTTTCAGACTGGGTAAGTAGACGGAATTTATTTTGCACTTACAGGTTCCGTGTGGTTGTCGTCACTCCATAGTGATGAATTTTAGTTTTTTTTAAAGACTGCACTATTAGGATATTAGGTACACCTACAATATTTTTTAGATACACTGTTTTTTATTTTGTAGGTAGGTATATATTATTTGCAACTGAAGAGCAGAGGTAGGTATACCATGTAAAATTTTGCATTTCTTCTTGTGGTGCCAAGCGAAAGAATAATTTAACCACCAAATTTTTTAAATTCCCTGCACGGGGTAACGAAGTATTTTTTAAAAAATGACATGATGCTTGTAGTTTAAAACAGGACGTCCTTTCAAAAAAATTTTATTTACATACATATTATGTGAAATACATTTTGAAAAGGAATTTATATTAAAAAACAAATTAAAAAAGGATCTGTTCCCGCATTGAACCTAGGAAATGTATCAAATCCTTATGGTTCAAATCCTCAAAACCTTTCTTCAGAAGGTCTTGCTGTAGATTTTAGCCTTACAGAATTTCAAGATTTTTCAGACAAATGTTTGCCGAATTCTTCATCGAATGAATTTTCCAAAGCACAGAATTAGAAATTTTGAAATTGAAACAAAAAGTATTTGATTTAAAAAAAAAATAATAAAACAAATTCGAAAAAAAAAATAAAACAAATTCGAAAAAAAAAATAATCTTCAACATATTGCAATAAAGCTCAAATTAAACAGAATCAAGGTAGAAAGTTTGTCAGAAAAAAAATCTAATAAAACAGGTTTGAAAACAATTTTCAATTTAATCGATTCTTTCCCTGTCACAAATAAAAATGCAAAAGATTTTCCAAAAATGCTTTTAACTAAAAATAAAATGTATTCAAAGAAAGAAAAATGGCTTTCTCAAATCTTATTTTTTAGAAATGCTGCACTATATAATTTTACTAGCTGACCCACCCCGGCTTCGCACGGGTTTAAAAAAACCAGGTATCGCAAGAAATTTACAAATTATGTAAGGCAGGCAATGTCAATATTTGGAACTCTAGAATCTATGTACGACGGTTGGAATAGCCTTTCGAATGGTAAACACTTTATTTAAGCCTCCTTAAATTGTACTGCTTATTATATGTACATATACAGGGTGGCGCACCAATTGTGCTACAATAAGAAATTCAAATAACTTTTTTTTTAATCGATGTATTTCATTTATTTTTTTTTTATTGGTTAGAAAATTAAATTTTATTTTAAATAGTTAGTTGTTTTTAAATATTATAGACCGCAAATGACCTCCAAGCTGTCCCACGCATATGCGGCACCTGGTCAATAGTGATGGACGATATATCAATAACTGTTACCAGCAACCGGTTATTCGTTGGGAACTGTTATAACCAGTTACTCGATATCAAAGTTACCAGTTATTACAGCAACTGGTAGCAAATAACTTATCTAAAGTTTACCCAATATCAAAGTTACTACTTATCAGTTCCCAGTTATTACAATAACCTTGTAAACAAAAAATCTCTTAAAGTTATTCGATAGTCGATATACATGTTTCGAGCTATTTAAAATTTTAATATTATTGAAACTAATTATTATTTTAAAAACATAAATATCTTTAGTAAAACAAAGTACAAGCCGTTTGATTTAGTATTTTTGTTTTCATTTCTAATTGATGAAAAGCCTGGATATTTTGACGTAATTTACAGATCGAAAAAAAAAAGTTAAGTGCTCCCGTCATATTACATATTTTAAAATTAAATATTTATGTTAAGGTCAACACAAAGTTCAACGCCTATCAGAATCTGACCTGCCATTTTTTCAGATTTGAATTTCTGCTCCGGAATAATGCATTTAAGGATTTTTGAGTGGCACTTAGAACGAAATATTATATTTACGTCATAATATAGTGTGTTGCCCATCAGCCAAGCCAAAAAACTTTCAAATTCTATTGAAGGATGTATTGTCTGGGAAGGTGTGGACTAATTCCTCCGATTTTTTTTTTAAGTCTCTGTACTTTATCTCACTCCCACTTCTTAGTGAGAAAGAGATGACCCAGTCAGGCAGGATAGATTGAAGAAGCCCTGAAAAATCTGAATTTTTCCTCTCAAAAATCTGAATTTTTCCTCTGAAAAATCGAAATTTTTCATATAAATATTTTTGCTCCGGAATAATGCGGTTTTAAGGCCTTTGGGTGACAAAATTGGAACGAAATATTATATTTACGTCAAAATATAGTTTGTTGCCCGTCTGTCAAGCCATAAACTGTCAAATTCTATAGAAGGATGGCTACGATTTCGATGGATTAAAAACCCTCTGAAAAATCAAAATTTTTCCTCTGAAATATCGAAATTTTTCATATAAATTTTTTTGCTCCGGAATAATGCGATTTCAAGGCCTTTGGGTGACAATTGGAACGAAATATTACATTTACGTCAAAATATAGTTTGTTGCCCATCTGTCAAGCCATAAACTGTCAAATTCTATAGAAGGATGGCTACGATTTCGATGGATTAAAAACCCTCTGAAAAATCAAAATTTTTCCTCTGAAATATCGAAATTTTTCATATAAATTTTTTTGCTCCGAAATAATGCGATTTCAAGGCCTTTGGGTGACAATTGGAACGAAATATTACATTTACGTCAAAATATAGTTTGTTGCCCGTCTGCCAAGACATAAACTGTCAAATTCTATAGAAGGATGGCTACGATTTCGATGGATTAAAAACCCTCTGAAAAATCAAAATTTTTCCTCTGAAATATCGAAATTTTTCATATAAATTTTTTTGCTCCGGAATAATGCGATTTCAAGGGCTTTGGGTGACAATTGGAACGAAATATTACATTTACGTCAAATATTGTTTGTTGCCCATCTGTCAAGCCATAAACTGTCAAATTCTATAGAAGGATGGCTACGATTTCGACGGATTAAAAACCCTCTGGAAAATCAAAATTTTTCCTCTGAAATATCGAAATTTTTTTGCTCCGGAATAATGCGATTATAGATCTGAATCATCGGATATTGATATTATGACAAATCCTGAAATATTTTTTCCACCAAGTTATTTTCAATATTAGCTATCTGTATATTCAAATACTTACCAAAATCCCCGAGATCGTAAGTATCGTTACCAGTTCCTAACCAAGAACTGTAATCCCCGAGATCGTAGGTATCGTTACCAGTTCCTAACCAAGAACTGTACGCTACAAGTTATTATAGTAACTGGGAAAAAGAACTGGGAAAAAGAACTGAGAACAAGAACTGGGAACAGTAACTGGGAACAGTAACTGGGAACAGTAACTGGGAACAAGAACTAGGAACGCTTTTTGTTATAAGTTATTATAAAGTTTCTGTTACCAGTTATCAAAGGGCACGGTAGTGCTCAGCCAAGTTCTACTCCCTTTTTACAGGAACAAACTCAGGCGATTTTCGACCCCCCTCTAACTTCAGTACCAATAAAGTCAGGAACTTCAAATTCGGAACATTTGGTAGGCTAGCCAAGCACAAGCACCACACTAAATTTTAACACCTTAGCGTAAGTGGTTCCCGAGATATAAGACGTCAAAAATCGCGAAAACCGTAACTGACTCACTAACAGATCATCAAAATTATGGAGGACTTCTCGACACCGCAAAAACTTTATATTTCGCACAGCGGTAGGCCTGGTAATGCATACGAAGGAAAAAATCGAAAATTTGAGGTTTTCCATTCAGGGGGCGTGGTATCCGCCCACTTTCCCAGAATTGTTATCAATTATATGGAACACTTCCGATTGCTGTAGAATAATGAAATTTGGCAGAGCGGTAGGGCTTTAAGTTTATACAAAAGAAAAAATTTAATATTTGAGGTTTTCCATTCAGGGGGCGTGGTATCCGCCTTCTTTCTCAGAATTGCAATCATTTAAATGGAGCACTTCCGATTGTTGTAAAATGATGAAATTTGGTAGAACGATAGGGCTTTAAATGCATACAAAGAAAAAAATAGAATATTTGAAGTTTTCCATTCAGGAGGCGTGGTATCCGCCCATTTTCTCAGAATAGTTATCAAGGAGCATTTCCAATTGCTGTAGAATGATAAAATTGGGTACAGCGTTTGGGCTTCAAGTGCATAAAAAGAAACAAATTTTATATTTTAAGTTTTTCATTCAAGGGGCGTGGTATCCGCCTACTTCCTCAAAACTGCGGCCAATTAAATGGAGCACTTCCGATTGCTGTAGAATGATGAAATTTGGTAGAGCGGTAGGGCTTAAAGTGCATACAAAGAAAAAAATAGAATACTTGAGGTTTTCAATTCAGGGGGCGTGGTATCCGCCCACTTTCACAGAATTTTTATCAATTATATAAAGCACTTCTGATTGTTGTAGAATTATATTAGTAGGTATCTTACGAGGTATTACCTGACAACAAATAAATATCTTTGCAAAAAGGAGTGAGATCACAACAAAAAACATAAATGTTAAAAAAAACAGCCAAGTTCTTCTATATAAAAATCTGTATATTTAACAACTCAGCCGTGAAAAGAAGTGAGATCTAAAAGTATGCCAAGTTATAACTTTATGAAGGTTTAATATCAAATATTTTAAGAAGAGTAATATTGAAACAACACCAAGTTATGAGAGAAATTTATTATTTAATGATTACTGACTAAAATTTGGGGGTTACTTGGCAAGTTTTCTTTTAATTACTCACAGTTCAAAACGTTTTGAAAACTTGCCAAATATGGAAAACTAATTCCCAATTTCACAGTGTAAACTTATCGGAATAAGTGACACTTAAGTCTCCCATGTTGGCCACTTAAGTTCCACTTACTCAGGTAGTAAAACTGCGGCTAAAGTGCCAAAATGTTATAACTAAGTGCCACTTATTTTGTTAAGTGTGCTATGTGAAACTGGCCCTTATACTAACTTTATATTATATAAAACTAATTTAGTGTCGTTGCTTTATTGAAAAAGTTTTACAGTTCACATATCTGTGTTTTAAATGAAGAATATTAAACGTTTTTATTTTCTTCCAAGTTTATGATGGACAGATTTATCTCAATTTGGGTAGGTACAATGTAATAAGTATTTTTATGTAAAAACTAAGGAGCAGGTTTTTTAATGGAGCGATACAAGCTTTTTGGAAAAGCTTGAAACCAGATAATAAGAATATTGAATTAAATTTGAACAAAATTTTTAGTAGCTACTTTTGAATTTAATTTAACTTACATAACTATTAGTTTATATTTTCAACAATGTCAATCAAAGTTATATAATAACAACAAGGCTAGGCTCGTGCGATTCACTAATTTTATTTCATGTTGCAAATTAAAAAAATTGAATTTCTCTCAAGCTGCTAGTTTCAATTTTAGTAAAACCTAATCGAGTTGCCCATTTTCTTTTAATATTCTGTCATACTTTATGGGACCAATAATCAAATTTAAAAATGACTATTTAAGTAAACTGAGCCAGATCCCATTGCTTGTTCGTTTTGTTATGTTTATGACGCAAAAAATATTACCATTCATAGCTAAACCCTTTTTACTTGCGATATATGGATAATATATGGAAAGTTATGAATTCTTAAAAAAAAATCGAACTCGGGATTTTGATCAAAGTTGACATTACGATGATAGCGAAGTAATTTTTTTTAACAATTTTTTATAAAATTTTTTTTTCCGAAAAATTGTTGAAAATGGTACCTCCCATTTTTTTGATTTTCGATTTTTTCAAAAACAGTTCAACTGTTATTGATCAATAAGTTAAAAGTTTTGTATACCAACGTTTTCCAAAAAAATGTGTTTGGATTTTTAAAATAAAAGTTTAAATAATTCGTTTTCGAATTATTTAAACTTTTATTTTCGGTCATTTTTTATTAAACTTGGCACCCAGCAGTTTTTTTAAAACCTTAAATTGTTCGTGGTTAAAACTTTTTAACTCCAGGTTCTAAGTTTTTTTGAATGAAAATTAAAAATAAGCGTTTGTTTTTTTTAAGCTTTTTAACCTTTTTTTGGATAAACATTTTTGCTGTTGAAAACTAAATATTAAATTCTTACGTACTAATTTATTGTGATTTTGATGTTCCTACTTGTTTGTTTTTCTTGTAGTTGTTTTTAAATCGATCTTAAGCTTAGAAGGATCATAACCGATAAGAGTAATTTTATTTATTTTTTTAAATAAACTTAAATAGTTTGTGGCCAAAACCTAAAAAAACAAGTCTTTTTCTATTGAATTGAAACAGTTATCCCTGTTCTGATTTTCGTACCGGATCAAATCTGGATTCGGAGTTGATTTTTGTACGGAGAAGTGGTAACTATACGAACATATTTTTTTCGAAATAAGCAAATAAAATTCGAAAAATTCTAATTTGCTGCAAAAAAAGTCCTTATACCAAATTTAAATTTAAAAGAACAATAAAATATTTTTGGTCCAGTGGCTTTTCATGAGATTCACTTAGGGTATAAAAAACTTAAAATAATTCCAAACGTCAAATTCAAAACAAGGTTATTCCGCAAATTTAAGTATTAAAAGTTAAAATCCAGAATTTGAAAACGGAAACATTTTACGATCTACTGAAATTTGAAGAATTTTTCTATTTTAATGATCAGAGTAACCGTTACCCAATAACTGCTAAGAATAACTGTTACTATAAAAGAACAGGAACGGTTATAACTGTTATTCAAAAATAACTGTTTAGGCCATCACTACTGGTCAAAAAATTATTCATTGCGGCCTGAAGAGTTGAAGTTGGGATCGCCTCAATTATTGTCGTTATGGACTGCTTTAATTCAGTTAAATTCCTGGGCTTCGTTTTATACACCTCTTGCTTGACATAACCCCATAAAAAGAAGTCTGGTGCAGTCAGGTCAGGTGACCTTGGGGGCCAGCGAAGAGTGGAGTTCCTAGAAATTAATTTGTTTCCAAATTTTTTGTTTAGCTCCGCCATAACTGGTCTGGCTATATGTGCAGTTGCTCCATCTTGCTGAAACCAAACGCTGTTGAATGGTATACGTCTTCGGCGCAGTTCTGGGTAAAAAAACTCCTTCAACATCTTTAAATAACTGTCCCCATTGACAGTAACGGTTACACCGTTTTCTTCAAAGAAGTACGGCCCGAAAATACACCTTGATGAAACTGCGCACCACACAGTGACTCGTTCTGGGTGCAGTTCCGTCTCATGGAGCATTTCTGGATTAGACTCATTCCATATACGGCAATTTTGCTTGTTTACATTGCCGTTAAGATCAAAATGGGCCTCATCAGACATGAACAAACAATTGATCAATGTGTTGTCTTCTTCGGCCATTGATATCATTTTTTGGCAAAATTCCAGGCGAACAGGCAAATCCTGAGGGTTTAACTTGCTAGTAATTTGGACTTTGTACGGAAACAAGTTTAAATCGTCATGAAGTATCCGTTGTAATGACCGTCTACTAATTCCAATTTGCCCCGATAAGTTTCGGGTCGAAACGTTCGGATTGGCCTGTATTGCAGATGCTACTGCTGCGATTGTATCCTGAACCCGAACATTGGCATCTCGATGGTACGGCCTTCGTGCGATGCTTCCAGATTCGGCAAACACGTTTACAAACCTCATAATGGTCCATCTACTCGGGGGATTACCGCCAAACTCCCGCCTAAATACCCTTTGGACGGAAATTCCAAATTCTTTTCTCCGTATCCCAAGCATCTATTTTTATAAATCTAAATAGTAACCTACAAAATAAAAAAAAAATAAGCCGATTACTCACACAGAAAAAAAGTTATTACGTTTTATTTTTGTAGCACGATTCGTGCGCCACCCTGTATGTGCATACCACTTCTTAAGTTTTTTCCTTTAATTGTTTAATCCCTATTTATTTATTTTTAATTTTCTTTTAATACTTTCATACATCCCTTTTTTTATTTTCTTTAACCTAACTTTTTTTATTTATGCATAATGCACATACCTCTTATTATTGTCTTTTTCGTATTCCTTTTAATTTTCATTAACCACTTTTTTTTAATTTTCGTTTAATTAATTTTCTTCAGTTGACATGCATACATATAACATACGTACATATAAATATTTACTAGAAACTAATTTTTTTCTTATAAAGTTTTCTTTTATTTTCTCTACTAAAGTATTGATAAATGAATTTAAAGGACAATGTCCGTTGCAGTGTGCGAATTTTCCTCAAACAACTTTCTTAACCATACCGGTGGTATTAGGAACAAATATTTAAAATTTCAACAAGATTTGTTCAGTAGTTTTAGAGTCTATTTGCTCCATACAAACATTTTTTTCATTTGTATGTATATAAATATTTATCTAATAGAAGTAGGGATGCTAGACGTCCCGCCAGGCGCGGGACAGCCCCGCAAGTATCACGCCGGAAAATTATGACCCGTTATGTCCCGCAATTTGATATAATGTCCCGCTGGTCCCGCAAAAAAATTAAAATGCTATCAAGATTAAATTTATTTTATCATTACCATAACACGTGCTTTAACAAATGTTTTGGAAAGACACTTCATATGAAGATATCACACCTTTTCTGTAATTTGGCTTCCCTGCAAGCTGAATATTCAGGTCAATCATCAGCTGATATATAAGATTGCATAAGTATGTTTAGGAAGACTGTTAAGATTGCTTTATTTTGTCTTTTTTATGATTCTATCTACTGCTCACACTCGTTATGAAATTATTTAGAAAAAGATTTTAATAATGAATTTGAATGCTCATCAGCTTTAAGTTTTAGAAATAACCTAGAATTTGAGAAATATCAATTTTGAGATGTTGATCTTTCTAAATTAAAAAATGTAAATATTATTATTTAAAGAATGTGTGCAACTTAATTTTTTTAATTTTATTTAACATTGATAATTTATGAGTGAATATACAAAATAACGAACTAAGGTCTGAATAAATAAATAAAGAATGACCTAAAAACGAAATAAATTGAAAAGTATAAAAGTTAACAACAATAAAAGTTAATTAATAATAGAAACAAAATTTTCAGTCTTTTAATAAAAGCAATATTTTCCATAAATTTTTACTAGGTAAATAGTAGGTAGGTTTTTTATATGTATTTTTCTGCTGAGATTTTTGAAACAATTTCAGTTTACCACAATTCTTTGAATTCTCTACAAGTCATTAAAATTTCGTTTAATTAACAAATTTTGCTCCTAATACCGACATAGAAACTTTATTTCTTTCTTCACGCCATGAGTTTTTCATAAAACTGAAAATTCTTTCAGAGCTGGCATTATTTTTAGTTAAAAGCATTTTTGCAAAATCTTTTGCATTTTTATTTGTGATAGGGAAAGAATCGATTAAATTGGAAATTGTTTTCAAGCCTGTTTTATTAGATTTTTTTTCTGACAAACTTTCTACCTTGATTCTGTTTAATTTGAGCTTTATTGCAATATGTTGAAGATTATTTTTTTTTCGAATTTGTTTTATTTTTTTTTCGAATTTGTTTTATTATTTTTTTTTTAAATCAAATACTTTTTGTTTCAATTTCAAAATTTCTAATTCTGTGCTTTGGAAAATTCATTCGATGAAGAATTCGGCAAACATTTGTCTGAAAAATCTTGAAATTCTGTAAGGCTAAAATCTGCAGCAAGACCTTCTGAAAAAAGGTTTTGAGGGTTTGAACCATAAGGATTTGATACATTTCCTAGGTTTAATGCGGGAACGGATCCGTTTTTAATTTGTTTTGTATTATAAATTCCTTTTCTAAATGTATTTCACATAATATGTATGTACATAAAATTCTTTTGAAAGGACGTCCTGTTTTAAACTACAAGCATCATGTCATTTCTTAAAAAATACTTCGTTTCCCCGTGCAGGGAATTTAAAAAATTTGGTGGTTAAATTATTCTTTCGCTTGCTACCACAAGAAGAAACGCAACATTTTACATGGTATACCTACCTCTGCTCTTCAGTTGCAAATATTATATACCTACCTACAAAATAAAAAACACCGAGTCCAAAAAATATTATAGGTATACCTAATATCGAAATAGTGGCACGAGTATACGATAACTATGGCGCCAAGAATTGATAACGGTTTTTTTAGAGGAGTCAAAAACAAGCATTTTTTATTATCGGAGGGGGGGTCCATCTCACCTGGTTTTGGAGGTAGGGGCAATTTTAGAAAAATGTGACCTAAATTGAAAAAACAACGTCAACACTTACAATAAAGTACTTTACCATTTTTGAAAGCCAGAAATCTGTTCTATAATCCTAAAATTAAATTAAATTATTTATATCAACAGTTTTTAAAAAATTCGCATGCAAACTCAAAATTTTGATAAAAAAAATCAAAACTATACTTTAAGACCAATTTTTTAAAAAAAATTGTGAAAGGAAGTGCTAAATTGGCTTTTTGTGGTTAATGTAAATATAAATTCTAAATCAAACAAAAAAAACCAAATGGTTTTATGTCTTCTAGTTTTTGAGAAAATTGATAATTAATGAAACTACTTTTTTATGAGATTTTTGTTTTTTTGCTTGCTTACATAAATAGGTACATCAATACTCACTAAACAGTGAGGTATGTATGGGGGGGGGGCATGCTGCCCCCCTGCAACCCCCCCTGCTTGGGCACACTATAGGATTTGGGGTAGGTGCGAGGTTGGGTGTATGCAAAGTTTCTATTGCATTTAAAGTTTAGATAAAATTTTAATTTATCCTATATATAATGTCAACAGCTGTTTTCTAAATATACATATACGTATACGTTGCTCAAAGTTCCACATTTAACATTTTCGTATATGGAAACGTAATGCATTATAAAAAATTCACATAACCTAGGTACTACTGTACGACTGCAGCAAATGTATATAATTTCTTATTATATTTCGTTTGTGACATATCTATGTAATGCAACTGTAACGCTAAATTAATTGCTGCACTTTACTTTCAAAGATGAACCTATCATCAACATTAATCCTCAAAATGAAATCCTCGTAAATACCAAAAAAACAAAAATCTCATGAAAAGTAATTTTTTCAATTTTCTCAATAACTAGAAGACGTAAAACCATTCGGTTTTCTGTGCTCGATTTAGAATTGATATAAGCATTGACCATAAAAAGCCAATTGAGCACTTCATTTCACAATTAAAAAAAATTGGTTTAAACTTTTTTTTTCGTATTTTTATAAGAAATTTGAGTTTGCATGTTAATTTTTCAAAAACTTTTGGCATAAATAATTTAATTTAAATTTCGGATTGAAAAACAGTTTTCTGACTTTCAAAACCGGTATAGAACTTTATTGTAAGTATTGCCGTTGTTTTTTAATATTTTTTTTTCATTCTAAGTCATTTTTCTCTAAAACTGCCCCTACCTTCTAAACGGGGTGAGAAAGGCCCCCCCTCCTATAATAAAAAATAGTTGTTTTTGACCCCTCTACAAAAAACCCTTATCAATTCTTGGCGCCATAGTTATCGTACTCTCCCCTAAATAGTCTTTAAAAATATGGTCCAAACAGTCTTTAAAAAACTAAAATTCATCACTATAGGGTGACGACAACCACACCAAACCTGTAAGTGTAAAATAAATTCTGTCTACCTACCCAGTCTGAAAAAAAACAATTCGCATAAGCATTGACATCCGTATCCTTTCCAAACTTGATTTGCACTGAAATCAAATTCAAAATCAAATGTGAAAGAAAATCATATACTGAAAACAAAATCTACCCCCGAGTTGGATGTTGTATCCTGTAGTTTATTTTTTGTATCATGTTCATGTACCATACCACAGTCCACAGCACAGAGGTCAGGCCGAGACAGGACAGATAAGAAAATTATCAATTCAAACTTGCATGATCATACAATAACCGAGAAACAGTACAACTAGATCCATCTACATAAAAGGAGGGAACTAAACTCGATGAAGACCATATTCTACATCTTTATATTTCTCTTGTCTGTGATCCAACCCATAAAGTTCTATCAGCCACTTAGAACCTTCTTGTCCTACGCCCAAGTGCCTTACCGTTGCACTCAAAAAAAAATTTCCTAAATTTACTAAGAAACATTTTCGTAGATTGATTTTTCGTTTAATATACGAAATTTTGTAAAATAAACAAATTTTTCGTAGCCAACATGGAGATCAAAAAATTCAGAAATACGAAAAATTTGTAAAATTTACGAAAGCACATTTGTAACGCTTTTTCGTACGAATGTTTCGTGATCTGTACAAAAAAATTGTAAACTATACTCAATATATCTTTTTTTAAGGGAAGCAGAAATACACATATTAAATTTGGGAATAATTTTACGAATGATTTTGAAAAACTACAAAACATTTTGTAAGTTTACTAATACAATCGTTAAAAATTTAAAGCATTTCGTAAATTATACTAAATATATTTCGTGTGGATACGAAATACAGTTGTATTTCTCACAAAATGTTTTGTAACAAAATTATTTCATGCATACGACTAAGTATTTTGTACCTTGTCATTTAGTCGAAAAGTACTCAGTTGCTTTTTGAACGCCGCGCGCAGTGGTAAAATTGAAAAAAGTATAGTGAAGAAAAATTAAAAAGTTAATAAAAACAAATTAAACAAAAAAAAACCAAAGAAAAAAAGTTTTATAATTGCATTTTGGTAGGTAGGTATATTAGTATTTAAGTTACATAGGTATTAAATAAATGACGAAAATGAATGTTTTAGACCTTTGAAAGTGGATACGATTTTTGGAAATCATTACAAAAAATGGCATTAAGGAACAAAGATAATTTTTCAGACGGTAAGTTCCTACGTTTAACAAGTTTCTATTGATTTTGAAGCACTTTTATTCTTTCTATATTTTTAACCGGTTCGATTTGTTTGTAGGATTTCATAAACTCCCAATTTTTTAAAATTCTTAAAGGAACCTATAAAAGAAGGTCAAAAGAAGCTTTATGCGCTGCTTATTGCCAGTTTCACAGTGCACACTTAACAAAAATAAGTGGCACTTAATTTTCCCATTTTGGCACTTAAGCCGCAGTTTTACTACCTGAGTAAGTGGAACTTAAGTGGCCAACATATTCCGATAAGTTTACACTGTGAAATTGGGAATTAGTTTTCCATATTCGGCACTTAAGTGATACTTACTTTACTGTGAAACTGGCCCTTAATATAATAAAACGTAAGTAAACTTTTTGTATTCTTTTAAACATTAGGCAAAATGATTATGATGAAAACTAATTAAGGTTTAAAATTTGTGTTTTTAATTAATTTTAAAATAAACAAAGGTGTAAAAGTGAAACAAATATTAAACTAACTATTAATAAATAGATACCGCTCGTCGCGAACTCGGGAAGACGCCCTTCCTGGTCAGTAGCACAAAGATAACTGAACTCAATAAACTCTGCCACATCCACCGAGCTGCGAATGCAGTCCTGCACTAATACTAACTAACTAATGGACAAGAGGGGTTTCCCTGTCCATGAATCTTCTATTTGTGAATGCTTGAGTTTTGTCGGTTAACATTCGGCCATCCGACCATTCACTGCCCTCAGTGATTCTAATGTCAGGCTTAGCTAATACCACTACTCGAACTATGTAATAGATATAAAGGCACAAAACTCATCCAGTTACCAGCACACAGCAAACGTAACGGATTATCAAGCACGCAGATTATCCAGATATCGCCCGCCAAGGACGCGTAATGGATTTTTCAGCATCAAAGCTCATCCAGCACACAGCAAGCATAACGGATTATAACGCACACAGCTTCTCCAGTTATAGTCCACCAAGGACAACTGATTTTCGAGCACCAAACTCATCCTGTTAGCAGCAGGCAGCTCTAAGCACACAGCACTAAGCACACACCTCTAAGTACACGGCACCGAGTACACAGCTCTAAGTACACAGCTATAAGCATACTGCTATAAGCTTACAGCTATAAGCATACCAGCTCTAACCCACACAGCTCTTAGCACAAAGCACTGAGCACACAGCTCAAAGCACAGAGCACTAGGCACACAGCTGTAAGCACACAGCACTGAGCACACAGCATTGAGCAAACAGTTCTAAGCACACAGCACTGAGCACACAGCTCTGAGCACACAGTTCTAAGCACACAGCTCTGAGCACACAGCTCTGAGCACACAGCTCTGAGCACACAGCTCTGAGCACACAGCTCTAGCACACAGCATTGAGCACACAGATCTGAGCACACAGCTCTAAGGACACAGCACTGAGCACACAGCTCTGAGCACACAGCTCTAGCACACAGCATTGAGCACACAGCTCTAGCACACAGCATTGAGCACACAGCTCTGAGCACCCAGCTCTGAGCACACAGCTCTGAGCACACAGCTCTAATACACAGTATTGAGCACACAGCTCTGAGCACAGCTCTGAGCACAGCTCTTAGCACACAGCATTGAGCACAAACCTCTGACCACACAGCTCTAGCACACAGCATTGAGCACACAGCTCTGAGCACACAGCTCTAGCACACAGCTCTATTAAAGGACTTGTCACTTCAGTTAATAAAAACTTAAAGAAAATCTCGCAAACATGTCAACAATATCGATTCAAACATAATGTAATATCGATCAACAGATAGGCGAGCACAAAGTATTAATGGAACAAAACAATAAAAAGCAAGCTGAAATTGAAACCCTTAATCAAAACATCGCAAATGTCATCTCTGATGTTGACATTCTTAAATCCAAGACATCTACCACAAAAAGTACAACTTCTACAAATAATCTTATGACTAAGGTGGCATGTCTTAGGGAAGCACTAGAAGCACAACAAAATAACAACATTTCAACGGGTGCTGTTTTATATAATATACCCGCCGACCAGCCAAATTGTGTCATTATTTTCAACCACTTGTGCCTTCCACTTGACATTAAGGTGCCTACAATAAGAACTATATTTCGCACTCGTCACAATGAAAGGAGCAACACTTCCCCTATAATCATCAAATTCTTTCCATCGCACGAAAGGAACCATTTACTTGTGAAAATTGCCGAATTCCGTAGAACACATAAACGACAACTATGGCCTAGCAGTTCTCTTACTCCTAAATTGAGACCGATCCTTTTTCATGCCGAAAATATTTTCCCCAATTCGATGCTCACAGCTTTCGCAAATTAGAGCTTGCTCACAATACTTTCCTCAGATATGCAAATCCATCGACGCCGTAAATTTGACAATATCTAAGATATACGAACAAATCTGCTTGGCTGTTCTATCCAAAAATCAAAAAGCTGTCACTACTTAAAACAACACAGTATTTATACATCAAGATTCGTGAATGTGTTCACGAGAGACCATGCAATTTAATAATTCCTCAATTCAATTTTCCTTACAGTAAAAGAATGTTTTTTTTTTGTTTATGTAATAATTTTTGCAACATGCTCTCTGTACAAATTAAGCAAATTTAATACCTTCATTCGTCACGTAAAAATTCATTTCAATTCTCCTTTACTTACTATTCCTTTTCTTTGCCCTTTCCTAATCTTTATTTTTTTAATTTCTTTAAGTTACTTAATCTTTTATTTTTATTTGAAATTCGAAATTTTTCTTCTTTTTTTGCTAAATAATTAGTTTCTGATTTTAATCTTCATAAGATAGGTACTTTTAACTTTAAATAATTATATATTTTTTGTATGTTCTCAATATTTTCATTTAATATAGGTATCAATATATATTATATCTAGAAATTGTACGTTATAAGATATTATCTTATTGCACATATTTTTGAATGGATTGAAACTGAATTGTTATTGAGTTAAATCTTTTTATTTTTACTCTTATTATTAATGATTTTTAATGTACCCTTCAATCATCTCAGTTTCCTTCATTAAGATCCTTGTCACACATATACGTATATTGCCTTTTGTATTTTTGGGAACCGCCTTAAGTGGTCGATATGTATGCGCATTTCTTATAAAAACATGGAATGCAACTGTTTAAATATTTATTTACCACAGACCTCAGTTTTTAGAAACCAAAACCTCCTTTACTGTTCTCTCTAGCTCGCAATGACCAATATCATGATAAAATTATTTTATAACTCTCTACTTCTGTGCACAAAAATATAAATAAAATAGAGCGACGATGAAAAAAAACATCATCGTCACCATCAACGGGCTAAACTATCGTGCAGATCTCGGTCCGAATAGCGGTAACTGGGAGCGGATCTAGATCTACTTACCAAATCGACAACCTGCTGCAGCTGCGACCGAGCCATCATCGTCATCAATGTACTACATCATCTCGGTCCCAAAAATTGGACCGAAAAATACAAACTTTTTCAACCACAGAAACGAACGAAAATACGGGAGCGACGATGATGAGCATCATCACCGAAATCATCTACCACAGAGTTTCAACATTCTCGATCCCAAATAACAGCAACTGGCAGTGGCGCGAGAAAATTTTAACTCATCAACCACCAGTTGCATTACGGACCGACCGCGACGACCGAACCAGCAACGGCCAACGACCAACAAGCAACAACAATAAAACAAGCAACCCTATACTGAAAGAAGATCTCTTTGAGGGATATTACTTTTCCATCTATATTCTATATTCGAGTTCGCGACCGTGAGGTTTGCTTATTGTATACACACAGCTACTCACACAGAGTTCAAAGCAGGTATATGGCATTATGGGAATTGTGCAAGATCTTTTTTTTTTTTTAATTTAGTTTTTAGTCCACAAAAACACTTTTCACTGGCACAAGTAGGACTTTTTTTTATGGCGCTCGAATCCCGCTTCTGAATTATTAAACTAACTATTAATAAATAGATACCGCTCGTCGCGAACTCGGGAAGACGCACTTCCTGGTCAGTAGCACAAAGAGAACTGAACTCAATAAACTCTGCCACATCCACCGAGCTGCGAATGCAGTCCTGCACTAATACTAACTAACTAATGGACAAGAGGGGTTTCCCTGTCCATGAATCTTCTATTTGTGAATGCTTGAGTTTTGTCGGTTAACACAAAGTTTTTTATTTTAATTTTGTGGAAAGATAAACACATTTCTGCATTCCGTGCCAATGTTAAAAACTCTTGAATACTAAACAATTTCCTATATTTAATCAATAAAGTGAAGTATATAATTAATAAAGTACACGATGGTGTTTCTTATGCAATATACGAATCATTCGTAATTTACAATCCTGAAAATCGTATAATGAACGATCTAATTGTAAAATATTAAAAAAAGCATTTGTACAATTTACGAATCATTAGGGATTTAAGATTCTTTATTTTTGTAGAATACACGAATTCAATTTAATTGAAATACAAATAAATTCGTAGTATATAGAAACATAATCGTGTATTCTACAAAAATAAAGGATCTTAAATCACAAATGTTTTGTAAATAGTACAAACGTATTTTTCAAGTTGCTATAGCTAGATCGTTCATTCTACAATATTATTTCGTATATTGTACAAAATTTTTTTATTTGTTAGGGATACGAAAGTTTTGCAAGATATACGAAAACATTCGTATTTTACTATCAAAATATCGTTCGTGCTATTTACAAATGCATGTTTATAAAATGCACGAGAAACATTCGTGGAGCAAATGAACGAATGTTTTCGCAGCATCTACGAAATTTTTCGTTGTATTAACCATTTATTTTTTTCGTTGTGAGCAACAAAGTTCTATCGATTTTTTTGAACTTAAATAACTGAATAACTATTAAATATATTTTAAATGTATTGATTGTAAAAGATTCAGCAAAAAATAAAATGTAGGTACACATTTACACGTTTTGATTAAAATTAATGTACAAAAGTTAATCAACGTAAAAAATTCTACCTTAGTTTTCTCGAAAGTAATGTGTGTGCAGTTAGAACTTTCTTGTAATAAAGTCGCGTAATTTCGTTCCCGAATGCAAATATTAACAGTTTTGATGAGTTGAGTATAATTGGTAGGAACTAGGAAGTACACATAGCACTGGGATACAGTTAGAATTTGTTGGTTACGTTTAAATTGGATGCACAAAAATTGTTGTAAGAGTAAGAGACTCAAAATAGAATAGAGTGTCTATGAATACTTTGAGTGCGGTTAAATTGGTGAATAAATTATACTAATATGCATCTCTGAGAGTTGTGCCGTCTGTCCACGTATTGCAGTCTTTGATTAATTTAAAATAAGCAAATTAGAGTTTATTCGTCTGTAGTGAAGGTGTTTTGTAAGGGCCAGTTGTACAAATATTTAAACCGTGGTTCAGCAATTTTTATCCACCGATTCCGGCGGATTAATTGAGTTTCAACTGTTGTTTACTGTTCAAGTGTATGATAATAACTAGTTGCATACTTGAACCAGCGTTGAACCTTAGTTAATCCGCCGAAATCGGTGAGTTAAAATCTTGAACCGAGGCTGAACCACTATTGTACAACTGGCCCTAAGTGTTTTATAATCAGTTAGCGACAAGGTTGTTTGTTTATTGCTGTGAACTAAAGATTAAAAGATTTTGTGGATATATGGATATACGTACTTTCTTTAGCAAAAAACGAAGAGTTGAAGAGGAAATCGACCACGAAGAACCTCATTCCTCAAAACATATGGAAGCAAAAAATACAAATGCTACAAATGATTCAATAGGCCTCAGAGGCTATCAATGAGTCACGAAAGAATGGCAGGTATGGCATTTCTGGCCTTTGAAAAGAAAAGAACTAAGTCATTGGATCTGGATGAAGTCCTTCGTATTTTTAATAATATGGCGAATCGAAGAATTCAGTTATTTTAATGAAAGAGCTTGCTATTGTTATCTATGTAGGTATACTAAATGTAATATCTATGTTAAGAGACATAATAATAAAAACCAATACATATGTATATGAATGTTTTACACTTATCTATCCGACAATTAAGAAGGTATACCACTTTTACCAGAATAGATCATATTTCATAAAACATTTTTACTTCCGCCTTGCCTGTTATCACCGATGACCTTAAATTCAACTCTGGCTACGGCTCTGTATGCATACTTACATACAATCTTACCTACATCCATTAATATATACATTACATCTGTACACATACAAGAATTGCACGTTTAAAGTAAAATCAAATTCAACAATAATTGTAAGAACTTTAATTTTGTACACCCCAAAAGTAAAAAAAGCGATCCCTTTTGTCTACAATATCTTCACGGGGCTTGGTAACAAATAATTACAACAAAATACTTAAAAAACCGAAGTGACGTAATCTTGTTACCCTTCATTCATTCATTCATGCTTTTTAACTACATACTTCGGGTGATACCAAAAAAAAACACATTCCCTTATCCCAAAAAAAAAGTTAATGTCTAGTCCACCTGAATGTTCACTGCGCTGCTCAGTGCAAATAAACCAATCAAGAAATAGCTACCTACAAGAAACTAAATCACAACAACAAAAAGTTATGGTTCCACGCCTAAGCCAAAACATCCCTCACACTACATCTACAAATGCAGAAGCATTTTTCCTTTTTTGCTCACATTTCATTTCAATAAAAAAAAAAAACAACACCCAATGAACGAGAGACAGAATAAATTTCAGAATATTTCCATGCAAAACCAATGTACCTACAACTATACCTTATTCATGCCCATCGCATTAAATTGACCAATGAGCGAATTTGTAGCACAACAGAAGAAAGCCCTCCAAAAAAATTCTTCCCCCAAAAATTCCTTACTCGAATTCACTAACCATTGTTTTATTTTCAATTGGCGTTTTTCTTTTTTGGCTCTGAGCAACGCTCTGAGCAGAGGTAGACCGATCAGAGCAAAGCTCTGAGCAGATTATGATCAGAGCCCTCAGATTTAATTATGAAACACACTTGAGCACTGAATATGTCATATGCCTAGTAATCTGTCAAATTACATAAAAATTGTATGAAGTTGGCTTCGCTCAGCGTTTTGCTCGATTTGCTCGGTCATTTTATTCTGAGCATACAGATCATGCTCCGAGCTAGCTCAGATGGAAAAAAGAAACACGACTTTTGCTCGATTTGCTCGGTCTTTTTATTCTGAGCATACAGATCATGCTCCGAGCTAGCTCAGATGGAAAAAAGAAACACGACTTATGTGCTCTGATTTGTCTGAGGTAAAAAAGAAACATAGAATTTAATTTTGACAGCTCGGTGATCTGCTCTGAGGTAAAAAAGAAAAACGCCAAATATAAATTTAATTGGTTTTTTTACGACAACTTCCGGGATGAGTTTAAATTTAATTGGTCTTTTAACGGCCAGTTCCGGGATGAATTTGGTGACCAGGTGTTTTCGAGACCAGTTGTCCTGCTGGTACCAGTTGAGTGGGAAAAGTGGTCTTGGTATCAATGGTTCTGGGATCGGCTGCGTTGACACCCTTATTATGTTTGCAGAATTTAAATAATAGATTCTTCTCGTTACTTATTCCCTACACTTAGCTATAAGTCTCAATAGTCTAATTTGTGGCGATCTCAGCGACGCGTACAGGACATATGTTCGACTACAAAGTTTGTGTTCATGAGAGTACTATAGATTTTATATATAATTGGCGTTTTTCTTTTTTACCTCAGAGCAGATCACCGAGCTGTCAAAATTAAATTCTATGTTTCTTTTTTACCTCAGACAAATCAGAGCACATAAGTCGTGTTTCTTTTTTCCATCTGAGCTAGCTCGGAGCATGATCTGTATGCTCAGAATAAAATGACCGAGCAAATCGAGCAAAACGCTGAGCGAAGCCAACTTCATACAATTTTTATGTAATTTGACAGATTACTAGGCATATGACATATTCAGTGCTCAAGTGTGTTTCATAATTAAATCTGAGGGCTCTGATCATAATCTGCTCAGAGCTTTGCTCTGATCGGTCTACCTCTGCTCAGAGCGTTGCTCAGAGCCAAAACAGAAAAACGCCAAATGGTACCAGCATCATTGTAGAAGTAGAGAATAGTGTTATGTCGAAAGTCTCCTGTACGGCGTGCAAGGCTGGTAAGTTTAAATATTCCTCACATATCTGTACCAGGAAATACAGAATTCTTGTTTTAGGCACGGGACTTCTTCAACACTATATTCATACTGGAAAGACTGAGGCTGTGAGAAACTTAAAATTCAAAGTCCCAGAATTTGTGAAGGAGTCGGCCTGTTATTTGGAGTGAGCTTTTATAGGTATACTTATGAAACTCAAGAATACTTATTACTTATATGATTTTATCTTCATATAGGGTGATGTATGTAGGTATGTCTTGAAGAGATCTCGTCTTTTCCCCGATGAAAATTCAAAGATTTTCACATCTCCGATACTCATTATGATCCACATAACGTCGAAGGTTTCAATGTTGAATGTAATGAACCACTTTGTTGTCGTTTAAGCAGTGGTCGTCCATCGAATCCAATGAAGATCTGAAGGCAAATGGGGTGACTTTCGAAAATGTGACACATCCAAACGGACTGTTGATTATTTATTATGTCACATTGCTGATACTCATCAGGATATTGATTATATTGTCTGGACATGTGATTTACCTTCATATAATGTCTGGAATAAAACAAAACGTGAGAATCTGGAAATCATCAAAGAGACGGTGAAGCAAATGACTGAGAAATTCCCTGCCGATATTCCCAGCACTGGGAAATCATGAAAATTCTCCGGTGATTAGTTTTCCACCACCTTATGTTAATCATGAAGATAATTCTATGTATCTCGTGTCTCTATGATGAACGTGATGTGAAATGGAGATAGGTGGTGTCCTGCGAGTATATCGCATACAGTTCGTCGAGGAGCTTTCTATTCAGTTTTGGTTATACCTACCTAGATTTCGAATTATCTTTTTGAACATGAATTATTGCAACAATAAAAACTGATAAGGAATTATTTATATAGCCAAGAAAATCATAAATATATCTACTTGTTTTTTTTTTTTCTCCAAAAGGTGGCTTCTTCTCAATCCTGCAACTGAGCTTCAAAGTGCTGTATTCTGAAATGTAAAAGTTCATGTAATTGGTCGTGTTCCTCCAGGACATTCGGATTGTCTAAAAGTCTGGTCAAGAAATTCCGGGGGAACAAAAAATTTTAAGGTGAAATATTTTTCGGGTGAAACTCACAATAAGGCTAAATAAAATATTTATACAAAAAGTGTTCAACATTGTATCAATAAAATGCCACATACGTTAAACATAATATGCGATTTACCATTTAAAATTTAAAATAAAAGAATAACCACAAAATTCTTTTTGTTAAAACACATCATTTTTATTTATAATGAATTATAAAAATTGCATACCTTTTTTATTAATACACATTATATATTTATTTTTATAGTATATATTATATACATTTAAACAAAAAAAAAACGACAAATAATTTGAGTAAAAGGGATGAAAACATTATAACCCAAAGTAAATTACAAATTTTACATACAGTATAAAGAGAAAAAACGTTATTTTTTTTTATATTTTGTGGTAGAAAAATGCTATTGGTGCTTGTTTTAACTGCTCATCACCAATCGGACGAATTCCTCGTAATTGACACTACCCTGTGAGTCCTCTTTGTTGGCAAGCAAGTGTTCGACTTCATCAACGATGAGTTTCTCACCCGAAATGCTCAATAAATGCCTAAGTTCAGTTTTCGAAATGAAGCCACGGCATCTTTGTCGAAATGATGTAGATCTTCGATAAAATCATCTGCGGTATCACCAAAACGTGCCTTAGATATGACCCTGGTAAATGAAAAAAAAATACGCTCAGTTGGATTCTGACCGAGAGCGCGTAGACATTCACCAACCCGGCTAAGTTGAATCTTACCATCTCCGCGGTTGTCGAAGAGGTTGATGTCTTCTTGAAATTCTGTAATTAAAATAAATACAAAAAAATTTAGTAAAAAGTTATTAATAGATGTTCAAGTAAAATTTGCATGACAATGTTGGTTTTGTTAAAATTTCTATTGAATATTGCTTACTTGGTTTTTTGAATCTAAACTTAAATTCGGATCCTATAAGAACACTACTGTTTGTGTTTTTAACTATATATGGAATAGATAACTCTATACATATTCAGGCCTATTCCGCTAAACTTTCTCGTGTATTCTGCTATCCGTCGGAGAATGACGAATGTTCCAAAAAGCATATAAATTGCCATACAAATAAAAATTTTAATTTTAGTTTTTCAAAATATTAAACTAAAGAAATAAAAACATAGGTTACCCTGTTTTCATTGGTCCAGACATTCCTTGATAATACGGTTGAATATTAGCGTGGGGGATATCTGACTGCATATTGGATTTTGTACGTACGGATACGGAGGAGCATTTACATTATAAGAATTTCTGGGATAGTAATATACCTAAAACAACAAATATTTTATTAGTTTTGTATTTTTTGATGATTTACCATCGAATCTAAAATACTGTAACGGTTTTGAATTATAATGTAAGGTCTTTTATCAAGCGCCATCTCTTGGAGATGTATATAAACCACAATTCTTTACTGAATGCTACCACTGATATCTATGAGGTGAGATTTGGGAGAGCTTTTCGAATTTGGATTCGAAATCGAATACCAAAGCTCAAAACATCGAAAAGCTTCTTCTATGGAATGTTCAAGTAGTTTCGGGAACTTATGTAATAAGTATAAAAGCGCCTATCTGGCGGAAAGAGGGCACAGTTTGTTTTTAATAGTGAAAGAGTAAAGTTGGTTGTAATAACAGATAGGTAAATTGTTTTCGGAAATTAGTTTCGTTATATTTGAGTGTTGAATAATAAATTGTTTGGTTGTAAGAAAATAAAGTGTTTTATTTACGAAATAAATAAGTGGAAGTTTTAAACAAAGTAAATAAGTTTTATCTATTACGAACCCTTGGTAAAACGTTACATTGGTGGGATAAAACTTATTATCAGTGAATTCGGAAAATTTATGGTAACAAATTAATAAACTTAAAAAAAAAAAAAAAAGTGCGCGTGTGTTTTAAATAAAACAAAAACAAAAATTGAAAGTGGTAAAAGAAGAAAAATAAAAAGAAAAATGGGTAAGACATTGAATAAATTAAATTGTGTTGAACTTAAGGCAGAATTGAGTAAACGAGGTCTTCCTACTGCTGGAGCGAAAAATGACCTCATTATCCGTCTGCAAGAAGATTTAAGACAACACAATAAAAACCCGGACACATTTGTATTCGAAATTGAAATGCCGGAAAAACAAGTAAGTACTGGTGCCGACTTGTCGTCAATAATGGCTCTTCTCCTTGAACAAAGGAGTGAACAAAGGAATCTTCTCGAACAAATCGAACAACAACGTGTTGAACAAAAGAGTGAACAGAAAAATCTTCTCGAACAAATCGAAGAACACCGTAAGATTGAACAAAAGAATCTTCTCGAGCAAATCGAAGAACAACGTAAAGAGCAAAGGGACCTTCCAATCGAAGGTAAGCTCGATACATTTGATAACAAGTTTATTACTCTTGGTGGACGTATTGATGATGTAGACGCAAAGCTTGAGAGCGTTCAAGAAAAATTTGAAGGCAAAAGCATTGCCGATGAATTAGATAAAGTTCGAAAAATTAAGATCAGAGAAAGTGTTGGCGATTACCCAAAGAAGAAGGAAATGCATCCACCGACTTTTGATGGGCAAACTTCTTGGTCGATCTATAAGAAGTAGTTTGAGGCAGCCGCAGCAACAATCGGCTGGGATGACGAAGACAAATTTATAGCTCTGACACTTGCTCTAAGAGGACCTGCTGCTGAACTGCTGCAAACCATACCGGCAGATAAGAATGGCAGCTTCAGTGCTCTTGTTCTGGCCATTGACAAGCGCTTTGGAGATGGCCATATGCAAGAATTTTTCCGCGTCCAGCTCAACACCAGGAGTCCAGAAAAGAGGAGAAACTTTGCAACAGCTCCAAGCAGACATCGAACGGTTGGCGCATCTGGCATATCCAGCTGCAGGGGATGAAATCATCAGCCAATTCGCAACAGAAGCCTTCATTCGTGCTCTATCTGATATCAACTTACAGCGAGCAATTCGAACTGCTGGAAAACGCACGCTTCCTGAAGCTTTAGCGTTCGTTCTGACTATGGAAGCAGCAGAACAAGCTTCCCAAGGAGTTCATCGAGTCAGAGAAGTAGAAGTTGAGGAATGCTCATGTCAGAAAATCGCATTCCAAAGAAGGCAGCGTGAAGGACCTGCTCGATGCTGGAATTGTAACAAAACCGGACATCTCCAGCGGCAGTGCAGATTACCACCGAGAAGAGCTGCATGTCAACATTGTGGAAGCAGAACCAACGCTCGAGAAAAACAAAGTAATAACACCAACACTTCAGCTAAACTTGTTTCCTAGGCGGGAAACGAGTAAGAACCAACTTCGAGGGCCAGAAGCTGGTTTCTGGTATCGAAGGCCCCAGAAACACTATCCAAGTGTCACAGACTAATTTCATATTATTTATATAGCCAATTATTTATATAGCCAAGAAAATCATAAATATATCTACTTGTTTTTTTTTTTCTCCAAAAGGTGGCTTCTTCTCAATCCTGCAACTGAGCTTCAAAGTGCTGTATTCTGAAATGTAAAAGTTCATGTAATTGGTCATGTTCCTCCAGGACATTCGGATTGTCTAAAAGTCTGGTCAAGAAATTCCGGGGGAACAAAAAATTTTAAGGTGAAATATTTTTCGGGTGAAACTCACAATAAGGCTAAATAAAATATTTATACAAAAAGTGTTCAACATTGTATCAATAAAATGCCACATACGTTAAACATAATATGCGATTTACCATTTAAAATTTAAAATAAAAGAATAACCACAAAATTCTTTTTGTTAAAACACATCATTTTTATTTATAATGAATTATAAAAATTGCATACCTTTTTTATTAATACACATTATATATTTATTTTTATAGTATATATTATATACATTTAAACAAAAAAAAAACGACAAATAATTTGAGTAAAAGGGATGAAAACATTATAACCCAAAGTAAATTACAAATTTTACATACAGTATAAAGAGAAAAAACGTTATTTTTTTTTATATTTTGTGGTAGAAAAATGCTATTGGTGCTTGTTTTAACTGCTCATCACCAATCGGACGAATTCCTCGTAATTGACACTACCCTGTGAGTCCTCTTTGTTGGCAAGCAAGTGTTCGACTTCATCAACGATGAGTTTCTCACCCGAAATGCTCAATAAATGCCTAAGTTCAGTTTTCGAAATGAAGCCACGGCATCTTTGTCGAAATGATGTAGATCTTCGATAAAATCATCTGCGGTATCACCAAAACGTGCCTTAGATATGACCCTGGTAAATGAAAAAAAAATACGCTCAGTTGGATTCTGACCGAGAGCGCGTAGACATTCACCAACCCGGCTAAGTTGAATCTTACCATCTCCGCGGTTGTCGAAGAGGTTGATGTCTTCTTGAAATTCTGTAATTAAAATAAATACAAAAAAATTTAGTAAAAAGTTATTAATAGATGTTCAAGTAAAATTTGCATGACAATGTTGGTTTTGTTAAAATTTCTATTGAATATTGCTTACTTGGTTTTTTGAATCTAAACTTAAATTCGGATCCTATAAGAACACTACTGTTTGTGTTTTTAACTATATATGGAATAGATAACTCTATACATATTCAGGCCTATTCCGCTAAACTTTCTCGTGTATTCTGCTATCCGTCGGAGAATGACGAATGTTCCAAAAAGCATATAAATTGCCATACAAATAAAAATTTTAATTTTAGTTTTTCAAAATATTAAACTAAAGAAATAAAAACATAGGTTACCCTGTTTTCATTGGTCCAGACATTCCTTGATAATACGGTTGAATATTAGCGTGGGGGATATCTGACTGCATATTGGATTTTGTACGTACGGATACGGAGGAGCATTTACATTATAAGAATTTCTGGGATAGTAATATACCTAAAACAACAAATATTTTATTAGTTTTGTATTTTTTGATGATTTACCATCGAATCTAAAATACTGTAACGGTTTTGAATTATAATGTAAGGTCTTTTATCAAGCGCCATCTCTTGGAGATGTATATAAACCACAATTCTTTACTGAATGCTACCACTGATATCTATGAGGTGAGATTTGGGAGAGCTTTTCGAATTTGGATTCGAAATCGAATACCAAAGCTCAAAACATCGAAAAGCTTCTTCTATGGAATGTTCAAGTAGTTTCGGGAACTTATGTAATAAGTATAAAAGCGCCTATCTGGCGGAAAGAGGGCACAGTTTGTTTTTAATAGTGAAAGAGTAAAGTTGGTTGTAATAACAGATAGGTAAATTGTTTTCGGAAATTAGTTTCGTTATATTTGAGTGTTGAATAATAAATTGTTTGGTTGTAAGAAAATAAAGTGTTTTATTTACGAAATAAATAAGTGGAAGTTTTAAACAAAGTAAATAAGTTTTATCTATTACGAACCCTTGGTAAAACGTTACATTGGTGGGATAAAACTTATTATCAGTGAATTCGGAAAATTTATGGTAACAAATTAATAAACTTAAAAAAAAAAAAAAAAGTGCGCGTGTGTTTTAAATAAAACAAAAACAAAAATTGAAAGTGGTAAAAGAAGAAAAATAAAAAGAAAAATGGGTAAGACATTGAATAAATTAAATTGTGTTGAACTTAAGGCAGAATTGAGTAAACGAGGTCTTCCTACTGCTGGAGCGAAAAATGACCTCATTATCCGTCTGCAAGAAGATTTAAGACAACACAATAAAAACCCGGACACATTTGTATTCGAAATTGAAATGCCGGAAAAACAAGTAAGTACTGGTGCCGACTTGTCGTCAATAATGGCTCTTCTCCTTGAACAAAGGAGTGAACAAAGGAATCTTCTCGAACAAATCGAACAACAACGTGTTGAACAAAAGAGTGAACAGAAAAATCTTCTCGAACAAATCGAAGAACACCGTAAGATTGAACAAAAGAATCTTCTCGAGCAAATCGAAGAACAACGTAAAGAGCAAAGGGACCTTCCAATCGAAGGTAAGCTCGATACATTTGATAACAAGTTTATTACTCTTGGTGGACGTATTGATGATGTATACGCAAAGCTTGAGAGCGTTCAAGAAAAATTTGAAGGCAAAAGCATTGCCGATGAATTAGACAAAGTTCGAAAAATTAAGATCAGAGAAAGTGTTGGCGATTACCCAAAGAAGAAGGAAATGCATCCACCGACTTTTGATGGGCAAACTTCTTGGTCGATCTATAAGAAGTAGTTTGAGGCAGCCGCAGCAACAATCGGCTGGGATAACGAAGACAAATTTATAGCTCTGACACTTGCTCTAAGAGGACCTGCTGCTGAACTGCTGCAAACCATACCGGCAGATAAGAATGGCAGCTTCAGTGCTCTTGTTCTGGCCATTGACAAGCGCTTTGGAGATGGCCATATGCAAGAATTTTTCCGCGTCCAGCTCAACACCAGGAGTCCAGAAAAGAGGAGAAACTTTGCAACAGCTCCAAGCAGACATCGAACGGTTGGCGCATCTGGCATATCCAGCTGCAGGGGATGAAATCATCAGCCAATTCGCAACAGAAGCCTTCATTCGTGCTCTATCTGATATCAACTTACAGCGAGCAATTCGAACTGCTGGAAAACGCACGCTTCCTGAAGCTTTAGCGTTCGTTCTGACTATGGAAGCAGCAGAACAAGCTTCCCAAGGAGTTCATCGAGTCAGAGAAGTAGAAGTTGAGGAATGCTCATGTCAGAAAATCGCATTCCAAAGAAGGCAGCGTGAAGGACCTGCTCGATGCTGGAATTGTAACAAAACCGGACATCTCCAGCGGCAGTGCAGATTACCACCGAGAAGAGCTGCATGTCAACATTGTGGAAGCAGAACCAACGCTCGAGAAAAACAAAGTAATAACACCAACACTTCAGCTAAACTTGTTTCCTAGGCGGGAAACGAGTAAGAACCAACTTCGAGGGCCAGAAGCTGGTTTCTGGTATCGAAGGCCCCAGAAACACTATCCAAGTGTCACAGACTAAACGAGACAACAAAAGTCTGACAGTAGAGACAATAATAAACAATAATAAACACGTGGCTACAATCGACACCGGTGCCACCGCCTCCATTGTACGAAGAGACTTGGTCAAGATGAATTGGCTACATAACACCAATAGCTACCGTCTGAAGACCACCACAGGAGAGGCAGCAAAAGTGTATGGTGAGGTTCGTCTTACGATCCGTTTGGCAGAACTGGAGTTTTCGCATCTATTTCTGGTAGCGGATATATGTGACGAGTGCATCGTTGGAATCGACTTCATGAAGGAGCATGGAATAATTTTGGATATCGGTAAGCAAGTTCTAAAGTACCAAAATGTGGAGATTTCGATGGTCTATGGCAACGAAAACTCAACTATTAGGACCGTCATCAAAGAAGACATTTGCTTGCCTGCTTCTTCGGAAGTATTCATGTGGACGAAACTAAAAGGTGACTTTGGAAGCCAACGATACCTCATGGTGGAACCAGTTACGGGACAATGGTCCCAAAACATCATGGTAGGGAAGACTCTTGTGGTTCCAAAGAACAACATGGTACCTGTACGGATACTGAACATTAAACCGTATGAAATTAAGCTCAAAAAGGGAGAAATAGTTGGGCAATGTGAATCTGTATCCGCGATTACTAAAATCACCGAAGCGGAAACAAAGAAGCCTATTGACTCCGAAAATTTAAAAGCCCAGTCTTCTAATCTGAGTCAATATCAGCTTAATGTTGCTGGAGAGCTTGTCCATGAGTATGCTGATATATTCTCTTCACCCAGCGGGTAGTATGGCTGAACACAACTAGTGCAGCATCGAATCCCTTTGGCAAAACAAGCTGAAGTTGAAGAAATGATATCGACCATGAAGGAAGATGGGGTAATCGAAAATTCCAAAGCCCTTGGGCATCACCAGTCATTCTTGTCAAAAAGAAAGATGGAAGCACTCGATTCTGTGTAGACTATCGAAGACTGAACGATGTGACAAAGAAAGATAGCTACCCTCTACCCAGAATCAGCGATACATTAGACGCGATGGAAGGAGCCCAATGGTTTTCAACTTTGGATTTGAAAAGCGGTTATTGGCAAGTAGATATCCACCCAGAAGATCGGGAAAAGACGGTCTTCTCCACAGGAAGTGGTCTGTGGCAGTTCAATGTGATGCCATTCGGGCTATGCAACGCTCCAGCAACTTTTGAGCGTTTGATGGAATGCGTTCTACATGGACTAACTTGGAAATCTTGCCTGGTCTACTTGTATTCCAGAGGCTTCGAGAAGCATATCTTAAGTTAAATTCAAAGAAATGTGCGCTTTTCAAGACCGAAGTTAAATATTTGGGAGTAAAGACTGATCCTGAGAAAGTTGACACTGTGAAGAATTGGCCAACGCCTCAGGACAAACATCAACTCCGGAGCTTTCTTGGTCTTGCCACATATTATCGGCGTTTTGTGAAGGATTTTGCTAGGATCGCCAAAAGCTTGCATCAGCTTACTGAAAAGGGGAAGCCGTTCAAATGGTCAGGTTAGTGCGAGAAAAGCTTTCAAGAACTGAAGCTGCATTTATGCAATGCACCTGTGCTGGCCTACCCAACTCCGGGAAAACCTTTTATCATCGACGCTGATGCTGATGATGTACTATCGCAAGTCCACGACGGAGAGGAAATGAGCGATGTTTGATGAGAAATGCCAGAAGCAATAATCGCGGAATTATTTGTTTCCTGCAATCTATCACTTGAATGAACTATTACCGGTTTTGTTACCAATTGGTGTTGTAGGCATTATAGTTAAAATAATTGAAAATAATTCGAAACTAAATTTGGATCAGCGAGCAAAACAGCTGGTTGAAATGTACGACGAATTGAAAGAAAAGTCAGGTAAAAACGATTGAATGACTAGTAAGCAAACTAAATTTTAAGTAGAAATTCAGTAGAAAACTTTCAATAAAAAGCAAAATTATTTTTTTATACTGTAAACTGGTAAATGTCGAGTGAAATCTTTTTTTTTTTTTTTATAAATTGAAAAAAAAACTACAAATGTAAACCTAGTCCTTATACTCGTATGTCATTGAATATCGATCTCAAATCCTTTAAATTCGATAAAAATGTTAACAAATATTTTGTTAAATTAACACGCAATCTATTAAAATGCCGGGAAGAAATGAAACGGGATTCTTAATCCAGCGTAATGTAACTGATGACTGAAATAACCCTTTACACGAAATACAAGTACCTCAAAAATATTTTAGAAATGCACCAAATAAATGTTTTAAATATTATATATATTAGAAATTTTATTTAAATAAAAATCTAATGACCAGTTGCACCAAAATCCACTAAAACCAGTTTTTGCTAAAATTCTTATAAAATTTATCGGCTTGATAAATCTGGCTGGTGATGTGGAGGCAGTGAGTGGTGCGCCGGTTGGAACTTCGTGGGACGGATATTTTGTGTCCTTATACTTTGCACACTGAATCTTTCCAATTACCTTGCACGCTGTGGATGTCCTAATAAATGCAGGGATTCGACGTGGTGCACTTTAAGATTGTGCACTGCCTCTGGGTATTGCAGGGCAACTTGATCTTTTGTTCTTTTGGCACGAGATACCACATGAACAAGAATTTTTTGTTTCGTCGCGCAATTTACTTCAATGTCGGGATCACCAATTCGTGCCCTCCTTGGCACAATATTAAGTAAAATAAAACGCGTTATTTACTTTATTTTAAAAGACTTAACTTTAATTTTATTTTAGATTTAAGTTATAAATTTTTAGTTTTAAAGATGGCCAAAAACGATCTTTAAAGATTAACCTTGCCACAGTCACGTTTAAGTTTTGAATGAATAATGAATTTAAAAATGGCAAACTATGGGAAAAAAGCTTCTTCACATACGTCTGTCAATTGAAAAATCGGTTTCTTAATTTCTTTTTTATTCGCTTTTACATTTTTTAATTGTTCGTAAAGAACTTTAGCTTTGCATGCCATATTTGGCATAAAACGATTGTAAAAATTTATCATGCCGAGAAAGCGCTGAAGTTGTTTGACAGAGCCGGGACTAGGAAATTCGTTGATGGCTTTTACTCGTTCTTGCGAAGGAATTATTCCATTTTCGGAAACGCAGTATCCCAAGAAATCGAGTTTGCTTACTCCTAGTTCACATTTTGCCAAATTAACGTTTAGCCCGTGCTCCTGCAATCTTCGGAAAACTTCTCGTAAATGCATTTTATGCTCCTCGACCGATTTACTTGAAACGAGAACGTCGTCCAAGTACACGAAAACAAACGAAAGATCACCTAATATACTGTTCATAAAACGTTGAAACAATTCGAACAGTCCGAATGGTGTTATTACCGCCGTTTTATGAATATCCTCTTCTGTATTGATTAGTTAAAGTCTCTTCCTTATTGACCGCAAAAATGATTAAAGAAAAATAAAAACAAAAACACAAACAAAATTTTAATTTAGTTGTACTTTATTTATTTTTCTAAATACCGAATGCATTTTGGAAGGCAATTGGCCTACCATCATCAGCGTAATACGCGTGAACAATTAAAACAAATTTTTTTTTTTTTTTTTTTTTTTTTTTTTTTTTTTTAAAGCAAAAACAGATTTTAAAAAGAGAGTAACTTTAAGAATTTACATGTAAATGTACGACACATACAAATTATTTAGCAAGAGAAAATAAATTAGAAGATATTGGGCTTTCCTCTTTGTTCATCAAATTCTCGTTAATGCTCATGTAAATGGATTCATATGCGTCTAATTTTGATGAAAAAGGTACACTTTTTATCAGCTTGTAGTTGTCGAGGAGAGGTGTCATGTTATGAGGTTCTGTGTGGGTTAAATCAAACGCATGAGCTGCAACTGCTTTTTGAATGTCTTTGTTGTTGATGTACCTCTGATGTTCAGCTATACGACACTCAACAGCGCGCTTTGTCTGTCCGATGTATTTGCTGCCACAGGTAGAACAATTGATTTCATATATTCCGCTCTTTTTGTTCATAGGTTTTACGTCTTTTGAAGAACCAAGAAAAGAGCTGAGTTTGTTTTTGTTGGAATTTACGATAGTCAAATTAGCTTTACTGAATGTGTGTTTAAGTTGATTGCAGATTTTCGGTACAAGCGAAAGTGCGACACGACGATCAGTGTTGATGTTGTGGGCGTTTTGAGAGAAAAGAGTAGAGCAATTCTTCTTCTTGATTCTTTGGGTATGCTTCTTAATCAATTGGTCGATGAGAGACTTTTTAGACTGTTGAGTGTCGTATAGCTGAACATCAGAGGTACATCAACAACAAAGACATTCAAAAAGCAGTTGCAGCTTATGCGTTTGATTTAACCCACACAGAACCTCATAACATGACACCTCTCCTCGACAACTACAAGCTGATAAAAAGTGTACCTTTTCCATCAAAATTAGATGCATATGAATCCATTTACATGAGCATTAACGAGAATTTGATGAACAAAGAGGAAAGCCCAATATCTTCTAATTTATTTTCTCTTGCTAAATAATTTGTATGTGTCGTACATTTACATGTAAATTCTTAAAGTTACTCTCTTTTTAAAATCTGTTTTTGCTTTAAAAAAAAAAAAAAAAAAAAATGTGTTTTAGTTGTTCACGCGTATTACGCTGATGATGGTAGGCCAATTGCCTTCCGAAATGCATTCGGTATTTAGAAAAATAAATAAAGTACAACTAAATTAAAATTTTGTTTGTGTTTTTGTTTTTATTTTTCTTTAATCATTTTTGCGGTCAATAAGGAAGAGACTTTAACTAATCAATATAATCGGGACCACAAATTTTGTTCCTTTTTAACAGATTAACTTGTTAAAAAATTTTTGTTTTGTTATCCTCTTCTGTGACCGGTATTTGATGATAAGCACGTATCAAATCGATTTTAGAAAATACTGAACAACCGTCGAGGTTAGCGGAGCAGTCTTGAGCGTTAGCGATCAGATGTTTATCTGGTATTGTGGCTTTATTTAACCATCGATAGTCACCGCATGGTCTGAAGTCGAGTTGGTTCTTTTTCGGAACCATGTGAAGTGGTAAAGCGACGTGGGATTTTGAAACGCGACAAATACCTAAATTGATCATTTGCTGAAACTGACGCTTGGCGATTGCTAACCTCTCCGGATTGAGTCTTCGTGCACTAGCTGAAGGGAGTTGACCAGTTGTTTGTATCCGTGGACAACGTCATGTTTGACCGGCAACGTAAAATCTGGTGGAGCTTTAAGCTCAGGAAACTCATCAAGGATAGCACCGAATTCGCTCGGAATCGAAAAAAGTTTGGGAGAGCTAGTGTTCGCGGATTTGAAGAGACAGTTGACTACGAAGATCGACGATGAAATTAAATTTGTGCAAAAAATCAGCTCCTATAATAGGGTGATCAATATCTGCAATAACGAGAGTAAAATCGAAAGCTAGACTCTCCATGCTCCTAAACAGTTCTGACGGTTTCATATCGCCAAGTGTTACCTTGTTTAACAGATCGTCTAAACGTTTCTCTTCGCTATCCCGGTTTCTCTCAAGTAAGGCTATTTTTAGATTTTCGTATTTGTCTTGTGCAGGAGGCGATACGAGAACATCGGCAACCGATTCCATCGTTTGACTATTTAGTGAAGCGACTTAATAATCATATTTGGTATTGGACGCGGTGATGTTCTTTAATCGAAATTGTGTTTCAATTTGTAGAAACCATAAATCCGGTCTATTATTCCAAAATGGTGGATTTTTGATTGAAATGAGCGATGTTTGTTGAGAAATGCCAGAAGCAATAATCGCGGAATTATTTTTCCTCCAATCTATCACTTAAATGAACCATTACCGGTTTTGTTATCGATTGGTGTTGTAGGCATTATAGTTAAAATACTTGAAAATAATTCGAAACTAAATTTGGATCAGCGAGCAAAACAGCTGGTTGAAATGTACGACGAATTGAAAGAAAAGTCAGGTAAAAACGATTGAATGACTAGTAAGCAAACTAAATTTTAAGTAGAAATTCAGTAGAAAACTTTCAATAAAAAGCAAAATTATTTTTTATACTGTGAACTGGTAAATGTCGAGTGAAATCTTTTTTTTTTTTTTTATAAATTGAAAAAAAAACTACAAATGTAAACCTAGTCCTTATACTCGTATGTCATTGAATATCGATCTCAAATCCTTTAAATTCAATAAAAATGTTAACAAATATTTTGTTAAATTAACACGCAATCTATTAAAATGCCGGGAATAAATGAAACGGGATTCTTAATCCACCGTAATGTAACTGATAGTAACTGTATTATTAATCTTACGATGAAAATTAACCGCCGCGCTGATGACCGAAATAACCCTTTACACGAAATACAAGTACCTCAAAAATATTTTAGAAATGCACCAAATAAATGTTTTAAATAGTACATATATTAGAAATTTTATTTAAATAAAAATCTAATGACCAGTTGCACCAAAATCCACTTAAACCAGTTTTTGCTAAAATTCTTATAAAATTTATCGGCTTGATAAATCTGGCTGGTGATGTGGAGGCAGTGAGTGGTGCGCCGGTTGGAACTTCGTGGGACGGATATTTTGTGTCCTTATACTTTGCACACTGAATCTTTCCAATTACCTTGCACGCTGTGGATGTCCTAATAAATGCAGGGATTCGACGTGGTGCACTTTAAGATTGTGCACTGCCTCTGGGTATTGCAGGGCAACTTGATCTCTTGTTCTTTTGGCACGAGGTACCACGTGAACAAGAATTTTTTGTTTCGTCGCGCAATTTACTTCAATGTCGGGGTCACCAATTTGTGCCCTCCTTGGCACAATATTAAGTAAAATAAAACGCGTTATTTACTTTATTTTAAAAGACATAACTTTAATTTTATTTTAGATTTAAGTTATAAATTTTTAGTTTTAAAGTTGGCCAAAAACGAAAGTTTAAGTTTTGAATGAATAATGAATTTAAAAATGGCAAACTATGGGAAAAACTTTTTTGGTACAGTTCAAAGTGAAGCTTTGATTTTTGTACAATTTGAAGTAAAATTGTGATAAGAATTGTGGGTTAGTATGTATCGCGTTTACACATTGGTTTTGGCCTTACGTGTAGACACGCTACATGTCCGTAGTTTCTATGGCAAATAAAGCTTGCTCAGACAAAGTAGCAACAGATGGCACTGAAAATAGTTACCTCTCTTTGCCGCGTGTCCTATATTAGCGCTCATGTCACTAGGGAGATGTGGAACCATTTTCATTTCGGAATTTGTATGGAAATGAAGCTCGACTAGCAGTCCATATATAATAGGTCAATGCACCCACCACTCACCGATATCACAATTCGTCGCTACAATGCAGAACTAGATACACACAATTCAGAGAAGTCGCCGTCATCATGTACATTGACATATATATTTCATTTGTCGTTTTAAAGTTCACACTGCGTTACAGCACGAAATATAACAGGAGGATGTGAGAAACTAATATGATTCGAAGCTTATCGACTCATAAATTTTCCGATTCTCGAATTAGAAGATTATAGTTTAAGCTTCCGGCTGCGTACAGATTGTAGCATCTGGTATAGTGTTGGTTAAACATCGGAAAATTTTACTATCGATAGTATCGATGTTTTTCTCAAAAACTATCGAACGAAATCAACAGAAAGATAAATTTTGCATATATAAGTGTAGGTATGTACTTGTATATTTATTTTCATGGAGTGCACTGAACTTGGGTGCAACAGGACCGATTTGGTGGCTGATTACCAGTAAGAGATTCTGAATGATGATTAGACCTTATGCATTAATTACCTTCGAAATACTTTTGGGGGTATAGGGATTATATAATAATTCATATATACATAAGTAAAATCCGAAGTCATATTTTTGACATTTTATTTAAAAAGTAAAATCCATTCTTTGAATCTTGTTTTATATTCTTTTTTAACACAGTTATGAGTAAAAGGTGGTTTAAAAAAATCCTTCAATAAATTTCATAAATAAAAGAATTTACTTTTTTTAGAATTTTATAAGATAACTTAATACTTTAAATTATAAATTATTAATAATAAATAATACGTTAAAAGCCAATATCTGAATCTCAACAAATTGAAGATTGAACTGCTATATATGTACGGCTTGATTTGAGTTTTATAAAATTACCCAACTCCATTAGATGATGTTAATAAAAAATATAATAAAAATTATTTGACCCACTGTTTCGAAATTAAGTGATAAAAAAACTGAAGTCATTAATTTTTTTATTGATATACATCAGCTATGCAGTCGAGTTTCAGTAAAGGAAATTCCGCGAATGGAGATAATAATGAAATCCTGCGATCTATGGTAAATGTTTTTAGTAATCAAAAGAAAGGATTAAATATTTGTCATTTAAATACCCAAAGTTTGGCTTCAAAGCTAGATGAGTTTACAGATCTGTTTGAAGGCTCTAAGGTGGATGTTATATGCGTATCGGAAACGTGGTTTTCTAACGAAATCGAAGATATTTATAAAGTTAGTGAATATAGACTTTTTCGTAGAGATAGATTGGGAAGAATGGGTGGTGGTGCTGCAATTTATGTGAACGAGAGATTAAAATGTAAGTGTAATTGTATGTCCACTAATGGTAGTGAAATAGATTATGTTTTTGTCGAAATTAAATCAACAAACGGGGTTCTTTTCATTGGGTCGGTGTACAGACCCAATAAGCACATCGATCCAACCCCAATTTTCGATCTTTTACAGTCAATTTCAATATCTTTTCCCAATATTTTAATAGGTGGTGATTTAAACAGTAACCTGTTGGCAGAAAGTGATATTATCAATGGCATGAGATCACTAAACCTTTTTCCTGTTAACGTAAAAGTCCCTACTCATTTCACCAACAATTCAAGTACTCTGTTAGATGTTTTCTTTGTCAGCAATTACAACGACGCGCTATTCTATGATCAGTTGTCAGCACCCGGGTTTTCTAAACACGACCTTCTGTTCCTCACATAAAATTTTTTGGTAAATTGTTCAATTTCCAAATTTGAATATAGAAATTTTCATGCAATTGATTATAGTCTTAATGTTGAATGGGACCGCATACTTCATATGTCATCCACTGACGATCAAATACATTTTCTTAACAAGAATATATGTTCCCTTTTTAATGCGCATGTTCCAATCAAAACAAAATTAACTAAGCATGGTCAATGTCCATGGTTTTCACATGAGATTCGACTAATCATTGAACAACGCAATCAGGTATACAGTTTATGGAAGCGATATAGATTAAACGTTCATTTACAATTGTTTCGTACTTTGAGAAATCGTATAGTTCATAAAATAAAAGTTGCTAAAGGCCACTTTACATGATATGATAAGTCGTATGACCTGTCAATTCATTTTCTGTCTAATTTCTCATATGACCTGTCATTTCAGGTAAAATCATAGCACTTGCATTTTTTTCATGTTTACATGTTATGATTAGATATTTTACTTTTGCTTTGATTTAATTGTCAGATAGACTCACTTCAAAATTCAAAACAAGGAAGAATCATGAATTCAAAGAAAATAACTGCAATTTTCGTGATTTCAATTGTTTTAGCACATATAATTAAAAAGAGAAAAATAAGGACGATGAGGAGAAGATCCCTTTGGAGCAGGAAATGGCTCTTAAAGAGAAACGCTGGCGCAGATCACGCAGGGCTTGTAATGAATGAGAAGGTTTGATTTTTGTTTTCTTTGCTCCGTCATTTTTATTTGATTTGTCAAATGAAAATAGGCACGGTTCTAATTTTAAAAAAGTCATATGACTTTCTGTTTTGCAAGTCATATGATTTCAATGAATGCGTTCAGACGCTTTGATATGATTTTTTTGACATAAAATTTGACAAAGCATATGACTTATCATATCATGTAAAGTGGCCTTAAGAGAATGTTCTTTAGCAATAGGCTAAACTCTTCTCTACAAGGTCGACAGCTCTGGAAAAATTTAAACTCAATTGGAATAGGTAAACAAAATTCTATCACAGATGAAACCCTGGACATTGATTTACTTAATCACAAATTTACCACTCTGCCTTTTCCTGCCCTTAGTGTCGAATCGTCTAGTACCCAAGGAAATAACTCGAATCTACCTACCTTTGATTTTACGTGTATAGATAATTTAGAAATAGTTTCATGTTTACTATCTATTAAATCAAATGCCGTGGGTTTTGATGAAATCCATCCCAAGTTTGTTAAAATTATTTTGCCAGTTATACTCCCTTCATTAGTGCATGTTTTTAACCATATAATAACTACCAGTTCATACCCTTCGCAATGGAAAATTGCAAAAATACTTCCTTTTAAAAAACCAAAAAGTAACGAGTATAGACCGGTTTCAATTCATCCATACCTGTCAAAAGTCTTCGAGAGAGTATTGCAAAAGCAAATAAACTTACGTATTCGCTCAAACTGTTTACTTTCTGTAATGCAGTCAGGGTTTCGAAAACATCATAGCTGTATTACAGCAACGTTGAAAGTAGTGGATGACATTAGAGAATCAATGGATGAAGACAAAGTTACATTTTTGGTTCTACTGGATTTTTCGAAAGCCTTTGACACTGTTGACCACCTTAATTTGTGTAATAAACTTTCAAATTTGTTTGGTTTTTCAAATTCAGCTGTAACCCTAATGTCGTCCTATCTGGATCTTAGGAAACAAGCTGTTTCAGTAGAACACCATTCCTCTGAGTTTCTTTGGAATAATAGAGGAGTTCCCCAGGGATCAATCCTCGGACCTATTCTTTTTTCGATGTATGTAAACGAACTCCCATCTTTAGTGTTATCTTCTGTTCACATGTATGCTGATGACGTACAGCTTTATAAAAGTTGCCCTCTCGGTATGATTGAAGACGGTGCATGCACTATCAACAGTGATTTAGAGAGCATATCAGTATGGTCCAATAAGAACGGGCTCTTCCTAAACCCATCCAAAACAAAATGTCTGGTCATAAGCAAAAAGGCATTGGATCTCTCCTACTTTCCAAGAATACAATTAAAAGGATCAACAATTCCTTATACAGATAAAGAGAAAAATTTAGGAATAGTTTTTAACAGGAACCTTACATGGAATGACCATATTAACATGATTGTTGGTAAAGTTTATGGAACCCTACGTAGGCTATGGTTGTCACATAATTATATTCCTCAAAAAACACGTATGATGCTAGCTAAAACCCTTATAATTTCCATTCTTACTTACGGATGTGAAATATTTCGGGACTGTGATGCTGTTAGCAGGAGAAAGCTTAATGTTGCTTTCAATAATACCGCGCGTTATGTATTTAATTTAAGACGATACGATCGAATATCCAATTACTCGATTTTAATATTAAATATGTCATTTGACGACCTTCTTGCATATAGAGCCCTATTTTTGCTTTCTAAAGTTATCGAAACTAATCAACCTAACTATCTCTTCGATAAATTGCACTTTGGGTCCTCCAGCAGATCTCACCAACTCATACATCCACGTTATACCTGTTTAATAACTGAGCGACAGTTCCTAGTTAGCTCCATTCGTTTATGGAATTCCTTACCAAGGCTTGTTCGGGGATTCGGCGGCACTGGGCGATTCGGGATTGAACTGAAGGCTCATTATTCAATCAATCACGATTAATATAAAGTTGTATAAATTTTTTCTTTCTTTTCTTTGCCTTTAAATCATTTCTTTCTTTTTATTGGAGATGTTCGGTTAAAATTATCTAATATAATGCAATGTAATTTATATACTTATTAATTTTGTAATTTTATAATTTATAGTAAGATTATAGTATTGTATCGCTGTTTTCTATAGCATTTTAAAGCTTCACTTATTATAAGATTATTTAAGTCTTAATGTGTCAGCATTTATTTTGAATAAAACTAAAACTAAAACTAACATGTAACAGGTAATTAATTTATAAGAACACAGTCTTGTTTTATAAAATTATGACCATAAAGTTCATAACCTATATAAAATTATATATAAAATTAGTCTTAAAAAATTTTGGAGTTTTGTTTAATAAATATCAAATTATTTAAATTTTTATCTTTGAGTCGATATTTTTTTTTATCATTATCTGACCCGCTTTTTACATTTTTTCGATAGTATCGATAGTTTTAAACTATCGGCGATAGTTTCGATGGTAAAAAACTATCGATACTATCGATAGACTATCGATGTTTAACCAACACTAAATTCTGGTATAGTCTCAGGTTCCTTTTTTGAATACACTCGTGTTTTAATAAAATTAAACCTTTTTGCACTAAAAAGTTTCCTCTCGTCGATTTGTTATTCCCTCACTCACTTGTTATTCCCTTGGACTAGCCTTGGGCTGGAATTAGATTTCTACCGTTCCTCCCCTCTTACTTTTAAGCAGCGAGCTCATTTGTTATTCCCTTGGACTAACCTTGGGCTGGAATCAGATTTCTACCGATTTTCCCGGGATCACTTCCTCTAAGTGAATCTCGAGGGCTGAGCTACCCCTGTAGCTCGAATTAAATAGCTTTGATTATATGAACTAAGATGTTAGTTAGACTAAGTTTAAATGAAATTGTAAGACCATTTATTTCGTTGAAATAAAAATACCGACTTTCAGCCATCAGTAAGTCAAGCAACCTTCTCTCATCCTTCGACGGCGGGATTATATTCACAGCCTGAACCTGTATTGTCGCCGAGATTAGAATCACACCCACAGTCCACGTCTGGCCGACTTACGTTGAGTTACGAGGCCGAAGTGATAAACACTGTTCGTAAGTGGGGGTTAAGGTTGGACTCCTCTGGAAATCCTTAAGAATTTTTGGAGCGATTGGCAGAATTAACTAAGTGCTATAACATACCACCTGACAACATGCTTCGCACGTTACCAGAGTTATTTTGAGGGGCAGCACTGGAATGGCTGCGCATCAATGAGGATAGTTTTTCCAAATGGAATCATTTTCGAGAATCATTTAACCTCTACTTTTTGCCCGCCTGGTATCTCCAAAAATTGGAGGATGAGATACTTCGTAAGCGCCAAGGACCGCGCGAACGGGCTAAAGAGTATATCCAGTGCGTACAATATCTCATAAGGCAACATCCTCTTATGACTATAGCAGAGAATGTCGATCGGATATTTGACAGCATGCGCCGGTATTTTATTCGCCGCCGAGACTTTACCACCTTGGACGAGCTAATGATTCTAGCTGAAGAATATGAATCCAACAGAAGTGATGAACGGAACATTCGCCCAACAGTTAATTATCTACCCAGACGAGACTCTCGATACTTTGTGCCAATCGAGGTGGAGAATCAAAAGTATCAAGCTTTAGTTGACACAGGCTCCACGCGAACGTTTATTGGTGAAGCGTTGAGGCAGAGGTTTAGAGAGCTCGATTTACCTATGAAGGAACACTACCGTCCTGCTCACATTGCTAATGACGATTAATTTATGACTTCGGAGCATTATACGGCTACTTTCATCGTAGGAGGTGATGAGCTGACAGGAGAGGTGACATACCTACCCGGTCTTGCGGAAGATGCCATTTTTGGCATGGATCTGCTTAGCCAAGCTAATTTACAATTATTAATAGCAAATGAACTGGTCACAGGTAGAAAGCCCTACCGAGTTGAGAACACCTCCGCCTGCCTATCCACAACATCTCACCTTCCGAGTCAACAAAAAAAATGTCTCGAAGAATTCCTGAAATCCGAATTACCGAAATTTGATCAAATCACCGGTATATCTAACGTTCCACCGCCGCACCGAATCCAACTTAAAACCGAAGAACCATTCAAACAACGGTACTATCCTCGTAACCCAGCGATGCAGAAGATCATAGACGAGGAAATCGACGACCTGCTGAACACCGGAAAAATCAGCCCATCGAAAAGCCCGTACAGCTCGCCAATCGTGTTGGTAAGAGAGAAGGAAGGGTCATGGAGGGTGTGCATAGATTTCCGGCAACTCAATGAGGCGTATCCATTGCCATATATAGATAGCACCGCTTTTACCGTTCCGGGGAGAGGCCGTTTTGAATGGAATGTTATGCCTTGTGGGCTACATTCTGCAGGTGCAACATTTCAGCGGGCGATGGACTCGATTTTTGGACCGGACATGCTCAACCACGTATTTGTTTATCTTGATGACATCATTGTCATCAGCAGCACGTTTGAAGAACATATACGCCGTGCGGCGAACCTGAAAATTAACGTCGCAAATTGCGACTTTTGCCGTGAGAGTCTGAAATATCTTGGCCATGTTGTAAGCAAGGAAGGCATCAACACTGACCCTGACAAAATCTCTTCCGTGCAAGAGTTGAAAGCACAGTCCAATATCCATGAACTTCGCCGTGTTTTAGGGATTTGTTCGTGGTACAGACGCTTTATTAAAGATTTATCCTCCATTGCGACACCTCTTACTAGGTTTTTGAAGAAGAATGCTAAATGGGACTGGGGATCGTCTCAGCAAATAGCCTTCGATTTTGCTCAAGACAAAATTGACTGAGGCACCGGTCCTAGCTTGTCCAAATTTTGATCTGCCCTTCACTCTTCAGACTGACGCCAGCCATTTCGGATTAGGGGTAGTGCTGTCTCAAACTTTCGATGGACACGAGAAAGTCATCGCGTATGCTAGCCGCACTCTAACGGATCAGGAACAGAAGTTCGCCGTCACAGAAAAAGAGTGCCTGGCCATACTATGGGGCATTAGGAAAATGTGACCCTACCTCGAGGGATACCATTTTAACGTGATTAGTGACCACCATTCCTTAAAATGGTTGCATTCTTTAGAAAACCCCTCTGGTAGACTGGCTCGCTGGGCTCTAATTTTAATTTTAATTTTAGTGGGAGCATAACCCTCATTTATTCCGCTTAATTCAAGCTACAAGTATTACTTAAAAACTAACTTAAATCTAAACTTATAACTATGATTGGGGATGGGTCAAAAGGAGTTTGGATTCAAAATGACCAACCGAAGCATACGGGTCAGAGGTTCATTAAGGCCATAGGAGGTGTGGTGTGTTGGTAAATAGAAGAGGCGAGAGTTTCTCAGGTTACGGGTGTTAGTGTTGAAAGAAATCGAGTTATAGAGAGAGGAGCAGTCAACTGAACCAGAGAGAAGCCGATGTATGAAAAGTATGTCAGCAATTTCACTACGTTCCTGTAATGAATTGAGGTTTATAGCCAAACCACAACCACGCGTCAGGTCGCTCTGACTTTGAAATATCGAATAGAAACAATGGGCTCTTATGAAGCAATCTGAAATGTTACCTCACGCTTCGCGTTCGCTTTAGATCGTAAATATCGTAAGCCGGAGCGCAACGCCCGAATAGATCTATTTTCTATTCTGGTCGCGCTTTGACAGCTCAGCAAACAACAATCAATGTTTTTTTAATTTGCTATTCCATTTCATTTGGATGTGAAAGTTTTTATTAAAATAAAAATACAAAAATATGTTATTCCAGTAAAACCATTCGAATATTTGTGTGTGAGTGACTAAAATAAGTGTTAAATGCAACAATTGCTGTATTAAAAATTAAATTATTCCTATGTACCTACGTGTGGTTTGTTAAATTGCGGTTCAAGATCAAGATTCAATTGAATATTATGTATTTTTGGAAATTAATTTGCATGTTTTTATTATTTCAGTAGAAACACAAACCTTTGTAGATAAGATTTTATTAATTGGATACAATAAAAATATAACAAATAAATCATATTTAAAGTGAAATCTGCTTGTGTTTTATTTATTTCACTCTAAAATTCCAACAAAAAAAATTTAATGCTCAACAGCTGTTTTGGAAGTACCCTTGTTTGGTTGGACTTGTTTGATTTAGGCAATTTTTGTCTGGTTCCGGAGAGTGAATTTTCTCTGGTTTTCGTACCTATAGTGCCGAATTCTCCCTTGTCTTATTTTGTGTGCTAGGAAAAACAACACAAGATCTGACTTTTACGGGTAGAAAAAAGAGATAGGTATATAACAACGTTGTCACTGGGATCGTTGTTTTATCTCTTCATATTACAGTTTTGAGTGAAGTGTTCACAGGCAGAGGCATTTCATTCCGTTTTGTGAATTTTTCAATAGGAAAACAAAATTAAAATTAAATATGTGTAGGTAATTGTTTTGGGACTTTTACCTAACTACAATGCATATATTTTTCGATAGTTTTCTTCAATAGTGAAATTTGTTCGAAATGTCAAACAAAATCTAATTTATGTGTGGTGTGAACGGATTTCGTGATCTTGTTGCCGAAATCCAAGATTTTGTGAAAACCATATAATGGTGCATTTACATTCATCTTCATGTGAGTACTGCAAAAAAAAGCATGTAAGATTAAAATTTACATTTGTTAAATGTTCATCTTCGAAAATTGAAACATCTCGTATGAGTTTTGTTCCATTTTTAAACGTTTCTTGACCAATTTAATCGATGCGAGAGTTAAAAATTGTATAGGCACTGGATTTGATCTGGAAACATAATATACAACTAGTGATAATAATAATAATAGTAATAATAATTAATTATTTTTTCACATCCCGATTGCAAATACAAAGTCATTCTTCGGATTACTTGTCAAAGTTCAATATGCTTGAAGAAAGGGTTTTCGTAAATTAGCATTGTGTCAATGTCGTAAGACGGTTGTTTCATATTTCATTGAAATCAAAAAGAAAACATCGACATTAATAAATACTTTCATTAGCAAAAGCTTTTTATTTAAATTGTTATTAGTACCTAATTGAAACCATAAAAACAGGGACATTTTTAGTTCCTTATTATCTGCGAAGAATCTGTGCAGTGTTATTTTAAGGAAACAGAACTTTTATTCTCTCATATCTCAACGCCCGAGGTTTGAAGCTACATTTCGTTTTGCAAATTCTTAAGGTCGCGCTTTATGACACATGATATCGTAAAATATCGTAAAGTCGGTGAAAAGCCTGTCAAAAGCCCGAGCGCCCGAAGCGTGGTTGTGGTTTGGCCATTAACAGCGGTCGCGATAAGGGGGTAAGATCAAAGGATTTTCCCAGAAAAGGTATTGAAGAGCAAAACGAAGGAATCTTCGTTGGATGCTTTCTATTCTTGATATGTATATCTTGATATGGAGACCAAACCTGAGACGCATATTCAAGTAGAGGTCGGATAAACGACATGTAAAGCGAACGGGTCACGTAAGGGTTAGAAAATTCTTTAGACCATCTTTTAACAAAACCCAATGCTGAGTTGGCCATATGAATTATTTCATCAATATGAAGTAGAAGTTTAAGTTCACGGTCACATAAAAGGCTAAGATCCCTTATGTTTTCTACTATCTGTATGGGGTGACTATGAAGATAGTAAAGACGGGGAGTTGTTTAATGCGTTTACGTGAAAAGGTCATTGTCTGGCATTTGCTAATGTTGAGCTGTAAGCAATTTTTGGTACACCAGGTTGCAAAATTGTCAAGATCTGTTTGGAGGAGAGATATGTCTTCATGTTCTGCAATGACTTTGAAAAATTTCGTATCGTCAGCATAAAGGGATATTTGACAGTTTTTAATGACCATGTCCATGTCGTTAATTGTAAGAATAAAGAGGAGAGGGCCTAAATGACTACCTTGGGGGACACCAGAACAGGCTAAAATAGGATTAGAACATGCGGATCTAAACCGGACATAATATTCACGATTCTCAAGTTAGGAAGTAATCCATTTCAGGAAAAGTGGTTCAAAACCTAAAGAGGAGAGTTTAAAGACTATAAGATTATGAGAAATTTTGTCAAACGCTTTGCTGAAGTCAGTGGAGACCATATCAACTTCATTCCCGTTTTCTAAGGCTCTTAGAGTGAATGAAACGAATTCTACAAGGTTTGTGGTGGTGGATCTAATTTTTAAGAAACCGTGCTGTGCTGGGGAATTAGGGACTTGCAACGGAAACTGAAGAGTTCATATAAAATGCTTTCAAAAATTTTTGGGATATGATAAATTTAGCAATTGGTCGATAGTTTTTCACCTCACCTTTCGGTCATTTCTTGTGAATTGGTGTTATGAAAGATGTTTTCCATATCTTAGGAAATGTTCCTTGAGATAAGGATAAATGAAAAATTTTTGATAGAGGAGTTGAAAGAGAAGAAAAATATTTTTTTAGGAAAATGGCAGGAAGACCATGAAGGCCAGGAGTGAACTCATCATTAAGTTTAGAAAATTTGTTTTCAATGGCCGATGGAGCAATGCAATCGGGTAAGAATGTACCCAGCGAAAAATTCGGTAAATACTCTAAATAGGTCCAATCTGGTTTGAAAGAATCCTTGGAGAATCTTAAAAATATGATGCAAAGTAATTAGCTATACTTAGATTATCATTGGAAGTTTCATTATTGAGGGACAAAGAGGATGGATACCCATCTGACTTTCTTTTGTGATTAACGAACTGAAAGAAGGATTTGGGATCATTAATAAGGTTAGATTGAGTTTTAAGTAAATATTCATGGTAGAGAAAACTGTACAATTCGTTTAAATGTAGATAAGCACCAAGGTACTTAGAGTAGTCAGTTTTGCATTGAGAGCGTAGGAAAATTTCCCATAGTTTGTTCCTTTGGTTACGCAGCGATCGAAGTCTACGATTATACCAAGGCGGGGATGTAGGAGAAACTCTACGTCGGTAGGAAGGGACATATAAGGAAATTGAGTATTTTAGTTCGTTGTAAAAAAGGTTAGTGGCTTCTTCAACAGACATATTTACAAAATCAAATGGAACTCGGTTAATATAATCGTTAGTTTGGGAGAATTGGGCTTTATGAAAATCATACAAAATAGGATGCGAAGTGGGTGTGACTTCTAGGTACGAGTTGAGGTAGAGCGTTAGTAACAAAGGAGGGTGATAATTATAAATAGCTGTAATAATTTGGGGGCAGAGAGTGACTGATGAGTTATCTGGGCCGGTTGAGAAAATAAGGTCAAGTTGTCGGCTCATATTATTTAGAACGCCACTCACTTTACTGAGGCTTGAATCAGTTAAATGATCGACAAAGAGACATTCTTTTGCCGAGCAGGGATTACAAATGTAGTTTGATCCGTTGTTCGACACAGTCCATTTAAGGTGTGGAAGGTTGAAATCCCCACAAATTACAATTTCATCGAGGGGGTAGCATTGTTTTATTAAATGATCGATCGCGCGAACAGCAATTTCATATGTTTGTAGAGGTTGGGAGGGAGTATGTACAAACACATAAGATAAACAGACGTTTTAAGAAGTTTTATTTTAACTGAAACAAAATCAACTCCAGACGTGCTTGAGATTGAAAAAAAGGGATGAGTCGAATGTATTTTTTGATCGCGATAAGGACTCCTCTGCAAGGAGAGCCAACGGTGGGCCGATCATCATCTCGATAGACATTAAAAGAGGGAAACAACTCTTGGTTATTGATACTGGGGGTCAGGTTAGTTTCAGTCAAAGCGAAGACATCAAAAGGGAGGGAGTGTGATTGTCTTAAGACTGAGTTGGTTTTAGATAGAAGTCTTCTTACATTTTGATAATAGCTAGTTAGAGCACCTCCCTCTAACTAGCTATTATTATGTTTGAGTGGAGTTTGGATTAGGAACAAAAAAAACGGTTGTGATCATATCTGTTGCGTTGCAGGTGGGATATTCGTTTAGACTGTAAGTATTGACGGAATGTATCCATATCATCCTTTACTTTTTGTGGTGGTAAGTTAAAGCTGTCATGATATTTAAAAAAAAATTTCATGAGCTTAGAAAATTCAGAAGGCAGACCTTCCTGTTGGATGGAAACCAAAACGCTAGTTCTTGTCTTCCCTTCGTAGCAAACAGAATCTGACTTGTCGTGCAGAAATGCTAGGAAAATACGGACATTTTCATAAATCTTCTTGTCTCTAAGCCTATAGAGAGCATAGCGACATTCAGTGGAATCTGCAGTTTGCTGGGTAAGTTTGACTACTGGTGGTAAAAGAGGATCAAAAGAGTTGTCTGAATTTTGTTGAGTAGAAAGGACTGTGAGTGTGTGAGATGGATTAGTTGACTGGGTGGGGTCCAAAATATGGGAGCTTATGAAATTAGGATATTTAGCACCTGCTAAAGTCGAAATTGGATAAAATTGGAGAGGGAGATCGAGATGGAGGTGGTGATGGGGTTCGTGTGAGTTTAAAAGACACTCTTTTTGTTTCTTTTGATGGGCCGGAAGCACTATGAGAGGTTAAAGAAACACTTGGGGAGGTTGCGGGAGAGAGAGGATAGAGGAGAACTCAGCAGTACGACTTTGAGATTCAATACCGTAAAGGAACAATGAACGTTGTTGCCGACGCCCTGTCCCGTGACCCGCTGCCTATCACAGAGGTAGAAAGATTAGTCGCTGCTTCAGAGCTCATACTCGACTGGGTACAAAAGACGAAGTACAAAGTGGAAAAAGACCCTTCGAAATACCCGGAATACAAAATTTTTGAAAATCAGTTGTACCGACGTTTTGAAGTCCACAATCCGTTAGCCGATCCCTGAGAATACGAATGGAAGTTATGTGTACCAGAATCAGACCGAAGCCGAGTTCTCTACGACAACCATGACACCATCACCGCCGGACACCTAGGGATTGCCAAAACCACGTCACGCATGGCCAGGTATGTTTCGCGATATTAGCAAATACGTTACAAAGTGCCAGACTCGTAATCGCCTCAAAGTTTTACAGCAAAAACCAAGTTAGCTCATGTATACTACTCAGGTAGGTCGTCGGACCTTTACCGCGCTCCATGAAAGCAAATACTGTTTTATTGGTTATGGTAGATAAGTTTACCAAATGGGTTAAGGCAATTTCCCTGAGAGCTGCTACAACGCCGAGCCTGATTAAAGCCGTCCGTGAGCGTGTTGTTACTCGTTTTGGAGTTCCAAAAGTTTTCCTTACTGAAAATGGAACCCAATTCACGGGTAACCAATTCACAGAATTCCTTGCCAGTTTAGGCGTAAAACAACGACTTACTGCACCTTACACTCCGCAAGAGAACCCTACGGAACGGGTTAATCGAGTGCTTAAAACGATGATCGCGCAATATGTACAGGAAATCAGTGTAATTTGGACGAGAACCTTCCAGAGCTTACTTTTGCTGTGAACACGAGCCGACACGATTCTACTGGTTATTCCCCCGCATTGGTTAATTTCGGACGCGAACTTCATGCCCCCGCAAGATTTTCGAATTCGCTAGCAGCAGACGCTCCTGGTGAAGACTTGAATGCAAGGCAAGAGCGGATGCGCACGCTATATGATCTTGTACGTCTCAATTTACAGAAAGCCAGTTAGACACAAGCAAAAACTTACAACCTCCTCCAACGGCCCTGGCGCCCCAGTGTTGGTGAGCAAATATACAAAAAGGCAAGTCTTATCTTCTGGAGTTAACTACTTTGCCGAGAAATTGGCACCCCGATATGACGGTCCTTTCGAGGTAGTCAAATTTATTTCCCCTGTAATCGTGGTTCTTAAGAAAAAGGGAGAGAGAAAAGCTGAGTTTCCTATTCGCGCCCACATAAAACATCTAAAAGGATTTTATTCAGAGGAGACAGAAATTCCTATAAATACCGACGAGCAAACGGCAGCAGCAATCATTACCGAGTCTGCTTCCAAGCGAAGAGGTCGAAATAAGGCCCCAGTCCAAAAACAGGTCTTGCAAGAACGGAGCTCAGTGTTGATTTGCCTTCCAAGCTAGGAAAAACTCTTGTCATGGAAAAAAAACCGAAACACGGAGGAGTTCAACCCAATTTGGTACGACGCAACCCAATCAAGGGCGGCCGGATTCTCCGGGAACCAGCCATCGCTTCCATCGGTTAATGGCCCTTGAAAGGCACGTAGCCACAGTCGCCACCCGAACAAAGGAGGCTCCAAAGCCGCCACCGAACCTCCTACCACCAAACCGGAGATCACCGCTCCAGTTGGAAACCATACCGCCGTCACCGACTATACCGTCCGCCATAGAACCGCATGTTATGGACGCCTGGTTCGTCAAGACATGTTCAACGGCTAGGTGTGGGTACTGAGCAGGAAACTGACATTAGAGAAAAGAACTCCGGCATTTGACAATAAATTTGGACTTTGGTTGTTTCTAACTGGTTATACCGGCCAAATCGTAATAGAGGGAATGTGTTTTTATCAACCCTTAATTTATAAATCGCAACGTGTGAACCCACCTCACTGAGATTTGAGCACTGGAAAGATTTGAGTTGATCGAACCACCCTGTGACCTGGAAGGGTTCTGGAAATTCGGAACAATGTAAAATAATGACAGGCTACTACTATTGGAAGGAGGAGAAGATAGGTAAATAAAGGGTAACGGGTGACTAGTTAAATGAAATCTATATATAAATAGCCTTAGATAAATTTTGTGGTACCATTTTCTCAAAAAGTATTTGACCGATTTCGATAAATTTTATATGGTTGGAAAGCCACAATTGCGGAGATGTGCAGAATATACTTGAGACACGCATTTACACACTGTGGGTCATTTTTGTTTTTGCACTGTCGAGCACTGTGCATATTAAATTAAAAAAGAAAAATGTCGAATTTCGACACAGGGCGATACTAGTGAGGATTTAAAGAGCAAAAAAAAATATATACAAAAACAATATAAACTAGGAAAAGGTGGTGTGAGGACTACGGTAACTATTTACCGGCAACATTTACCGTATCTCGTCGGCCACAACGATTGTTGTATGGGTAGTTATCGATTTTGGTCAAATCAGTTGATAATCCCGCTTAAAACCACTCGGTCGTGTTCCTCCCGCAAATAAAAAAAAAAAAAACAAAAAAAAATTAAAAAGAAAAAAACGAAGGAAAATAGTGTTGGTACCTTACTTACCTTATAAGTGCCTAGTGGTTGTAGTTTTTATTACTTTTAGTGCAGAGGTAAATATCTGAAATGAAAAAAAAGGAGATTAGCGCGTCTATATGCAAACAAAATTTTTTACAGATAGGAACACTTATTCGGGGCCAAAAAGATTATCAACGAAGAGCAAACAATAGAAAAGGAAAATTAGAAGACAAGGGTGAGTTTAGATAGAACGAATGTTTTATTTGTTTTAGTTATCTAAAAGTAAAATGCTTTTATGTAGATTAACTGCACAATTGACGACGGGAATTTTTGGCGGCTCCAGACTATCAGCGGAATGCTGGGCCGCCACCCGTTTTTTTTTCTCGATCGATGAGACGAGAACACATCTCCATCTACATTTGTGAAAGCTCACTTTTCAACGGGATAAGGCTGGGTTCCACATTTAATCCGCCGATATATCCTTCAGATAGCTGTCATAAAAATTCCTACGAGGGCCATCATTATCTGGGAAGATAACTCTAGTGCGTTATTTGGAGCACTGAGAACCAAGTATCTCCGTATCTAAAACCCGAACGTTGCTGTGCAGTGAGTTCTGAAAATAAATAAGAACCAAATCCAGGTATTTTTATGATAAGATATTTCTTACAAAAGAAGCAGTTTTTTTTGCCGAAAAAGTTTGCAAAGGATTTATTTTAAATCTATTTATAACTACACCTACTAGAAACGAACTATAAATATAAAAAACGAAATAAGATATATCTAAAACAGAAACTGAAACAGTATTTTCTAAAACAAAAGGAAATAAATATTTAAAACTACCTAAATTTTCTAAAGCAACTACCAATTAAGCGTACTATAAAAAAAGGGAAAAAAAAAACTACAAAAATAAAACAAAACAATTTCAACTACTTAAAACTATTTAAAACATTCGATTATTATAAAAAAATAAATTCATGTTTAATCAAGTTAAATTATATATTATAAATCCTAAAGCTATCTCTATCACTATTCGAAACCTACACACTATTTAAATAACTTAAAACTACATAAAATATTTCGAATATCATAAAACTTAAAGCTAATTCAAATGCTGGATCAAATCTACACACTATAAACTTTAACTACTTACATCTACAAGAAATTTTATTTGAAAAAAAAAAAGTTACTTAAACTTATTCTAACTAACTAAACTTAAAATTAAGCAAATTACTATTTCAAAAAAAAAGGAGAAAAAATACAGTTAGAAAAAAAAAAACTTAAAATCAAATCTTGAAATTATAAGATAAACAAAAGGAAATGAAGTTAATCTAACAGCCCTATTCTGGCAAACCTCACTGATAGCTCACAAGTCACAACAACCTCACAAGGAAAGGTGAAATCGAATTTGTGAGGTTTTCGTACGCTCACAACTGTGAGCCTCACAAAAACTATCGAAATTGTGATCTCCTTTTGAGAACCTCACAACAACCTCACAAGAAATCAACCTCACAAAGGCTTGTGACTTGTGAGTTGTGAGCCCTCACAACGCCAGAATAGCCCTGTAAACTACACAAAATTAACTTAATACTAAAAGTTACTCAAACTTATCCGAACATATACCTAAATTCTAAAACTATTTGAAACAACTTAAGAGTTCTTGAAACTATTGAATTTGCAAAGAAATATTATTTTAATAAAATATTATATTCATTCTAAGATAAATAATTCTGTACAAACTAATAATTAACCGAAACATTGTTCGGTGTTTAAGCAAAAATATTGTCAAAAAAACAGTAAAATACCATTTGTAAAACCCTATTTTTGTGTCCGTCGGAATTCCTATCGTTTTTTTTGTGACATAGCTATACACCCTTTGAGGTTAATTTCTTCAAACGACCTTTAAAGAGCTCTTTCAAGGAAGGGAAGAAAAAAAAAAAATAAATATATCGCGCAGTTACCCAAGTGCACAAAGGCATAGAGTATAATTTTTTTGATCTTTTTAGTAATTTCAGACAGGATGCATAGTAGGGATTGTTATTTATGTATTTGATTAAGGAATTTGTTGTTAAATAAAATTTTGTTAATGTTTTTTTTTTTCAAATTTAAACTTAAGTGTTTGTTTCTTATTTTGCTGATGCAGAACATGCGTTATTAGGTGCAAAATTTTCAGGGGTGACGATGGAGAGCCTAAGAGCCGGTGGTGAGGAGTGACCTGAACGGTATTGGACCGTTCTATTGGGGGAATCCATATATGGCCGTCGGATTCCTAGGTTGGGTAGGGAAAATGGCCACGCTGCATCGACATCCAGCAGCGCCCTAGTGTGGTGAAGTCCGTCCGTGGTCTTTTCTCTAATTTTTTTGGATTTTCCTAGGCCTGATATGTGTTTTGTTGGGAGGTGAGGTCTAGTTTTGGGGACAAGATCCCCCCCCATTCCGGCGAGCTAAGTCGTGCTTCGCGAGCAGGCCGCGTTCCCGAACTAGGCATTCCGGTCCGTTCCTTTTCCGATCCGTTTCCTTCCGATTTCCTTTTTCCTACCTAAGCCTCATACCTACTGTCCTTCCTCACATCCTCTTGCCTCGCAACTAATGGCGCCCAACGTTTAGCTTTTTGTAGTCTTAGTTTTTGTTTATTTCCGTAGTGTTGGTACCCAACTGGACTCGCTATGGATTTTCAAGGTTCGTAAGTCTGCTTCAAGAAGGTTACTGACGTACTTAGAAGTATTGCGACGATTCCTTGGAAGTTCATAGCGGCTCTGGTTAATGCGTGTTTTCTGAACTTGTTGTAAATTTTTAGTTTCCGTAAGTCTTAACCAAGAAGGTCACGGACGTACTTACGTTAATTGCGACGGATTATTGGAAGTTTACGGCAACGACAGTACCATTACCTAGTATTGTTTTTCCTTATTCCAATCCTCATTTTTTTTTTTTCTTTCAAAATTTTCATTTTCTTATCCTTTTGTCCAGTACTATTTAACTTTCTATTGGAATCGTGTCCGTGTTTGGAAACTATTCGAACATCGTAGCAATGATTTCAAACATTACTTGAGTTATACTCAACCTCTTTCTTTCTATGTTTGTTGTCTCTTCAATACCAAGTCTTCAAAGAAAGTCCAATAGAATTGCGGGTTTGAAGAAGATAACATTGTAACGTACATTTGTGAATTGTGTTTAGTTCCCAGTTAATTTCACCACACCAAGGGACTAGTTTTCAAGTCCGTCCGATGTCTTTTTTTTAGAACCGATACTCTAGTAGGGTCACTCCTATCGTCAAAAAGTATACACCGAACAGCTTCCTGAAGCACATACGAATACAACAAACAACAAAAATATACACACAGTTACACTTCCATAAATACACATACCACTTATACTTACCTATATTTAAAATATTCTTACCTATATTGAAAACATACTTACAAATATTGGAAACAAACAAACAAAAAAAATACCCATATATTTACAATTAACACTTAATATATTTACATACATACATATAAATAAACAATTTACTTAGGTACACTTTTCCATACTTACCATTGAAGTATTAAAACTTAAAAAGGTGAGTTTGTTTTTTTTGAAATTCTTTTTCGTTTATAAATTTTTGTTTATTGATATTTTCCTTTAGGATTTTTTTTTTGTCATTTTTTTTTATTCTTTTGATTTTGTTTTTGATTTTCGATAACTTTTTTAGTTGTTATACATTTGTCAAAGTTTACATTTTCTTTTGCAAAAATTTTTTTTTGTTCACTTTCACTTTTTAGTTTTGCTCATCAGTAAAATAAAGTTAAGTGTTCTATAATTTTAACAAAAAAAATTATACTTATTTGAAATAAGAACTAATTACGTTAAGTTTTCAATAAGTACATAGTTTTTTTTGTTTTAGTTCATTACATTTTGAACTTAAAAATTTGATTATTTATTTTTCTTGTTTACTTTTCATTTCGTTAATATTTTTTTGTTAAAGTTTTTTTTTGAAAGTTTCAAAGTACGTAAACTTTATATTTTTCAAAGTTTTCCAACCTAAATTTTGTTTGGTTTTTCAAACCTTTTTTGTTTGGTTTAGCATAAACCAATAATTACTGTTTTGTTATAATAGTCTTCTGAGTTTTAAGAACTTAGTGTTTAAAATTTTGTTTGAATTTTTCAAACTTACTTTTCCATATTATTCAGTTTCAAACTTTTGTTTTGTTCATACTTTATCTTTTGTTCTGGAGTTTAAGTTTTCGAATTCTTATTTTACGTTAAGTTTTTTTCAATTTTTTGTTTAAACTTTCTTAAAGTTTCTATTTGTTTATTTTTTATATTCTTTTCACATTTTGGTTATACAAAACGTTGTTTCTTCAATATTCCGAAATAATTTTTCCAGTTTTTTTTGAAAATAAAAATAATTTATTTCAAAATTTGTTTAAAAACCTTTTGGTTTAACGTAAACAAATTCGTTTTCTTTCCGATTTTTTTTTCTTTTCTTCACCAACTCACTTCACCAACAGTCATAGTTTTTTTTTTGTTTTTGTTGAGTGCAGACATCTTTTCAAAATGGCGTTACCTAATAGTAATAATTTGGAAGAAAACATTAGAAGGCTTATCCGAGATGCAGAGATAGGCCAAAGTAGTACGAACCCAGGATTGTTAGAGGGTGGCTTATTAAGGCCACAGGTACAGCTGTCTCCTCCCGCTCTGAGTCTGCATATACAATCAGCAGATCATCCGCCTAGTTCAGGAACTTCACTCTCTTCTATCCAACCTCCTTCTTATAGTAGTTTGAGCGATCAGGGAGCAGCTTCCCGACCAGTGCCACAGGGTAGGCAGAGAACGAACATCCAAACTAACAATGTTATAGCCAGCTCACTCAATGTAGGGGGTGGAAGAAATTCTAGGGAAGGTATTGCGAATGTTCCCAACGGTAATGGTAGGGAAAGAATTTTAGTTCCAGAAGATCTGAAAGCTTACATTAATCTTGCGATAGTGAATGCTTTGTCATCGTATCAGACTTCAGTACGTACCGAAATAACTAACACGTTGAAGGACGAAATTCAAAACCAAATGGGTGGACTGATAAGGGAGTTGAGTATGAGTCGAGTGGCTCCTTCGGTGGGTCACCACCACCTGCTCTTCCTCAACATCCGAACCCAAATAATGGAGCATATGTTAGCGAAGGTCAACCAAATCGTAGGCAAAACGAACCTGGTAGACAAAATAGGAATTACCAACCCGAAAATTTTCCGGATTATAATTACCAACCTCCTAGAGGCTATGCAAATTCTATGTTCAATCGACCTCCGCCATCTTTCAATCCAGTTAATCCTCCTGTAAAAGGACCGATTAAGATTAATAAGTGGAATATTAATTTTAATGGGAAGTCTGACCATCTTACGGTGGAAGACTTCATCTTTAGGGTAGAGACTCTTCAAGCTCAGCATGGTTGTCATTGGTCAGAGATCCTACGCGACTTTCATCTGTTACTCTCCAATGCGGCATACGATTGGTTCTGGCAGTTCCAGAGAAGTAATTATAGACCCGATTGGCCGATGTTAAAGGACGCTTTAATGCGCCAGTTCAAGAACTTGAAATCTGATTATGAAGTAATGCGTGACATAATGGAACGTAAACAGGCACCATGGGAGAACATCGATGACTATTTCGCTGCAGTCAACCGCATGAGATCGCAGTTAAGAATTCAGATCCCTGAATGGGATGTAGTGAAGATCCTGAAGAAAAATCTCCATGAGAAACTTAGGACATTAGTATTCCCAATACCTATATTTACGCTAGATCAGCTTCGATACGCATGCAAAGATGCGGAAGTTGCTTTCCCGAGAAAGCAACATTTTTCAAAACCTTTCAAACCTCAAACCAAACTTGCAGCCAACGAGCTAGATTACGATGATGAAGAGCCACTTCCAAGAGATGAACACGTGGCGGCTTTTCAGATGGGTGGAGCCCGTCCAAAAATTACCCAACGCAAGTATGCGGACGCCACCAAGTTGACCTGTTGGAATTGTAAAGTTGCGGGTCACACATATTTTGAATGTGACTCCGATATCTTGAACGTTTTTTGTTACAAATGTGGTAATGAGGGTGTCAAGACTCCACACTGCCCTAAATGTAATCCGGAAAACCGGTCGAAGAACGCGAAGTCTTCGGGGGAGTCGCGTTCGACGCCGGCTCAAAACCCCCATTTTTAGAATCCGGACGTCCAACCGTAGAAATCTTGAAAAAATGTCCTGAAAAAGAAGATAAGAAAATCAAAATTTTAAAACGCAATAAAGAAGAAAATATAATAAAGGAAAGCAATAGTAAGTTAACCTTGAAACCACTACATGTGAGAATTTTTGAATACAATCAGACTCGAGACCGAATTTTTAATAACAAACCTCCTATAGTTTCTAATAATGTTTTAAAGGCAAGAGAAAGGTATAAGGCTAGGAAAGAACAACTCAAAAACATATCCTCAACCGTTTTAGATGTTACTTCGGACCCCAGACCATATGCTACTATTTTATTAGGAGGTAAAGAATTATTAGGCTTGCTAGATAGTAGTGCAAGCATCAGCATTCTTGGGAAAAATTGCATGCAGTTAGTCCACCTTTTCAACCTAAAAGTTATTCCGTTCACTTCAGGGGTTAAAACAGACGACGGAAAAAATCAACAAATCGTGGGAAAAGTATTAGCGCCTGTGAATTATAAAGACAAAGAAAAGAAAATAATGTTTTTCTTTGTCCCTAATTTGGACCAAGAGGTGTATTTAGGAGTTGATTTTTGGCGAGAATTCCAATTAGCTCCTAATATAATAAGTACAATTTCGAATATGACCGAAGAAGCTGACCTTTCGAATGCTCACCAGTTGTCTCCGGAACAACGGTCCCGATTGGATGCGGTCAGGCGGAAATTTCTCCGTTTCGACCGCGATGGTCTCGGTAGGACGGCGCTGATGGAGCACGTCATTGATACCGGAGACGCGGTCCCTGTGAAGCAGCGTCACTACCCTGTCTCACCAGCGGTACAAGCCATTTTATATGAGGAGTTAGACCGGATGTTGAGCCTCGGCGTTATCGAGGAGAGTGAGAGTCCGTGGTGTTCGCCAGTGGTTCTCTTGCGAAAACCAGGCAAGAACCGACTTTGTCTGGATTCTCGCAAGGTGAACTCACTGACGAAAAAGAACGCGAATCCTCTCCCGCATATCGAGGGGCTCCTCAGCCGACTACCCGATACCTTCTACATAAGTAGTATTGACCTCAAAGAAGCGTTCTGGCAAATACCGTTGGAGAGGCAGAGTAGGGAAAAGACGGCTTTTGCGGTACCGGGAAGACCCTTGTACCAGTTTACTGTCATGCCTTTTGGGTTGTGTAATGCAGCCCAAAGGTTGTGTCAGTTAATGGACAAGGTGATTCCCGCGCGCCTCAGGGATCGTGTCTTTGTATATCTAGATGATTTGCTCATTATAACACCTGACTTCGAGACCCATATTGCCCTGGTAGATGAGGTAGCTGAGTGTTTGCGTAAAGCAAACCTCACCATCAACATGGACAAATCGAAGTTCTGCTTCAAAGAACTGAAGTATTTGGGGTTCATTGTTGGTGGTGGGAAGCTCAAAACCGATCCCGCGAAGGTGGAGGCGATAGTGGATTTCCCTATTCCCAAAACCCCTCGTCAGGTTCGAAGGCTACTTGGTCTGGCAGGGTGGTATCGCAAGTTTATTCGGGATTTTTCCAGCCTGACTGCACCCTTGACGGACCTGCTAAAGAAGAAAATGGCAAATTCCAAATGACGGAAGAGGCTCTGGTAGTATTTGAGAATTTAAAAACAGCCCTAACTACCGCACCAGTACTGTCCCATCCGGACTTTGCAAAAAAGTTTTACATCCAGTGTGATGCGTCCGATGCCGGTATAGGTGCGGTATTATTTCAGAAAACGGACAACGATGAAGAGGTCCCCATTGCTTACTTCTCGAAAAAATTTAACAAGTGCCAGAAAAACTAAAGCGTGACCGAGAGGGAGTGTATGGTGGCGGTGATGGCGGTGATGGCGGTGAAAAAATTTAGGCCGTATGTCGAGGGCATGGACTTCACTGTAATTACCAACCATTCCAGCCTTCAATGGCTGATGAACATGAAGGACCTGAGCGGCAAACTCGCCAGGTGGAGTTTGTTGTTGCAGTCCTATGCCTTCGACATACAGCACCGAAAAGAATCTTTGAATGTGGTCCCCGACACTCTTTCTCGGGTACATATAGATTCTCTGGTACTTGAAGAAGTAGCGCCTCTAGTCGATTTGGACTCTGACGAATTCCACTCAGAAGAGTACACTAGTCTAATTGAGACAATCAAAGAGCATTCCAATGAATTGCCGGACTTGAAAGTCGAAGATGGCTTCGTGTATAAACGTGCCTTTAGAAGTGAAGGGGATGAGGTAATGTTACAACATTCATGGTTATTGTGGATACCATCTGGTCTTACTGAAGACATAATTTCCAAAGCCCATAATCCTCCAAAAATGGCTCACGGTGGGGTTTCAAAAACCTTACACAGAATTCGCCAGCATTTCCATTGGCAAGGTATGACGGTTCAAATTCTTCAGTATGTATCTAATTGTTCAGCAATTGTGCAAGCAATGTAAGGCGTCTAACCAAATTTCTCGTCCACCTATCGTCACCTCTTACTGTTCTGATCGTCCTTTCGAAAAAGTGTATGTCGATTTTTTAGGTCCTTACCCAAGATCCAAGGCCGGAAATGCTGATATTTTTGTCGTCCTTGATCATTTGTCCAAATTTGTGTTCCTAAAAGCTCTTAAAAACGCAAATACATCGAGCATTATAAAATTTTTCGGCGTACCCCATGTCATCCATTCAGATAATGGAAAACAAATTTTAGCAAACGATTTTCAAAAGTTTTTGTCTAACTATGGAATAAGACACCTGAGAACTGCGAATTATGCATCTCAGTCGAATGCGTCCGAGAGGGTTAACCGATCACTGTTGGCAGCTGTCCGATCCTATCTTAAAACTGACCAACGTGAATGGGACAGACACCTCAGTGAGATTGCCTGTGCATTAAGAAGTTCGATTCATACATCTATCGGTGTGTCACCATATTATGCCTTGTTTGGGACAAATATGATGACACATGGTAGTAGCTATGAGCTAGCAAGGAAGTTAAACGCGGTAAACGACAATGAGCTTATGGCCATTCCCCGACAAGATCGACTGCAGTGCATTAGGAACCACATTCGCGAAAATATTTCAAGAGCAAATGAAAAATCAGCTAAAACGTACAACACCCGTACTAAAATAGTGAGATTCCTGGCCGGACAGGAAGTATACCGGCGAAACTTTATTTTAAGCGACTCATCGAAATATCTGTCTGCCAAATTATCCCCTAAATATCTTAAATGTCGTATAGTGAAACCCATAGGCAATCAAATGTACGAGCTAGAAAATATGTCAAGAAAAAAAATTGGGGTATTTCACGCAAAAGACCTAAAACAATAACGAGTCGTTGAAAATCCGTAATAATCTGGAGTATTTTCGTCCTGTTGTCTAAAACCTATACGTGTTTATTTGTATTACAGTTTACTTGATTAAGATTACTGATCAATTGTCTTTAGATTACATATCTAAACATATGTTATCACCAGATACAACTTATTGAATTCGTAAGGACTTAGTACAACAGCTCCTTGCAAATTTCAAAGTGTCTTACGAGCATAAGTACGGTCCACAGATCGTTTACGTTATTGGAAAAAAAAAATATATCTTCTTAGTTATTTGTCACCTATTACCTGCATGAGAGATTAGACTTTAACTATAAGTTAAAACCTACCCGAGAGACAAGACTGTAAACCCAATTCGATTTTTTTTATACTACGTACCTGATAGATCTTAACTACATCCTAAATAATTTATCCTCCCCTGCATGCTTACCGTTACCTATTCCCATTCCTATTCCTTTATTCCTTAAATCCACTTTCCTTTTTTTTATACATAACTGTGATATAATCCATTTGCGATAACTTTAACCGACTGTGATACAACTTCTGTGATATTTTTTGTATTTATATATTTTATTTATACACCTTTAGATATTAGTTAATTATTTAAATGCATGTCTCTCTATCTTGTATTAACACATGTATGCGTGATCATAAGGGTGTTCTAAAAGGAGCCTCACCCACTCCCTTCCGGATTAAATGAAATGGTCGAAACCGCATAGTACGTGCCTGCGTTGGTATCACTCACGTAGATTTTCTACAGAAATGAAAACTAAGGTAGACAAAACTATCCACACACAGTTTCGGTTAGGTTAAAGAACCATTGAATTTGGAATTCCTCCACTCTCAGCTTCTGAAAATTTCCACTAAGTAAACACAATTTTTTTATGTTACTACATATACATATGTTTAATTATGGCACGCGTGAAATGTCCTTGGTTTTAACTTATGTTTATAAAATTCGATTGTTTATTTAACGGTATAAATTATTAAAGATTTTTCCGCGAAATCAAATTTCTAAGCCGTCGAGATATATCAACATTTAACTTCGACATTTTGCCTTTTAGAGACTACATAAGGCGCGATTCACACAGAACTGGCTTATGGTGCTGGTGTGGTTAAGGTCTGCAACGGGCGTGGAGTGGGTGTGATGAACTCAATTCACACAAAAGTGACAGTAAATGTACATGACACTTCTCTTTTTGATAGATCTCCTTTTGATGAATTAATTTAAATTGTTGTAAGCAAAAGTGCATACTTATAAAAACTTGTTGTTTTGTTTTCCTCTTGATTTTTTTTGAAAAATTATTTCCAATAAAAAAAAAACATATAAATGCTTTGGGACGATGAAGACGATGATCTTTTTGACCTCATGTATCTTAATCAGATACAAAAACAAAGAAGGTACTGGGTACACCCTTTGTGGTTGGAAAAAGGGAAAAGCAGTGGTGCATTCAACGTAATGCGAGAGCTGAACATGTATCCTGAGCGTTTCCAAAGTAATCAATGAACCAATAATTAATGCTCAGCGGTTTGTGGTGGCAAGTTTACAAAGATTAGGTTAGGTTAGGTTAAAGTGGCTGTTGGTTGGGAAATCCAACACACTTAGACCAAAATATGGTCCGTTGTGATACCACATGGATCAGTTGATCAGCTTAACTCGTTGAACCAATTGGAGCTTCGAATGAAGCATAGGAGACAAATAATGTCAGAATTTTTTAGATCGCTGGTATCGTTGAAGTAGTAGTCTCCAAGGTGGATTCTACGTCTTTGTGATAAGGCAGGGCATGTGCATAGAAGATGAGAGATTGTCTCTTCTTCCTCTTCGTCCATGCAACTCCTACAAAAATCATTTGCAGGGGCTCCGAGTCGAGTGGCATGCCTTCCTATTAAGCAGTGCCCAGTCAGGACACCTATAACGTAGCTAATGTGCAATCTACTCAGAGAGAGAGCGCCTGGCGCTAAGATTAGGCCAAATTAGTTTTGTCGCTAAACAGGTGGTGGTGTTATTCCACCTGAAGTTTGTTTTCTCTATGGTATCTTGCTTTAGCATGAGTTTACATGTAGCTAAGGGGATACCTATGCTAGCATTGTGAGCCAGCAAAGATTAAAAATAAATGAAATTAAAAAAATACCTACCGTTTGCATTGAATTTTTGGGCTATTTTCTGCCATGTTTGGTCTTGCACGCTTCTATTGCAGTAATCTGCCCTCCTGTAATTATACAAATTTCCATAAATCTGGATCTCATCGCAGAATTCAATGTTGAATTCATAGTCATCCCTCATGCTCATTTTCTTTTGGTTTGATTTGGTTTGACATATGAAAGGGTTTCATTGTGGCGTGACGTTTATCTAGGCCACTAGAGTTTTCAATATGGCGTGGCAATGACAGGGCACACCATACCCTCGCCTCTTCATATGTGTGTGTATTGTCCCATAAGAGAACATGCAAATTACACAAAGTGAGTAGATCAACAACAACAAACCTAGTAGATTTTGTTTCTCATGTTCTATGCACAATTGCCCATGGTGATGAAGTCGATGTGATTGCTACTGACTTTAGCAAGGCCTTCGATAAAATGTCACATAATATCATCATCTTTAAATTAAATTCTATGGGTTTCCCTACCCTCTTTATGTTGTGGTTGAATTCATATTTGACCGATAGAAAATATATCGTCCGTTTTAGATCATCTCTTTCCCTTCCTATTAATGCACCTTCTGGAGTACCGCAAGGTAGCCATCATGGTCCTATGCTGTTCATCTTAGCTATCAACGATATCGCTCAAGTTCTGGACTGTGGTTTATCAATATATGCGGATGACATGAAAATCTTTAAACGAATCTCAACTGCTGCTGATATTAGTTCATTACAAAAAAATCTTGACAAATTTTCCCAATGGTGTCAGAAAAACCTACTCGAGCTCAATGTCAGCAAATGCCACAGTCTAACATTTTCTCGTAAACGGCTCCCTCCTCCTCCCAGAAAATATCATATAAATGGCGATCTTATACCCGTAGCCAATTCCTGTCGTGATTTAGGAGTATTTTGTGATAGGGAACTCAATTTTCGATGCCACATTGACAACATTATAAATAAAGCAAACTCCACACTTGGGTTTATCAAACGTTGGTCAAAAGAGTTCTCAGACCCGTACATTGCCAAATCTCTTTTCATTTCATTTGTCCGCCCCATCCTTGAATATGCGTCTCCGGTTTGGTCCCCTTATCAAATTACCCAAATTAAAAGGATCGAAGCCATCCAGCGTAGGTTTATTCGATTTGCCCTGCGAAATCTTCCGTGGGACGACAGTTATCGACTTCCCCCATATGCAGACCGGTTACTACTAATTGACCTTCAATCGCTTGAAAAACGACGTGAAACAGCAGACGTGATTTTTATTCACGACCTATTAACTGGTAACATTGACTGTCCCGCTCTATTAAGTCTGATTTCCTTTAATACTAACCCGCGAAATGTAAGGTCAGCACCCCTTTTCCGCATTCCTTTTCACCGCACTAAATATAGTTACTATAATCCTATGTCTCGTATGCTGCGTAACTCAAACAATTCCTCAAATATCTTTGATTTTAATCTATCCAAATCAGTCCTCCGTAATTCTCTCCTCTCCAACAAATCCCAACCCACCCCCTATTATTATTATTAGTTATATTTATTATAATTACAACTATCTTTATTATTATAATTCTTCTGATTATAATTTAGTTTATTTTTTTTTTTTGTATAATATTTTTAACTACATTTTATTTACTAAGTATGATGTATTAGTATTAAGTTTTGCTTGCTTTGCTTGAAATAAGTGTACAATAAATAAATAGACATATGTTGCAACCACGCCAGAACCACACCAAAACCTTAAGCCAGTTCTATGTGAATTGGGCCTAAGAGTTCCATAACGAATGGGTATTAGACGCAATCCGAAACAAAAAGTTCCTTGCGTCAAAAATGCAACGGATTCGAATGATTGTCTAAAATTCCATGTCTATGTTCCATTAAATAGCCGGTTGACCAGACTTCTTTGAGTTTCCCCCTGGTCGAAAAGTTAGCTGAAATAGAAAGAAGAAATATGCTCGTAGAAAACAAACGCATGATGAGTGGATCTAATGGATACATACTGACGAAAGTAATTTGCTTCTTTTTTTTTGCTTTGCCCGGCGTAACGTGGGTTAACTCCCCACTGTAAAGAAGGCCAGTGTTTGTTCAGGTAACCATCCTCGATCATGATCAATTGTTGAGATTTAATTAAATCCAATATAACAACTGGCTTAAGTTCCTCGAAGTCGATAAAATCATTATTTATGAGCTGGTACCTATACAAGAAAAAAAAACCTTAACAAATGGTATACCTTTTTGCTATCGTTTGAAACTAGTCAGTAGTCACCTTATATTGACGCCGATATCCAGTACTCCAATTTTTTTCGGTGTAATGGATCTGAAATTAATAAACAAAGTTTAATTAAAAGATAAAAATAAATAAAAGATAGAAATTAAAATAAAATAGTAAAATAAACAATAATATTCATTATGACGTGCATTAGGTACCAGCCTCCCAATCTCCATTTTCTCGTTATGATGTCCACTTTCCAGTACCTATGGGCGAACGCTGGAATAACAAATGAGGGAAGTGAGGTTTAAAGAATAGAGATGGATAGAAGTTGGAATAGGGGCATTTACATTCAGCTACGGGTTGAGGCGAGCTGGGTTATTAGATTTTTGTTACGTGAATCACCCTTATGAGTTTTGAGTTTAAAATAAACATAAATTCACTACCCAGTCGACCTTTTTGTTCGTCTTTTATTGGAATAAATCCAAAAAGACCGAACATTTTTGTTATGGACGCCTGGTTCGTCAAGACATGTTCAACGGCTAGGTGTGGGTACTGAGCAGGAAACTGACATTAGAAAAAAGAACTCCGGCTTTTGAAAATAAATTTGGATTTTGGTTGTTTCTAACTGGTTATACCGGCCAAATCGTAATAGAGGGAATGTGTTTTTATCCACCCTTAATTTATAAATCGCAACGTGTGAACCCACCTCACTGAGATTTGAGCACTGGAAAGTTTTGAGTTGATCGAACCACCCTGTGACCTGGAAGGGTTCTGGAAATTCGGAACAATGTAAAATAATGACAGGCTACTACTATTGGAAGGAGGAGAAGATAGGTAAATAAAGGGTAACGGGTGACTAGTTAAATGAAATGAGGATTTAAAGAGTAAAAAAATATATATACAAAAACAATATAAACTAGGAAAAGGTGGTGTGAGGACTACGGTAACTATTTACCGGCAACATTTACCGTATCTCGTCGGCCACAACGATTGTTGTATGGGTAGTTATCGACTTTGGTCAAATCAGTTGATAATCCCGCTTAAAACCACTCGGTCGTGTTCCTCCCGCAAATAAAAAAAAAAAAAAACAAAAAAAAATTAAAAAGAAAAAACGAAGGAAAATAGTGTTGGTACCTTACTTACCTTATAAGTGCCTAGTGGTGGTAGTTTTTTTTACTTTTAGTGCAGAGGTAAATATCTGAAATGAAAAAAAAGGAGATTAGCGCGTCTATATGCAAACAAAATTTTTTACAGATAGGAACACTTATTCGGGGCCAAAAAGATTATCAACGAAGAGCAAACAATAGAAAAGGAAAATTAGAAGACAAGGGTGAGTTTAGATAGAACGAATGTTTTATTTGTTTTAGTTATCTAAAAGTAAAATGCTTTTATGTAGATTAACTGCACAATTGACGACGGGAATTTTTGGCGGCTCCAGACTATCAGCGGAATGCTGGGCCGCCACCCGTTTTTTTTTCTCGATCGATGAGACGAAAACACATCTCCATCTACATTTGTGAAAGCTCACTTTTCAACGGGATAAGGCTGGGTTCCACATTTAATCCGCCGATATATCCTTCAGATAGCTGTCATAAAAATTCCCACGAGGGCCATCATTATCTGGGAAGATAACTCTAGTGCGTTATTTGGAGCACTGAGAACCAAGTATCTCCGTATCTAAAACCCGAACGTTGGATTCCCAACAGTGCTGTGCAGTGAGTTCTGAAAATAAATAAGAACCAAATTCAGGTATTTTTATGATAAGATATTTCTTACAAAAGAAGCAGTTTTTTTTGCCGAAAAAGTTTGCAAAGGATTTATTTTAAATCTATTTATAACTACACCTACTAGAAACGAACTATAAATATAAAAAACGAAATAAGATATATCTAAAACAGAAACTGAAACAGTATTTTCTAAAACAAAAGGAAATAAATATTTAAAACTACCTAAATTTTCTAAAGCAACTACCAACTAAGCGTACTATAAAAAAAGGGAAAAAAAAAACTACAAAAATAAAACAAAACAATTTCAACTACTTAAAACTATTTAAAACATTCGATTATTATAAAAAAATAAATTCATGTTTAATCAAGTTAAATTATATATTATAAATCCTAAAGCTATCTCTATCACTATTCGAAACCTACACACTATTTAAATAACTTAAAACTACATAAAATATTTCGAGTATCATAAAACTTAAAGCTAATTCAAATGCTGGATCAAATCTACACACTATAAACTTTAACTACTTACATCTACAAGAAATTTTATTTGAAAAAAAAAAGTTACTTAAACTTATTCTAACTAACTAAACTTAAAATTAAGCAAATTACTATTTAAAAAAAAAAAAAGGAGAAAAAATACAGTTAGAAAAAAAAAACTTAAAATCAAATCTTGAAATTATAAGATAAACAAAAGGAAAGGAAGTTAATCTAAACTACACAAAATTAACTTAATACTAAAAGTTACTCAAACTTATCCGAACATATACCTAAATTCTAAAACTATTTGAAACAACTTTAGAGTTCTTGAAACTATTAACTTTGCAAAGAAATATTATTTTAATAAAATATTATATTCATTCTAAGATAAATAATTCTGTACAAACTAATAATTAACCGAAACATTGTTCGGTGTTTAAGCAAAAATATTGTCAAAAAAACAGTAAAATACCATTTGTAAAACCCTATTTTTGTGTCCGTCGGAATTCCTATCGTTTTTTTTGTGACATAGCTATACACCCTTTGAGGTTAATTTCTTCAAACGACCTTTAAAGAGCTCTTTCAAGGAAGGGAAGAAAAAAAAAAATAAATATATCGCGCAGTTACCCAAGTGCACAAAGGCATAGAGTATAATTTTTTTGATCTTTTTAGTAATTTCAGACAGGATGCATAGTAGGGATTGTTATTTATGTATTTGATTAAGGAATTTGTTGTTAAATAAAATTTTGTTAATGTTTTTTTTTTTTTCAAATTTTGTTTGTTTCTTATTTTGCTGATGCAGAACATGCGTTATTAGGTGCAAAATTTTCAGGGGTGACGATGGAGAGCTAAAGTAGCCGGTGGTGAGGAGTGACCTGAACGGTATTGGACCGTTCTTTTGGGGGAATCCATATATGGCCGTCGGATTCCTAGGTTGGGTAGGGAAAATGGCCACGCTGCATCGGCATCCAGCAGCGCCCTAGTGTGGTGAAGTCCGTCCGTGGTCTTTTCTCTTATTTTTTTGGATTTTCCTAGGCCTGATATGTGTTTTGTTGGGAGGTGAGGTCTAGTTTTGGGGACAAGATCCCCCCCCATTCCGGCGAGCTAAGTCGTGCTTCGCGAGCAGGCCGCGTTCCCGAACTAGGCATTCCGGTCCGTTCCTTTTCCGATCCGTTTCCTTCCGATTTCCTTTTTCCTACCTAAGCCTCATACCTACTGTCCTTCCTCACATCCTCTTGCCTCGCAACACGCACCATCTAAGATACCGGCACCCCGAAAGGAAGAATCCCTTGCCTTCAAAGTGAAAATTAAGCCGCCTCGAGTCAGTCGAGTTTAGAAAGATATCCATGATTTGGACGCTGCTAAGCCAATAGAATCAAGGACACCTCCGGAAGCCGTGATGGAGAAGATCAGGGCTCAGCGCGAATTGGCCGAAGATAGTTGGTTCGTCCGCAATCCTCCAGTTCCGACAAATAATGTTAGCTCATTTTTGAGGATGGAAAATGCTGGTGCCAGTTCTTGTTCACAACACCAGCCAATTGTAGCATTCGTCGAAGGACCCAGCATGCCCCCAGAGGTCGCGGGTCAATATGAGTACTATGCAATCCCCGTAGCTCAGACAGCCGCCTCTCAGAAGAAACTCTTCACGGATTCGTATCAGCCCATACAAATCGCCGCTACACATGAGGCCCCGATTAGTTCAAGGCCTATTGACTAGCCAAAGAACTTCGCTGACCAACCCGGAGGGACAGATAAAGCGCAGAAGCCCTTCGATCCCTTTGAAGGCATTCGACTTCAAGGCGAACGTCATCAGCATCAATTTACGATTCATCGTGCGTGGGGTCCTGTCCAGGTTTTCATGAATCGAAGTGGAACAAGGGCTTCACTTAGGTTCGGGACTTTCCGGAAGACGTTGTTAATCCCGAAATAAGAAATATTATTATATTATGTATTTACTTTATTTTTTTTTTGAATTGTTTGTTTTTAAGTTAAAATTTATGAATTAATAATTGTATTTGGTTTACCTTTAAACAAAAAAAAGAAGAAAATTTTTAGTTTATTTTTTATTTAATTAATTATATATAACCTTTTTTGTTGAAAAGAAAAAAAAAAAAAAAAAACAAAATAAACACACAGAAATAAGTAAAAAAAAAAATATTCAAAAAAAAAGAAAAAAAAAAATAAAGCAAAAAAAAAAGAAAAAAAAAAAGAAAAAACAAAAGAAAATTTTTAGTTTAATTATTTGATCAAATTTATATAACTTTTTTAGAAAAATATATATACATACAAACAAAATAATAAATTATTTTTTCTACAGATAGATCTTAAGACGAGAGGGTTCTCGTCTTCCGAAGAAAGGGTCGCCGTCATCAGGTACATTGACATATATATTTCGTTTGTCGTTTTAAAGTTCACACTGCGTTACAGCACGAAACATAACAAGAGGATGTGAGAAACTAATATGATTCGAAGCTTATCGACTCATAAATTTTCCGATTCTGGAATTAGAAGATCATATGTAGTTTAAGCTTCCGGCTGTGTACAGATTGTAGCATCTGGTATAGCCTCAGGTTCCTTTTTTGAATACACTCGTGTTTTAATAAAGTTAAACCTTTTTGTACTATAAAGTTTCCTCTCGCCGATTTGTAATTCCCTTGGACTAGCCTTGGGCTGGAATTAGATTCCTTCTGTTTCTCCCCTCTTACTTATAAGCAGCGGGCTTACTTGTTTATGCCCTTGGACTGGAATTAGATTCCTACCGTTCCTCCCCTCTTACTTATAAGCAGCGGGCTCACTTGTTATTCCCTTGGACTAGCCTTGGGCTGGAATAAGATTCCTACCGTTCCTCCCCTCTTACCTATAAGCAGCGGGCTCACTTGTTATTCCCTTGGACTAGCCTTGGGCAGCGGTCTCATTTGTTATTCCCTTGGGCTGGAATCAGATTCCTACCGATTTTCCCGGGATAACTTCCTCTAAGTGAATCTCGAGGGCTGAGCTACCCCTGTAGCTCGAATTAAATAGCTTTGATTATATGAAGTAAGATGTTAGTTTGACTAAATTCAAATGAAATTGTAAGATTGTAAGACCATTTATTTCGTTGAAATAAAAATATATAAATCTGGTAAACGATTAGAGTTTTTCTTTCCTTCATAACCCGAGTTTTACTTGCTTTCTTCGGGACACGACGAGCTTACTTCTGCTATCAAAGAAAAAAGCATCACAGTATTAATGCATGTCAAATTCATTTCTTTCATTTCATTTTTTTGTCACACACAACAGTTTAATTTAACCTCAACAAAAATGTGATGAAATGTGTGATAGAATTAGAACCATTTCTAAAAATTCAAATGTGTTAACACATGTCAAATCGTGTAGGATGGAATATCATGCTGTGTAAGATGGGTTTGTCATATTTTGTTTCCATACTACTATACATGATTTGTTTCCCACTTTTTTGGCATGTGTTAATAATAAGATAGTGTGTGGATAGTGTGAAAAAGCTTTAATACTCTTATTAACCAAAAATGGATTCTTTTTCAGTAAATTTGAATCACCAATTATTCTTAATCATTAAATAAATTTAATCAATGCATTGAACATCAGATAAATAATGTCTTACCAACATTATGGTTCATCTGAAAATAATTTTCTAAAAAATCAGATCAAATTCATATTCGTACAGTGTTTTTTACTCACGAAATCAATAACAAGGAACGGTTTAAAAAAATGACAAATTTCAAAAAACTTCAAAGAGCTTGTTTTCTCAAATAAAAACAAACTTAAAAATCTACTAGGGACAACAAAAGACAAAGGCGCAAAATTTTAAACAGTTCTCGTTTAAGCAATAAACCCGACTCTAGTTAAAATAGTCCTTTATTTAAAAATTCTTGTTTAAATTTTTCTTAATTCTTAACACTTTAAACAACTCTTCTAACTAAAGAACGTGTTTAACAAAACGTCAGCAAACTTTTGTGAAACACGCCTAATTTTGACAGCTGAATAAATCAAACAGAACGAAAAATTAAAAAAAAAAACAAAAAGAACTCAATCTGTAATTTTGCCGAGCTATAGGAAAGTGTTTCGAGATTTAAATTTCGAGTTAAAATAGTGAAAATACTTAATAAAAAAGTGAAATAAAAGTTAACATAGTGAATAATTGCAATATTTTATAAAAAAAAAACAAAACAACATGATGTGCTAAGTTAAATCGTGTAAAAACACCTATAATATGGAGTTTTCAAATTTTTCTTCTCACGGGCTGATTGTGTCTCATATTCCACATAAAGTAATGTGAAGTAATGTTTTTTAGGCTAATACATTATCTGAGAATACTTTTCAATTGATATTTCGTAGCATTTTGCTTTAAAAAAGCAAATTATTTGAAAATAAAAATACACTTCAATCACGGGAATTAGCTGAACCCCATCTGTGAAAATTGAAATTCTCGTCCAGGGTAGCATTAGTTTTTGTTGGTGATGGCAAGGCGCTCAAATCCATTGAGCGCCCATATAGTGCAGAGTAATTTTACTTACTTTATGTGGAATATGAGGTACAGCTTACCTGTGAAATGAACAAAAATTACTCTGCTTGTTATAGGTGTTTTTAAATATAGGTGCAGTATTTAACGCAGCACCGCATGTAGTTTTCTTTTTTTGTACATTTTTGTATTGCATGTAATCACTTTAATTACTTTTATATTACTTGTTTCTTAAATTTACTAAGCTTTTTTACTATTTTAACGATTTAAAATTTCAAAACAATCCTAAAACAAAACAGATCAAAATGCCTTTGGGTGCATTTAGCTGTCTAACTGCACGCCTTCCCTGTGTGGATGCATTTGTGTTTGTGTAACTCACACTCAAAGTGATAATTTCCCACAGATAAAGCATACTTTAAAAAGATAGAGAAGCGGTTACATTATCAGAACACCCTCACATAACTTTGTAATAATATTATACACCCTATAATAATTAAGAAAGATACAAAGTATATTTCTATAAACAAAATGTAATGCTCACACATTGATTCATAATTTCATCTCATAGCGGATGATGATATCCGATAATATAAATATAAAACTTCATATCAGCACTTTTTGCCTTCAGTAACTTGTGTGCCCAAAGCATCTTAAATAATTCTAAAAGAATTCTTGTGTCAGCAATTTTAAAAGACAAAGGAAAGCAAACGATCTTCAGTCGAAGATAGATTTGCTTAGTAAACATTTCATAAGTATAAAAAGGGTTTCATCGATCAGTTGAAGTTCAGTTCACAGTTTGTCATTCTACGTATAGCCTAAGATTTCCCCCCACCAGTGGTAAGAGATCTGAAGCTTTGATTTAATAAATAATATTAAGTTTAAAAATACATAAATGTGTTTTATTTAATTGTTGATCTTCTGCGATCACAGAAATATATTTATTTTTTATTAATATAAAAAATCGGAAACGAAATTAAGCGTTTTGCTGGTTTTAAAGTTAGAAGACCTCTTTAACGCTAAAGTATACTTTATGTCGTTTAAAATTTACAAAGAGCCGCCTCTCATTCTAAAGTTATTATTAAAAGCCGACTCCCATTTTAAAGTAGATTTAGACCCGCGTTAAAATGTTTAAAATTTTGCGCCAAAGTTTTTAATTTAAAAAAATCGGGTATTTATGCGATCAAATGTGGTGATTGTGATCAGAGTTGGAAAAAATGATTACACAAAGATTCAATTACAATTACTTGTAATTGAAATCTGCAAACACTTTTTCAATTACTTTTAAATGTAATTGTACAATTTCAATTGCTAATTACATGTAATTGAAAAACGTCAATTACTTGAAATTCAATTACATTAATGTAATTGAAAACAAAATCAATCATCAAAAAACAAGTAATGATTACTTTTTCATTAATTATTTCACAAAAATGTAATTAAATAATCTTTTTTTTTCAATTACATTTTATGTGATATTGCACGGTTTCCTGTAGTATTAAGTCTTTCATTGTGTTTTCTTTTAAATTAATCAACATATATTTTATTCGCTTTTATCAGGTTTTTAAGGGTTTACCACGATATCTAGAAACCAATAATCTATATAATAATGAGTTTGAATTCCTTTAATATAGGCACAAAAAAAATTTAGAATAATTTGTTTTTTCGAGATTTTTTTCTAGATATAGTCTTTTGATATTTTTGTTCATTCTAGGTTTTTGTGCAAGAACAATAATTGTTCAAATTAGCAAGCTGTCAGTTTTGTTCACTTTTAACTTGAAATTGCTGTGCAGATAAACTTTCATCTTTTCTAAATACAATATTGTCAGAACTGTCAATAGTCTGACAATAGCTGACAATTGACATCCGACAATGACAAATGAGTCGGACAATGTTCTAATCGACTGACAATGTTAAAAATTGTGTGTTCAGACGATTGTAAGATACTTGATAATTTTTTTGTCAGATTGTCGTCTGACAATATTGTTAGACAAAATTGTTTGTTCAGACGATTGTAAGACATTTGGAACAGTTTTTTCACAGACAGATCTGAGTCTGACAATATTGTAAGATCTGACGATCGTCTGTACTTAGCTTTAATATTGGGCGGGTTCAATCAAAATAGCTTAACATTTGAATTTTCAGATTTCTGAATTTATTTCGTTGAACGCAAAAAAAATCTGAAATTTCAGTCGAAAGTCATTGTGTCAAATTCCTGCATTTACCTAAAGGATTTACATAGAAGCGAAATAAAATAGAACTTTAATTACATTTGTAAATTAAACATTGAGAGTGAGTAGTTGTGAGGATGAAAATATATGTAACTAAATCAGCAACAGGTTTCATTACATTCATTAAAAGTCTTTTTATTGATATGTATGACTTACAAAAACATAGAAAAACTTTCCAAACATCAATTAAAAAAATTGTTGATTTAAAAATTCACTAAACAATAAACAAAAAGTTCGTTCATTTAAATAAGTATTAAATTTTCATAGCAAAAACTAAAAAAATCAACCACCAACAAGACGAAAATTATAAAGTTCAGCTTTTATATGTGCTTTTGGCACTTCCCCCACCACAAACAACTTTCATCTGAATTTTCAGATGAGAATTTCTTGTCTGAAAATTCAGATGAAACGTAACTAAAAGTCACTAAAAGTCATCTAACTTTTTATGACAGCTGGCCAATCAGAAGCTCCAAAAATTCAGAAATCTGAAAATTCAGATGTAAAACGTAATCGATTGAACGCACCCATTATAATTGAGAAGTATGTTTCCGCCATGTTTAAACGTCTGGACTGATAAGGGTATAATATAATATTTTATGAGGAATGGTAACAGCTATAAGAAATATAATAAAATTTCGACTCATGAATAACTCATGTCGATTATAAAATCAACAATATTTAAGGACCTTTCATTTTTTTATTTTAAGGCACTGCCTACCAAATTGCTTTTTTGTTTTTGAACAAGAACAACTTTGCTGCAGATATAAAAGAAACATAAATGTATGCAGAGCAAATTTTCTATATTCTAGAGCTCTGAATATAATATAAGCTGGCGGATTCAGTAATTTGGGTGATTGACAATGCCATGCCCAACCAAAAACAGTTATATTATTTATTTATATTTTATTTTGTAAATTTCCTACGATACTTGGATTAAGTTAATTAAAAAAAACATGTAATGAATTATAATCCAAGGAATCAATTAAATGTAATTAATATAGTGTTATCCTTCAAGAACTTGCAAAAATCAATTACATGTAATTATTAATTGATTTTTTTTCAATTACAATTACAAGTAATGGGAATTTATTTTTTTTTAATTACAATTACATGTAATGGTAATGGAAAAAGTTCAATTACTAATTACTTGTAATTGAAATGAAAGTTGAAATAAATTACAAAAAGTAATAATTATTTCCCAACTCTGATTGTGATAGAGTATGCTACGGTCAAACTAAGCGTACAATAGAAAAAAGAATTAAAAGAACATTGCGGTGCTGTGTTAAATAGTGTAAAAACACCTATAAAATGGACTGATTGTGTCTCAAATCCCACATAAATTAATATGAAGTGATGTTTTTTATGTAAATACATTATCGTAGAATACTTTAAAATTGATATTTCATAGCATTTTGCTAAAAAAAATCCTAATTTTTTGAAAATGCAAATATAATTTGAAACGTGATATGTCAGGTGCCTTTCTGTCAAAATTGAAATTCTCACCCAGGGTCGAATTAGCTTTTATTGGTGATGGCATTGCACTCAAATGCATTGAGCGCCCGTAGTGCAGAATAATTTTACTTACTTTATGTGGAATATGAGACACATTTTACCTGCGAAATGTACAAAAATTGCACTGCTTATTATAGGTGTTTTTACAGGATTTAACGGAGCACTTCATGTAGTTTTATATTTTAATTTCAATGAAGAATATCATATATTTACTTTATTTACTTTTATTTCACTTGTTTATTTAATTTACTAAGCTTTTTTTCTATTTTGACGATTTCCTCAAAAAAACAGCTAGAAATTCCTTTGGGCGCCCCATGATTTAGCTGTCTAACTGCATGCCTTCCCTGTGTAAATGAATTTGTGTTTGTGTAACTCACACTATTTTGAAAAATGCTTCACTTGTTCCTTGATATGGCTGTTCCTCTATTTCTTCTTCTAAGGATTACACAGCATTTAACCAAATGAATTAAAAGGACGTTCGTGCAAACTTTTGTGTAAACTTATCATTTTACACAATTTGTAAACTTACGACGTTGCGTGAATACCCTTATTAATATTTTTTATAAAAATCCAGTACTTTTAGTAAAAGATCCTGCCATAGAACGACCTACCCTCATCGAGTTACCAGATGAGCAGTACTATACAGTTTTGTAGGTAGGTACTATCTAAACTAACATTTTGCGCATAGGTTGCCTGGCGAAATAAGGTCAAGGCATAGGGTTGCCACGCTTTAAAGGTGCCAGTCGCCAGACTTTTGAATTCAGTATCGAGACCTTGTACCTTCATCTACTTACTCATATTTTGGTTACACTTTCAATTCCCAAATTTGCTGTCACCTCTCTGAGACTTTTAAAATTGTTTTCTTTAACGCACTGAAAAATTTCAAAATATTGACAGTTAAAACAGACAACCCATGCGCAAAATGATAGTTTAAACAGTACCTAAAAAACTTTACTTTTTATCTGGTGAGGGTAGGTACGGCGGGATCTTAGAGTATTAATGCTTTTTCAACCCTGTAGGTATGGCGGGATGTTAGAGTATTAATGCTTTTCCAAACCTTTCAGATTTTCTGCACTGTCGGTATAAATAAAAAAACTCATTTGCACTTTTTGGATAGAATGAAAAAGTCGTATGAAAACTCTAGTAATAAAAAAAACTCAGCATCGTTTAATTTTTAACAGAACAGGAATAGCCCCCTGAACATTTTTATTGGACAGAGTCACGTGCGTTTCCAGTTTGTGGGTCTCTGTTTACATATTTCATTAATTTTGTGGTTATTAACTCTTATTGCTTCTAGTGGTTTGTTTTAATTACTAAACAAAGGTACACCGAACAACTTTTCCCAAGACTGTCCTATGGCATTAAGGCAACTTTCAGCATTCTCATTAGTTTCAAATGTACACTTCCACAATTCAGACTTGTTTTGGGTTTCATCATGGAAATTTATGCAAACAATATTCTCTTTAGGACGCTCCACTTCAACTAGGTTACTCATAAACTGGGTGAGGGCAATTGCAATGCCTGTATCTGAAGACGTAGTAAGCCAGGAAAGGTTTGATGCAGTTATAAAGAGACGCGAATCAGTTGTAAGCAGACCTGACATGACAAACCTTTGAACTTTTTCGTGTGATTTCACTTCACAGCTATTCAGAAGGGAGAACATTTTGAGCTGCTCATCCTCAACAGTTTTGGCTAGACGATTGAGAACTTTCTCTGATATATGATAGTTCAACTCACATTGATCAGGTAGAGCGTTTCCTATAAAAAAATTTTTTAAACTTTATTATTATTACAATAACAAAACGTTTACTTGTAAAATAAAACAGCAAATTATCCGTCCGTAAAATGTCTTGCAATAGTAATAGAAATCTGCCCCAATCACGCAGTGTAAAACAAAGACCCACTTTCCACGGAAGCAGCCGTATCGATTCCAGCCGATCTGCTGTTACACTCACAATCGGACGTAGCCACTTACTTATGTTATCGTTTTCTGGTCCAAACTCCTCCATAACATAACATTTAATGGTTGACATCACAACAATGCCATCTGTTATTGTTTTAGAGTTTTCATTGTATATTTTTCCTTTCACAATCCATTTAAAGTGTTCGGATTGTTCTTCAAATTTGATTTGGTAGAAATAAAATTTGAGTCGATGATCAACATCACTGAAGTCGTCATAGTTAAAATTATACTTCTCAGACTGTATGACTGAATGTTCAGATTCGACTACCCTTTGTGTGGTACGCGACATAAGCATATTCGTTGATTGCAGAAGACCTTGAAAAAATTGTTTATTAATCAGAAACTAATGAAGAAAAAGAAAAATAGGATTATAAAATTGAGTCTAAAGTGTAGAATCGTACGATGAAAACAATTATTAATTAGTTCGTTGAAATGATACAAAATTTTACCCAAAAGTCGCATTTAGTATAGGAAAAGGTCGGGGGTGGGGGTGTAAAGGGGATTCGCCATAAATCATTTTGTAAACTCACATTGACGCACCGTGCACATTAAACAAAAAACCTTGTCCTGACCTATACTAAGTGCGATGTCACTGTAACATTTCAATGGACGATATGAAGATATCCGTACAAAACATGCGCTTAAAATATGATTTGCATCTCTTTTTTCCTAGGTTTGCAATTTATCTTTGCAAATCCGTTGAATCGAGGACAATGCATTTGAAGATTTCCTACAAATTTATAACAACTCCTCCATATTATGTAGGTACGTTTATCAAGGCAGAATTTTCTAGCCAAATTTTGTACAAAAGTTCTTTGCATTCAAACAATTTTCATAGATGGCACGAATTCCGTTAGGCCGTCTCCGATCCGAATTACGTTAAAAATTTCTACCACTGGTTTTTGACGTTTGGTTAAAATGGTATAATTTTTTTATTTTTGCTGTCCGAACTGGATTAAAATAAGATGGGTTAAATGGGATTTTTAGTTAAAATTACCGCAAGATTAAAGAAATATCCCTAACCACAAATATGTTTTATTATTCTAGAAAATAAATAGTCATAACAAAAAATAAAGGAAAATCAAAAAATATGAATATTGTTTTGTTTTTTACTTTTTTAGTTATTTTATATCTATTCTTAGATTATACTGTTAGGTATTTTTAAGAATACAGCTTTCATAATAATGGAAAAAAAACTATACTTAATAACGTGTTTTTGTGAAAAAAAATCATAGCGAAATCAAAAAAACAACTTTAAAATGCTTCAAAAATGTGCTTGAAAATAATTTGCGGGAAAACCGTTATCCACACAGAAAAAAGTTGTATGTTAGACACAAATATCTAACTGTTCTTCTTTAAATACAAAAAAAAATTCAAAAATCGGTTGTAGTTTGGCAAAGTTAGAGCCAGTCAAAAGAAAGAAGAATAAAAATCATAAAAACTTTTATAAGTCGAAAACCGAAGCGAAAACAAGAAAATTATCTCTTAAGTTTTTCGACTTGAAATGATCTCAGGAACTCATGGTTTTCTTCTGAGGCGATGATTTTGGGACACCCTGTATATCCCAAAACAATACGGAAAAATCCTATTGTATATTGCTTGATTATGCAGTCTGCGAACACTAGTTCACAGCTGTCAACAAACTAAAAAAAAACAAAATTAAACAAAACAAACCAACCAATTGGCATTACTTTTGCAAGATGAATAACAATTTGAAGAAGTATTTTATATTAATTCTTATATATTTTTTAAAATATCAGCGTATTATTACGAGGACTGCGATAACAGCAACGACTACGTACTAACTGCTAGGTATGTGTACATGCACAATGCACATCCGCATGAATTATGAAAATTCAAAATTCATAACCATAGATCAAAAATATAAAGATACCAATGCTCGGCTGTCAAACTCGCTTGCCTACAAGCTGAAAAACAGCTGACCGTGGTAGAATGTATAAAGTTGCAATATATTAGTTAAAACAAACATACTAGTGCAACTTGATACATTCTACCACTAAAATGGCGGAACTTTATGCATTCTACCACTAAAACGGCGGCCATTTTGGCTATGTTCAAAAGGCTATCATTTAGTGAAACGAATCATAAAATCTAGACTTCACCTTATATTATTAAATTTGCAGTGGAATTTTCGGGTAATTATTGTATTAAGCCGAGTATATAGTTCTTTTGAACAAAAAAAAAAAAACATAAGTGGTAAGAATTTTTTTTTTCGGGAAAAAAAAATCTGATTTGAAATAAAAAATTTGTATTCGTTGTCCTCTTTTTTTCCACAAAACAATGTCACCAACATTGTTTTGCGCGAAAAAGTTTCCGTGTTGAATATAAATTTTTTTCAACAGGTTTGGTTCACAGTTCGATAGTAAAATTTTAAACGTCATAGAGCAAATGCATTTTTACATCTCTATAAAAAAATACCATGCTTAATGTGTTATGAGCAATATATCTCTTGCAATTAATGGTTTTCGCTCCAAATCTTCATACAAAAAATTCATAAATATAAATTTAATACCTGCTATGTATGAAAAAACACTGATTTATATGAAAAAAAGTAGTAATTTTAAAGAATTCTTTATAGTTATAGTAAAATGATTATAACTTCTGATCTAAGATTATTTATGGTAAGTTTCGTACCTTTTCAGAAACTGCAAAAATGGGGTAAGTTTTTAGAAAACAAAACCAATATCCTGCAATGGAATTTTTTTCTACGACGACCAACGGTTTCTATATCACCTAAAGATTATCTAACGCTACATAAGTAAATTTTTCTTTATATCGATGGGTGGGATTTTTGTATTGCCGCCTCCCGGTCTATAGGCTTTAAATCGAAAGAGTAATGATTAATGAAAATACATATTATGTAATAAAAATAAATATGAAATCGAAAATGTTGGTTTTTCCTTTTTAAGCTTTTCAAAACCAATGCTATTCGCCTTTCAAGTGCATAAAAAGTCTTGAATTTTAACTTCTCTTTCTTATGGGCTTGGAAAAATGTTTTTAATGAAGTTGAGTGTATTATTGATTTTTAACTGCCATATTATTTAGTCGTTAAACCCAGGTTAAAATTAGCCCAATTTTGTTGTTGTTTTTTGTGCTCTTGTGTTAGGTTAATGCATTTGGGTTAAGAGTTCATTTAAACCCATGATTGAATAATATGACGGTAAAATAAATCAATCACAATATTCATACGCTTTTTCGTACACACTTATGCTCATTTTTAAAGGCGTACAATTGGTCGTAAACGTTGTAAAGTCGTAAATCTGTCAATATTTAATAAAGCAGATTAACGCAGTTTACTACTTTTACGACGGCCTTTTTTACCCTTAAAATACTTTTACTGTCTCATTATTCAGTCTTTTAATCCAGGTTCAATATTAAATCCAGGGCCCATGTCTGTAACTTGGCGATAATTTTCGGGGCGAGAAACGGCAAAAAAATGGAACAAAATCCATAGGATTCCTATGAGTTTTGTTCCGTTTTTGTTCCATTTTTCGTCGTTTTTCGCCTTGAAAAGTTATCGCCGAGTTACAGATCAAAAAAAAAAACTCTTAACCCAAATGCATTAACCTAACATAAGAGCACACACAACAACAACAAATTTGGGTTGATTGAGTGAAATATACATCCGGGTTTAAATTTTAACCTGGGTTTAACGACTAAATAATATGTCAGTTAAAGATCAAAACATTTTTGCAAGCCCATAAGAAACAGAAGTTTAAATTCAAGGCTTTTTATGCCATTGAAAGGCGAAAAGCATTGGTTTTGAAAAGTCTTAAAAAGGAAAAAACAACATTTTCGATCTCATACTTATTTTTATTAGGTATTTTCATTAATCATTACTCTTTCGATCTAATACAATAATTACCCGAAAATTCCACTGCAAATTTAATAAAATAAGGTGAAGTCTAGACTTTATGATTCGTTTCACTAGATGATATGCTTTTTGAACATAGACAAAATGGCAGCCGTTTTAGTGGTAGAATGCATAAAGTTCCGCCATTTTAGTGGTAGAATGTATCAAGTTCCACTAGTATGTGTGTTGGTTTATATAAAAAAAGCGAACTGTCAAATCAAAACAAATTCACCGCATTAAATTGTTTTTGTAATTCACATATAAGGTCCGTTCGCTTACACGCCAGAAACTACCCAAAACTACCATTTTTTACCAGATTTAGTCCGGAGGCGTTCGCGTACGCAAATTTTGGGTAGTTTCTGGCAGGAGAGAGCGCTCATGAGAGAGAAAATAATTTGCCCTTCTTGCCAGTTTTTACCCGAGAAATTTCTTCGGGCAAAAACTGGTAAGTGCTGTGTTGTGTCAGAAGCCAGTTTGAAATACAAAGAACAACAAAAAATTACAAAATGGCTTTGTTTACTTTTTGTTTTGTTTTAGTAAAAATGTAGTTTTTAATTCGTTAACTTACAAAAATTAATTATTTTAATAAAAGAAGTGACTTTTTAATAAAAAAATTAATAAATTATTTAAGAAACTTTGTCTGTGAAGTGTACTTTTATTTTTGTGTTTTTTTTTTAATTCTGTCTTATGTAGTTCTGAATTCTTCATAGAATTCGGGATTAATAAAAAAAAATTACGTGATGTTCCTGTTTAGTGTCGTATTTTGTATTTGTAAATACTTACAACGTTTATTTTAATTTGTTCATCATCAAATTTAAAAAAGAATGTGAAATTATCATGAAAATTTCAATTTTGTTGCTTTGTTTACTTTTTTTCTTTTGTTTACTTTTTGTTGACGTTTATTTGAGAGAATTTCACCCCCACTCCTCCGATTTTGACAGTTTGCCAGATTTAGTCCGAGAAGTAAACGAACAAACTTATATTCATCGACAAGAAATCAAATTACAAATACAACAATGTAAACAAATGGGATTTGGGGGGTGAAACGTACGAAGGATTGGTATCTTTATATTTTTGATCTATGAATGTTATGAACCATTGGCCGCGTTCAGGTTTGTATCCAAAGCGATCTGGATAGCTTTGTATTGTTTTAATCCCTTGTAAAATCACAGCTGATGACAAAGCAGCCGTTGGCGAAAAGTAATCACAAGCTATCCTAAAAATTCTGGGATACTCATCTATCCTATGGGAAATGTCAACAACGGCTGATTTGCGTTCAGAAACATACTGGATACTCGAGTATCTTAGATAGGCTATCCTAGTGCAACCTGAACGCGGCCAATATAAAATACTTCCTCAAATTGTGATTCATCTTGCAAAATTAATGCCAATTGGTTGTTCTGTTTTATTTAGTTTTTTTTTTTTTTTAGTTTGTTGACAGCTGTGAACTAGTGTTTGCAGACTGCATAATCAAGCAATACACAATAGAATTTTGTTCGTAATGTTTGGGGATATAATCGATGCAAAACCTTTAAAAGTAAATCAAATTAAGAAATTTGTACTTTATTCGCGTCAAATTTTTATTTTGATACATTTTAAGCTGGATTTTGTATAAAATATTTATTTTCTGAAATAATAAAACACATTTGTAATTCAATTAATAAGTTCAAGTGACCTCTACTCCCAAGATTGCGTTTCGCCCAGGTACGACAGTTGGGCTCATCAGTTAGATGCTGTCATATCCTTCTAAGACGCAAATTATGGTCGATGATTACCGACTCTTATAAAACGCACAGCATGAATATACTGTGAACTTTATGTTTTTAAGGGAATTTGATTAAATTCAGACACTTAGAAAAACACATTTGTAGTTAGGGAAATTTCTTTAATCTTGCGGGAATTTTAACTAAAAATCCCATTTAACCCATCTTATTTTAATCCAGTTCGGACAGAAAAAATAAAAAAATTATCCCATTTCAACCAAACGTCAAAATTTAACCAGTGGTAGGAAATTTTAGCGCAATTCGGACATGGCCTAAGTCTTTAACTATGTACGTATTTTAATCATTCTCAAATTCCTATAAGAATCTGAATATTTATGGACTTACCTCCAAACATTGTTGACAACTTTGACTCTTCTTTTTTGTTAGTTTCCTCTGTTGAGAGCTGAACTCTCATAACATCTTTATCTTCGTCTAATATGCTTTTAATGGGTGTAACATTACCTTGATCGTATGTGGTGCATACACTATCGGTCACCGAGCCGGATGAACTGCTCTCAGTTAAATTAAATTGTCCCGAAAGTGCTTTCTTTTTCATGTCTTCTGAGTCTTTGATATCAACATTCTGAAAAATATCTTCCTGACGATAAGAATAAGTCGGAGAATCATTAATAGATTGACTAACTCTTTGATCTTCTGAATTTGTTCGGCTCGTATGAATATGATCGAGTACTTCAATACTACTTTGGCTTGGATTACTAATAATATCTACATCACTTTCGCAATTCGATTTCAAATAATTTTCGCGATCTGTAGCTGAACTGCCAGCAACACTTTGATTTGAGTCGAAAGAACCTTGTGAGTGGGAAATTTTCGAGCATGATGATGATTCATTCAACGAGTTTATAGAACCTGTAAAATTTTTAAAAAGAAAACTTTATATTGATTTGTTGCGCATCGATGGGGAACATAATTTTAGAATGATATTAACTTGGTTTGAAAGATTGCATCAAACAGCTACTTAAATTGTAATTAGCTCTAACCCTTGATGATCCTTTATCTGGGACACAAAGTCATGCGGGGAGAAAAAATGAAAATAAATTATTATTAATAGAAGTTATTAAACTCTGTCCTTGATTTTGAGTTTGGAAAACGAAATGTCTTATGGGGTCGTGATGTAAAGTGCATTCTATAAACCAGAAATAAATCTGAAGGTAATCTGTTATTATAGAAGGATTGTGTATTCCGTCACGTCGTTTACTTATGCACCCATAATCTACATAGCTTATGTGCCTGATTACACGATCGTTTTACTGCAGACGGTGCTGCAAGAGTTTACCCACTTTTAACGTTTCAATTTGAATGGAGAAAAAAGAGCAAAAAATGTTGAAGCTTTTAGTGCTTATTTGTGTCGCGAAAAAAATTATTAAAGCCTAGTACGCTGTTGATTTGAAACGAAAAATCCCATACAAAAATGACACAATGAAATCATAAACGTTTTGCAGTACGCTGTTCGAAGAGCGAAATTTATAATTGTAGCAGATTATTTGGAGAAGTCTCCGCTCCTTTTTCGCACTGAGATAATTATCCGGACTTTTTATTGGATCAAGTCTAGTACGCTGCTGATGCGAAACGAAAATTTCCTGTGATCTCCAAACAGACAACGAAACGCTTGCGAAGACACAACGGAAAATATCCTTGGAGAGTTTCATTAATTCCACAAACAAAATCAAACATAAACGCAAAAAATCAGAGAAACACATGAAGTAAGAAAATGATAAACAGAAAAAAACACAAATAAAACTCAAATGTCATTTTTCCGCACACATTAAATAGTCTGTATAATTAATTCAGTGCGAAAAAGGAGCGGAGACTTCTCCAAATAATCTGCTACAATTATAAATTTCGCTCTTCGAACAGCGTACTGCAAAACGAAAAGCAGAACGAAATTTTCCGTTTATGATTTCGTTGTGTCATTTTTGTATGGGATTTTTCGTTTCGCATCAACAGCGTACTAGGCTTCACAGAAAAATTTCGTTTCGCATCAGCAGCGTACTATGCTTAAATGGGTACGTTCAATACATTACGTTTTACATCTGAATTTTCAGAATTCTGAATTTTTAAAGCCAGCTGTCATAAAAAGTTAGATGACTTTTAGTTACGTTATATTACGTTTAATCTAAATTTTCAGACAAGAAATTGGGTGGGTTCAATAAAAATCGCGTTACATCTGAATTTTCAGATTTCTGAATTTATGTCGTTGAACGCAAAAAAAAATCTGAAATTTGGCTCTGCGAAATTAGGTCCCAGGAAATAAGACACCAAAAACAAAATGAAATAAGCCCATGATGAAATTATGCCCCATGCAATAAGGCCCAAAAGAAATGAAAAAACACCCCAAAAATAAACGAAACTACACCCCAATTTGTTTTGTCCCTGTTTGTAGTACTTTTGTTCCATATTTTTTCTCACCATTACCAGCACCTAGCATTACGGCGTACAAACAGTGAGGCATGTATGGGGGGGCATGCTGCCCCTCTGTAACCCCCTGCTTGGGCACACTATAGGATTTGGGGAAGGTGCGAGGTTGGGTATATGCAAAGTTTCTTTTGCATTTAAAGTTGTATATACGCCGTAATGCTGGGTGCTGGCACTGTATTTATGTGAGCAAGCAAGGTAGGTATGTTCTTTATTCCTCGATTAGCGAATTTTTATAATACTTTTTGTGAAAAACAATAATGTTTCAGCATAAACAAGTAAATAATGCAAAATGAAATAAGACCCCAAAACATTTTTCAAAATAAAATGAAATCAGACCCCAAAATTAATGTTGGGGTCATATTTCATTGGGGTCTTATTTCATTATGAAATAGGCCCCAATAAAAAAATGAAAAAAGGCCCCAAAAATGAAATAACACCCCATAATTGAAAAATGTTCGTTGTTGTTGTTTTACCTAATTTCGCTGAGCCTGAAATTTCAGTCGAAAGTCATTGTGTCAAATTCCTACATTTAGCTGAAGGATTTACATTGAAGCGAAATAAAATAGAACTTTAATTACATTCGTAAATTAAACATTGTGAGGTTGAAAATATATGTAACTAAATCAGCAACAGGTTTTATTAATTGCATTAAAAGTCTTTTAATTGATATTTATGACTTACAAAAACATAGAAAAACTTTCCAAACATAAATATAAAAAAATTATTGATTTAAAAATTTACAATAAACAAAAAGTTCGTTCATTTTAATAAATATTGATAATAAATATTAATAATAAAAACTGAAAAAAAAGTTGTACAGCGGCATTGTGGGCATGTAAAAAATAGAACGTACGAAACTTTTTCACAGCTGTTCCAGCTCCAGTTCCAGTTGCAGCATTCTATTATGCCTGTTTGGTAACTCTAAAGCTATGAGCAGACGGCATTTAAAAAGTCGCATACGTTTGCGACTTTGACATCACGTATAAAAGCCGCAAATTTGTTGCAAATCAGTCCTCGCAAACTTGCATATAGGGGTGTTCACACGATATGCAGAAACTGTCCCAAAAGTCGACAATGCATTTGTGATTAAGATGCTCGCATATCACGTAACCGAAAATGTGATCGCATATGCTGTGGTCTATATGCGAGGTGTTCAGACGATATGCGACAAATTCCGCATATCACCCATTTGAGATCATATGCAGGTTTCCGGACATAACATAATTTTTGAAATTTGGTGGTTAAGTATGTGTTTGTGAATATTTGTCGTTTCGAATATTTAAATTAGTAAAGTCCTGAAATAAATTCAAAATGTCGACAAGAATTTGGGGTGGTTATAATTTTTTATTATATGCTATAAAAAAAATGTTTAACCATACCTCTGGCGATATTTTTCCCCAAACAAATTTGTAAGAGACTTGTTAACATTTTATGTTTTTTATTTGAAATTTCAATTTTCTAGTATTGTCTTATTTAAAAGACCTAATTCAAAAATGTACATTAAAAAATCTTATACATACCTACATATTTCGATTTAGATATATTCATACACTGCCGCTCATCGGAGTAGGTTCAAACTTTTGTTCACCTTATTGTTAGCCTCTCTTCATATATATTGCAATGACACATCTTTGTTATATATGTAATGAAAGAGCATCATTATACGCTTAGTTTGAGAGACAAAATGTTGTCTTAAAGCTTACCGTTATTCTGAAACGCTAGCTAGAACAAATGAATAGGTTCAACAGCAAAAACTTTAGTTTACGTTGAGCTGCGTCGGTCAATTGTACTCAAAAAAAAAATACATGTTACACCGGTTTTATCTTGATTTTTGACGCGGAATCATGCAGAATTGAAAGCTGCTCTAATGATTGCACGTCTATGGGCTCTTAATGTGGCCGTATAACTTTCATATTTCATATTTTGTCTATACTTTTCGACGTTTCGCAAATAACTGCTTACTTCATTTTGACTTCTGTTGATTTTTGCGCGATGCATTGCTGGTTTAGGCCTAATTCTCGAAATGCTTTTATTTTTCCGTTTTCTTCCTCGCTTACAAATTTTCCGCGGCCTATTTTCGACGCTGACAGGTAAAACACATTTAAAATTATTGGCAGACAAAATTTTGAGTACAATTGACCGACGCAGCTCAACGTAAACTAAAGTTTTTGCTGTCGAACCTATTCAGTTGAGCCAAAAAATATGTTCGCTTCTACGGATACATTTGTTCTAGCTAGCGTTTCAGAATAACGGTAAGCTTTAAGACAACATTTTGTCTCTCAAACTAAGCGTATAATAATGCTCTTTCATTACATATGTAACAAAGATGTGTCATTGCAATATATATGAAGAGAGTTTAACAAGAAGGTGAACAAAAGTTTGAACCTATTCAGATGAGCGGCAGTGTATATGTGACCAGAATGGCCTTCGGGTTAATGACATCAGAAAAAATTTGTTTGGTCAGTAATTTTTACTAATGTGAATATAACTGACACCCACTAAGATTAATAATTTCAATTATATTTTTTTTGTGTCCTTTAAAACCCTTATTTTTTTTAACCGACTGTTCTACTAGTAAAATGAGGAATTAAAACAACTGATATGCTCGCAAATGTGAGGGATATGCAATGTTCTGTTTTCGTCACAAACTGTTACAAATTATATGCAAGAGTGTTCACACGATATGCAAGAAAGTCGCAAACTTATATGCGATTTGGGTGGCGCATATAGTCCAGTCTGACTGTCCCAAAAGAGTGTTCAGACGATATGCGACCAAAGTCGCATATGATGACGTAAAAATGACGTCAGAGTCGCAAACGTGTGCGACTTTTATATGCCGTCTTCTCATAGCTTAAACGTTGTACGACGCACAGTGGTGGATATTGACTTTTTTGGTTGCAAAAATCATAGCTCGTAAACAAATTAAGATTTCATGATAATTTTTTTTTTTTAACTTGAAGGAAATTTCCAAGGCTATAAATTTTGTGAATTTTAAGAAAAAATATTCATAGGGTGTTTCAGAATTTTCTGCTGAAAAACGATTTTCTCCCAATAGGAAATAGACTTAATATTTTACCTCAAAAATGTCTATAGTAAATAACTGAAGGAAGAACAGTGTGTCTTAAAGTCAAACAAAGTCACAGTGGTGCATAACAGTAAAAAAAATTTTTTTTTTTAATATTTCTGCATTTGTTCCAAAAGCCTTTTTTTATTATTTTGCTGCACTTTAGAGTGAAAATATACTTCTTCGGTGGTATGTTAAGTGCTTTAAGATAACAAAATTTAAGAAAAATGCTTACAGAATGTTCCAGAATTTCATGTTAAAAAAATGTATCTAAAAAGGTAAAAGTATAGTATTTTACTTTAAAATAAAACTCCAATGTTAATGTTCGCAGTAATTGCAGAGTATTTAAAAACTAATTCCAGTGAAACAGTAGAGGAAAAAAAAGACCCATTTTAATTTTGTTTGTGTTGAAAAAAGTTTATTTTTATTTAGTGGCACATCAACACAACACATTATTTTAATAGTATATTTCAAGTTTAACAGTGGAGAATAAATAAATTATTAAGTAAAAATAAATAAAAACAAAAAAACTAAATTTCTTGGAAACTTTCGTCAAATTCTGAGGTCATTTCTAATAAACCAATCATTTCTGGAGAGTATCGTTCTTTGAGGTCTTTTTCGGTTATAACATGCTTTAGCGAAGAGATAAGATGAGACTTCAAGTTGTTAAATAGGTCTTCGTTCTGCCGTATCCTTGAAACCTTGCAGGTATTTTGGTACCTATATTTGTTGTAGTCTTTATTTTTGGATTCCTGAGCTTCTTCTGACAGTTCTCCGAATGGTAACGACTGATACTCGATTATACTTTGGCCATGAGCCAAAATTTTATGAAGAGTAGGTGTAAGTTGCTTTTCCCCAATTGCTTTGTAACGTCAGACTTCTTGGAAGTCCAATTAATTGCTGTTCACTCTTGGTTTCCAAAATTCTTCTTGTTGTGTGATCCAAGGTGTCTTGAAGGTTGACTCTGGCAGATGTTTCTGTTACTTCATAATTATCTGGAACTGATGCTTTTTTCGTGAGTGTTATGGTCTTATAAGTTGTGAGAACATTTACGTTGTGTCTCATTAAGGAGCTTCTTAAAATTCCACTTTTCTTTTGTTAGTCCCAGATACATATAGGGATATTTTTAGGGAAATTCATTCACAATATACCTATGTACATACATACGGTGGAAGTGTTTTTTATTTGTCATGAACAACAAACAACAACTAGAATGCCATTGAAGGTCAAAGGTTAAAATTTTAAGTTTTTAATTATCGTCAGAATAGCTTATTTCTTAGTTTTAAGTGTTAAATATTATTGAATCATGTGTTAATGTTGAAGGGTAAAATATTTTGCTTGAACGGCGATTTAAACAGGTTGTTTTGCTTAAGATACGACAAAAGGCTAGGGCTATTAGGCAGGTTGGATCAAGGCAAGACAAAAATTGTATGGGCGGAGAGGTCTAATTCAACCTGCTAAGCCGAGGGTAATTTTCCAAAAAAATCCACTTAGAATAAAAAAAAAATCATGACACAGTGTCATGCTATACTATTGTGAAAAGCCCTAAATACACTTAGGTATATATAGTCTCAAAAGAAATTGACTAAAAAAATCAAATTTATAACAATTTTGTTAATATAAAGATAAATAGATACTGTTTTTTACAACCCAGCGCCGCCAGGCCATTGCCCCTCGCTGCCGGTGGGCAAACTTTGGGCACCCAGAGATTGAAGTCCCCCACACCAACGCGAATCTTTTGTGGAGACGACGAAAACAATAATAACAACACGTGGTTGTCAATCAACAAAATATGTTGGTGTGGGAGATCCTTAAGGCTACTAATATCAACCAAAATGCATTGTGAGCATTTTATTTACTTTTTGTAATTCTTTTATTACAAATCTGAAGTATTTTAGTCAAAAAACACTAGAAATAAGTTAAAAGACTTACAGTTAATTAACTGCAGTTAAAATACTTACTGACGAAAACCAAAACAAGGCCAGTACTGAAGACTTTCGAGTGACTAAAAACTAAAACCAGTTAACTTTTAGTCAATTAACTGCTTTCATTAACTGCACAGTACTAATATTAGTACTGACTGCCGACTGTTTATTTTGCAGTTAAAGTACCCATGTACAGTATTAACTTGTATTCAATTGTTAAGTTAATTAACTGCGACTTTATTAACTGCATTACCAAAGTACTGCAGTCTTTTACATCTCTGGTGCACAGTACGTCGAATGTATGGAGATGGTAGACAAAAATCTGTTTTCCAAAAAATAAGTTTTTTGAGTGTAAAATAAGTCTTGAAAATTCAAAAGAAAGACAAATTTAATCAACACAGACAATTTAAAGGTAATGTAATACTTACAAGATGACCGCAAAGTGCCAAACAGAAAAATTAAGTTGATCATTAAAAACAATAATTTTTCTATGTATAATTTATTTTAGTTAAGAATATTAGAAAATAATGAAAAAAATTTAATGATAACATAATGAAAATATTTGTTTTGTTTAATGTTCAAATAACTACATATAATAAATAATTAATAAATACATTTCAAACTAATGAACTTTATTTAGAAGGAAAAACCATCCGAGTCTTCACTATCTGTGTTATTTTGAATTTGCGATAGTGAATTCGAATTTTCTGCAAACAGTGTGTATTCTTGTATGTCTGTTATTTTTCTCCTGTTTTTGTTTTCGTCTTCTTTGTGGAGTATCACGACAACCGGAGAAATAAATTTTATAACTCTGTAAGGGCCGTCATATTAAGGCGCCAATTTCTCGGTGTTATAGTTAACTGCCGAAGAGAGAACTCTATTTCGTCTGTACACTCGTTCCCCTATGCTTGGTTTCCATTTACGTCGACATAAGTTATAATATTTCCCCTGATTTTCGGTCGCTCTATGAGCATTTATTTTTACCAACTGGTATAGATGTTGCATTCGTTCTTGTCTGATAGAAAGGGGTTCGGTGCATATGTTCGGTCTGTCTGTTGGATTATTAGGTTGTTCTGGTGCTCGTAACTCTCTTCCAAAATTTAGTAAGGCTGGAGAAAATCCAGTTGTACATTGTTGGCTGGTATTTATTGCAAAAGTGAGTTCGGGTAGGTGTTCGTCCCAGGTGCGGTGATTTTCTCTCACATTTTGTGCAATCATGGTTTTAATAACTCTATTTACTCCTTCAGTTGGTTTCTCTTGTGGAGTGTACGGTGCGCTAAGACGCTGTTGAATACCCATCTCCTTCAAAAAATCAAGGAATTGATGGCTGGCAAACTGGGTACCATTGTCTGATAACACTACCTTTGGTACACCGAAACGAGAAAAAATTCTTTCTCTTAACGATTGAATAACCGTTTTGGTAGTTGCGGAGCGAAGGGGTACGGCTTCAATCCATTTAGTAAATTTATCGGTCATTATCAACATCATGGTGTTGCCTTTCGGATTTTGGTAATGGTCCTACAAAGTCCATGCAAAGGATCTCCCAAGGTCCTTCTACCTGCATTGTATGCATTTCACCACTAGGTTTTTGTTGTATACTTTTATATTGGTTACAGATTTTGCATTGACGGACATATTTTGTTATGTCTCTAAACATTCCTGGCCAATAGTATAATCTCGAGGTTCTAGCCATAGTTTTAGAAATTCCTAGGTGTCCTGCTGTGGTAACGTCATGATTTTCTCTCAACACATCCTTTTGTTGTTGTTTTGGTACACATAACTTCCACACAAATGTCTGGTTTGACACGGGATTGTTGTTCCGGAATCTTCGAAAGAGTTGCTCACCCTCAAGACGGTAATCTGGAAATTTTTCTGAATCTTTAATCATAAGTTGTTGCTGGCGTAGTACCCAGTCTGTAGTAATGTCGATGCTGGCGGCAAGAAAGTCGGTGGTCGCGATAGGTAGTGGATCTCTGGATAGTGCATCCGCTACAACATTCAGTGATCCTTTTCGGTATTGTATAGTAAAGTCATATTGCTGCAGTTGAATGGCCTAGCGTGCAAGTCTGCCAGAGGGATTTTCCAGTGAATGCAACCATTTAAGGGAGTGGTGATCGGTTATTACGGTGAAGTGATACCCTTCAAGGTATGGACGCATTTTATGAATTCCCCATAGAATTGCAAGGCATTCTTGTTCGGTTAAACAATTTTTTTTTTCGAGATCGGTTAGGGTTCGGCTTGCATATGCAACTACCTTCTTATGTTCACCATCTTTCTGAGACAACACCACTCCTAATCCATCTTGGCTTGCATCAGTTTGCAAAATAAATGGTTGTTCAAAAATGGGGCAGGCTAATACTGGGGCTTCAGTTAACTTCTCTTTGAGTCTGTTGAAAGCAGTTTCCTGTTCTTGTCCCCATGTCCATGGCTTGTTTTTCTTTAGGAGGAAGGTCAGCGGTGCAGCTAATGTAGAGAAATCTTGAATAAATCTCCGGTACCAAGAAGTTATACCCAAGATCCGACGTAGTTCTTTTACATTTGTAGGAGCTCGTAATTGCTTCACCGCCGCTATTTTATCTGAATCGGTATGTATTCCTTCCTGGCTAGTTACATGTCCCAGGTATTTCAATTCCTTCTTGCCAAATTCGCATTTGCTTGGGTTAATTTTTAAGTGAGCTTCTTGTAATCTTTGGAACACCTTTTCTAGGTGTTCTAGATGTTCTTCGAATGTCTTGCTGATGACAATGATGTCGTCGAGGTAAACAAAAGCGTAATTTTTCATATCTACTCCAATAACTTTATCTAACACCCGTTGGAAAGTGGCTGGTGCGGAGTGCAGACCAAAAGGCATGACTTTCCATTGAAATAAGCCACGTCCCGGGACTGTGAACGCGGTACAAGCTCGTGATTCATATTCTAAGGGTATCTGCCAATATTTTTGCTTTAAATCAATAGTTGATATATATTTTGCACCTCGTAACTTATCTAAGATACCATGAATCAATGGGAGTGGGTACGCATCTTTTACGGAGATTTCATTTAGCTGTCTGTAGTCGTCACATAATCTCCAAGATCCATCCGTCTTCTTCACCAGCACTATGGGGTAACTAAACGGGCTATTCTTCCATCTCTTAATAATTCGTCTATTTCTTCGTTGATTACCTTCTGCATAGCTGGGTTACGAGGGTAATATCTTTGTTTGAATGGCTGGTCATTGCTCAACCTAATGCGGTGTTCAGCGGCATATGCTAATACTTTTCCCTCGATACAGGATAGTCGGTCGCTGCTGACCATGGTACAGAGCTGCTCTGACCACGGTTGGCATTTAATATTTGTTAGGTGTCTTCCTGCCATGAACATGGTGAATTTGGCTTGGTCCAAAATATCCACGCCAGGTCTTTTAAAAAAGTTACCTCACCATGGATTTGAGTTTTGTCTATGTTGAACGTTATGTAGAAATGTTCTTTGGTAGTCACTGGATCTCCATTTGCGAGCCTAATGTCAACACGCTCGTATCGTACTGGTATATTCAAGTTCTGTAGCCGCTTTCGGATTGCGGGACCGATGAAAGATTTAGTGGACCCAGTGTCAATGGGGGCATTGAAATTCCGCAATCCAATCTTTATTGGGATGAAACATCTGGGATGTGTCCGCGGCACAGGGCTGTTGCGAGTCCATGGTACCAGTTTTTCCTCGTTTCTGGGTTTTCGTGAATGTTGTGGTTGTTCAAGAGTTCTGGGTATGCCTGTGTAAACAATATTAGAACCGAGTCTTCGATGTTTTAACTTATGCTTATGTCGTTTCCACCAGCGGTTATATTGGTTGACCAGAGAACATGGTTGTTTGATAACTCTTCTCTCATACTTGGCTGGCTCATCTCTACTGACTACTGCTATATTTGGGGCATCATTTGCCAGCGAAGCTATTTGGTGTTGGTTTCCTTCTTGTATTTCAAGTACAATCGCAGGGTTCTGTTGGTCTGGACTAGTCTGTGTAATAGCAGCTGTTCCGTTATTCCAATTCTGTGGTAGTCTTCTAGGTTGATGGCAGGGACAGTCCTTAGTCAAACGGCCAACTTCTCCGCAGAAGGATCAGAAAAGTCGCAATGGTCTATTGCAGGTCTGTTTTTGGTGTACGCGTTGTTTACAATGCCAACAATGGGTGTAACGGTCGTTCTGGGTTGTATTATTTCTGGAGGTTGAATGTAGATTCGGTGTTCCTATTTGACTTTGGTTTCTGGTGGAAGGGTACAAATTCGATGATGCATCTGGTTTTTGATTGGGTTCTTCGGCTCTTACGAATTCTAGCTCTTCGGCTAGTTCGGTCAGTTCTTCTAGCATCTGAAAATCTATTCGGCGAATGTGTAGTCGATATTCTCTTCTAAGACTGTCATAAATCCGGTCCACATTCTTCTCAAGAGTCATTTTCGGGTGTTGTCGGATAAGTTATTCCATGGTACGAATGAAATCCTTGGCTGATTCTCGTAGTCCTTGTCTCTTACGCATTATTTCATCCTCTAACTTATGGATGAAGCGAGTAGGTAGGAAATATTTCAGAAATGCTTGGCGAAATTGTTCCCAAGTCTTCAATTTATCCCTATGAATGCGGAGCCATTCCAAAGCAGGACCACGAAATACTTCGGTTAATGCTCTTAAACTCTATTCTGGCGGAATGGAGTAACAGATTATCAGTTCTTCGATACGTTCAATGAACTCTAACGCATTTCCTGAGGCATCAAATCGTAAACCCCATTTACGCACGGTGTTCATGGTTTCGGCTTCATAGCTCAGGTGCAACTTTTGGTGACCTGGTTGGTTACTAGGGTTTAGAAAATGTTCAGGTGGATGCCTGAAAGTTGATTGGGCTGATGGTTCGATATGGACGGTATTTGTGGTATGGTTCGGCATTTACAACTGGTTATTGGGGCTGTTGTTCTCAGCCGTGAAGTCGACTGGTTGCGGAACGGTCGGAGGTGGTATTGGTGGTTCAGATTCGTCTGGGAAAACTCTTTCTTGGACCAGTTGCGAGATTTCCTCGCACAGATTCTGTGTTGAACGGTCGGTACGGTCTGGTTTGTTCCTGCCGGTGAAATCTTCCCTTGTTTATTTGCTTCCATGCAATCGGTTTGTCTGGGACGTTCTAGTAGTGGAAGGCTTAATCTTACTGGTATACTGGAGCGTTTCTTTCTTCTTTCGCTTAGTCAGACTGGACATCATTGAGGATTGGTTCTTCTGGAACGGTCGGTCGGTTCTGTACGGATGGGTGAATCAACCTCAATGATGTCCCTGCTCGGGCGCCATTTATGAGATGCTCTTTGTCATAGGCTGAGGTATGCTCGTCGGGTTTAACCAAAGAAGCAATAAACTTTAGTTTTATCGAGGTTATCTTTATTCACGTATCACTGGTTATTACAATTTCATTACAATGTTTAATTTAAGCCTCATAACTACATAATTGTATACACTCCAAAATTCATATATTTCTTATAACTAATTTTATATAATTTAAGTATTATAACTATATCATTTTATACAAACCAAAATTCATATATTTCTTATAACTAACTTTATATAATACCAAAGGGTTAGACTGAGATACCAGTATCCACTAAATAACAGTCTGAGATAGCGGGCGCCACTAAATTACAGTCTGAGATAGCAGACGCCACTAAATTACAGTCTGAGGTAGCAGACGCCACTAAATTACAGTCTGAGATAGCAGACGCCACTAAATTACAGCCTGAGATAGCAGACGCCACTAAATTACAGCCTGAGATAGCAGACGCCACTAAATTACAGCCTGAGGTAGCAGACGCCACTAAATTACAGCCTGAGGTAGCAGACGCCACTAAATTACAGCCTGAGATAGCAGACGCCACTAAATTACAACCTGAGATAGCAGGCGCCACTAAATTACAGTCTGAGATAGCAGACGCCACTAAATTACAGTCTGAGATAGCAGACGCCACTAAATTATAGTTTGAGATAGCAGACGCCACTAAATTACAGCCTGAGATAGCAGACGGCACTAAATTACAGTCTGAGATAGCAGACGCCACTAACTAACTACTTTAACCTGGGCTTCCACTGTCACTTCTGGAGCCTTGGCTTTTCAAAAAGGAGCTCACCAAGTGCTCGAGATTGGTACAATATTCAAATAATATTCGTATTTTAGTATATTTGACAAGAGATGGTTTTAATGGTACGGTCAGGGGTATCAGGAGTGTTGACAAGGTTGTATTTTTTTGTATACATACTATTAGTCGGTCGTTGGTGAGGGAGTCGTAGTGTAATGCATCATTACAAGGTATTTTCAATATAACACTGATTACAGCCGTTGCATGGTACACGATAAACAACATTTACAAAATCGTCTGGGAAAACTCTTTCTTGGACCAGTTGCGAGATTTCCTCGCACAGATTCTGTGTTGAACGGTCGGTACGGTCTGGTTTGTTCCTGCCGGTGAAATCTTCCCTTGTTTATTTGCTTCCATGCAATCGGTTTGTCTGGGACGTTCTAGTAGTGGAAGGCTTAATCTTACTGGTATACTGGAGCGTTTCTTTCTTCTTTCGCTTAGTCAGACTGGACATCATTGAGGATTGGTTCTTCTGGAACGGTCGGTCGGTTCTGTACGGATGGGTGAATCAACCTCAATGATGTCCCTGCTCGGGCGCCATTTATGAGATGCTCTTTGTCATAGGCTGAGGTATGCTCGTCGGGTTTAACCAAAGAAGCAATAAACTTTAGTTTTATCGAGGTTATCTTTATTCACGTATCACTGGTTATTACAATTTCATTACAATGTTTAATTTAAGCCTCATAACTACATAATTGTATACACTCCAAAATTCATATATTTCTTATAACTAATTTTATATAATTTAAGTATTATAACTATATCATTTTATACAAACCAAAATTCATATATTTCTTATAACTAACTTTATATAATACCAAAGGGTTAGACTGAGATACCAGTATCCACTAAATATCAGTCTGAGATAGCGGGCGCCACTAAATTACAGTCTGAGATAGCAGACGCCACTAAATTACAGTCTGAGGTAGCAGACGCCACTAAATTACAGTCTGAGATAGCAGACGCCACTAAATTACAGCCTGAGATAGCAGACGCCACTAAATTACAGCCTGAGATAGCAGACGCCACTAAATTACAGCCTGAGGTAGCAGACGCCACTAAATTACAGCCTGAGGTAGCAGACGCCACTAAATTACAGCCTGAGATAGCAGACGCCACTAAATTACAACCTGAGATAGCAGGCGCCACTAAATTACAGTCTGAGATAGCAGACGCCACTAAATTACAGTCTGAGATAGCAGACGCCACTAAATTATAGTTTGAGATAGCAGACGCCACTAAATTACAGCCTGAGATAGCAGACGGCACTAAATTACAGTCTGAGATAGCAGACGCCACTAACTAACTACTTTAACCTGGGCTTCCACTGTCACTTCTGGAGCCTTGGCTTTTCAAAAAGGAGCTCACCAAGTGCTCGAGATTGGTACAATATTCAAATAATATTCGTATTTTAGTATATTTGACAAGAGATGGTTTTAATGGTACGGTCAGGGGTATCAGGAGTGTTGACAAGGTTGTATTTTTTTGTATACATACTATTAGTCGGTCGTTGGTGAGGGAGTCGTAGTGTAATGCATCATTACAAGGTATTTTCAATATAACACTGATTACAGCCGTTGCATGGTACACGATAAACAACATTTACAAAATCATTGACGAGCTGCTTTTCTTTTAACTTCGAATAAAGTCGGCCTACATTATTCTAAAAGCAATGCGCACATTATCTTTATTTTATTTTATTTTATTTTATTTTATTTATTTTTAACTCTATTCGAAGTTAAAAGAAAAGCAGCTTGTCAATGATTTTGTAAATGTTGTTTATCGTGTACCATGCAACGGCTGTAATCAGTGTTATATTGGAATTACCTCACAAAAAGTAAAAGAACGCACGAAACAACATGAATCAGACGTCAGAAACAATCTGATAGCGAGAAGTGCTTTCGTTAAACATGCTGCCACCCATAACCATAACTTCTATTTTGAAAAGGTTCAAATACTTGAGCGTGAGAAATTCTACCGAAATCGTATGATTTTAGAAGAAATACATATCAAAGCTTGTAAAAATTGTGTAAATTCCAAAAGTGTAGAATCGAAAAATGTCAGTGATATTTATATGAACCTTTTTAAAAAACTTTCATAATTTTTTTTTTTTTTTCTTTGTTTTTTTTTTTAAACTCAAAATAATTTTGTTATTACTTGTCTAATTATTTATTAATTAATTTCTATATATAAAATTTAATACTTGATTTTTAAAATAAGAAACTTTATGAGTTTCAAAGAGCAAGGCTCATTCTTTATTTTCAAATATGAGTTCTTGATCTAGTTGTTATAAGTTCCACGTCAATTTAAGATCTGAGTCTGTTTTCTACTTTGGTTTATTTATTACAATTCGTATCTGGTATTGTGGGTATGCGTACGTGACTTTCTTCATGGAAGTCTGTTTGTACTAGATAAGAATAATCTTGAGCATGTCGTTGCTGCATTTTCACGGTTATTGTTTATGTTTATTTAAAATTGAACCATGATTGTTTCTTATCTTTACATTGATTTCTGTTTTTATAGGTTTTGTTATATTGATATTTCAGTTTTCAGAACAGACTTACTTTATGTAGAGGTTCATTGAATAAAACTCCTCCCTCTTTAGAGACTTCTATCTTCTTTTACTTCAGTTATTTCTTTTAAGTTTTCTATTGATTCATAATTTATTTCTTTTAGGTATTCTTCCGAGTACTTAGGTTTTGGTAATGGTAATATTCTATTTGTTTGATACAATTTTTTATTAAAAACTCTATTATTTATTATAGCTTTACAGTTTTCCATTTCTATTACATAATTTACTTCTAAGGTATAGTTTAAATTGTTACAATTTTGATTTATAATAGCTTTCTCTAGATTTTTTATTATTAAGAATTGACCTTTTTCAATTATCTCATTTTTCTTATAATAGATAATAGGTTTACAATTTATAATCTTATTTTCTAGAGTACTTTGAATACATTTACTTTCAAATGTTTCTAAGTTTTTGATTTCTCTCGATAAGTGAAACATAGTATTATTTACTTTTATTACGTCATTTGTTTCTAAACTTAATATTTTATTTTTTATTGGAAAGTTTTGAATGTAATATTTGTTATACTTTTCTTTTGTATATTCTGGGATTGATAATATAATTAAAATATTTTCTTTATATTTAGCTAAATTTATCTTTAAACTTTCTAGTTTTTCAAGTGTGATTTTAGTTTCTATAATTTCTTGACTAGTTGAAATGTTTTGTGTTAGTGTTCCTGATCTGCTTGTCATTACTATGTCTGATATTTCGTCAATGGAGTCTGTGACTTCTTTTAGATTGTCCTTAAATTCAATTTCAATCTTTAAATTGTTTAATTCTGAGTTATACTTCTTCAAATTATTAATTGTCTCTTTACTATTTGTTAGAACGTTATTTAATTTTATAAATTGGTCACTAAAATGTTTGTTTATTTTTATTTGCGAGTTAACATTTGTGATAATATTATGGTTATTTTCTTCTATATTTCTTAGCTTGTTTCCTATGTTAGTACGATCATCGTCATTCATAGTTCCGAATATGATTTTTAGAACCTTTCCGCCTATATTTATTTATCCTCTTTTCGATTTCTGATGGGGAATAAGAGTGTTTAATTTGATGTATAATTTTTGTATTTTACTAAGAAATTTGTATTGTTTGTATGGTAAGGCTTCATATTGTTCGTTCAATTGGTTAATTAATTGTCTGTAATTTGTGGTGTTTATCAAGTGTATGATTGAGTTGTAACTTTGTATTAATTCTACTTTTTCTTTTTCAATAATTAAAAATTCTTGTTCGATTTTATTTATTTGTATGAATTGTGCATAAGTCATTGTCGCGATTAATAGGATTATCGTCAGTTTCGTCATGTTGATATTTCTTTAGATTTCTAAATTGATCTTTGTGAAGTATCTGTATTTCTCTATGGGGTTTAATTGTTATTTTCTTTCCTTTTTTATTTATAATTTTAACCTTTTTGTGTTTTGTCTTTAATTTGTCAAATTTAGTTGGGTCATTTATTTTGGTATATTTTGGATTTATCTTTTTATCTTTACGATTTTTGTTTATTCTTTTAAGTACACTTTCTTTTGTTTTTTCTATTTTATCGTAAATATTTTTGTAGTCTATTTTTCCTAGGTGTATGTCGATTGGACGTTCCTTTGTGGTAAGGTGTATAGTTCTGTTGTAGATTTCCACTACTGTTATGACTTTAAAGATATGGGTTGATCGTCGTCATCGAATAATCTTAGATTTTCGTTTAAGGTGCTGTGTAGTTTTTCAATGTCTGCGTTTCCAGTATGTCTGTAAGGAGTAGTTGTGTGTTTGAATATTATTTTCTTTGAAATATTCTTTGATGGAATAAGTTTGAAATGTTGGATCGTTATCTAATGTTAGTATTTCGGGTTTTTTCATATATGAGAATATTTTTATAATGGCTTCTAAAATGTCCATTTGATTTTTTGTTTTTACATTTTCAACACTTATAAATTTTGAGAATTTTTCGATACACGTTAAGTATTTCGTCTTGTTTGGAAGTATCCAAATGTCGATATGATAGTGTTTGTGAGGTTCTAGAGGGGTTTCTGTTCTTTCTATAGGTAATTTAATTGGATTTCTTTCTATTTTTAAGTTGCATTTTTCACAATTGTTGATTATCTTTGTTATTAGTTCTTTTAAATTAGGATAATAATATTTCCTTTTGATTTCTAGATATGTTTTCTCGATGCCTATGTGATTATAGTTTTCGTGTTCTTTGCATATTATGTTTTTCATTCGTTCGGTGTCTTGTATGTCTTCTAGTATAATTTTTGTTCTAAGTAATTTTTTGTTATAGTTTATATTTTTCCAGTATTCTTGAAATTTTAAGAATATTTTGTCTGGTATAAAAATACAATTTTGCATATTTGGGTCACATTCATTTGTGATTTCCTCGAAGTCTTTTGTCATAAAGTCTTTTCGTATTATGTCGATTCTTCTTTTTTGAAAAGGGAAGGTTATTTCTTTGGAATTTTTGTCGTCGATTTTAACTATTATTTGTCTCTTAAATAAGTTTAAAGATTTTTCTGTATTTTTTACTAGATTATTGCTGTCGCTTTCAGCGCTATGTTTAGTACTTATAAGTTCTTCTTCTTCTAATGCGTTTATTTCGTTTTCAATTTTTATTCTTGAAAGTGCGTCAGCCACTTTGTTTTCTTTTCCTTGGATGTATTGTATTTCAAAGTCGAATTCTTCGAATTTGATCTTCCACCTTTGTAACTTACTGTTTGGTTCTTTTAGATTTTGGAGCCAAACGAGTGGTCTATGGTCTGTAAGGATTTTAAATTTCCTGCCGTATAGATAATGTCGGAATTGTTTAGTTGACCATACTATTGCTAGTAATTCTTTTTCAATTGTCGAACAGCGGCATTCATGTACGTTGAGTGTCTTGCTTGCAAAGCATAAAGGTCCATGATTTTGACTGAGTACTGCTCCAATAGCAAAGTTGGAGGCGTCTGTTGTTAAAACAAATTCTTTCGTAAAGTCGGGATGTCTGTTTAATAGATTGTCTTGCATTAGTTTTTTCAAAGTTTCGAATGCTTCTACATATTGTTCATCTTTAATGTTTATTTGTGTGTCTTTCTTTAGACATATTGTCATAGGTTTTATTATTTTTGCGTAATTGTGAATAAATTTACGATAATAGCCTGTGAGTCCTAAGAAACTCTCTATTTCTTTAATTGTTTTGGGAATTGGGAAGTTTTTAATTGTTTTGATTTTATCTGGATTAGGTTTTATGCCTTCTTTAGTTATAACATGACCTAAAAATTGGGATTCTTTTTTCATGAATTCACATTTGTTTAAACTTACTTTCAAATTTACGTTTTGAAGTGTTTTTAGTATTTTGTTTAAAGCAGTAAAGTGTTCTTCTAATGTTGTGCTAAAGATAATTATATCGTCTAAATAGACGTAGCATATTTTGCCAATGTGTTCTTTTAATACTTGATTTATCATTCTTTGAAAGGTTGCCGGGGCATTTTTCAAACCGAATGGCATTCTTTTAAACTCATAATGTCCGGAAAGGGTGCTAAATGCAGATTTCTCTCCGTCTTCTGTGTTTACTTCAATTTGATGAAAGCCTTTAGTTAAATATAGGGTCGTGAAATAGTTTGCACGTCCCAATTTATCTAAAATATCGTCAATTATGGGAATTGGATATTTGTCTTCTTTAGTTTTTTGATTTAGTTTCCTATAATCAATAACTATGCGCCATTCCTTATTTCCTTCTTTATCTTCTTTTTTGGGCACGATCCATATTGGAGCGTTGTATGGAGAAGTTGAATTTTTTATTATGCCTGAATCTAGCATTTCTTGTATTTGTTTGTCTACTTCTTTCCTATGGGCTTCTGGGTATCTATAAATTCTACTGAATATAGGGTCTTCATTGTCAGTTGGTATGTTGTGTTTAATGTGACTAGTAAACGTTAAATCCTTACCTTTTTTATAGAATGTTCTTCTATTTTCTTTGATCACTTTTGTTAATTTTGATCTTTCCTCCTGATTTAAATGTTCTAATCTGTCTTCGTTGATCTCGTTTATTACAGTAATTTGGTCATCATCAATGCTTTCTAAGTGGTGTATAGTATCTTCATATACTATCATAAACAATCTTTGCAAGTGTTTGTTGCAAATTTATTTTTTGGGATTATTACTTCTTGATTGATTATTATAGGAGTTCCTACTGCTTTGATAATTAAAGGTTCTTTTCTATTTTTTAACATTTCAGGTGGTATGTCTTCTTTATTTAATAAACTGTTGGTTGCGCCAGTGTCTACTAAAAGTCTTATTGTAGAATTGTTTTTTGTTAATTTAAGATAGGGTAAGTTTCCGAGGCTTGTTTCCGAAAATCCTGACTATTAGGTTTTTCGATCTTTGATTCATTTTCATTATAATGGGAAACTTGGGGTTGTACCCTCTTTAATTTCGATGAAGTAGGATTTACTTCTAAAGGTTGAGGATTTTGTCCTCTTTTATAATTTGGATCATAATTATTCCCGTGATAGTTGGGATTTCTATTATTATGATTAAAAGGAGGCTTTATGTATGTAGGATTTCTAGATTGAAAATTTCTATTCTGTGTAAAATTATTATTGTGTTTTACCTGTGTGTTATAGTGTGGTTTAACATTTTGAGGTTTTTTAACATTGAAAATGTTTATAGGGTCGTTTTGAGAAAAATATGGTGTTACCAAAATGATTAAATGAACAAATGAATATATAACAGATGAACGAAATGAACTCTAGCGTATAGGGGGCTCAGGATCGAATTTTTGGTTGGTGTTACCAAAGAAAATACCAAAATGTACCTAAATACACAATCGATGAATCGTACCTACAAGTTGATCGTCGCCAACCGACGAGCTTCAGTGGAGGATAGTTGAATTTGTATAAAATATTAATTTCACTCGATTTGAGCGCACTTCTTTAGAAGTCTATTACTCAGGTTATAGTTATCGGATGCTTAATATTAAGATAGATAATTAGAGATAAAATGACATGCTACAAATCTGCATCAAAATTTTTGCAAAAGCTTACAAAATTTCATACTAAAAACGTGAAAGATTGGCTTTTGAGAACTAATTTCATCACGGCAAATGACGTGAGGAACAAGAAAACAAAAAGAAAAAGAAAAAAATGTGCAATAAAAAACCACCACTGCACTGTGGCTGGTGGCAAAAACAATTGGCTTCGCATCGGGAACAAAAATGATATACATACATAGCTACATTATTAAGTAGGTTAGGTATGTCTGTAAAATGTTATGTTGATTGAATTGTTGTAGGTATTTTGCAAATATTATTCGTAATGGTACGATTAGGTTGGTTTGGTTGGCTTATAACTTCTGTTCTAACAATCGGATATTTAATTAAAATAAAGGTCTTAAAATGAAGGTAAAATATCAAACTAATTTATTCCGTTAAAAAATAATTGAAATAACATAAAAGTGTAGGTGAAAAACGTTAAGGTTTAATTCATCAAAATAAGTAATTGAATAAATTAACAAATTAAATAAAAAAATTGGCTTTGTTAGCATCGCCAACAAAATTCATATACCTACGTATCTATATAGGTACATACATTATGTATGTACATTTATATAAAAGGATTGATTTAGTTGGTCTTTTTACTTCTGTACTAATAATTGGAACTTAAAGATTAAGGTTTTGAAATAAGTTAAATGTCGGGCTTCAAAATTTATGTGACAAAACTTGACTTCATTCTAAATCAATTCGATTGTTGAACCTAGAATATGCACAGAGACCTATACTTGAACCTCTTTGATTATAACTCATAACTTTAGTTCTATAAGGGCAAGATGTTGAAGGTTAAGGTATTTAAATTAAGGTTAACCAGGCTAGAGGTAGGATTAACCTAGCGAAGCAACTTGAATATAATACCTAATCGAAAAGGGTTGATTGGTATCTTCTGTTCTAATTATCGGATTTTTGAGGTTAATGTCTTAGAATTAAGGTAAAATCTCAGGCTACAAATTTATGTGACAAAACAACATCTAAACCAATGCGATTTTTGAACTTGACCAACATCTAAACCAATGCGACTTTTGAACTTGACCTACGTCTAAGCCAATGTGATTTTTTAACTTGAACTATACGCCGAAACCAATTCGATTTTTGAGCTTGACCAACGTCTAAGCTAATGCGGTTTTGGAACTTGACCTACTTCAAAACCAATAGGATTTTTGAACTTGACTTACGTCTAAGCCAATACGATTGACCTACCTATTGATACGACTTGACCTACGTCCAAACCAATGCGATTTTTGAACCTAAAATATGCAAAGATACCTACTTGCGAATCTCTTTAATAAACTTACAACATTAGTTCTAAGGGCCAGTTGTTGAAGGTTAAGGTATTTAAATTAACATTTATCAGCCTAGAGGTAGGATTAACTTAGCGAAGCAACTTAAATGTAGTAATCGAAAAGGGTTGATTTGGTTAGCTTTAATCTTCTGTTCTAATTATCGGATCTTTGAGGGTAAGGTCTTAAAATTAAGGTAAAATCTGAGGCTACAAATTTAAGTCACAAAATTTTACCTAAGTCTAAGGCAATGCATTTTTTGAACTTGACCTACTTCTAAACCAATGCAATTTATGAACTTGACCAACATCTAAACCAATGTGATTTTTTAATTTGACCTACGTCCATAACCAATGCGATTTTTGAACCTAAAATATACAAAGATATCTATACTTGTGAATCTCTTACAACATTAGCTCTAAGGGCCAGTTGTTGAAGGTTAAGGTATTTAAATTAGCATTGATCAGTCTAGAGGTAGGATTAACTTATCGAAGCAACTTAAATATATAACAATGGGATAGAGTTGATTTGGTAAGCTTTTATCTTCGATTCTAATTATCGGATCTTTGTGTCACAAAACGTTAACTACGTCCAAACCAATGCGATTATTGAACCTAGAATATGCATAGGTACCAATATATACTTGAACTTCTTTAATAAACTTATAAATTTAGTTCTAATGTTCATATGTTCAAGGTTAAGGTCCTCAAATGCAAATAAAATATTAGGCTTCATTTAAAGCAGCTCATACACCATTCAATTTGGTTATCAACTTAATTGGTGCTTCGATTTCATAAACTCAGATGAAAGATTACTGCTTAGCTGTCACAACCATTATTATTGTCTAAAGAAATTATACGACTCGAGTTTCTTAAATTTATTAAAAGATGAGTTCAAAATGCAAAATATTATCGAATAAAAAAAATTGATAAATTAAGTTTGCAGTGAGGTTGAGCTACACATTAAATTATTTCGAAATTTGGACTCGAGTTAAAAAGGGTTCACTTTGACTGCAGAAAATCAAATAACAAATAAACAGTTCAATAAGTTGAAAGAATTGTAAATCAATTTGAGCAAATATGAGCAAATATTTGATTTTCTTCAACATCAACCGTCAATCAAATAAACCGAACTAAACAGCATTAATTTAACCGCCAACTGGGGTGTGACATTAAAAATACATATTGTAATTTCAGACAGTAGATTGGTTTCTAAGACAGCTTCAGAATTTTGCTGCAACTATATAGGATACAAATTAAAAATCACCAAGATTAGTGATGTTTTTATTTTATCGAGCTAACATAAGTCATTTTCAATGTCCCCATAGTTACTCTATGAGTGAAATCTGTAAATTTTTGATAATTTTTTGTTTCAAACTTTTTGAATTTTTCGCTTTTTTCTTCATTTCTTCATTTGTAAAATTTGCTTGTGTAAGTTCGTTAAGAGCTTCTGGAAAATTGTTTGGTTTTATAGCAAATAATACAGTACGCATGTGTACGGGTAATTTTTCATTAAAAACATTCAAGGCAGTTGAATTATTATTCTCTATCTCATGTGGTTTATTTTCTTGGATAGTTTTTTGGTTAAGTTCACATAATTTTCTCTGTATGTCGTTATAAAATGTCATAACGTTATTTTTATAAGGTGTTTGTCGTAATTCGTCATAAAGTGTGAAAGAGTTTTTGAATCCTCCAAAGTTTTTTATTAAGGGTTCTTTAATGTCTTTCCACTTAATTAAGTGTGTATAAATTTCGATACATCTTTTTGCTTTTCCTATTAGTTTTGTTTTTAAGATGTTAATACACATGAGTTGTGAAGCGGCATCGTATTTGTTTAATGTTGGACTAATTCCATCTACACTGTTTATAAAATTGTACAAGTCTTCTGTTCTACCGTCGAAGTTAGGTAATTTCTCAATGTATTTTAGTGGATCTAAAGTTAGTGTGAGTGGTTGAGTCATTTTAAATTCTAATTTATCACTTGAATCACTATTACAATTTTTTGTATTGATTTTACTTAAAATATTTTGATACTTAAAAATATTCTTACACTTGTTGGGTATCTGTTGATTCCTGATTTGTGTGAGTTGTTTGTTTGTTGATAAATCTTCTTCTGAACTGCTAGTATGACTTTGTTGCTCTTCCTTCCTTCTGTTTGTGATCCTTTTTGACATCAATTTTTGTTTTTTTATTTGTTTTTTGGTTTATTGTTTGTGAAATTAATTTTTCCTCTATGAACTTCGCAATATTATAATTTTCGTTAAATTGAATTGCTAAATTAATTTCGGTTTATCTCCAATGCGTTGGAATAATTTTTTAAAAGTGTTTTTATTTTTCTTAAATTATTTTATTTCACTTTTATTTTGTTTTGACTGTTAATGTTATTTTGCTTGACTCTAGACTTTATTAAACTTGAAAGGAGTTTTTCACTTTTTATTTTACTATGTCAAATAAATTTTTACACTGTTTTAGTTGTTACTTCGAATTTTAATATTTCCTTATACGAAGGATATTTTTCCGATAGTTAATTTCACTAAAACGTTATGAGTTCTTACAGGATTCTAGCCAATTTAGTAGAATCCTACCGACTGCGCCAAATTTAATACTTGATTTTTAAAATAAGAAACTTTATGAGTTTCTAAGAGCAAGGCTCATTCTTTATTTTCAAATATGAGTTCTTAATCTAGTTGTTATAAGTTCCACGTCAATTTAAGATCTGAGTCTGTTTTCTACTTTGGTTTATTTATTACAATTCGTATCTGGTATTGTGGGTATGCGTACGTGACTTTCTTCATGGAAGTCTGTTTGTACTAGATAAGAATAATCTTGAGCATGTCGTTGCTGCATTTTCACGGTTATTGTTTATGTTTATTTAAAATTGAACCATGATTGTTTCTTATCTTTACATTGATTTCTGTTTTTATAGGTTTTGTTATATTGATATTTCAGTTTTCAGAACAGACTTACTTTATGTAGAGGTTCATTGGATAAAACTCCTCCCTCTTTAGAGACTTCTATCTTCTTTTACTTCAGTTATTTCTTTTAAGTTTTCTATTGATTCATAATTTATTTCTTTTAGGTATTCTTCCGAGTACTTAGGTTTTGGTAATGGTAATATTCTATTTGTTTGATACAATTTTTTATTAAAAACTCTATTATTTATTATAGCTTTACAGTTTTCCATTTCTATTACATAATTTACTTCTAAGGTATAGTTTAAATTGTTACAATTTTGATTTATAATAGCTTTCTCTAGATTTTTTATTATTAAGAATTGACCTTTTTCAATTATCTCATTTTTCTTATAATAGATAATAGGTTTACAATTTATAATCTTATTTTCTAGAGTACTTTGAATACATTTACTTTCAAATGTTTCTAAGTTTTTGATTTCTCTCGATAAGTGAAACATAGTATTATTTACTTTTATTACGTCATTTGTTTCTAAACTTAATATTTTATTTTTTATTGGAAAGTTTTGAATGTAATATTTGTTATACTTTTCTTTTGTATATTCTGGGATTGATAATATAATTAAAATATTTTCTTTATATTTAGCTAAATTTATCTTTAAACTTTCTAGTTTTTCAAGTGTGATTTTAGTTTCTATAATTTCTTGACTAGTTGAAATGTTTTGTGTTAGTGTTCCTGATCTGCTTGTCATTACTATGTCTGATATTTCGTCAATGGAGTCTGTGACTTCTTTTAGATTGTCCTTAAATTCAATTTCAATCTTTAAATTGTTTAATTCTGAGTTATACTTCTTCAAATTATTAATTGTCTCTTTACTATTTGTTAGAACGTTATTTAATTTTATAAATTGGTCACTAAAATGTTTGTTTATTTTTATTTGCGAGTTAACATTTGTGATAATATTATGGTTATTTTCTTCTATATTTCTTAGCTTGTTTCCTATGTTAGTACGATCATCGTCATTCATAGTTCCGAATATGATTTTTAGAACCTTTCCGCCTATATTTATTTATCCTCTTTTCGATTTCTGATGGGGAATAAGAGTGTTTAATTTGATGTATAATTTTTGTATTTTACTAAGAAATTTGTATTGTTTGTATGGTAAGGCTTCATATTGTTCGTTCAATTGGTTAATTAATTGTCTGTAATTTGTGGTGTTTATCAAGTGTATGATTGAGTTGTAACTTTGTATTAATTCTACTTTTTCTTTTTCAATAATTAAAAATTCTTGTTCGATTTTATTTATTTGTATGAATTGTGCATAAGTCATTGTCGCGATTAATAGGATTATCGTCAGTTTCGTCATGTTGATATTTCTTTAGATTTCTAAATTGATCTTTGTGAAGTATCTGTATTTCTCTATGGGGTTTAATTGTTATTTTCTTTCCTTTTTTATTTATAATTTTAACCTTTTTGTGTTTTGTCTTTAATTTGTCAAATTTAGTTGGGTCATTTATTTTGGTATATTTTGGATTTATCTTTTTATCTTTACGATTTTTGTTTATTCTTTTAAGTACACTTTCTTTTGTTTTTTCTATTTTATCGTAAATATTTTTGTAGTCTATTTTTCCTAGGTGTATGTCGATTGGACGTTCCTTTGTGGTAAGGTGTATAGTTCTGTTGTAGATTTCCACTACTGTTATGACTTTAAAGATATGGGTTGATCGTCGTCATCGAATAATCTTAGATTTTCGTTTAAGGTGCTGTGTAGTTTTTCAATGTCTGCGTTTCCAGTATGTCTGTAAGGAGTAGTTGTGTGTTTGAATATTATTTTCTTTGAAATATTCTTTGATGGAATAAGTTTGAAATGTTGGATCGTTATCTAATGTTAGTATTTCGGGTTTTTTCATATATGAGAATATTTTTATAATGGCTTCTAAAATGTCCATTTGATTTTTTGTTTTTACATTTTCAACACTTATAAATTTTGAGAATTTTTCGATACACGTTAAGTATTTCGTCTTGTTTGGAAGTATCCAAATGTCGATATGATAGTGTTTGTGAGGTTCTAGAGGGGTTTCTGTTCTTTCTATAGGTAATTTAATTGGATTTCTTTCTATTTTTAAGTTGCATTTTTCACAATTGTTGATTATCTTTGTTATTAGTTCTTTTAAATTAGGATAATAATATTTCCTTTTGATTTCTAGATATGTTTTCTCGATGCCTATGTGATTATAGTTTTCGTGTTCTTTGCATATTATGTTTTTCATTCGTTCGGTGTCTTGTATGTCTTCTAGTATAATTTTTGTTCTAAGTAATTTTTTGTTATAGTTTATATTTTTCCAGTATTCTTGAAATTTTAAGAATATTTTGTCTGGTATAAAAATACAATTTTGCATATTTGGGTCACATTCATTTGTGATTTCCTCGAAGTCTTTTGTCATAAAGTCTTTTCGTATTATGTCGATTCTTCTTTTTTGAAAAGGGAAGGTTATTTCTTTGGAATTTTTGTCGTCGATTTTAACTATTATTTGTCTCTTAAATAAGTTTAAAGATTTTTCTGTATTTTTTACTAGATTATTGCTGTCGCTTTCAGCGCTATGTTTAGTACTTATAAGTTCTTCTTCTTCTAATGCGTTTATTTCGTTTTCAATTTTTATTCTTGAAAGTGCGTCAGCCACTTTGTTTTCTTTTCCTTGGATGTATTGTATTTCAAAGTCGAATTCTTCGAATTTGATCTTCCACCTTTGTAACTTACTGTTTGGTTCTTTTAGATTTTGGAGCCAAACGAGTGGTCTATGGTCTGTAAGGATTTTAAATTTCCTGCCGTATAGATAATGTCGGAATTGTTTAGTTGACCATACTATTGCTAGTAATTCTTTTTCAATTGTCGAACAGCGGCATTCATGTACGTTGAGTGTCTTGCTTGCAAAGCATAAAGGTCCATGATTTTGACTGAGTACTGCTCCAATAGCAAAGTTGGAGGCGTCTGTTGTTAAAACAAATTCTTTCGTAAAGTCGGGATGTCTGTTTAATAGATTGTCTTGCATTAGTTTTTTTAAAGTTTCGAATGCTTCTACATATTGTTCATCTTTAATGTTTATTTGTGTGTCTTTCTTTAGACATATTGTCATAGGTTTTATTATTTTTGCGTAATTGTGAATAAATTTACGATAATAGCCTGTGAGTCCTAAGAAACTCTCTATTTCTTTAATTGTTTTGGGAATTGGGAAGTTTTTAATTGTTTTGATTTTATCTGGATTAGGTTTTATGCCTTCTTTAGTTATAACATGACCTAAAAATTGGGATTCTTTTTTCATGAATTCACATTTGTTTAAACTTACTTTCAAATTTACGTTTTGAAGTGTTTTTAGTATTTTGTTTAAAGCAGTAAAGTGTTCTTCTAATGTTGTGCTAAAGATAATTATATCGTCTAAATAGACGTAGCATATTTTGCCAATGTGTTCTTTTAATACTTGATTTATCATTCTTTGAAAGGTTGCCGGGGCATTTTTCAAACCGAATGGCATTCTTTTAAACTCATAATGTCCGGAAAGGGTGCTAAATGCAGATTTCTCTCCGTCTTCTGTGTTTACTTCAATTTGATGAAAGCCTTTAGTTAAATCTAGGGTCGTGAAATAGTTTGCACGTCCCAATTTATCTAAAATATCGTCAATTATGGGAATTGGATATTTGTCTTCTTTAGTTTTTTGATTTAGTTTCCTATAATCAATAACTATGCGCCATTCCTTATTTCCTTCTTTATCTTCTTTTTTGGGCACGATCCATATTGGAGCGTTGTATGGAGAAGTTGAATTTTTTATTATGCCTGAATCTAGCATTTCTTGTATTTGTTTGTCTACTTCTTTCCTATGGGCTTCTGGGTATCTATAAATTCTACTGAATATAGGGTCTTCATTGTCAGTTGGTATGTTGTGTTTAATGTGACTAGTAAACGTTAAATCCTTAACTTTTTTATAGAATGTTCTTCTATTTTCTTTGATCACTTTTGTTAATTTTGATCTTTCCTCCTGATTTAAATGTTCTAATCTGTCTTCGTTGATCTCGTTTATTACAGTAATTTGGTCATCATCAATGCTTTCTAAGTGGTGTATAGTATCTTCATATACTATCATAAACAATCTTTGCAAGTGTTTGTTGCAAATTTATTTTTTGGGATTATTACTTCTTGATTGATTATTATAGGAGTTCCTACTGCTTTGATAATTAAAGGTTCTTTTCTATTTTTTAACATTTCAGGTGGTATGTCTTCTTTATTTAATAAACTGTTGGTTGCGCCAGTGTCTACTAAAAGTCTTATTGTAGAATTGTTTTTTGTTAATTTAAGATAGGGTAAGTTTCCGAGGCTTGTTTCCGAAAATCCTGACTATTAGGTTTTTCGATCTTTGATTCATTTTCATTATAATGGGAAACTTGGGGTTGTACCCTCTTTAATTTCGATGAAGTAGGATTTACTTCTAAAGGTTGAGGATTTTGTCCTCTTTTATAATTTGGATCATAATTATTCCCGTGATAGTTGGGATTTCTATTATTATGATTAAAAGGAGGCTTTATGTATGTAGGATTTCTAGATTGAAAATTTCTATTCTGTGTAAAATTATTATTGTGTTTTACCTGTGTGTTATAGTGTGGTTTAACATTTTGAGGTTTTTTAACATTGAAAATGTTTATAGGGTCGTTTTGAGAAAAATATGGTGTTACCAAAATGATTAAATGAACAAATGAATATATAACAGATGAACGAAATGAACTCTAGCGTATAGGGGGCTCAGGATCGAATTTTTGGTTGGTGTTACCAAAGAAAATACCAAAATGTACCTAAATACACAATCGATGAATCGTACCTACAAGTTGATCGTCGCCAACCGACGAGCTTCAGTGGAGGATAGTTGAATTTGTATAAAATATTAATTTCACTCGATTTGAGCGCACTTCTTTAGAAGTCTATTACTCAGGTTATAGTTATCGGATGCTTAATATTAAGATAGATAATTAGAGATAAAATGACATGCTACAAATCTGCATCAAAATTTTTGCAAAAGCTTACAAAATTTCATACTAAAAACGTGAAAGATTGGCTTTTGAGAACTAATTTCATCACGGCAAATGACGTGAGGAACAAGAAAACAAAAAGAAAAAGAAAAAAATGTGCAATAAAAAACCACCACTGCACTGTGGCTGGTGGCAAAAACAATTGGCTTCGCATCGGGAACAAAAATGATATACATACATAGCTACATTATTAAGTAGGTTAGGTATGTCTGTAAAATGTTATGTTGATTGAATTGTTGTAGGTATTTTGCAAATATTATTCGTAATGGTACGATTAGGTTGGTTTGGTTGGCTTATAACTTCTGTTCTAACAATCGGATATTTAAAATAAAGGTCTTAAAATGAAGGTAAAATATCAAACTAATTTATTCCGTTAAAAAATAATTGAAATAACATAAAAGTGTAGGTGAAAAACGTTAAGGTTTAATTCATCAAAATAAGTAATTGAATAAATTAACAAATTAAATAAAAAAATTGGCTTTGTTAGCATCGCCAACAAAATTCATATACCTACGTATCTATATAGGTACATACATTATGTATGTACATTTATATAAAAGGATTGATTTAGTTGGTCTTTTTACTTCTGTACTAATAATTGGAACTTAAAGATTAAGGTTTTGAAATAAGTTAAATGTCGGGCTTCAAAATTTATGTGACAAAACTTGACTTCATTCTAAATCAATTCGATTGTTGAACCTAGAATATGCACAGAGACCTATACTTGAACCTCTTTGATTATAACTCATAACTTTAGTTCTATAAGGGCAAGATGTTGAAGGTTAAGGTACTTAAATTAAGGTTAACCAGGCTAGAGGTAGGATTAACCTAGCGAAGCAACTTGAATATAATACCTAATCGAAAAGGGTTGATTGGTATCTTCTGTTCTAATTATCGGATTTTTGAGGTTAATGTCTTAGAATTAAGGTAAAATCTCAGGCTACAAATTTATGTGACAAAACAACATCTAAACCAATGCGATTTTTGAACTTGACCAACATCTAAACCAATGCGACTTTTGAACTTGACCTACGTCTAAGCCAATGTGATTTTTTAACTTGAACTATACGCCGAAACCAATTCGATTTTTGAGCTTGACCAACGTCTAAGCTAATGCGGTTTTGGAACTTGACCTACTTCAAAACCAATAGGATTTTTGAACTTGACTTACGTCTAAGCCAATACGATTGACCTACCTATTGATACGACTTGACCTACGTCCAAACCAATGCGATTTTTGAACCTAAAATATGCAAAGATACCTACTTGCGAATCTCTTTAATAAACTTACAACATTAGTTCTAAGGGCCAGTTGTTGAAGGTTAAGGTATTTAAATTAACATTTATCAGCCTAGAGGTAGGATTAACTTAGCGAAGCAACTTAAATGTAGTAATCGAAAAGGGTTGATTTGGTTAGCTTTAATCTTCTGTTCTAATTATCGGATCTTTGAGGGTAAGGTCTTAAAATTAAGGTAAAATCTGAGGCTACAAATTTAAGTCACAAAATTTTACCTAAGTCTAAGTCAATGCATTTTTTGAACTTGACCTACTTCTAAACCAATGCAATTTATGAACTTGACCAACATCTAAACCAATGTGATTTTTTAATTTGACCTACGTCCATAACCAATGCGATTTTTGAACCTAAAATATACAAAGATATCTATACTTGTGAATCTCTTACAACATTAGCTCTAAGGGCCAGTTGTTGAAGGTTAAGGTATTTAAATTAGCATTGATCAGTCTAGAGGTAGGATTAACTTATCGAAGCAACTTAAATATATAACAATGGGATAGAGTTGATTTGGTAAGCTTTTATCTTCGATTCTAATTATCGGATCTTTGTGTCACAAAACGTTAACTACGTCCAAACCAATGCGATTATTGAACCTAGAATATGCATAGGTACCAATATATACTTGAACTTCTTTAATAAACTTATAAATTTAGTTCTAATGTTCATATGTTCAAGGTTAAGGTCCTCAAATGCAAATAAAATATTAGGCTTCATTTAAAGCAGCTCATACACCATTCAATTTGGTTATCAACTTAATTGGTGCTTCGATTTCATAAACTCAGATGAAAGATTACTGCTTAGCTGTCACAACCATTATTATTGTCTAAAGAAATTATACGACTCGAGTTTCTTAAATTTATTAAAAGATGAGTTCAAAATGCAAAATATTATCGAATAAAAAAAATTGATAAATTAAGTTTGCAGTGAGGTTGAGCTACACATTAAATTATTTCGAAATTTGGACTCGAGTTAAAAAGGGTTCACTTTGACTGCAGAAAATCAAATAACAAATAAACAGTTCAATAAGTTGAAAGAATTGTAAATCAATTTGAGCAAATATGAGCAAATATTTGATTTTCTTCAACATCAACCGTCAATCAAATAAACCGAACTAAACAGCATTAATTTAACCGCCAACTGGGGTGTGACATTAAAAATACATATTGTAATTTCAGACAGTAGATTGGTTTCTAAGACAGCTTCAGAATTTTGCTGCAACTATATAGGATACAAATTAAAAATCACCAAGATTAGTGATGTTTTTATTTTATCGAGCTAACATAAGTCATTTTCAATGTCCCCATAGTTACTCTATGAGTGAAATCTGTAAATTTTTGATAATTTTTTGTTTCAAACTTTTTGAATTTTTCGCTTTTTTCTTCATTTCTTCATTTGTAAAATTTGCTTGTGTAAGTTCGTTAAGAGCTTCTGGAAAATTGTTTGGTTTTATAGCAAATAATACAGTACGCATGTGTACGGGTAATTTTTCATTAAAAACATTCAAGGCAGTTGAATTATTATTCTCTATCTCATGTGGTTTATTTTCTTGGATAGTTTTTTGGTTAAGTTCACATAATTTTCTCTGTATGTCGTTATAAAATGTCATAACGTTATTTTTATAAGGTGTTTGTCGTAATTCGTCATAAAGTGTGAAAGAGTTTTTGAATCCTCCAAAGTTTTTTATTAAGGGTTCTTTAATGTCTTTCCACTTAATTAAGTGTGTATAAATTTCGATACATCTTTTTGCTTTTCCTATTAGTTTTGTTTTTAAGATGTTAATACACATGAGTTGTGAAGCGGCATCGTATTTGTTTAATGTTGGACTAATTCCATCTACACTGTTTATAAAATTGTACAAGTCTTCTGTTCTACCGTCGAAGTTAGGTAATTTCTCAATGTATTTTAGTGGATCTAAAGTTAGTGTGAGTGGTTGAGTCATTTTAAATTCTAATTTATCACTTGAATCACTATTACAATTTTTTGTATTGATTTTACTTAAAATATTTTGATACTTAAAAATATTCTTACACTTGTTGGGTATCTGTTGATTCCTGATTTGTGTGAGTTGTTTGTTTGTTGATAAATCTTCTTCTGAACTGCTAGTATGACTTTGTTGCTCTTCCTTCCTTCTGTTTGTGATCCTTTTTGACATCAATTTTTGTTTTTTTATTTGTTTTTTGGTTTATTGTTTGTGAAATTAATTTTTCCTCTATGAACTTCGCAATATTATAATTTTCGTTAAATTGAATTGCTAAATTAATTTCGGTTTATCTCCAATGCGTTGGAATAATTTTTTAAAAGTGTTTTTATTTTTCTTAAATTATTTTATTTCACTTTTATTTTGTTTTGACTGTTAATGTTATTTTGCTTGACTCTAGACTTTATTAAACTTGAAAGGAGTTTTTCACTTTTTATTTTACTATGTCAAATAAATTTTTACACTGTTTTAGTTGTTACTTCGAATTTTAATATTTCCTTATACGAAGGATATTTTTCCGATAGTTAATTTCACTAAAACGTTATGAGTTCTTACAGGATTCTAGCCAATTTAGTAGAATCCTACCGACTGCGCCAAATTTAATACTTGATTTTTAAAATAAGAAACTTTATGAGTTTCTAAGAGCAAGGCTCATTCTTTATTTTCAAATATGAGTTCTTAATCTAGTTGTTATAAGTTCCACGTCAATTTAAGATCTGAGTCTGTTTTCTACTTTGGTTTATTTATTACAATTCCTATCTGGTTTCGTGGGTATGCGTACGTGACTTTCTTCATGGAAGTCTGTTTGTACTAGATAAGAATAATCTTGAGCATGTCGTTTTTGCATGTACACGATTATTGTTTATGTTTATTTAAAATTGAACCATGATTGTTTCTTATCTTTACATTGATTTCTATTTCTGTTTTTATAGGTTTTGTTTTATTGATATTTCAGTTTTCAGAACAGACTTACTTTATGTAGAGGTTCATTGGATAAAACTTATATATATAAATTATACTTTTAATCTAAGGGAAAAATATTGTTACCCTTTTGGCTTTAAAAATTTGATCACCCTGTTCACGATTGATTGTCAGTGCCATATGGAAAAGTTTGACATGTCCTTTCATTTATAAGTAGTAGTAGTGGTGCTTTATTATTTCTATAATTTCAGAATTTATTTTTTTTTACAAAATACACAATATACTTTCATTTATAAAAATTGTTTACGTTTTGCTGGTTAAGTTTACTAAAGTTTTTTCTTTTTTTATTTTGTTTTATTTATTAAATAATAACAATTGAACGTATCAATGATAGCTATTAACTTAATTTTGTTAAAAAAATATTGTTTATATGGCTTTTGTTGAGAAAGAATTTTCACAGACACAGTCGATATTACTTATACAGTAAGTGTTAACATTTTAATTTATTTAGTGAAAATTGATATGTATATATGTTATTATTTATGGATGCACTCTCCTGTTCCAGGCCCTGAAGAATATTCCAACCAGAATCGAAACGTCGGCGAATATTCAATAAACATCGATTAAAAACAAAGACTGCATTTGGCTTTTTTATTAAGTTTATTTCATTTGTTAGACCCACAATTGAATATGCTTGCCAGGTGTGTCTCCCTATTATACTTGCCATAAAATCAGAGTTGAACAGATTCAAAAAAGGTTTTTGAAATTTGCTCTTAGAGGTTTAGGCTGGCAGAATCCATTGAATCTTCCTTCATATGAAAACAGGCTCAAGCTTATTGACCTACCTATTCTAGAGAGTACACGTTCTTATTTATGTTTTTTTTGTATTGTTAAACTTATTGATGGTAAAATCAATGCTTTAAAACTTTTGTCTCGAGTTAATTTTAATGTTCCAAACCGGAATCTAAGAGGTCTTCCTGACCCTATTTATATAACGCACTATCGTACCAACTGCGAAGAAAGTTCACCACTAAATAATATGTTAAAATTGTATAACGTCAACCATAAATTATTAATTAATACTTCTGATGTATCAAATACCGTTTTTAAAAAGAATTTTTATTATGTATAGTTTTAAGAAAACATTGTTCGCTGGATATTAATTAACTTGTTTCAAATAAATAAATAAATAAATAAATTAAGGGTTACAATTCTGTCATCACATGAACTTGATAGTGTTGTTCTTTTTTAGCAATATTGAATTTCAGTTAATTTCTATAGTTCCAAATTTTGTATTTTTTATTTTAAGGCAATTATTTTGGTAAATACAAAGTTTGGATTCTTTTAAAGTTCTTTTTCATTTACATTTACCTTAAAATCGTAATGAGCAGGGCTAGGATTTCTATGTAAATACATATTTTTTTCCGATAAACAAATAAATACAAAGTTTGGATTCTTTTAAAGTTCTTTCATTTACGTTTACATTAAAATCGTAATGAAAAAAAGTGAGTGAAGTTGATTGAGTAAAGACGTCTATTTTTTAAGTCTCGCGAAAATTGTTGATTGTATTGATCTAAAGCTGAAGTAGTTATCATAAAGTTAGTCAATTTTCAATGCAAAATTAAACCATTGGGTGAGCCAATTAAGTTTCACAGAGAATTTATATTTAAATTTCTATTCTAAATTAAAATAAATATCAAAATAAATCCACTCAAAAATTGACTGAAGAAAAACTAACACAAAAACACCTATAAAGCCGTATAAAAATGCCGCTAAATCGAACACCACCAGCAACTTCAAACAATGAAACCGTCGACGACACAACACAAACTTACTCAAATAAAAGAGGTTTATCCTGCACCTCCCCAGAGGTTTTTCCGCCACCAAAACAAACTGCTGAAAAATCCGGTATGATCGTAGGAGAAATGAAAATTCCAGATCTGTTCGACCGTATGTCTGCACTTCTGGATGAAAAACTTAAAGACTTCGCTACTAAAGCAGACATGGATAAGCTTAACACCGATATTGACACTTTAAAACGAAACAACACAGTTCTTCAAAATCAATTAGAGAAGGTTGAGACCCGATGTATTTCACTCGAGCGACAAGTGGAGTACCTGTCAAATAGAGTCAACGAAAAAAATCTGATCTTACACTTTCCCGCTGAGACAGGGACTCAAGCAACTGAAGAAGCAAAAACACTGTGCATGGACCTTCTTCAAACGCAAAATCAAAATGTAATCGCCGATACGCGCACGCTTCGCTCCAGCAATCAAATAATCAAAAACGTTGTTGTCGAGCTACAAAACAAACATGATGTTGGACGCATTCTTAAAGCAGCGACAAAGTTAAGAGGCACTGGTATTTCGATACACTAAGACTACCCGACAGCAGCTAGGGAAAGAAGGCGAAAACTCGTCGAAATACGGACGAAAATAATCTCGAAAAACAAAAATATAAAATCCTTGCTCCGGGGAAATACATTACAAATTGAGGGAAAAACTTTTTATTACAACCAAAACAATGTTTTGACATGTGATGAAGACGGAGGTATGGAGTTTTTACAACAACTGACATTTGATAGGTCTGTTCGCGTACTTGCCCGAAACTGTCAGATTCTACCAGATTTATTTTTTTTATATGAACTTTGACAGTCTTTCGGGTTAAAAATGGTAGAAATGGGTAGGTTTGGGGAGTAAACGAACAAGGTTATTGTGTCATCAAATAAAATTCCCACCATAGACCCTCAAAGGCAGGTGCTGCCAAACTGTATTTGATAAAAATGCCGTCAGCCATGTTTACACTAGTAATTTTTGTAAAGATTTAAAAAATATTATTTCTTGTAAAATAGGTTCTTATAATGTATCAGGATTAGCCAACAAAACTGTTTTTAAAGATTTTTTTGATAAAGTTAGACAAAACGATATTTTTATGTTATTTGAGACCTTCATCGAGAACCCAAAAGAAAATTATGACTACCTTTTTCTTGAATTCGTCCTGCATTGGATCCTAGCAACGAGAACTCACACACATGGAAGAGCAAGCGAAGGATGTCTTTACGGATTCAGAAAATCCTTTAAGAAATACACAAATTGCTCTTTTGTAAGACGAATGGATAGGATAGTAGTTGAAATGACTATTAAAAATGAACAATTTATGATCGTACCAGTGTATATCAATTGTAACAAATGGATGGATGAGTATGCAGAGCTTTTTAATTTTCTTTTAGAAGAAGGCATGGAAAATTTAATGCTAATTGGAGACTGTAACGCGAGGGTTGGGAACTCGCAGATACTGCAGATGCCGTCCGACTTCACCCCTTTATCAATTAGTTCAAACAGGTCAGCATGTGACGCAACGCTTGACACAAATGGGAGAAAACTTATAGAAATGTGTGAATCAATTGGTCTGACCATGTTGAATGGAAGAACAAGAAGTGGCAAAACTGGTAACTTTACCTTTTTCAGAGGAACTGCCAACTCCACAATAGACTACTGCCTTTTACGTGGAAAGTGGCTCGAGTATACAAGAGACTTGACGGTGGAACAACTGGTATACTCAGACCATCTTCCAGTGGTAATTTCTTGTGAATTCACCAAAGACTCAGAACAACCCACCGAAAGCCTAAAACTCTTACCGAAACTCCAGTGGAAGGAACGTTTTTTGCTGTCATACCAAACAAGCCTTGACACAAGTCTGAGCCTTGTAAACGACGATCAAATTCAATCGATAAGGGGCGTTGAGTTATTGGTTGCATGTGTCGAACAAGCCGCCCAACCATTCCAAGCAAACCGTAGGCAAAAGAACTGGAGGGACCCATGGTTTGATGCAGAATGTGAAGCAGCTAGGAACAAACTCAGCAAAAATGATGTACCAAAACGCAAATGTGGCTTACAAAAATCTCTGCAAGGAAAAACAAAAACAATATTCCCTTTCCCTCATGGTAAGGCTGAACGCAGTAAGAGATAGCAGCTTTTTTGGAAATTAGCGCGAGAACTAAATGGGATACCTTTCGTTAGGAAAACCGAAATTAGTACGGGACTATTAGCAGATCATTTTCAACGATTACTAGGAAGGCCAGAAAGACCTTTCCAAATACAGTTTGCTTACTCTTGGATTGAAAACGAAATTCTGGATCAAGCATTCACAATTCAAGAAGTAGTGACTGTCCTTCAGAGATGCAACAACAACAAAGCTCCAGGAGACGATCGCGTTCCCTATGAATTTTATAAATATGCTTCAGAAAACTTTTTAATAAAACTAATAAATGCATACAACTACATCTTCATGAGCGATGACTTTCCGGAAAGCTTCCGAAAGAATATCATTTTCCCAATTTTCAATAAAGGCGACGTAAACGAACCAACAAACTATCGTGGCATATCTTTTATGAACTCTGTCATGAAAATCTTTACAGGTGTAATTTTAGACAGAATTACGCTATGGGTTCAAGATAACAATCTGCTAAGCGAATATCAGGTTTCAGAAAAGAATACTCAACGGTGAACAATATATTTTCTTTGACGTGTATTGCCAGATCATTCCTAACGAAAGGAAAGAAGTTATACACTTTCTTCATTGACTTCAAGTCAGCTTTCGATTCAATTGATCGGAATGCATTGTTTTACAAGCTAAGCTGCTTAGGTATATCCACAAAAATGTTGAATACGCTGAAAGGGCTCTACGCGAGCAACCAAACAACGATATGGAATGGAACAGAAAGATCAGAATGGTTCCACACGACATCAGGTGTTAAACAAGGCTGTCTTCTGAGCCCAGTTCTATTTTCTCTTTTCCTAGATGATCTCACTACATTTTTACCTGGTGGAATTATTTTTTCCGGCGCCACAATTAAAGCACTGTTATATGCAGATGATGTTGTCATATTTGCAGAGACTCCAAATATGTTGCAAATAATGATAAACAAAGTCCAATCATATTGTAACCTATGGAATCTGACTGTTAATACCAATAAATCGAAGGTAATGATTTTTCGCAACGGAACAGGACGATATGCGAGAGAAGAAAAATGGAAATGGGAAAATGCAGATCTTGAGGTGGTGAGGGAGTATAAATATTTGGGGGTAATCATAACGCCATCACTATCTGTACAAAAACATTTGAAGGCAAGGCTAATCGAAGCAAAAAAAGCTATCAACTGCAACTGGAAAGGAGTCTTAAGCAAGAAGCATATTGCCCCAAGCACAAAGTTTAAACTATTTGAGGCCGTAATGCGATCGATATTATGCTATGCTGGCCAGGTATGGGGATTTCAGCAGTATGAGGAGGTAGAAAAACTCTTAAGATATTTTATTAAAAAAATGTTCTGGCTCCCAGAAAATACACCTACCTATATGTTGCATCTAGAAACAGGAGTGGCACCACTCTATATCTTCACATTGAAGATGCATCTGCAATATATATTAAAAGTTACAGAGCTACCAAACCATCGGCTACCTAACATAATCGTTAGACATCTGCTTTCTAGGAAATCCCAAATCTTTGAAGAGTGGACTCGACTTGGTCTTGAACATGACATCCAGTTGCTAGAATCAGGTATAGAGGATTGGAAAACTTTATGCCCACTATTGCTTGGAAAAATTGAAGCATCCTTTTTTGCAAAATTTGGAGAGGCGGCTCAACAAAGTGAGTCCCGAATCCTATATAGACAATTAAATTACGACATGGGTGTGAACAATTATTTCGACGATCGATATCCTATCAGTACAATAGCCTTAATTTTCAAAACCAGAGGGGAATTGTTGCGTTTAAATTACCAACCACACGGCTCAAACGACAACACTCGGTGCACATTATGTAATCTCCAAGAAACCGAAAATGTAACGCATTTCCTAGGAAGATGCCCTATTCTTCAGACAATCCGACGCGCTTTCTGGGGAAAAAACGTCCTCAACAATGATGATATCATTTTAATTCTCAATGGTGAAAACTGGACAGCATTGTCCAATTTCGTCCGCACGGCGCTGAACTATAGAAAACAAATTATCAACCAAGCTTTTTAAAAATGATCGAATACCTCATACAATTTTCTTTTTGACATTAAAACTATAATTAGAAAACATTTATGTTTTTGTATATTAATTTAAACTCCTTTTTTCTGGCTGACATGACGGCAAAAGCCAATGCTATACTTTGTGAATTTTTAAAACAAATATGTAAATCAATTTTCTGCTTAATAAAATCACACATTTTACTACTACTACTACTACTACATTAAAATCGTAATGAGCAGGGCTAGGATTTCTATGTAAATACATATTTTTTTCCGATAAACTTAGAAGAAAACGAATAAGATAGTTTTTCGAATCAGGTAATTTCATTCAAAATGGCATTTAATCGTTACAGCAGGTTCAAATTTTTGTTCACCTTACTGTTAACCTCTCTTCATATATATTGCAATGACAACGTTTTGTTTATATGTTATGAAAGAGCATCATTATACGCTTAGTTTGGGAGACAAAATGTTATCTTAAAGCTTGACGTTATTCTGATACGCTAGCTTGACCAAATTTAATCGTAGAAGCAAACATATTTTTTGGCTCAACTGAATAGGTTCAACAGCAAAAGTTTTGTTATTTATTGCATTATTCATACTAGAATGTCAGTTTATTAGACTTGACCATTCTTTATTCCGTCAATTTCATTGAATTTTTGAACAACAACAACAACAACAACAACAACTTAAAGGTGCTACCACCAATTGTATACGAATTAATTTATAATTCGTTTTAATTATTAGTGGTGCTGAGCTTTAATCCAATTTTATTATGAAAAACTTTCTGCATGCACACCATAGGGATCGAACCCACGCATATCAGATTAGCTCAGTCGTAGTAGTCGTATGCACTACGCATTCCACCGCTTGAGACCACTGACGTCACAGGTCGAGATGTGTTGTTTGTTTGTTTATCAAATGCATTTGGAGCATCAGCATTTTTCTAGGCGCCTTCAAGTATGCTGTCTTGTTCCGCCTCCATTTTTCATACTTGACAGCATTATTCATTTTCTATGAATAAGAGTTTTTTATAACTAACAGACAAAGTTTTGTTTTTGAAAACTTAAAAAAAAATTTATAGTATAAAGCGGCATATACACACATCAAAATCTCATCAAGCATGGAAGAGTGTGTTAGTAAAACAAGTTTCACATTGAATATACACACATCAAGCATGAGTTTTCAATCACTCATTTATACGTACTTGTTCAGATGAGAAGACATGTGAGGATTTTTATCCGCTGCCAGTTGCCTCATCGCTGTTCAATATGAAAATGAGCACATGCATGATCAAGCATTCAATCACAAATATACACTACGTCAATCTTGACTACTTGATTGACCAAAAATCAAAAAGTTTTGATTTTACTTCAAGCATACACACAACGTATACGTGTGGCAATTTTACTAATACACTCTCCCATGCTTGATGAGATTTTGAACTGTGTATATGCCGCTTAAGCTAACAAGACTTATTTCAGTAATTTGGAAAATAAGAAACTATCTTTAACTACATATTATTCAAATCAGATTTTGAATAGAATTTTTTATTTTTTTTAAGTTCAGGGAAGAGTACATATTTTATGTTTATTAATGTTTAATTATTTAAATAATTTTTACTTTTTGTTACTGTTGAATAAAAGAAAGATTTATTTTTAAATTTTCAACGTTTTCTCTTTACTTCTTATTCCCTTTTATAGAGCATATTTTAATTTTTTAAGCGAATATTTTGTAGTTTTAAGTGCATATTTTATGCGAATATTTTCTGTTTTTTTAGCACATAAAGATCAGAGCCCTGGAAATGAGTATTGTTCAAAATTACATTTTTTTTATTTTCAAAATCAAATTCTTCAACGCTTAACTTTAAATATATCTTAAGGAATTTTTATTGCAAATATAAGTTTTTCTTTTCTATATTCTCCAGCACCTAGTCTAATGTTTTGTAATTTGTATAAATCTATGTAATGTTTTATGATTTCATTTTCTGTTAAGATATTGCTGCTCATAGGATTCATTCTTGATGAGGCAATATTATATTGTATCTGTTCCATGTTATCCCCTAGTATTATTATTTTTAGTAGTGCATCTAGATAAAGTAATTGCTGCTCATAAGATTCATTCTTGATGAGGAAATATTGTTTTGTATCTGTTCTATGTTATCCCCTAGTATTATTATTTTTAGTAGTGCATATAGATAAAGTAACTTTACTCTTTATGAATTGTTTCATTATTTGTTTTAAAATCATTAAATTTTTAAAGAATCTTATCCCTATCTGTTTCTATTGTTTCTTTAATTTTATTAAAAGTATCGTTCAAATGGTTATTAATTTCGATATTTTTGTTCAAACTATTAATTATGTTGTGATTGTTTTCATCAATTGTTCCTAAATGTTCTTCTATATCTACTCTATCGTTGTCGTTCATTGAGCCGAAGAGCCATTTAAGCCCTGTTCCTATAACATTGATTAATCCTCTCTTATATCTATGTGGCAGTAGAGTTTTTACTTTTGTTCTGAGTAAGTTAAAATCGTGCAGTAAAAAGGTTTTGTTATCTATTTCTCCTAAATGTCTTATATTGTTTTCGAATGTATCTAATATATATGTATGTTATTTGCTGGGGTTTTATTATTTGTAAGATTATGTTGTAATTATGTATGATTGGAACCTCTTCAATGTTAATTTCAGTGTATCTGTTATTGTTGTCGATTTTTTCAAGTATCAGAGTTCCTTTCGTTGTGGGTAGATGTCATTATTGTCAATATCATAAATAGTATTGTCCAGTTCACCTGAAAACTTTGTAAGTCGTTTAATGTTTTAAGGATGAATATTTTGTAATTTTAGTTTTCTATATTTAGGTTCGTCTTAGTGCCTTATAATTTTTAACATAGCCTTCTTCTTGATTTTGGTTGTAATCTTCCCGTTTTTCATTTCGCTGGCTCGAATAAATTCCAGCCGAGAGGCCCAATTTTCGACCACTTTTTGCAGCGATTAAAGCACGAAAAAGTTATTAATCATAGCTCTATACCGTTCCTCATTCACTGTAACATTATGGCCGGTTTCATTTTTGAAGAAATATGGACCAATGATTCCGTCTGCCCATAGAGCACACCAAACAGTGACCTTTTGAGGATGTAACGGCGTCTCAACAATGGCTTGTGGATTATGATAACTCCAAATACGACAATTTTGCTTATTAACGTACCCATTCAACCAAAAGTGAGCTTCTTCGCTGAACAATTTTTTCTGGTGAAAATAGGGATCGGTGGCCATCTCGTTTTGGTAATAAATTTGCACGATTTGCAAACGTTGTTCAGGAGTAAGTCTATTCATTATGAAATGCCAAACCAATCTGAGCATAAACGTCAAAAAACCAACTCCGAAAAAAGTATCGCCAGATTGAAAACCACACGTCTAAAAAAAACACCCGTTACTATGGAACCTTTCTATATCTGCATTGACTGCATGACTGTTAGGCTTTTTGAAATGCATTTCTACTCCTTCTTGTCTTAACATGGAAATCCATCTTTAAGCTGTACACTAAACTCATGAATTCAAGGAATTCCTAAATGCATCACGTAGATCGGATACGAGTGTTGTGAAAAGAAGAACCCATCGTACACTAAGTTCAAGATTCCTTGTTTTTAGTTTTTTGTTTTTTTTTCTTACTTTTTTTTGGAAGTTATAACTTTAAAATGAAATGTCTGATTATTTTAAGTAGAGTTTTTTTTAGCATATCCTTTGTTGTTACTTAATACATATTTATGACATACAAATAAATGAAAAATATATAATTTCTGAGAAGTGCTTTCCTATAAATTGCGTTCTATATACCCAGTCCCGCGTGCATTTGTTGATGGAATCGCTTCTTAATTTTGCGAGTTTCCTTGAATAAATGTATATCTTTTGTTACTTGAACTCATTTTTGTAAATATTTGTTTTTGTTGACGCGAAATTAATGAAATTGAAAATCCAAGAAAGTTTGACATTTATTTGACAACATCTTGATGGAAATTGTAGTAGATTCAAGAAAAGTGTTAGGATTTATTAACGAGAAGGTTAAATATGTTATTAGAAGGATTCCGTTTAAGCTCCCCACTTTATTTTAACCTTGCACTTTACTAATAGTCGACATTAGTGTTTGGTTATTAGTAAGGCCCATTGTCTAAAACAACTAAATTTGGTTTTCCTTTGATGGTAAAAAAACACAATCGTATTTTGCCAACGATTGTGACACTATTCCTATCTTCTGAATAAAGAACAACTGCATGTTTTGAGAACTTGTCAATGAAGGTTAAAAAACTATGTTTTTTTATTTATATCTAAATAAATTATCTGATTTACATCACTTGGAGTTTCAGTTATGTGAAACTTTGGCTTGATAGGGTTTCTGTTATATTTTGCTCTGTTCCATGTGTCACAATTATTAATATATTTCTGAATGTATGTTTTAAATTTTTATAGTATATCATTTTTTTCAATACTTCATAGTTTTCATTTATTCCTGCATGTCCTGTCATACTTATGATATTTTCCGATGTATCTGAATGTTTCGTCCTCATTTGTCATATCTTTTGCATAGTGGGTACATTTACAAAATTTTAAACTAGTATTAAACAATTCTTTATTTTCTGACCCTTTGATGTATTCAATATTTATATCATACTCTCCAAGTCTAAGTAACCAACGCTGTAACCTGTGGTTAATATCTTTACCTTTGTGTTTGGTTTGGAGCCATTTGAGAGGCTGGTGATCAGTAAGAAGATCAAAAGTTCTGCCATAAATATATGGCCGAAAATAGTTTACGGTCAAACGATGCTAAGGAGCTCCTTTTCCGTTGTGGAGTATTTTTTTCGTGGTCATTAAGAGTCCTACTTTCATAACTTAGGGATGATCGTCCTCAGGGTTCGGACTTTACTTTGATCGAAGTAGATCTACTTTGATTTTGAGAAAAAAATTTAATCTGCTTCTCTACTCCTCTTTTTTAGGATTTGCTTCTCTTTGAAAAAATTCTTAACCAACAAATTGACAGCGCTGGTCAACAAAACATTTTAAAATATTGTATTGCTTTGTGTACTCAAAACAAATCAAGATTTGAATTTGAAGACAGTAAACTTTGCTTAATCCAATATTTAAACCCAACTAAAATTCAAAGTGCTGATTTAATATCTATGTTTAATTTGTTTCTATTGAAGTCTGAAGTTTGTGTTATAGTTATATTTTTTTTTATTTTAAGTTTGACTTTCTTGTTCCTTATAGTTACTTGTTCGCAATTAATTATTTATTTATTAATGAAAAATAATCAAATAATACTGAATAAAATTTTTGTTAAGAATTTAATTTGAAATTTTTTTTAATCTCCTAAAACTACTTAGAAAATTTTGGATCTACTTTAGTTTTTTTCCGTATTTACTTCGAAAATTCAAAACCTTAGCCCGAACCCTGATCGTCCTGTATAAGGACTGCGCCTAAGACAAAATCACTGGCGTCCGTTATAAGTTTGAATCTCTTATTAAAATCAGGGTATCTTAAAATTGGTATATTAATAAGTAATCTTTTAAGTTTTTGAAATGAATCTATGTATTGAGGATCGCTTTTGTTAATTTCCGTATTCATTTTTAAATACTTAGTCATACCAACTTTTGTTGAATGGGCTTCCGGTCAAATGAAACAAATATTTTATTTTTGTCACAACGTTTCGTCCATGTATATGGACATCATCAGGTGAACAATAAATAAACTTATTTTGTGTCTACACAGCACAATGTTTAACTGACAAGTAACATGTCCAACAAATAACACGAAAAATTATATAAACAAAAGCGCATACAGATCATATTGCAGAGCTATTCCTTTTCCTCTTCTCCGCCAAGTGTTTATAATGAGGGCTGACGTCTTCCATATCGGTTTTTCTGTTCATTGTGTTATCAGCATTGATTATATGCAAAGTTTCGATGATCATCCTCTTGTTTTGGTTTTCTTCTCGTTGCATTATTGTGACGTTATCGTGGTTGGGATAGTGCTTTAATTAAAGCAATGCAATGTGATTGCAGTGCTGTCTTCTGTGGTGCGTTGCTCTTGATATCGGATTTGTGTCCTGCCAGTCTATTTTTTAGTTTTTGTTTAGTTGTTCCTATGTAAAATTGGTTACATTTTTCGTCTGAATTTCTATTACAATTAATTTTGTAAATTAAATCTAAATGTTCCATTTTGTCTATTTTTGTTTTAAGGTTAGTGTAGAGTTGTGATGTTGTGTTTGTTGATTTCATAGCTAGTTTATATTTATCAGTATCTAGAAAATTTCCCTTTTTGAATCGGTCTGATATTTCTTTAATATAAACGAAGGATTTATAAATTTTATTTGAAAAAAAAAAAAAAAAAAATAATAATTTTGGTAATTTTCAATTTTCTCAAAAACTAAAAGACTTACGACCATCTGGTTTTTAGCGTTCGACTGAAACATATTAAGAGTATTAAAAATTCTAACCCAAATTAGTACTTAATAACGAAAAATTTAGAAAAAAAATTATTAGGTATTATTTTTTTTTCAAATTTTATTTTTTAAATTTTGAGTCAAAAATCATTTATTCAAAAACTGAGCACTAAAATAACTTTATTTAAAAACATACATAAAGAATGAATATCTGGCCTTAAGATTAGCTATAACATAATTTTGTAAGTGTTGCCGTTGTGTTTTATATTCATTTTATATTTTAGAAAAAAAAATTTTAATTTGCCCCTCCCACCTAAAGGGGTGGACAAATAGAGTAGAACGATATCTTAAAATAATGTCCATATAATGTACCAACAACAACAAAAAAATGGTGCTTTTTTCACAAAATGCATAATTTTGGAATTAAGTCGCCCAACTACATAGAAAAGTAAAACCCTTAACTCTTCTGATTGGTTTATTTCAAAAACCGTTATTTGTATGAAAAAACTATGTTCTAGGAAATATTCGAAGCTACAAACTAGTCTTTGACACTTTTTTGTACAACTTACCATTTGGGAGTTACTCTTGAAAAACCATTTTGGGGGGCATTCAACCCCCCGTAAAATTGTTAGCGGAGCTCATATCGATGGGGACTTTTGACAAATTTCTTAAGATCACAATGAGGAAGCTATATACCAAAATCCAGCTTTCCGGCGATTATTTCCCAATTTAGCTATTTTTTTCGCTTCATTGACTGGACTATAGTGCGATGTTGTTGTTGTTTTATTAAGGTTTTTATTATTTGTTGCGGGAAATCGTTTTTTGTAATATTTCTTTAATTTTTATTTTGTTGCTGATGTGGTATTCCATGTCACTGACTTAGTCATACCGTAAGCTACTTTCGCATAATCTTTTACGAATTTTCTATAGGAACCAGTCATTCTTAAGAATGACTTTATTTGTTTCTGGGATTCAGGTAGTTTAAGCTTCTGAATATTTTCAATTTTACTCATATTAAGCTTTATCCGTTGTTAGGATATGTCCTAGGAATTCTATATTTCTACTAAAAAAATTACACTTATCCACTTGAATCTTAAGATTGTGTTCTCTAAGTTTGTTAAATATTTTTTGACCTATGTCAAGTTAGCACTACACTTTTTGAAATTTAAAAAACTAAGTACACAATTAATTGTAGCTTTTTTGTTGTAAATTAGTTGTGAAAAGAAAAAATTTGTAGCTCTACTATTTTTAACAAAAATGGTTTGTAGTGCTAACTTGATATCAAGATAGCATTACACTTTTGAAAATTAAAAAAACTAAGTACGCTATTAATTGAAGCTTTTTTGTAGTAAATTAGTTGCGTAAAGAAAAATATGAAAAAAAAAAATTCCATTGTTTTTTTTTCTAAATAAAAAAAAATGGTAAGTAACTAAGTAAGCAATTAATTGTAACTTTTTTGTTGTAAATTAGTTAGTAGTTAGGAGAGAAAAAAATTTTAAAATTTTTTTGTGAAAGATTTTAAACAAACACTGAGTATGTAGTGCTAACTTGACATTGTGAGTTCAGGCATTAAAAAGGGATATTCAAAAAACAAAGTACGCTTGTTTAAAAACTTTCACAAAAAAATTTTTAGATTTTTTTTCTCTCCACAACTAATTTACAACAAAAAAGTTACAATTAATCGCTTGCTTAGTTTTTTTAATTTCCAAAAGTGTAATGCTAACTTGATATCAAGTTATCGCTACATACCATTTTTTTTTTATTTAGAAAAAAACAATGGAATTTTTTTTCATATTTTTTCTTTACGCAACTAATTTACTACAAAAAAGCTTCAATTAATAGCGTACTTAGTTTTTTTAATTTTCAAAAGTGTAATGCTATCTTGATATCAAGTTAGCACTACATACCATTTTTGTTAAAAATAGTAGAGCTACAAATTTTTTCTTTTCACAACTAATTTACAACAAAAAAGCTACAATTAATTGTGTACTTAGTTTTTTAAATTTCAAAAAGTGTAGTGGTAACTTGACATAGGTTATTTTTTGTATATTTGTAGTGTGTTCTTTTAAGGTGGTTCTGAAAATTAAAATATCGTCCAGGTATACAACGCATATTTTGTTTATATATTCTCTAAGGACGGAATTGATTAGTCTTTGGATAGTCGCCGGGGCGTTTTTTATCCCAAATGGCATTCTGAAAAACTCATAGTGTTCTAAAGGTGTTGAAAATGCAGAGCCTGTAATTGCGATGCTAATATTGTAAGCTACATTACATGCAAAGCTCCTTTTTTTTAGAGAATATTTGTTTTGGTCGGACGTTTACACTCTTCACAAATTTAACTTACAAAATCTTAAACATTTTCATTCCAAAAAATACTAGTGATATTTTTGTTTCGCTTTAAATACTATAATATTTGTTAACTAATATATTAGTATAAGGTAATATCACAAAATATTAGTATCGACCCATGCCTGCAACTGTCACTAATCTGGCATGTTTTCCCTCATTTGTTATAAATGGTATTGAAAGTCAAAGTCAAGATTTTAGTAAGGCTTTTGCCGCAGTATGCCACAACATACTGGTTCGTAAACTTGAAAGTTTTAAGATTCACTCTAATTTCCTTCAGTGGATTTCATCTTTTTTAACTTTTGGATATAAAATGAAAAGTCAAATATTTACATTTGTAATCCACTTTTTATTCACTAATAATTCTCTTAAACCTAACTAATCTTAAATGATTTTTATTATTTAACGCGATGAAGTTAATTCTTAAATATCGACTGCCACTCTACTGCTGTCTGACTTATCGATCAAGTTACCCTTTTTCTTTCTCGTTCTGTCTCTGTCATTAGATACGTTTGTTTTATTGTCATTTGTTAGTTCGCCTAGACGTGATCATTTTATTGTGTCTGCTTGTTGCAACCACAGCACCCCCCCCCCTTTAGTGAACCACCCGCTATGGGTCGCAGTATCGGATTGGTTTTGAAATCACCCTACCCGACCTAGTCGTAATAGGAACTGGTGCTGTATCTGCAAATCGAACTTTTGCTGTTTTTGAATTTTGTTGGTTCGGTTCGGCTGTATGAACATAATCTTCGATAAATGCAGGTTTTAGTCTATCAATGCTGATTGTAGTTGGTTTCCCTCTGATGTTAACAGTGAAGATTTTGTTATCTCTTTTCAGAACTTTAAAAGGTCCAATGAACGGTGGCTGAAAGGATGCTCTTAAAGAATCCTTTCTAATGAAAACAAATTGGCATGTATTTAAGTCCTTAAATACGAATGGTTTTTGACTAGCGTGATTAGAAGCAGGAACTGGTCGAATGTGCTGAAAATATTCTTTTAGACGATTTGCGAAATCGGTTTGGTACGTCTGTTTGCCTCCTTGCATGAATTCACCAGGTATTCTTATGTTCTGACCGTACACAAGATTCGCTGAACTAGTTTCTAATTCATCACGTAATGCAGTACGTAAGCCTAGAAGTACCCAAGGAAGTGTTCTGGTCCATTGATTATTTTGGTGGCACATAATAGCGGCCTTCAAGGTACGGTGCCAGCGTTCGATCATGCCGTTAGATTGAGGATGGTATGCAGTTGTTCTAATCCTTTCAATGCCTAACAATTTGTTCATCTCGTTGAATAATGCTGACTCAAATTTTCTACCTTGGTCAGTGACAATAGTGACAGGTACACCAAATCGTGGAATCCATTCTTTGCTAATGACTTGGGCTACTGTTTCTGCTGTTATATCGCTAACTGGAATGGCCTCGGGCCAGCGGGTAAATCTGTCGATAATAGTTACACAGTATTGAAAGTTATCGGATGTTGGAAGCGGTCCAATTATGTCCAGATGAATGTTTTCGAATTTATCTGTCGTATTCTTAAAATTTTCGATCGGACTTGATACATGTCTGGAAATTTTTTAACGTTGACATGGAATGCAAGATCGAGCCCATCTCCGAGTATCCTTGTTGATTGATGGCCAAACAAATCGTGACCTCATTTCTTTTGCGCTTGCTCGAATTCCTGGATGTGACAAATTGTGAATTTCATCGAAGATAATTTTTCTGAACCGCTGAGGAATGTAAGGTCGAGCTTGTCCTTGCGATACATCGCAGTATAGGAGTTGTTTAGAACGAAGCAGCGGAAACTTTTTAAACTTCAAGGAATCTTTTTTAAGTAGCAATTGTAGCTCGTTATCGTGCTCCTGTTTCTTGGCGATTGCTTCGTAGTCTATAGTTTCGGATATTGTTATAGCGTTAATCCTTGAGAGGGCATCTGCGACCGTATTCTGTTCGCCTGGAAGGTATCTTATGTCACAGGTGAACTGTGATATGAGATCTAGGTAACGAAGTTGACGAGGTGATGCTTTATCTGACTTTTGTTGTAGTGCACAAGTAATTGGCTTGTGGTCAGTGTAAAGAGTGAAATTTCTACCTTCGAGTATATGTCGAAAATGGCGAATGGAAACGTAAGCTGCCAGAAGTTCTCTATCATATGCACTGTAGCTTTGTTGAGAATCACTCAGTTTCGAAGAAAAGAAGCTTAGAGGCTGCCAATTTCCTTCTATTTTTTGCTGGACTACTGCTCCTATTGCGGTATTTGAAGCGTCGACTGCTAATGATAGTTCCGTGTTGGGTTTCGGAAAGGCTAATGTGGTTGCATTGCTTAGAATGGTCTTACATTTATTAAAAGCCTGTATGGTCTCGTCGGTCCAAATAATTTTGGTTTTATCTGATTTTTTGTTACGACCTTTCAATAAGTTGTTAAGAGAAAGTTGATGCTGGGCGGCTTTGGGTACAAATCGTCTGTAAAAATTCATCATTCCGAGGAATCTCCGTAGGTCGTTAACTGTCTCAGGTTGTTTATAGTTAACGATTGCCTCAACCTTTTCTGGAAGCGGGCGTATGCCACTTGAGTCAATTTAGTGGCCGAGAAAATTTACTGAGGATTGAGCGAATACGCTTTTGGAAAGGTTGATAACTAAGGCTGAACACATACTGGAGCTGCTAGCAGAGCGGAGATGCGAGAAGTGAGCAGAGCGTCGAAAACAAACAAATGTTTTCTTATGAAAGCTCTCATACTGAGGTGAGGAGTCTAGCAACGAGGTAGCAGCGCTGCTATAAACGAGCAGAGCGGCGCGTTCAAACAAATTTGTTTTCTTCGCTCTTATCGAAGTAAAGTTTCATGAAGAAATTGAATATACAGAAGAATTAAAGCAATATTTTAACGGAAATTAATTTAAATTATGATACAAAATAATTTAAAATAATTAAATTTCATAGGTTTGATTAAAATATGCATAGTTTTCAAGAGCTTATATTTTAATTTCTCTTATAATAGTCCTTATGGCAAAGATTCTGTCCCGATGAAGTTCCATGATTGAAATGTGTAGTTTGGTCGTCCCAATTATTCAAAAAAATAGATGTAGGTACTACCTACACAGTACACATATTAAAGGTAATTATCATTAGCGTCTTCATTTTTGTTCAGTTCTGCCTGTCAAAATCAAGTGGTGGGCCCAGCGCTCATTTCCTTGACTAATTTCAATATTTTGTTGTTTCTAATGATGCGCGTTGAGTTCCTGTGGGCACTCGAACAGCCATTTTTAATTTTTTGAAATTTTCAGCTTTGACAACCTGCGCAATATATTACCTTAGATTTGTGTACTGTGGATGTACTACATCTTCCATTTTAAACGTTCATTCACTATAATATTATGCATAAAATCTTCCCGGACCCAGTCGAAGTTCTGGTGAAATTCCCCGTGTTCACGACTACTTTTATTCGAGACATGGACAGTGGACACTTCATCTTCTGTTTTTTTTTCAATAAGTACCAATTTTTGAGCAAAGAACTTTTAAAAAAAATAGGAATATATCATTTCAGTTTTAAATCTCATAATCGACTATCAACGCTTCAGTATGTGATACCTATTCTTTGATCAACTCCTTCTTTCATCGACGCCCTGTTCACCTCTCGCATCTCCGCTCTGCTCGCAGCTCCAGTATGAGTTTAGCCTAAGCCTACTTCCTGTAATCGTTTAAGAACAGCTTCTAAATGTGTAAGATGAGTGCTTTCGTTTTCGGATGCAATTAAAAAATCATCGATATATGGAAAGACGAAATCAAAATCTCTGAGAACTTCGTCGATGAAACGTTGGAAGGTCTGAGCTGCGTTCTTTAACCCTTCCATCATATGTGTGAATTCAAACAAACCGAAAGGTGTGCAGACAGCTGTTTTTTCGATATCATTTGGCTCTACGGGAATTTGGTGGTATGCTCTTAGTATATCGAGTGTTGAAAAGATTTTGCAGTTATGTAACCGGTGAGTGCAATCTTGGATATGCGAAATTGTGTATCTGTCGGGCAATGTGTCTGCATTTAATGCCCGGTAATCACCGCAGAGTCTCCACTGTCCATTTTTCTTTGCAACCATGTGTAGAGGTGATGCCCAACAGCTTTTCAAAGGCCTGCATGCTCCTTGTTCGAGCAAGTATCGAATTTCTTTTTTAGCGGCTGTTAATTTTTCAGGCGAAAGTCTTCGAGCCTTTGCATAAACTGGTGGTCCTTTGGTTATAATGTGGTGCGTCACCTTGTGATGAAGTATTTTTTTGAAAGAATTGGAATTGTTTGAAATGCAGTACTTCTTTAACAAATCACGAATCTTAGGGTCTGTTATGTCATTGGACACGATTGAAATTGATGTTTTGCAATTAATAATTTGTCCACTGGTATACAGCGTTGTCAATGGATCTATTTATTTTTTATTTTTAATATCGACGAGCAGCCCATATGATTTGAGGAAATCGGCACCTATTATTGGTTTGTCTACGTCGGCCAACACGAATATCCATTTAAATGCGCGCCTGAGTCCTAGATTGAGCTCTGTAGCTTTTTTACCATAAGTATTAACGCGAGATGAGTTTGCGGCGTATAGAAATAAATCAGGATCAGATGACTGTTGCTTTTGGAACTTGGAAGCAGGAAGTACAGAGATGTCAGCCCCGGTGTCAACAAGGTAGTGTCTATGACTGGACCTATCAAAAATAAAGAGACGGCTATGATTATTGCAAGAGTCAACGGTTGCCAGCCTTGACTCTTCACTTAGTTTTCCGAATAGGTGACGAACGAGCAAGGCTTAGTACATTTCTTTGCTTTTGTACCAAAACGTTTGTGAAACCAACATTGTCCTACTTTGTCGCGATTTTTCGAACTATTCCTAGTTCGGCTGTACGACCTATCTTTTGCTCTTTTTTTAGTAGCCTTAAGCTCATGTAGTTGTGATGTTAGTGCGTTAATACGTTTTTCTAGTTCGGCTATGGGTGAACTATTACATGAGGCTGTAGTTGCTATAGTGGTGGAGCGCGACTGTCTATTGTTCGGAGTATTTTGATCAATCTGGTGGACTTCGTAATTTTGATAGTTTTTCGTGGCTTCAACAATTTTATCCGCTGTCAAACCCATGTGTTCTAACTCTTCCGTACTGCCTGCTAATATTGCTTTAACCATGTCCGGTAACCTTTGTAACCATAGTTTTTTTATAATTGTGGGAGAAAATTCGGTACCAGCTAAGGCAGTCATGTCACGTAGTAGTTGGCTTGGTTTTTTGTCTCCCAAATCCAAACCACGGAGCAGCTGCTGCAGTCGAGCGTCTTCAGAGTCCATCAGCCTGGCCAGAACTGCATTTTTGAGTGCCTCAAACTTTTGCCGAGGTGGAGGTGAAGCAACTATGTCACGCACTCGCTGAACTGTGCCAATGTCTATGAGTGAAATGGCGGTATAAAATTTGCGATCGTCAGACATATTTTTGGCCAGGGCGAATTGGCCTTCCATTGCCGTGAACCATAGATCAGGGCATGTTGGCCAGAATTGTATGGGCTTGTATGTAACTGCATCTATTGCAACGTTATTTACGGTGGTGTTTTGAGCTTCGGGTATTCCCGACATCGTATCTAGTGGTGGGGTGACGGTTGTGGAGGTGGATGTGGTTGCGGTGGTCATTGTTCCGGCAACAGCAGAATCCTTATTGTCAGGCATGTTTGTCCCTATTTGGAAACCTATTGGTCAGCGTGAGACTGTACGTATATGTATTTCGTTCTATTTCAAAGTGGAAGTCGATTTACAATTTGAGATATGTATGAATATTGTATATTTTATATAAAAAAAAAAATAAAATCAATTTGGAATGGCAAATTTTAATATATACTTATGTATGTTTCAAAAGAAATAATTTTGCAATATATGTTTACTTTATATGTAAATTTAATATCAACTAACTACTGACTTATCTAGTGCTTCTGCTGATGTCCTAGATGAGTTTGATAGTGAAAGTATAGAATAACTATGTCCCACGCTGTCCAATCGGTGAGACTTGCTTCAGGCACTGTCGTTTTGAAGAACGTTGCGACCTATTTGTGCAATGTTGGTCGTTGTCCCTCGATGTCCTAGCGGTGCGACCTGCTAAGGCACTGTCGTTTTTTATTTCTCCTTATATAGGTACAGTATTATATAATCCTAGGTATGAACTGCTTTTGGTGATTATAATTTTTAGATTACCAAAAGTTTTTAGGTAAGATATAGGAAAATTTGTTTCACACGTGGTAAGAGGTGGCAGCCGGTCGAATAAATTTAAGGTTAGGTTGTGTGGCAGAGAATGAAAAACGCACTATCACGTCGGGGTCACCAATTTGGATATAAAATGAAAAGTCAAATATTTACATTTGTAATCCACTTTTTATTCACTAATAATTCTCTTAAACCTAACTAATCTTAAATGATTTTTATTATTTAACGCGATGAAGTTAATTCTTAAATATCGACTGCCACTCTACTGCTACTTGTTCCGTCTGTCTGACTTATCGATCAAGTTACCCTTTTTCTTTCTCGTTCTGTCTCTGTCATTAGATACGTTTGTTTTATTGTCATTTGTTAGTTCGCCTAGACGTGATCATTTTATTGTGTCTGCTTGTTGCAACCAGAAACTGATAGGGTACAAAAGGTTAAACTTGATAATCAAACCTCGTGATCTATTAGATGTACCTCAGGAGTTCCCCAGGGTAGTCATCTTGGTCCACTTTTATTTATAATTTTTATTGATGATATTTGTAAAAACATAAAGTTCAGCCAGTGTCTTATATACGCTGATGATCTTAAATTATTTTTAAAAGTGAATTCTATTTATGACTGCCTTAATCTCCAAAAAAAACCTCGATCATTTATCTTACTGGTGTATGCTTAACTGTCTTAAACTTAACGTTAAGAAATGCTTCGCTATCTCTGTCTCTAGGAAACTCTCAGTTTATGAGTTTACGTATTCTCTTGATAATACCCCTCTTCAGAGAACTGATACAGTAAAGGATTTGGGGGTCTCCTTTGATTCCAAGTTTACTTTTGTTCCGCACATTGATGCTATTGTTGCAAAAGCCAACACAATGATTGGTTTCATTAAAAGAAACTCAACTGACTTCTCGGATCCCTATACACTTGTATCTGTATATAACACATTAGTTAGATCATCACTTGAGTATGCTAATGTCATATGGAACCCTTTCCAACAAACGTTTTCGGATAGAATTTAGAAAGTTCAGAAATGTTTCACTAAATTTCTGTTTTTTAAAATGCGATGGAATTTTTGTCCAGATTCTCAAGCTCGACACAATCTTTTGGGTTTGAAATCTTCAAAATCCCGAAGAACTATTCACGATAATTTTATTTATCTCTAATTTGTTTTTATGCCCCGATTAGACCATTGAGAGAAAGATACCTTCTTTTTCAGTCTAAACATAGGACAAATTATGGTATGAATGAACCAGTTTCAAGGTAAATTAGGGAGTTCAACGAAATAATTAGTCATATTGACATAGCATGGTCTAGAAATAAATTCAAAAATGTCACTTCTTTGGAAGGAGGATCGATTTTATTATCTTTAGACTATAAAATAACCGACTGCGCCACTTATGTTTTTCTTCTATCTTCAGATGAAAAAAAACATTAATTGTATCCAATCTTGTCTTTTTTGAGCTGTTTGTAACGACTAAATTTAAAAATTTTTATTATTCCTAAAACTAAATTGTTAACTGCTTACATTGCAGTTTACATTTATTCTATTTTGATTTTCTTGACTGCTTACATTGCAGTTAACATTTATTCTGTTTTTATTTTCTTAACTGCTTACATTGCAGTTTACATTTATTGTTTACACTTATTCTGTTTTATTCCAGCGGGATTGCAATGCCTCAAAATAAGAATATTATATTTCTGGATATTGCACTTCCTCTGGGAAAAATATTGCAATATGATTCTTTTAATTTTTTATAGAAAAATATTGCAATATGATTCTTTTAAATTTTTTATAGTTTCCACTTTCCAGTTTATGATTGGAGTTGTCGGAAGCTTCGACATAACCGACGGTATTAAAATCTCAGATTTTTTATTGAAATTTTTGTATAATTGAAAGAAAAACAGGAGTATAAATATGCAAAAAAAGACATTTTGGGTTCCACCCAACAGCTGGAAAGTGCGATAAAAATCGTGGATTTTTCAAATTTAATTTTTTTTAATGGGCTTTTGTAGGAAACCACTTGACATATTGTATCTTAAATGAAAGGTATTGACTATCAATAGTTTGGCGTAAAGCCTGTCATTAACATTTTCTTTTTTGGGGAGTCAAAACCCTATGACTGACATAATTTTGAAAAGGTTACCACTAAAATTGAATTGATAAAATAATAATAACATCCGCGACTTTGTCACCACCCCAGCGTCTGTCCCTTATATTTTAATTTTTATGAAGTAAATACCTTTAATTTAAGATAAATGTCACTTAAAAGCTTTTTTGTGTCCAAATTTCAGTACTTTCGATCAGACAGTCGTCAGGCTGGAAGGCAAAAATACAGGTGGGCTGCTCGTAGCTTCTGTGTACTCGGCTCATGATCGGTTATCACCGCCGGAAGAAGTACGAAACCTTGTGACCAAAACAACATCAAACGAGACTAACCTGCTGATTGGATGCGATGGATAGAAGAATGTCCTCTTGAAAATTCTCAACACGTTTATCTAAAGGGTAAATCCACTGAGACCGCTCTTCATGATGTAGTGTGAACAATTGAGAAAACAATTCACTTTAAAGAATAAACTCTCGCCACCTTCTTAGATGTAGAAGGGGCTTTTAACAACGTACTTACGGAATCTATTCTAAAGGACAACATCAGGTCGTGGATTATATCCATGCTCATCGTAAGAAGGATTCAAGCTACGTTAGGGAATACAACTTCGACTAAACATGTCAGTAGAGGAACACCCCAGGGAGGTGTTCTATCTCCTGTATCTAGTCATGAATAAAATCCTTGTTGAGTTGGAGAGATGTGGCGGTCGCGTATGCAGATGATTTGGTTTTACTGGTATCAGAAAAGTTTCTATCTGTGAGAAATTACAGAGAGGGCTTTAGTAACTAGGCCACGAGTTGTGGACTAGGAGTTAACCAAAGCAAAACGGAACTGATGCTTTTTACTACAAAAACTAAAATACCCCCTTTCACGCTACGCCAAACTCTTTTTCTGTCCTCCAGTACGAAATATTTGGAAGTAGTTCTAGACCCTAAATTAAACTGGAAATCGAATATTGAAGAACGTGTGAGGAAGGCGTGCATAGCCTTCTATGCCTGTAGTAAAAGCTTTGGCAAAAAGTGGGGTCTCCAATCGAAGATGATACTGTGGACATACACAGCGGTGGTACGACCGATCCTCACGTATGGCTCTATTGTCTGGTGGCCCGCCCTTAGTTGAGCTCGCCAGCCTAAACTTGAATCTCAAGGTGACACTTATCTGGGTTCCAGGTCACTGTGGCATTGAGGGAAACGAGCGGGCTGACGAACTGGCCAGGCAAGATTCAGCCCTTCATGTCTCACTTCCGGAAAGAGTCAACATTCCTCTTGGATTCATGAAGAGCAATATATTCTCTATTTTTCTTATCGAATCCAATCGCAGGTGGGGCAATTTGTCAAATTGCATCATTTCTAGGAAGATTTGGCCCACCTATAGTAAATCCCGAACAAACGACTTAATTTGCAGACCCAGGCGAGACATAGCCAGGGTCGTTGCAACATGTACAGGGCACTAACCAATCGGAGAGCATGGTATTCCCCACAATAATAACTTTCGTAGTTGCGGGGACCAGCAGGAAAAGGAAACAGTCATTCATTTTCTCTGTAAATGCCCCGCTTTGGTCAGAAAAAGAGCTCAGTCACTTGGTAAAGCTTTTTTCAGTGACCTAAGCGAACTTTCTGAGATGAGGATCAAAGATTTGATCTCCTTCTTTAACGAAACGCACTGGCTTTAGGATAAACCTCAGTAGCCACTGTACATTTTTCCTAGGATTAGATGATCGTTCTAAGGGGACAAACCTTGTACGTCTCTGAGCTAACCGACAATTTGATCAATGTGGCATGTTGCTGCGAGACTCAGACAATCCAAACCATTTCCATGCACAGGTCCTTACGAGTTATGGTATCAAAACGGCGGGCGCACTCTAGCGCTAATTGGGTCAATGAGCTAGGTGGCTGGTGACCGTAATTTCTACCTACCTACCTACCTAAGATACATGTCAAATTTTTTCCTACAAAAGTCCATTACAAAATTAAATTTAAAAAATCCGCCATTTTTATCGCGCTTTCCAGCTGTTGGGTGGAACCCAAAATGTCTTTTTTTTTACATATTTATACGGCCTTCCGATTGCAATGCATTTTAGTGTGTTTTATCAGTTATACAAAAATTTCAATAAAAAATCTGAGATTTTAATCGCGTCTGTCGCGGGTTTTGCGGCCACTTAGACGTCTGTCGAGTACATATTTGCACTCTAAGAGGCGAGGACTTTCGGATGCCATCGATTTCAAGTGGTTTCCCAAAAGTCTAAAAACGCCAAAAAAACTCATTTTCGGCGACCGCGACATCTGTCGATGGTTTTTCGGCCACCTAGACGTCTTTCGTAACCATATTTGTAATTACGGAGTCGAGGGCGATGCATTTGAAGTGTTAATTCCCCCACTATTTCTATTTTCAGAAATGTTTCAGTTTTGATGCCCTTTTCACTTAAACGCTGCTGCTACGTACTGGCAGACGAACGTATTTGTTATCACCTTCCCCCAGGGTAACCAGATCAATCCTCAATGAAAAGAGAACATCCGAAAAAATCTTTTCTTCCAAGAACTATTAAACCATTTTAGTTTTGATTGTTAAAGGTGTCCCAAAATTCACGCAAGTTGTTGCCAATAAAAAAAAATGACAGCTTGACAGTAGAGGGTTTTTAAAAATGGAGCACTACACGAAAGAACAAAGGATTTTATTATCAAGCAGAAGTTTAAAAAAATAATTAAGGGTTGCCGGAACAAAATAATTTTCAGCGATGGAGCTCATTTTCGTCTTAATGGCTTCGTTAACCTTCAAAGTTATCACATTTGGGGTTCACAATTGATCGTTGAGACACAAATGCATCCACGTTGCAATATTTGGTGCGGATTTTGGAAATTGAGCGCTGTATCAAATCAACTACATTCAATCATATTTATGCGGAACGTTCATAAAAAATGCAAACAAAAGAGAAAGTACATGTGCCAGCAAAGCCGAGGAGTCCACTTTCCCAGTATTCTATTTCAGACGCATAACCCTATAATGCATTTTTAATGAATCAATACAAAATATAAAAGTCCATGTTTTCTATCAAAGTTATTTCTTGCGTGAATTTTTGGGACACCATTTATTGGATCTTATTTTCATTAAAATGTCTCTTTAGTTGTAAAACTCAATACAAGACATGTTTTGTTTTGATTAAAGAATTAGTGAATTTAAAGTTCAATTTTTAGTTTTGAAATATATTTAAGACCGTGTTCACACGAAAATAAATTTTGTATTGTTGTTTTGTTCACCAAAAAATTTTAAAACCCAAAAAAAGAGGACAAATTGTTTATTTTTTTTCAAAAAGATGCCGGACAAAAGTTTATTAGGTCGAAAAGAGGACATCTCCTCTTAAAAGAGGACGTCTGGTCAGCCTATAATCCCCAGGACAACATATGGTATAAATATCGTTTGGTTTCCCATTTAATTTTTGATGAGGATGCATTCTTAGAACTTCGAATTAACATTGCAAGACGCCCAAGAACAACTTACGATAGAGTAAATTTCAAAATAGGAGATGCATATTTCGTTAAGAAATTTAAAATGCCTTCCACATGCGTTCAATTTCTGGTAGAGCGATTGGTTGCACTTATTGCACATCCAACTAATTGCATTCAATCTTTATCACCACTACAACAAATATTATTTACTCTTCATTGGTTCTCAGTTTTAGACTAGGTTCCCTTCGTGTTTGTAGGATCCTTTTTCAGTTTGTACATCAAATTTGTTTGTGTTATCAAATGTATGTAAATTTATGATACATTGATTACAGGCAATGTATGATAAAATTCTGTGAAACGAACTTTCACTGAAATATTCCAGTCGATTCACAGCACATACATTGTTGTATGACAGCGTTCATACAACAATTTTGTGAAACAGAATTGATGTAAGATAATTTTCAAAATCATACATTGTATGTGATGTATGTGCCGTGAAATAGGTCCCAGATCAAATTTAAATATTTTATCATATTTACATATTTTCAAATTATTTTGCATTTGTTTCCTTTTACTAATAATCCCTAGAAATAAATTTCTTAATATAAGAAACTGGAAAATGATTATCTAAATAAAATAAAAAATTTACAGATTTCACTCATAGAGTAACTATGAGGACATTGAAAATGACTTGTGTTAGCTCGAGAAAATAAAAAAATGATTAATCTTGGTGATTTCTAATTTGTATCCTATAGTTGCACCAAAACTTCTGAAGCTGTCTAAGAAACCATTCTTCAGTCTGAAATTACAATATATAGATATTTTTAATGTCAAATCCCAGTTGGCGGTTAAATTAATGTTTTTCAGTTCAGTTTATTTAATCACGGCGTTGATGTTGAAGAAAATAAAATATTTGCTCAAATTGATTTACAAGTCTCTCAACTTATTGAACTATTTTTATATAGGCAAGTTATTTGATTTACTGTCAAAGTGAACACTTTTTAACGCAAACCAAATTTATAAATAATTTGATGTGTAGCTCAAACTCAATGCAAACCTGATTTACATAATTGTTTTTAGGTATTCTATAATATTTTGCATTTTGAACTCATCTTTTAATAAATTAAATAAACTCGAGTCGTGTAATTTCTTAAGACAATATTAATGGTTTTGACAGTTAAGCAGTATTCTTTTATCTGAGTATATGAAAAGCAAAGCACCAATTAAGTTGACAGCTGAGTTGACAACCAAATTGAATCGTTTTTTTTTTTTCATTTGAGGACCTTAAGGTAGAACTGTAATAGTCGGAAGATGTTGGAAGAAAATTCTCTCAGTTCACTTACGCATGGAGCGGTCGGTGAGCGCTCTTCACTTCCGAAAGCAAAAGTAAAAAATTGGTCGAAACGAAGCAAAACTCAATTATGGGCACGTCATATAAATTCTTTGTATTCGTTTCGTTTCGTACGACCACTTACGTCGGCATCCGACTATTATAGTTCTACCTTTAACGCTGAACATCTGAACATTAGAACTAAATCTATATAAGTTTATTAAAGAAGTTCAATTATATTGCAGTACCTATGAATATTCAAAGTTCAATAATCGCATTGGCTTAGACTTAGGTAAAGTTTTGTAACATACATTTATAGCCTGAGATTTTACTTGAATTCTAAGACCTTAACCTCAAAGATCCGATAATTAGAACAGAAGAATAAAGCTTACCAAATAAACCCTTTTCGATATTTATATTTAAGTTGCTTTGGTTAGTTAATCCTACCTCTAGACTGATTAACGTTAACTTAAATACCTTAACCTTCAACATCTGGCCCTTATAGAACTAAAGTTATAAGTTATAATCAAAGAGGTTCAAGTATAGGTCTCTGTGCATATTCTAGGTTCAACAATCGAATTGATTAAGAATGAAGTCAAGTTTTGTCACATAAATTTTGAAGCCTGACATTTAACTTATTTCAAAACCTTAATCTTTAAGATCCGATTATTAGTACAGAAGTAAAAAGGCAACCAGACCAACTAAATCAATCCTTTTATATAAATGTACATACATAATGTAAGTATCTATATAGATACGTAGGTAGGTATATGAATTTTATTGGCGATGCTAACAAAGCCAATTTTTTTTATTCAATTTTTTAATTTATGCAATTATTTATTTTAATGAATTAAACCAAAACGTTTTACACCCACACTTGTATGTTATTTCAATTATTAACTTATTTATTTCAATTTTTAACTGAATAAATTAGTTTGATATTTTACCTTTATTTTAAGACCTTTATTTTAAATATCCGATTGTTAGAACAGAAGTTATAAGCCAACCAAACCAACCTAATCGTACCATTACGAATAATATTTGCAAAATACCTACAACAATTTAATCAACACAACATTTTACAGACATACCTAACCTACTTAATAATGTAGCTATGTATGTATGTATATCATTTTTGTTCCCGATGCGAAGCCAATTTTGTTTGCCACCAGCCACAGTGCAGTGGTGGTTTTTTATGGCACACATTCCACTCCAACCACCGTCTTGCCAACACCCTTACAGCAATGTATGTTCTTTGTGGGTACGTTGTTTTCTTTTTCTTTTTGTTTTCTTGTTCCTCCCGTCATTTGCCGCGATGAAATTTGTTCTCAAAAGCAAATCTTTCACGTTTTTAGTATGAAATTTTGTAAGCTTTTTCAAAAATTTTGATGCAGATTTGTAGCCTGTCATTTGATCTTAAATTATTTATCTTAATATTAAGCATCCGATAATTATAACCTGAGTAATAGTGCGCTCAAATTGAGTGATTTTCAGATTTTATACAAATTCAACTATCCTCAACTGAAGCTCGTCGGTTGGCGACGATCAACGTGTAGGTACAATTCATCGATTGAGTATTTTAGAGATGAACAAAAAATCACGACCTGTGATTTTCAACCTGTGATTCACATTTAACCTGTGAGTGCTTTAAATGTGATTGAAAATCACAACTGTAGTAAAATCACAACTTCACAACAAAATCACAACAAACAAAAACGATTCACAAATCACAACGAACGGAAAATGAACTGTGGCCGTGATTAGTTTATGAACTGTGAACAAAATCACGACCAGAGAAGTAACAACGTTGAGTAAAATGAAGTAGAACGAGAAATTTAGTCGTGATTTATTTATTATTTTAGCAACTGAACAAAATCACAAGACAGAGAAAAATTTTATGATTCATGAAAATGTGAAGAACAGTTTTATTCATTATTTTAGGAGCTAGAAGGTAGAACTGAATTGTGATTTGTGAATCGTGATTTTTAACACAAGAACAAGAAGAGTAAATTGAGTTTTCTCTTCATTCAAAGGCGCTAGAAAGCTGAAATTTTGTAAATGAACTTTTTAAACATTAGGTACGTACTTTTGAATCCGCCTCCTGCCACGCCTACTTTTTTATTAAAAGTCAGTTTTTTATTTAATCAAAGGTGCTAGAAAGCTGAAATTTTGTATATATGAACTCTAAAGCATTAGGTACGTACTTTCAAATCCGCCTCCTGCCACGCCCACTTTTTTATTAAAATTCAGTTTTTTATTTTATCAAAAGCACTAGAAAGCTGAAATTTTGTATATGAGCTCTCTAAAGCATTAGGTACGTACTTTCGAATCCGCCTCCTGCCACGCCTACTTTTTATTAAAATCAAGTTTTCTCTTGATTCAAAGCGCTAGAAAGCTGAAATTTTTGTATATGAATTACTTAAAGCATTTAGTTGATACTTTGGAATCCGCCTCCTGCCACGCCCACTTTTTATTAAAATTCAGTTTTCTCTTTAATTAAAGGTGCTAGGAGGCTGAAATTGCGTATATAAACTCTGTAAAGTATTGGATACGTATATTTTAATCCGCCTCCTGTCGCGCCTACTTTTATAAAAAATTCAATTTTCTCTGTATTTAAAGGTGCTAGGAAGCTGAAATTGTTTATTTGACTTTTCTAAAGCATTAAATTGATACTTTTGAATCCGCCTATTGTTACTACCTCTTTTTATTAAAATTCAGATTTCCTTTTATTCAAAGGCGATAGAAAGCTGAAATCTTATATAATCTCTCTAAAGCATTAAGATGATACTTTGGAATCCGCCTCCTGCCGCACCTACTTTTTTTAAATTCAGTTTTCTCTTTATTCGAAGATTTTGTTAGTCGATAATTTTAAATTTGTGACTCGAGATTTTTAGCATTTTTTTATTCGAGCGTATGTCCCCAAGGTACCTTAAATACCTTATTTATTGTTCTCATTTAATAACTTTTTATTTTACTGAGAAAAAAAAAATGTTTAGGCCTCTAAAAATATTTTAAAATTACCAATCACAATCACAGGTTAAACTCACAGTGATTCATAAATCACACTCACAGTTATACCTGTGATTGGAAAATCACAGTTTAGCTCACCTAAATACTATTTAGGTTCATTTTGGTTTTTTCTTTGGTAACACCAACCAAAAATTCGATCCTGAGCCCCCTATACGCTAGAGTTCATTTCGTTCATCTGTTATATATTCATTTGTTCATTTAATCATTTTGGTAACACCATATTTTTCTCAAAATGACCCTATAAACATTTTCAATGTTAAAATTATTTTTACCTACTTAATAAAAAATGATCCGATCTAACGAATCTAGAATAAAGAATATATCCAATATCTATGGATCAATGCAAAGCAGAAAAAGAGTTCATATACTTTTTATTCTTTGTCGCCAGCCTCAGACGACCTTAAAAAAATCGTACATACAACACAATAAAAAAAAAACAAACATCATCGCATGGTCTTTCGTCTTCCTCGCGATCGTTACTGGTGGTGGAGGTGGAAGAGGAATATGACGATAAAGATGCTGCGCAGGGATTAGGCAAATGAGATGAATCTGGATAAGATGGTTGAGAAGGATTAAGAATGTCTGAGTAAATTAAGTTTGTATATTTAAGGGCAGATGAATTGTTGTTTAAGTAGGATGAAATTGGAGTGGGGAAAGGATTTACATTATGATTTGAAGGGATTAAGGAAGGTGGAGCATTATTTAGAACTGTAAATTGGGAAAGTTTAGGAGAGCAAGAAGGAGGAGTTAACCTTAAGTGGTAGTTAGAGAGAAAGGGATGAATGTTGTTAAAGTTGGGATATCTACACAATTTTGAATTGCCAGTTAGGATCGGGTCTAGGTGGTCGGTTAACAGGTAATTCATAATGAACAAGAACATTATCTTTAAGGCGGCGAAACTCCACAGCATCGAAGGAAGTAATATAAGATCCAGAGGAGAAAAAAATCCAGTCATATTTGTTGGGCAAGTAAACAATATGAGCTTACACGTTTAGTAGGGATTGCGGTTTTTGTAGGGGTTGAGCGGAATCAGAAACTTCAACTTTCAATTCATCCAAAATGATGGTTCGTGTAGTGACAGCGTTGAGAGATTGTGTTTCATCCGGAGTAGTTGCATTGGAGACGTTTGTTTGGGTTTGAGTGGAGGAGGTCGATGTGAGTGGCATGGAAGGGGGTGCACAAATTTCGAGTAGCTCATCATGCAGGGAAGAGTTGTTGCAGAAATCACGAAGGCCATTGTTTGTATTGAGGTCAACACGGGAGACGATCAAGTTATTTTTTGCGACTTTAAGGCTATCAACCAATTTGTTAACACTATCTCTGTTATCTGCGAGTTCCAATGGTGTTGTTCGAGAGAAATTGAATCGCTACACCGGTAACTGAGAGTTGGTTAAGATCAATGGTTGGTTGAGATTTTTTATTTTTATGATACGAGAGCTCTCTTAGCTATATTCAATGGTTATTTCAAAAGGATTTCATAAAATGAAGATGAAAGTTGGAGGGTAACCGTGTTATAATAAAAAATACTTTGGGTTAAATAATTGCATATTATCACTGTTAATATGATCTTTGAATTATATTTGTATGAAATGTCATTTGGAGTTAATATAAAAAGAGGAATCTGTTCTTCTGGAGTTGAGAATACTTCGGACTGAGAAGGAAGTTAGCCAATGGTGAAGTTTGGCATAGATTCCTTTTCTCTCTATCATACATATGTACACCACTTGCTGTTCTATGACGATCGTACTCGTCGAGTTGTTTTGTCAACAATAGTTTAGTGATTTTCAATTTTTTCAAAAACTACAATACATAATATCTTCTGGTTTTTAGCTTGCGATTCAAAAATAATGAAAGCATTAAAAACTTAAAGCCAAAATAGTACGTAACACATGTTTTTTTGGAAAATATCAGTAGGTTAAATTAATAATAAGTTACTGCTTTTAATATCTTTCATTGCCATTATCTTAGGAAGTCGCAAAAAGCCGGAATGGTTTTCGATTCTTAGTCAGATTACCTAAAGGTAAATTTTAAGTTTGATTTCATTGCTCAGCGAAATATACGATTTTTTAATAAGTCCTAAAAGTAATTTTTTTTGGACAAATAAAAAATCTGTCCCATAGGTATACTTAAAATATCTCAAAAAAAATATATCTACAATGTCTTAAAAAATAAACTTAAAATTAAAATGTTCAATGATAAGTTTCAATCAAATCTTACCAATGCTTCCATTTATCCTAATATCGGGTTCCCCACTCGATTCACGTCTTTCTTCGTGTTGTGATGATTTTAATGATGTTGGCTGCTCTTCTTCTTTGACCTTGACTTTGTTTGTTACAACAGCTTGTTTTCGAGAAATATTTGGAGATATAGTTGATTTTTTTTCAAGAGATGCAGGCATGCTGTGAATTTCAGTAACGAATGTACTCTTACAATCGGGACAAAAGACATCTAAAAATATTGTTTTTTTTTTCAGAAATCGAACAAGCAATGTCGGAAGCTTCAACTTACTTGGCTTTCGAAGATTATTTAATGTATTTTCTTCGGAAAATTGACAACTACAGTTGATGCATCTGTAGACTTTTTGATTCATTTCAAAGAGATCTCGTTTAGATAAGATCGCTCGCAGCTTTTTTTCCAGTTCCTATAAAAATTAGTAAATATCAGTATGAAAAACCGCAAGTGAGATATTAATATGAGAGATGTCGAATAGGTGTTGATTAATGTACGTTCCTTTTGTACAAACAATTGGAAGAATAAATTGGTTGCTTGCTGTACAACCAATAGGTTTTCGATGAATGCAAAATGCAGGCATTTGAAACCTGGGGCCGAATTACGGCATCAGTGACTGAACGACACGTGAGGGAAATTTCATACAAAATATCGAATATCATCGAATATCATCGATATTTTGTATGAAATTTCCCTCACGTGTCGCTCAGTCACTGATGCCGTAATTCGGCCCCTGATTTTCATAGTATGTAAAGGGTGTTTTTTTTAGACGTGTGGTCTTCAGGAAGAAATAAAACCCATATAATTTAATGCTATGGCCAAGAATTTAGCTTTATTATAAAGATAAGGGTTTGCCGTTATGTTTTAAAAATGATTTCGGGCAAGTGGCCGCTGCGGCTGGCACGAATAAATTCCAACCGAGAGGCCCAAGAGGTCCCAGCTCCAATTGTTGCACGTGATAGCGGATAGACTCATTCGGGTCTCCTTCGATACTCTGCTCCACAGCAGCAATAGCGTCTTCGGTGCATACTGTACGGCGTCTCTGAGGATGTGCAATATCCACTAGAGTAAACGTGGTGTGAAACCGATCCATTGTTGCTCGAATTACTCTGCTGGGCGATTATGTCGACCGAATATTTGACGCAGCGCGAAATGCGTCGCACGAACCAAACCATTATTTTGGTAATAAACTTGCACGATTTGCAAACGTTGTTCAGAAGTAAGTCTATTCATTATGAAATGGCAAACCAAACTGAGCAGAAATCAAGTGACAGCTGTCAAAAAAACCAACACCGAAAAAAGTATTGCCAGATTGAAAACCACACGTCTAAAGAAAACACCCTTCATAATATTAATTATTTCATAATAAGGTGCATTACATAAAGTATGTCAACAAAATGCTTATTGTTGTCAGCTCTACGGCATTGGTGTAAGTCGCAAGTTTGGTGTGTAATGGTTTGACGAGTAATAAGCAATAGGTTAAGGTAATATATTGCGCATCTTTGAGCTTATGAAGCATAAGTACTAAAAATAAAAGTTGAACTTTATGATTTTCGCTCTGAGATGTAAAACGTTTATGCACAGTCACCCAAGCAAATAGTACCGACATTTAAATGCAAAATGGACGTCGAAAGTCATTGTGTCAAATTCCTGCATTTACTTATAGGATTTACGTTTGAATTTTCATGACGAAAACTAAAAAATCAATCACTAACAGACAAAGTTCATATTTTGTTTTTATTATTTAAATAATTTGGGCTTTCAGATCTTTATCTTATGAATGCAAATATAACACTTATTTCATCCTTTTCCCGACGTTTCGTTGGTTTTCTCTAATTTCTTCAGGGTATTTGATTTATTAGGTTTTAAGATTTTACATTAATATAAGTATTTTATAAATTGAAGTTGACAATATAATTTTTTAAAACAAAAATAAATAAATAAATAAAAACAACATTAAAATTTTTGTACACTATTGACGACGGACGAGAACCTTAACTCTATATCACAGATTCTTGTTTGCAATCAATTGAATTGATTTTTTTATTTTACTACTTAAATAAAGGTGGGAATTTTTTCTAAAAAATAAATTATAAACTACCACCAAATTTCAGCTCAGCTAAAATCACGAACCATCTTTTTTTTACATGTTTGGGGGTGCTGTACCCAAACCCACCCATGGTGCCGCAGCTGACTTTCACTAACCTCTATTATAACACCAAATTAACCATATAACCAAAAATTAGCCCTGCTTCTATTGGTCACCAATGATCTGTCATCAGCTCTCAGACTTTAATTCATTCTGTATCTCTGAATCCATTGGATCTAGGGAAAAAAGTGTTACGATCTTTTTTTGTGTAGAATTTAATAAGCTTTAATTTTTGTATTGACATTTTTCCTCGTAAAATTGATAAATTTCGAGTTATGTTAAAAAAACCGGGACAAAACCCCTTTGGCTCCTTTTCACACCCTCATAACAAAAATTGGTGCGTAAAATTTAGAACACTTTTCAGGGCATGTTCAGGACACCAAAATAAAGGTTTCCACAAAAATTCTGATTTTTCGGAGTTTTTTTTTCTAATTTTAATGTGTAAATAATGAAATATCGGAAAACATTTGAGCATGCTCCGCCACACTTATTTTTAGTAATTTTTGCCTGCATTAATCTTAGGTCATATATTTTCGAAAAATCTTTTATTAAAAAGCTTTATCTTTTACTTGCCAGTTACTACTTTATTTGAAGGCTTTTCAGTGTTGAGTTACAGGCCTATAATGAACAATGGACATCGCACACCTTCACCTTCGCACACCACATAATACGTCTTTTACCAAACAAAATACTCAAAATATTAACGAACTACTTACAAATATTAATTCACAAAACTTGCAAAAAATAATTTTAAAATTTAACTTTAAATTGTAAATTTGTTTAAAATTTCAAATTTATTTACGCAGATCACAAAATCTAGAAACTTGCAAAAAATAATTTTAAAATTTAACTTTAAATTGTAAATTTGTTTAAAATTTCAAATTTATTTACGCAGCTTATGATCTCTAAAATGATCTGATTGGGGCAAAACCGCATATATGGGCGATCTTGCCCCTATGCAGTCTTGCCCCTATGCGGTCTTCCCCTATGCTGTATGCGGTTTTGCCCCCATGTTTTAGTATGTGTTCACTTTTCCTTAATATTTTTCTTTTTACTATGTTTTATAGTCAAATATGGTACAAAATCCAATCGAATCCAACTGATGGCTGGATTAATACACCACGTCCCCTGGGTGAGCTCACGAAGCTTGCGCTGGAGTTGGAGCAGATGAAGGCGTCATTATCTCTGTGACTTTTGTCAATAGGTTGCATTTTAAAGGAAAAAACGGTCTTACACCCAACAAACTTTGACGGGGCGGTTTTGCCCCCACATGGGGGCAAGACCGTTTTTTTAACGATGTTTTTTAAAAGTTTATTATCTTTTATTGAGTAATTTATTTTGTTATTATAATTAAAGTTCCTTAAAGAAATGTAAGACTAAGTGAATAAAGAATTTATTTTTATCAAAAGACGTTTTCTAATGGTTTTTAAAGCAGTCAAACACTAAATGTGCGGTCTTGCCCCCACTTCCCCTACTAACTTAGCAATTCAAGATAACTATGTTAGTTTGTAAAAATAAATAAATTAATTAATATTTTGTCTGAGTAAATAAATTATCCTATCTTTTACATATACACAACCCGAAGATGACTTCAGTTCGACTGAAATATCAAAATTAGAAATTCAGAATCAAAATTGTATGTAATTTATTCGAGTTTCAGTTTTTCAAAATACTCATTTTTATTTGAATGGATTAATGTAATTAAAGTCGTTTTCAAACAGTTTTACTCAAAATTCTGGAATAGTTTCTTTATTTCATTATATTAATAGGAAAAGTAATGCTTTTTACCTGTTCAATGTGCTTTTTTATTTAGTCTGTGATCTGTTCTGGTAAATTTTTCATTTGTAATTTAACTGGTGGACATTTTCTTTCTAGTTTATTAGTTCGTTTATTCGCCTTTCAGAAGTAATAATGCTCGGCCGATTAATGTCATTTTAAAATATTACATAGTAATACAAATTTAAAAGAGCTTGGAGCAACTGACAGTTAAAGTCTTACCACCATACTAATAAAAAGTCAAAAATCAACCAAAACGTTGATCAAAAAACCAATAAAGAGCTTAAAAAACAACGAACACAAAAATCAAAACAACCTACCTGGGCCCTATTCCACAAAACAACTTATCAACTTTTCACTTTGCACTTATCAAATTGTATTTTTTGGCAAAGTGTTAAGTGTTTCTGTTACACAATACTCTTTGCAAATCTCACTTTGCACTAAGCAAATTCTTGCAAAGACTTTGCACTCTTTGCAAAGACTTTGCACTCTTTGCAAAGACTTTGCACTATTTGCAAAGTCTTTGCGCTTTCCTGCAAAGTGAATGTGCAAAGTGTTCCAGAAAGCATTTAATCATCTTTGCATTTCTGTCTTATCACTTTTCACTTTGCATTGGAATTATCATCATTTTATTTCTTTAGTTAAATTACTCAAGCTTTAATCCTATTTTTTAACTTTCATTTAAATTGTAAACTCTTGCATTTAAAACATTAATACATAAGATCATTCAAAATAATCACATTTAAATTCATTCAAATCATTCATGCTACTAAAATTGATACTAATCATTTGTAATTATTGTTAAATTTGCCAAACATTTCAATCACACACTATTTAGTAGTAATTTATCTTGAACTATGCAGTTATTAAAATTTGAATAGTGGAATTCTCTTGCTAACGTACACATTTTTTTTCTCGCTACAGTTAATTATTTAAAAGGAAATCAACTTGATTTCGATTTGAACGAAAGCACTCTTTAAAATTAAAGTTTTGTTGTCCCGAAAAAATAATTCGGTTTCGATAATTTCTTGTTATACCCGCGTCTTCACTATCATCGAACATAAACTCACGTGTTAACATTTTCAAAGCTTCACTAGTTATTGTAACAGTATGAATTTGTAAGGCGATCGTTTACCTTGCAAACTTTTGACAAACTAATCAAAATTTGCTTTGCAAAAATAGAATTTACAATTTTTGTGGAACGAAACAGCATAATTATTTGCAAAGTCTTTGGAAATTACACTTTTCAATACTAACTTTGCACTTTGCACAAGAGAACGTACGTGGATCAGAAACTGCAAAGAGAATATAAAAATTGCAAAGACTGCAAATTATTCTTATCAATTTCAACTTATAGACCGGGAGGCGGCAATACAAAAATCCCACCCATCGATATAAAGAAAAATTTACTTATGTAGCGTTAGATAATCTTTAGGTGATATAGAAACCGTTGGTCGTCCACCCGATATCCTGGTCAGACCGGCTGACCCACCAAAAAAGACCTTTCAGAATTTTATAACCTGTTCGTACCAAATCCTTACCAGTTGGTAGAAATTACTAAGTGAACTGAAATTATGGTGAACGTATATTTTTTACTCCAACTTGTGGTTTTCGCTCCAAATCTTCATACAAAAAATTCATAAATATACATTTATTACCTGCTATATGTATGAAAAAACACTGATTTATATGAAAAAAAGTAGTAATTTTAAAGAATTCTTTATAGTTATAGTAAAATGATTATAACTTCTGATCTAAGATTATTTATGGTAAGTTTCGTACCTTTTCAGAAACTGCATAAATGGGCTAAGTTTTTAGAAAACAAAACCAATATCGTGCAATGGAATTTCTTTCTACTGTTAACTCCACAAGTTGAAGTAAAAAATATACGTTCACCATAATTTCAGTTCACTTAGTAATTTCTATAAAATTCTGAAAGATTATGGCTTGAACTTGCTTTAGTTAAAATTTCAGGCATGGGTTTTGGACTTCCAGTAAGTTATTAATATTTAAAGTAAGATATGCATTTTTTTACTGTTTTGCATAAATCTTGTCAGCCAGAGAAACTGACCAAGCTTTGCCCCGGACGACCTTCGGAATATGATTGGTGAAAATTTTTCCTATAATTTGATATAGATTTCGTTCTTTATATCGATGGGTGGTGACCACCCCTTAAAAATGACCTTCTTTTTTGGTCGGTCAGCCGGTCTGACCAGGATATCGGGTGGACGACCAACGGTTTCTATATCACCTAAAGATTATCTAACGCTACATAAGTAAATTTTTCTTTGTATCGATGGGTGGTATTTTTGTATTGTTGCCTCCCGCTCTATTATCACTTATCAAATTTTATAGTTCTGAGGAAAATAAAGTTTTGCAAATTGACGAAAAATTTGATAAGTGCAAAGTGAAAAGTTGATAAGTTGTTTTGTGGAATAGGGCCCAGCTGATGCTATTAGTTGGGCCTGCTCTCAAGAACATCAAAAAATCACAACAACAATCAATGCAGTTGCAACAACATGTACCATCTCAACTGCAAGCACAAACGCACCGGTACAATCTACGAAGGAGAACAGAAGAATGAGAGATTAAACAACACCCAACCACAAGCCATCAGTCAACCCGTGACCACGACAAATGTAACCTTGCCGAAACGTCGGGCAATAATAAATCGAAAACAATTTTGATTATAATAATTAATCGCGCTAAGTTCGTTTGTTTACAATGTTTCAGTACCACGATAAAAAAAAGTCTTAAATCTACAATAAAATGCTAATTCACACTAAGTGAAAATCTTAACGAAATCACATTAAGTGAAAATCTTAACGAAAATCTACTTATTTATTTATTAATTTATTCAGTAGCATTATAAACATTATTTTAACAATTATTATTATTATTTTTTTTTTTCAGAGATTTAGGATAAACAATTCCTTTACAACTATAAACCATATAAATATATAACAATAATTTTATAAAGAGAATCAATAATTTTAATTTCAAGGGAAAGCTACAAACAAAAACCCTTATACAAAACTTAAATCTAATATTGCAACACTCCCAAATCAAAATTCATGTTGAAATAATTTATTTATACATTATGTATATTTTTTATATAATAATTATAGCTATAACAATGATGGTAGTTGTGTATCAAGTTCATTTTCAGATAATAAGCAGTTTTCATAAAATTTATGTTTAGAAATCAGTTTCTCTTTGCATCTTGCTTGAAACACAAGTGTAATTTGTTAGACTCTTGCCTAGGATGACTGCTCTTTGCGGAAAGTGTACCGATCTAGTTAACAGCCGTGAAAAATGCTTTGTGCGGTATTTGCGGTGCATCTTTTCATTCAACTTGTACTATTCATAAAAATAATGAAATAAAAATCATTAAATCCAGCTCAATAATTATCTGGAAGTGTGAAAATTGTTCAAAAATTGATCTATGTTCTATGATTAAAAAGCTCTATGACTAATTATGAAGATTTGATCAATTGGGTATATTTAAATTAATTATTATATATGTTAATTGGGCTTTTTGATCTTTTATTTTTTATGCAATTAATAAAACAAATTAATCCATTTTTAAAAGTTATTCCCGACGTTTCGTTGGTTATTTTCCAACTTCTTCAAAGGGTATTTTTTTATTGGACCTACAACATATTACAATTTTTTTTAATCTTATATATATAGTTAATTGTTTTGAATTTTGTTTAACTTACTATTGTAATTTACATTTTTAATTTTGATTTTATCAGGAATTTAATAATTTATTGAATTTAACATTTATATTGCACTATTGTATTTTATGGAACGGAAAGATATTAATAAATAAATAAATAAATTAAATAAATAAATTAAAAACAAACACAAAACAAAAATTATCAACTATTATCACAGACTTGTTTACTTAATGACAGCACTGTAACTTGCGCTCAAATTGTCTTTATCTTCTTGGAAATTCATCGTTCTCTTAATATTTTGCTGAATTCTTAGGCTCTCCAGTGTGAACCTCTTATTCATATTTCTTTCCTTGTCAAGAATTCTTACGTCATCAAAGTCAGCGGTGTGTCCATGTTCTGTCATATGCTGTGAGAGTCCAGTTGATGCTCTATTTTTCCTAACGTCAGCTTGGTGTTCGGCTATTCTCGTGGCTAGTGTGCGTTTTGTTGTGCCGATGTAGACAAGATCACACACTTCATTCGTTTTACCTTTGCATTTTATACATTATCGGAGGGCCAGCCGAAATACACAATTAACATCATCATTTTTTAACGGACACTCAACACAATGAAAGGATTTTTTGAACACATCAAGTACAAATACAACCCAGACACCACTAACTTACTTAAACATTTTTGCAGACAAAAGAAAAAACTAGCAAAACAAAAAGAACAACTAAAATTTCTACTCTCTTGCAAAGAATATGAAATTATACCTAAACATCTAACTAACACCACATCAAACATTACAGCTTTGTTTACCACAGACAATATAATAAACCAATTAAAGAAAATTGAACATACTTTCTCTTTAAAAATATTAAACTTAGAAATCAAACAAACACTTACAACCATAAACACAGTAAATAAAAACATATTCCAAACAGAAATCGAAATGAAAAACATTCTTAATGAGATCGAATACAAATCATTTATACAAAAACAAATCCATATATTCAATCACATAAGACATAACACCGAACTAATACACCTATCTAAAATCAATAAACTTAAACAAGAACACATAATTAAACTTGGTATCACATTTAACGAAGACTGGTTTATAAACAAAACAGAAATATTTTTCCCTGAAGAGAGTCGATGGCTTCTCTCTTTAGGCAAGAAATTTGCACTACCTATACACAAAAATAATTTCTCACCCATACACATCATAGCAGACATAGAACAATGCATACAAAAAATAGAAGATGAAAAAGAGAAAGACATTGCTAGACATCAAGTTGCCAACAGAATACAAACATATAAAAGAAAAATCAAAAACACAATAAAAGAGAAATTTATCCTAAAAACATATGAAAAAACACAGAAAATAATAAGAAAACACAAAGAGGAAATCATAATAACGAATGCAGATAAAGGAAACAAGACAGTCATATTATATAAAGATGACTACAAAAACAAAATGAACGAATTACTTGAAGACAAAAACACATACAAAAGACAAAGAATAGACCCAACTTTAAAACTACAAAAAACTAACAATGACATAGTCAGTAATTTGTTCAAACAGAAACACATAGATCTAAAACTTAAATACAAGTTGACATGTTCGGCAGCCTCCGCACCCACAATATATGGACTTCCGAAAACCCATAAACCAAATCTACCACTCAGACCGATTTCATCCTCAACGAATGTGCCGTGTTATAACTTGGCGAAATTTGTTGGAAAAACACTTCAACATATTGTGTCCGAAAATTACAATATTCGAAATGCAACCTGCCTTAAAGAAAAACTCAATGAAATAATAATAGACGAAGATGACATCCTAGTTTCCTTTGACGTAATATCGCTATTCACCAATATACCAACATATATTGCAATTAAGAACATCATGAAACAATGGGAAAAATTAAAAGAACAAACAAATATCTCAAAACCACAATTTCTTAATATATTACAATTCTGTCTTAAAGATAACAACTATTTTCAATATGAAAATAAAACTTATAATCAGACGTTCGGTATGCCAATGGGAAATCCCCTTTCACCAACCATAGCTGACATTGTATTGGACAACCTTCTGGACGCTACAATAGAGAAATTACATAAATCCAATATAACCATAAAATTCATTGCGAAATATGTAGACGATATTTTTGCAATAATTAAAAAACAACACACAGACATAATTCGCGATAACTTAAATCAATATCACGAAAAACTTCAATTTACAATAGAGACAGAAAATAACAAATGCATCCCATATTTAGACATGATAATTCACAGAACAGACGATAAAATAATTTTCAATTGGTACCAAAAACCTGTAGCGTCAGGAAGAATGATAAATTTCCTATCAACCCAACCACAAAAATACAAAATTAATACCGCAAAAAACTTAATTAATAAAGTTCTAGATATTTCCGACCCAAAATTCCACAAAGAAAACATCACTAAAACCAGAACAATACTCCTAAAGAACAACTTTCCACATAAAATAATAAATGATTTAATTAATGACAAAAATAATCAAATTAAATATAATAACAATAATCAAAAACAAAAACAGACAGGTGGCAACGCTGACATTATTTTCCATAGCATAAGTTTCATTCCCAAGCTTACTGACAACAAAAACCTACATGAAATAATAAAAATCAACAAAGAGAGAACTTCATTCGCTCACAAATCAAACCATACTCTTAGCAAAATATTCACACGAACAGAACCATCACAGAAAAAAGAACAACAACATGACGTAGTCTACGAAATAAAATGCAAAGGTAAAACGAATGAAGTGTGTGATCTTGTCTACATCGGCACAACAAAACGCACACTAGCCACGAGAATAGCCGAACACCAAGCTGACGTTAGGAAAAATAGAGCATCAACTGGACTCTCACAGCATATGACAGAACATGGACACACCGCTGACTTTGATGACGTAAGAATTCTTGACAAGGAAAGAAATATGAATAAGAGGTTCACACTGGAGAGCCTAAGAATTCAGCAAAATATTAAGAGAACGATGAATTTCCAAGAAGATAAAGACAATTTGAGCGCAAGTTACAGTGCTGTCATTAAGTAAACAAGTCTGTGATAATAGTTGATAATTTTTGTTTTGTGTTTGTTTTTAATTTATTTATTTAATTTATTTATTTATTTATTAATATCTTTCCGTTCCATAAAATACAATAGTGCAATATAAATGTTAAATTCAATAAATTATTAAATTCCTGATAAAATCAAAATTAAAAATGTAAATTACAATAGTAAGTTAAACAAAATTCAAAACAATTAACTATATATATAAGATTCAAAAAAATTGTAATATGTTGTAGGTCCAATAAAAAAATACCCTTTGAAGGAGTTGGAAAATAACCAACGAAACGTCGGGAATAACTTTTAAAAATGGATTAATTTGTTTTATTAATTGCATAAAAAAATAAAAGATCAAAAAGCCCAATTAACATATATAATAATTGCTCTATGACTGTGTTTTTCTTTTACATGGTTCTGATATAAAAAAAAAATCTAGTTCTAGTATTAATACTGCTGCGAAGAAAAACACGAAAGAGAATGAAAACAATAATGTTAGTAGAGATGTGCGTAGTTCAACGAAAGGTCAACGCCTTCCTAAAGTTAAAACAAATTTGCCTATAAGTAAAACGAATGTGCATTCCTCTATTACACCAAATCGTTTCTCTTTTGGTAAAGTAGGTTAGGTTAGGTTAGGTTATAAGGGGTGTGCACAGCATGAAGCTGTTGCGTACACGGGGGCCTACTGGTCCATTATGATCCCCTGTAAAAGTTAGCATCGATGCTCCTCAATTTTGCCGATTAGCGTAGACTGGCTCGTTAACGAACCAGCCTGTGCTATCTATAAATTTCCTCATGTTTGCCATTGAGACCTGTGCTAGATCATCCAGTTCTCCAACAAACCTGTTTCCGAAATGACGGAGTCGGTTGGTTTGGAGGTTCGGACAGTCACAGAGCAGGTGTTTAATGGTTTCTATTTCCTCCTCCTCTTGACAGCTCCTACAAAAATTGGGTGCAAATGCCCCTATCCTGTTAGCCATTGTGCCAATGGCGCAATGACCTGTTAGTACACCTATCAAGGTTTTAATGTTCTTTTTACTCAGCGATAGGATATACCGAGTTTCCTTTTCATTTGTGTTAGGCCATAAACTTCTAGAGATTGCGCAATCGTCCCTGGATTTCCAGGAGTTATTGATTTCCTCTTTTAGTTTAAGGTCTATCTTCCTCTTGAGTACCCCAATCGGGACGAGTGGTCCCCTAACTGAATGGTCGCTACTACTTGTGTCTGCTTCTGACCCTTTCCTGGCTAGTTCATCTACTATATCATTCCCTTCTATATTGCTATGTCCAGGAACCCAGCAGAGCTTTACCTGGTTAGTGTGGCAGATTTTATTTAGTTCCTTCCTACAGTTTAAAACTGCTTTTGATCTTATGGTCTCACTGGCCAAGGCTTTGATAGCAGCCTGGCTGTCCACGAAAAAAGTAATCTCCGAAGAGCTTAGCTTTTCGTGATATGCCAATTCAGCTGCTTTTCCAATGGCAAAGATCTCGGCCTGAAAGACACTACAGTCAGCTGGGAGTTTATATGACACTCTGATGTTGAGTGATTGGCAAAACACTCCCGCACCTGTTCCTGTTTCCATTTTTGAACCGTCAGTGTAGAAAGGGATACCCTGTTTACTTATAAGTGAATTAGGATCCCAATCCTGTCTTTCTGGTATGAAAATAGAAAATTTCCTATCGAAATCTAGTAAAGGGGGGATGTAATCGGTGGTCTCCATCAGTCCTGGAATCGTGTCATATCTTTGTAAGATTGACCCGTGTCCATAAGTGCTGTGCCTCCAAAAACTCAGTTCTCTTAAACGAATTGCAGTTTTGGCTGCCGTGCATCTTATGAACTCATCCAGAGCCGGGAGGTCCAAGATCACCTCCAACCCAGCTTGTGGTGTGAATCTTTGAGCCCCTGTTATTCCTATACAGGCTAGTCTCTGTACCTTATTCAGGTTTAGCTTGATTTTTCCACCGCCTTCCACCATACAATAGAGCCATAGGTAAGAATGGGTCTGACAATCGCTGTGTACATCCATTGGATGACTTGCGGTCGCATACCCCAACGTACACCGAAGGTCTTTTTGCATGTGTAGAATGCACATAGTGCTTTTTTCATTCTCTCCTCAGTATTACGCTTCCATGTAAGCTTGGAGTCAAGGATTACTCCTAGAAATTTAGCTTCCTTTGAAAGTTTTAGAGGAATATTGGTAAAGTAAATACAACTCCCTTACCCTCCCCAGTTGTGCCCACTAAATCTTCTAATAAAAAAAAGCCAACAACAATAACTCCAAATATTACAATATCCCATCATCAACAAAAACAACAACTCAATGCACCGTCTTCTTCCAATTCTACACAAGAGCAGAATGAAAACATAGTGCTGATACGTGAAGATGACGACGACGACGAAGAAGTAGAAGATGCCACCGCCGCTTATGACGAAGCCAAAAGCTTAGTCGCACTGAGTGAAATAAATTCTACTTCTCTAATTACTAGAGACGATTTAGCAATGAATTCCACTACACCTGCTAGTATTCTGGATATACAAATTGCTGACGGAACAAGGGGAGAAAACGAAGAAAATGCAGACAAAGCTAATAATGTATGTGATGTTGTAAACGACAATGGGATAGTTTCCAATCGCGATAGTCCAATTGCTGGTGCTGTTGGAAATAGTGTCATTAAAACAAATGCACCCGATGCTGATGATGTGAAAGAGGATGACGTCAATAACTCTAAGCATAAATATTTAAAAGCTTTTAAAGCTAGAACAAATATAGATGCTGAAAGCTTAAAGAATAATGTTTTTAATAAAATGAGGTGGTTTCATTTGTCAAGTTTTAAAAAAGGAACTACAACTGATAATATAATCTCTTATATTCAATCTAAGATTAATATTAATGCATCAGTTTTCCCTTGCTATAAATTAGTTTTGCACAACTCTGATGAAGATAAATTGAGATTCATTAACTTTAAAATTGGAATCCCGCTTGAATATGTGAAATTGTTTTATAATTCGGAACTATGGCCAACAGGTGTTCGTATTCGCCCATTTCATTACAGGCCAAAAAACGATCAGCCACCGGAATCTGTTGCAGAGACTTAGTCCTAGAAACTTCAATAATTTCTGATTCTGATAAAGTTTTTGTTGCTGATGTTGCTGTTGGTGAAATTGTTGCTGATGTTGCTGTTGTTGATTTAAATCGTTATGCTGTTGCAAATGTTCATGGTTATGTTGCCGCTGTAAATAATAATATTTATGTTGCTGATGTTGCTGATGATGCTAATGATGCTGATATTGCTGTTGTTGCTGATATTTCTGATGTTGCTGATGTTAATCCTAGATTTGATAATTTCAATATTTACTACCAAAATGTTGGAGGTGTAAGAACTAAATTGAATTCATTATATTTTTATTTTGCCTCACAGAATTATGATATTATTGTATTGACTGAAACCTGGCGAGTGAAATTTTCAACGCTAATCAATTTTATGTTTTTCGTAAAGATCGTTGTGGGATTACAACGGGTTTCGATCGTGGTGGCGGAGTATTAATCGCAGTTCGATCTAAACTTATCTCATCTCAAATAGATTTGGTATCTGCTCAATTGTCTCACAATTTTGATGTTGACCAATTAATTGTCAAAATATTTTTTGGAAGAAATGTTAACTTATTCGTAAGCGTGAGCTATATTCGGCCAGGTAGTCCCTTAGAACTCTATAACTTGCATTGAAATAATTGTAGATCAGTACTGTGTAATTTGGGTCCTTCTGACCATGTTATTTGCTTGGGAGACTATAATATCGGTGATATTGTTTGGAAGTTTGATACCGATGAGAAATGTTTGATTCCATTTAACGTAACTACCGAAATAGAGTGTTCTGTCATTGATTTATACAGTCAGTTTAATTTAACGCAATTGAATTATATTCCTAATATGCTTAATCGAATTCTTGATTTAGTGTTTGTTAACAAAGAACTTGAATTATTTGTAGAAGAAAACATTTTTCCAATTGTAAAAAACACTATGCATCATGTATGCCTTTCAATTAATTGTAAAATATTAGTATATATTGCAAGCTCGCATGACATTATTGAATTTTTTAATTACAAACGTGGCAACTTTGATGCAATAAATTTATTCTTTGATTCCATAGATTGGGGGGCCATCTTTTTAAATTTAGATCTTACTCAAGCGTTTGAAATTTTCAAATTGCACTTAAAGCAAGCTTCTGATTTGTATATTCCCAAGTTAAACAAAAGACAGAATTCCAATCCCCCTTGGTTTAATAAGAGACTATCAAATCTCAAAAATAGGAAAAATAAGTCCTACAAGATTTATAACAAAGATAGAAATAATATTGTTAATCATCAAAACTATCTCACCCTACAGAAAGAGTTTGATGTGCTTAATAAGTTTTTATATAAAAATTTCATTTTCAATGCTGAATCTCAAATTAAGGTAGACAGTAAACATTTTTGGAGTTTTATTAACACTATGAAAAAATCCACAGGTTTACCGAACTGCATGGAGTTTTCTGGAATTACTTCAAGTGATTTGTCCACAATTAGTAATCTTTTCGCTGATTATTTTGAATCAGTGTATACTCCTACGCAACCCAGAGTTCTTCCAGATTTTACCCAGGCTAATTCAGTCGATATTGGTAACATGGTTTTACAAGAAACTAAAGTATATGATGCTCTAAAAAATTTAGACGAACATAAAGGAGCCGGTCCAGATGGAATATCTCCAAAGGTTATAAAAAAATGTGCAATATCGCTAGCATTACATCTCTGTTTAATATTTAATATGTCTCTATCAACGGGTCACTTTTAAGAAGAGTGGAAAACATCGTTTATCTCTCCAATATTTAAATCGGGCTCGAGACAAAAAGTTTGTAACTATAGACCAATATGTAAGTTATCTGCTATTCCCAAAGTTTTTGAAAAGATTGTTTCTGATGAACTTTATTTTTTAACTAAACACATAATTTCGGATTCTCAACATGGTTTTGTGTCAGGTAGATCCACTGCTACCAACCTTACTATTTTGTGTAACTCTCTTGTTAAGGGTTTCGATAGCGGCCTTCAAACAGATATTGTGTTCACTGACTTTGCCAAAGCTTTTGACAGGGTAAATCATGATGTTCTTCTTAATAAACTTTCAGTGCTGGGTTTTCATTCCCATTTCTTAAAATGGACATGTTCATATCTCACCGAACGTATCCAGTTTGTTAAAGTAGAAAACTCTGCTTCTCGAGCTATAAATGTTACCTCAGGTGTCCCTCAGGGAAGTCATATCGGTTTTTCTTACTTTTATTAACGATATTCCAGAAAATCTTAAATTTTCAAACTATTTGTTGTATGCTGATGATGTAAAAATTTTCAAATACATTAAATCTGTCAACGACTGTCTGTTACTACAAAATGATCTCGATAGATTAGCATTATGGTGTGATAAAAATTTACTTTTTTTGAATGTGACAACAAATCATGTATAATAGTCTGAACACAATATATGACAGCCCATATTACACAGCATGATATTCTAGCCTACACGATTTGACATGTATTAACACATGAAAATGTTTAGAAATGATTCTAATTATAACCTTGTTCGTTTAATTGCCAAACCTACCCATTTCTACCATTTTTAGCCCGAAAGACTGTCAAAGTTCATATACAAAAAAATTAATCTGGTAGAATCTGGCACATTTCACATTTCATCACATTTTTATTGAGGTTAAATTAAACTGTTGTGTGTGGTCAAAAAATGAGTCATTTCTCTCCCACAAATTTGGCAGTAGGATGAAAAAAATTTTTTAAAGTATTTTTTTTACAGCGCAATTTAATAGGGTAAATAATAATTTAGGGTAAACAATGAAATATGTCTAGATTCTATTTTATAAACCAAAAATGATAGAGAACTGATTAATTATCATCCAAATCATTGTTGTTTCTTGATTTATGTTCCAGCTACTTGCATTCGGGCTAAGAATAAATGGTGAAGTTATTTTTAGTTCCATAATTTATTTTACCTTTAATGACAATGTTGGGCAATTGTAAAACACACGATTTGTTGAAACTTTTATCACCGCAAATCAAATGTCCACACATTTTCGATGGGATAAAGAAAATCCAACTATTCGAAGATTTTAATACTCTCCAAAATTTGTTTGTAGGAGTCGCCCTTAAGGTGCATTTCCTAAAACTCTCCTCTTCATGTTTTAGTAAAGCCATTGCACAAGTCTCTGAAATCCTTTGCTGTATAGTGGTCGGATGTACTTGGTTACATATGTATTTGGGTGACAACAATCGTTTGCATGCTCCCAGCTCCATGTCACTCAATAAGAAGTATCTATATCTGGGCAATGACAGAGCTGAGATTGAGCAGATGTTTCTACCATGAACGTCTTGTTTCTGTGAATTATAAGAACAGTTAAAAGATTAAAAAGTTGAAATTCTTCAACATCCGTCAGTGGCAGTATCAGTGCAAACACAAGAAAATCATTTAAACAGCGACGTTTTACTGATGACTGAACCTTCTGGCAATGATAAATAAGCTGCTCACTTAATTGTTTGGGGGTTATAAATCGTGCATTTATGTTCCCGTGATTTTAATCCAAAAGAACATCTTACAGCATTTCTTGTACAAAAATGATAGAGAATTGAGAACAAGAATTAGGTACTTCGTTAGACTTTTGCTTATCTTTAATGATTGCAATGGACTTTTGAAGATATTCATTCAAGGCCTTAAACTGATCTTGAACTTGAATTTGATCATGCTTTAAAATATGAGAAGTAGCATCTGCAATCGAGCTTTGTTTTTTCAAAAGTTCAATCAATGTCTTCATTTTTATAAGCGCTGTTAATTTGACCTTATATTTTATCCGCATTTTCTTGGTCAAGGATACCAAACAAACTATGCGCCAAAGTTCCCACAATGTTGAATGGCTAGCATGGTTCGTTCATATTTTGGTGCATGATAGTTGGGAAGCAATTCGTTGTTAAGCTCAATAGCTGCGATCCTGTTTCGCAGTGTTTCTATTATCAGGACGTAGTACATTTGATGAGTTATATCTTTTGTGCAGATATCTTGCATTCTGTTGACATATGCATTAAGCTCATTAAATTCTTGCCAGTACGTTGTCAGATTGTAATAGACAAATATTTTCCAATACGTACTTACTTTGCGGACTCTGCCAACATCTTCAAAGTATATGCCAACACTATCATCAAGTTTTTGAGTATTTACTTACTCTTGTGTTGCTGACTGACATAAAGATGTGGGTATCATAAGTACCAAAAGCAAGACTGAAAGTAATGTAATTTTTTTTTTGATTTCTTGATTTTAAATATCTCGTGTTTCTTGTTTGTTGGAGACTGGGAGCAGCCTGGAATTTCATCTTTATTTAATTTGTTTTCTAGTGCAAGAAATCTCTTTCGTGCCGTTGGAAGAGAGTCCCGTAAAAATATGAAAGGATCCTCTTTAAATGGTAATTTAACAACAAATTTACCTTCTGAATTCTGAAATGCTCTTAACACTGATGATCTTCCTCGCTCTCAGTATTTGGATTTCTGTTTCCCAGATGGCTTTGTTACAATATGAGAATGAACGTTCGAATTTGAAGCCGGAGCACTTCCGGCTACAACCCAACCTAAAATTATTGTTTTATGGAAAATTGGTAGATCGTTTAAAATCCTGCATTCTCCTGGTAGAAACAGGTCAAAGAAAAGTTCAGCTCTCAACAGCATGTCGATTTAATTATCTTTGCAGAATGAAGGATCTGCCAGCTCGATGTGAGTTGGAATCTTCCACAGGGAAACATCGATTTCTTGGCTGCACTGGTAAGTACTTATGCGTGACATGAGGTTTGCTTCAATGGTTGCTTGATAAGTCGCTGTTCTGTATTCAAATGTTATTGAGGCCACAAACTCGGAGCTGCACTCTTGCGCACCTATTCCACTAATCGAAGTATCCTTGCGATGCTTCTCAATTCCTAACTGCTGTAGGAACGCGCGACGTTGTGACAAAATTCAACGGGGACCCAGGGGGGAGTACGATACATTCGGCGCCAAAAATTGATAACGGTTTTTTGTAGCAAGTATGGGAGGGGGTCCATCTCGCCCCGCTTAGAAGGTAGGGGCAATTTTAGAAGAAAAAAAATGGCTTAATATGAAAAAAAAAAAAGATTATTGAAGAACAACGGCAACACTTACAATGAAGTACTATACCGGTTTTGAAAACCAGAAATCAGTTTTTTAATCTTAAATATAAATTAAATTATTTATGTCAATAGTTTTTGAAAAATTCGCATGCAAACTCAGATTTAAAAAAAAAGAAAAAAAAGTTTGAACCATTCTTTTTCAAAATTGTGAAATGATGAATGATGTGCTAAATTTGCTTTTTGAAGTCAATGCTTATATCAATTCTGAATCGAACACTAAAAACCGAATGGTTTTATGTCTTCTAGTTTTTGAGAAAATTTAATATTACTAAAAAAGGGAAAAAAGGGATTAGCAACGGATTACCTGCGCTACCTGTTTTAATTACATCATTCAAGAAGGGTTTTTCCATAGTTGATTATCCTTCTTGTCGTAAACACATTTAAATCTTAATCCTAGTGAGAAAAACAACATACACAAACAATTCCAAGAAAAATCCCATTATAAAATGGGAAAATCTGAGGGAAGGTAAAGTGACGTCAAGTTGGCGTTTGAGGCACTCAAACAACAGATAAAGGCGGGAATAAATAACCACGGAAAGGAGTTTCTGGTTTCCATCCACGAAAAACTCGGGGATAAAGACCAGCTTTACAAAGACGACAAAGAAGAGATGGATAGTCAGGAAGCAGAATTACCCGAGGAAAACGGACAATAAGTTGAACATGAAAGCCCTGATGACACCGATGAACAACCAGATGAAGATGTACTATCTGAGATATCGGAAACCGAGGTAATGGAGGGGGAGATGGCTAATTTGGACTCAGACTACGAAGTAGTGCAGAGACCAAAGAGAAAACCATCTAACTCAACAATTGCCTCTTAAACGGATTTTCCGATTGCCTTCGAATACACCTAATTACATGCTGCATTTATAAAACATCAGTTCCACCTTCGTTTTTGGACGTTCTTAAATTACTTTTTGGTTATATAATGAAAATCTTGGAGATGGAAGAGGAAGACTACCTAAGTTAATCCTGAAAAGCATCATTTTATCAAAAGGGAATCTTGTCAGAAAGTGGGAGGATCTGGGAGCTGGATTTGGGGAAAACGTACGAATTCATGCATGTCAGGTCGACTTGAGGAGCTGTTTTCAGAAGTTATTAGAAGGAGCAAGTCGCTCTATGTATAATGGTTGTTTGTTGAAAGCGCAATCTTCTCAACATAGGATGATTTACAGCCAGTTACAATTTAATATTCAAGAAAATACGTACTTCCTTAACCGATTTCCTCTTAGCATGATAACTTTAATATTTAAAATAAGAGGAGAAATAATAAGACTCAATTACATTCCACATCGGCCTGAACTGACAATTTTGTGCGACCTTTGTAATCTTAAGGAGAGAGAAGATGTCTACCATTTCATTCCGAATTCCGAATAAGACTTCTATGGATTTAAACGAAGTCCTGAGCGTTTTGAATGGCGAATTTGGCTGGAAAGTTTTATATACAGGGTGGCGCACCAATTGTGCTACAATAAGAAATTCAAATAACTTTTTTTTTAATCGATGTATTTCATTTATTTTTTTTTATTGGTTAGAAAATTAAATTTTTATTTAAATAGTTAGTTGTTTTTAAAGATTATAGACCGCAAATGACCTCCACGCTGTCCCACGCATATGCGGCACCTGGTCAAAAAATTATTCATTGCGGCCTGAAGAGTTGAAGTTGGGATCGCCTCAATTATTGTCGTTATGGACTGCTTTAATTCAGTTAAATTCCTGGGCTTCGTTTTATACACCTCTTGCTTGACATAACCCCATAAAACGAAGTCTGGTGCAGTCAGGTCAGGTGACCTTGGGGGCCAGCGAAGAGTGGAGTTCCTAGAAATTAATTTGTTTGCGAATTTTTTGTTTAGCTCCGCCATAACTGGTCTGGCTATATGTGCAGTTGCTCCATCTTGCTGAAACCAAACGCTGTTGAATGGTATACGTCTTCGGCGCAGTTCTGGGTAAAAAAAACTCCTTCAACATCTTTAAATAACGGTCCCCATTGACAGTAACGGTTACACCGTTTTCTTCAAAGAAGTACGGCCCGACAATACACCTTGATGAAACTGCGCACCACACAGTGACTCGTTCTGGGTGCAGTTCCGTCTCATGGAGCATTTCTGGATTAGACTCATTCCATATACGGCAATTTTGCTTGTTTACATTGCCGTTAAGATCAAAATGGGCCTCATCAGACATGAACAAACAATTGATCAATGTGTTGTCTTCTTCGGCCATTGATATCATTTTTTGGCAAAATTCCAGGCGAACAGGCAAATCCTGAGGGTTTAACTTGCTAGTAATTTGGACTTTGTACGGAAACAAGTTTAAATCGTCATGAAGTATCCGTTGTAATGATCGTCTACTAATTCCAATTTGCCCCGATAAGTTTCGGGTCGAAACGTTCGGATTGGCCTGTATTGCAGATGCTACTGCTGCGATTGTATCCTGAACCCGAACATTGGCATCTCGATGGTACGGCCTTCGTGCGATGCTTCCAGATTCGGCAAACATGTTTACAAACCTCATAATGGTCCATCTACTCGGTGGATTACCGCCAAACTCCCGCCTAAATTCCCTTTGGACGGAAATGACGGACTGCAAAGCATGGTACCGTTGCACTATCCAAATTCTTTTCTCCGTATCCCAAGCATCCATTTTTATAAATCTAAATAGTAACCTACAAAATAAAAAAAAAAATAAGCCGATTACTCACACAGAAAAAAAGTTATTACGTTTTATTTTTGTAGCACGATTCGTGCGCCACCCTGTAGATATGCAGTTACGGCGCTTAGATATAGATCTCAAATAATTGAAGGCGACTTTTAAAATAAAATGAGAAAAAAAAACAAAAATAATAAAATTTTTAATAGTATCCAAAATATTAAGTTAAATTAAAAAGAAATGTCAATCTGGTAGATGGCCTAAGGCCATAAACCATATTAATCTTAAGTGGAAACCAATTGTAATATTCTTTTATGCAATCAAATAAAGATTTCATTAACTGGTAACTTGAAAGTTTTTGTTAAAAACAGTTTGGGGTATAGTGTAGTCGATGTTACTTGAAAAAGATCTGAATGAATTCAGAATTGAAGAGTGCAGCAGAGGGTGTGGGGCGAAGTCCTCCACTTCTGCACATGCAGGCAGTACGCTGAACCTTACTAAGTTTATCACAGTTTGTAGTTTTATCTAGAGCGGTCCACCATACTGCTACCCCATATGTTAGAATCGGTCTTATTACCGAAATGTATAGCCAGTGAGTAATGCGGGGTTGAAGACCCCATTTATTCCCAATGGCTTTTTTGCAGGAGAAAAGAGCCACCGTAGCTTTTTTTACTCTTTCTTGTAGATAAGGTTTCCAGCTTTACTTCTTATCCAAAATAAGACCCAGATGTTTTGCTTCTTCTGTGAATGTTAGTGGTATACCTTTGATAGAAGGGGGTCTACGTGCGGAATTTTATATTTCCTGGAGAAGAGGACAAGATCAGTTTTGTGAGGGTTTATACCGAGCCCACATCGATCTGCCAAAAGCGTAAGCATGTTTAGAGCGTTTTGTAGGGTGTTAGGATGCTTTGCAGACACTGATATGGCAACATCGTCCTCATAGGCTATAACTCTGTAGCTTTCTACTTCTAGGCACATTAGTTGCTCATTTACTACCAAGTTCCAAAGGAGAGGGGAAAGGACGCCACCTTGTGGCGTACCTCTGCTGATAGATCTTCTATTAGAAAAGCCGCCCAGTTTTGAGTTGATAATCCTGCTAGGCATATGATTAATCAGCTCACCAAGCGATCTTTCCAGCTTCAGAGATGACACTGCTGATGAGATTGCCGATGTGTCGACATTGTTAAAAGCACCTTCTATATCTAATAAAGCCACCATTGTGTACTTCTTGTGATGAAAGGAATATTCGATAGTGCGTATTAGCGTATGAAGAGCAGTTTCTACCGACTTCCCTTTATTTTAAGCATGTTGAGCGTTGGACAACAGTCTCGTATCAATGCTTGATCGTAGGCAGATATCAATCAGACGTTCAAAGGTTTTTGGAAGGAATGATGATAAACTTATAGGTCTAAGATCTTTTGGGTTTACGTTGGTAGATTTACCAGCTTTGGGTATAAACACAATTTTGACTTCTCTCCATAGCACTGGAATATGGGCTAGATTTAGTAAAGCCTTTGAAAATTTCCTTCAGAATAGGCAGAATGACATCTGAATTCTTTTGTAATTCAACTGGAATAATGCCGTCAGGCCCTGCGGATTTGTATGGTTTGAAGCTGTTGAGTGCCCATTGTAGTTTGTTCCTTGTGATCAGACCTTTTGGATAAGTTAAATTGCTATATGACCTTTTTGGGTCAATACTATTAACTTTTTGTGAGCTTTCTGGAAAATGAGTATCCAGTAGCAAGTTGAGCGAATTTTGGCATGAGATGGTCCAGGAGCCGTCGGCATATTTCAAGCCGCTTCGCATAACTGGATTTTTGGAGAGGATTTTTCGGAGGTTTCTTCTATGCTACCACAGAAGTTCTTCCAAAAGTATCGTTTGGTTTTCCTCAGTTCTTTTTTGTAATTCTTTAGGGATACCTTATAGGAGTTCCAGTCTGACACTTCTCTAATGCTTTTAGCTCGATAAAAAAGTATTCTACAATCTTTCCTGAGCAGATTTAACCCAGAAGTCCACCAGTGTGGCTTCCTGTTCCCCTTATTTGAAAAGGAGGACAGGAGATGGCCAATGATTTATTAAGGGATGATGTTAGATTGTTGACTTTGTTGTCAAGATCGTTAATGAGTTCAGGTTTAAATAAACTTTTCAGTGTTTCTTTGTATTTGAGCCAGTCGGTTTTCCTAAGATTTCAAAAAACTGACTGGCAGTGATATTCATCATTTAAACTGAATTGGATATATCTATGATTTGAGAACCAGTGTTCTTTAGATACCTTCCAATTAATAATCATTTGATGGATGTTATCGAAAACGCAGGTTCATTGCCTGCGTTACTTACAATAAGGTTAGTACTTAGAATAAAATCAAAAAGAGACTCACCTCTATTGTTAATATCCTCTACCCGAGCGTCGAACTTGTCGAGTTGTAGAGGCTGAGTAGGGTCAGTGATTCTCGAGAATTTATCTCCAGATGAGTCCTGAAACCAAAGGTCGCTCTCATATATCCTTACCCCTCCCTCGATCACTTCCTCTCCCACATAGGAAGCGAAATAGCCGACTATTGTTACCTTCTCATCTCCTACCCACCCCAGGTTGCTGGTGAAAAAACCATCCAACGAACCCCCCCTTCGATTCCTTTCTTAACCATCCTTATAATCAGTCCTTCCATCAGTGCTAAACTGCCTGACTCCCTAACCTTTCTCTCCTTCCCTCAATCTACCTCCCAATTGGGCTGGATCTAAGGTGTTACACGACCCGTGCCGATGATCAGCCTGGCTGAGGGCCCAATTAAAAAACTAGCTCAGTCGCTAACGGAGTATCCGGATACCTGGCGACCTCCGGATTAACCAGCCTTATCTGTATACACGGATCTCTGTACAGATGGACCACCCCTTATCCGCTACTCGTGGGATTCAAATGAACAATTTTAAAACAAAACAAACAAAACAAACAAAACAAAATTTAAAGACCGTACCGGCCAGCAGTACGACGGCAAAGTTGTCTGCTGCTCATCCCTATTCCACTGGTGCTGACAAGGCTGTGGACACTCACAGCCCTGTTGTCGCCAGTGGAATAGCGGATAATGTGGTAGAATTACCTCCTTCCTGTAGTGAGGCAGTTGTGAAGAACGGCTCCTCTACTACCACAGAGAGTAAACCTCTCAACTCTTCAACACCGCGAGTCGGTGGTAGTAGGGCTGCGGTGCCAGGTCCTTCTACCACCAAAGCCAAGAATCCTAAGGAAGGTCCTGGGGGAGATGGGCGAAAGCTCAGACCCTCCAGGGCCTACCACAGGGACATGCGTAATGCTAAGAGGATTCTCCAGACGTTTGGTGAACAACTAGGCGCTGGAGGAAACTCTCAGCACGACGCCAAAATAGATAAGTGAAATTTTTTTCACTTAAGCGGGGTTCGTTTAAGTGAAAAACCCGCTTAAGTGAAAGAAAGACTTCGACATTTTGCAGTTTCTCTTAAGCGGGTTTTACTGTACCACTTTTATTTTGCGACAAATAGATTGAGCGGGGGATTGAGAAATTGTTTTTTTTTTAAACGTTTCATTTTCAATTAAACAGATTTCTTTTCGATCCGCTACAAATTTTGCGAAAGATTTTAAACTTATTGAGACAAAAAACAAGTTACATTTTATGTCTTTGTTGAAAAAACCATATAAATTATTTATTTACTTATTTAGCTTACTACAAACGAAACTTTAATCTAAAAATATTATTTTTTAAAATAAAAATTATAGCTATAATAATAGTGACCTTTATAAGGAAGCGTGCTAAGAAGAAGTTGTTGACAGAGTTTCTGAGAGAGAATGTATAGGATATAATGCTGTGAAAGTCAAGGCTGTTCACTATTCAGTGATTTATATGCCAAACGCAACATTCTTGATTGTATGCGGAAAAGTGGATTCTATTTCCAATAGAATGGGTGAATCAAGTCACGAAGAGTACTATTGTAGAGTAGTATTGATCAATTTCAATGGATCTTCATATGGGGTTGATGTTATCGGTCCACGGAAGGCCGCGGAAGCCGACAAAGTTATTGGCCTTTTTAATTATTTCACCAAATGGGAGCGAAAGTTAAGCTTGATATGAACAGTCCTGTGAACATGTCATCGTACCAACATTTGAACAGGGCTCATCTACTATAATATAATTTTTTTTTTTGTTTATTGAGACTTTAGAATAAGGTTTACATAGATAGATATACATATTACATATTATATAGTTGTTTGACAGCGGCTATAATGTATTGCCAACTCTTTCAGTTACATATATATTTGCCTCATGGCGCAGCTGTTGTGGGAGAATCTGCTCTTGCTCAGGAGCTAGAAATACTATTACTTGGCGACGCATAGTCACCTATATGAATATACAATATTATATAAAACAGATACAAAATATCTTAAAGCTAAAGTAACTTAAAGCTAATGGGAAAAAAAAAGAGGGAAAGGGGAAAGGAATCGCTAAGGTGCGATGAGTCAGGGCGTGGGTGAATATACAAATATACATAACGTTTAGAGATTCTGGATTTGAGTTTAAAAAAATAAGATTTTAAAATTTTGGAGTGATTGCATTAGTATGCTTACATTTGTGGGGATAATGACAGGTTTAAATTATAATATACCTAGATAGTATATAAAATACCTAAGGGATAGTGATATGTGTAGACATTTTTGTTAAAGCGATAGCTTAGTTAGGCAAGTGTGAGTTTATAAAGGGTGATTTTTTAAGAGGTTTAGAACTTTTTTTAAAAAAAAAACACACAAAATTCGAAAAAATGAATGAAATATTTATTTGAATCGATAGTTTGAACCTTGCAATTTAATGTTTAAAGATAATTTCATGCAAATGTTGACCGCGGCTGCGTCTCAGGTAGCCCATCCGCTGAGTCCGATTTTGGCATACTCTTTCACACATATCGGCCGGTATCTCACGAATGAATGCATGGATGTTGGCTTCCAGTGCGTCAATCGAAGCGGGCTTGTCCCTATAGACATTAGCCTTGACATACCCCCACAAAAAATAGTCTAATGGTGTCAAATCGCACGATCTAGGCGGCCAATTGACCGGCCCGAAACGTGAAATTAACTGTTCACCAAACTCGCCTCGCAATTGCGCCATTGTTTCGCGTGCTGTGTGGCATGTGGCACCGTCTTGTTGAAACCACATATCATGCAAGTCAAGAACTTCCATTTCGGGCAAAAAAAAGTTTGTTATCATCGCTCGGTAGCGTTCACCATTGACAGTAACGCTGCGATTCGCATCATCTTTGAAGAAATATGGCCCAATAATGCCGCCGGCCCATAAACCGCACCAAACAGTGGCTTTTTCGGGATGCATTGGTAGCTGTTGCAATGCTTCTGGCTGATCTTCACTCCAAATGCGGCAATTGTGCTTATTTACGTACCCATTCAACCAAAAATGAGCCTCATCGCTGAACACAATTTTTCGATAAAAACATTTCGAACCGAGCACGAATTTTGATAGTAAAATTCAATAATTTGCAAGCGTTGTTCATTTGTAAGACGATCCATGGTTAAATTGCAAACCAAACTGAAGCTGTTTGACAGTGACACAAGGTACTAAACACACGTCAGCTGTCAAAACCAGTGTTGCCAAAACCAAACCAGCTAAAAAATCACCCGTTAATTTTGAATTCTTTTATTTAATGACATTAGGTTAGATATCGTTGTTAATTGTCCAAAGTTCATTATACTTCTTTTTAATCTTTTTTTTTTTTTTTTTTTTTCGTTCGAGTTGTACTATTGATTATTTTAATATATGTAGTTATTTGTTTATATATTTTTTTTTCTTTTTCTAGGTTTATTTAATTACATACTAGTAGTTATAGCTAGTTATAAGATACATTATTATAAATGACAGTTTAAGACTTGATAGTTTGTACTGAGTGGTAGATAAGATAAATATTAAATAACTTTCAATATGAAAGAGGTAAGTTCTGTCCGCATAAGAAAAGACATTTGAAAAGGTAAACACAAATTAAGTTTCCACAATCAGTTAGAAGTGATTCGTATCCGGCCGCCAACGCCACCTCCAACAACCCGAAGCCGGTCAGTGTCCACTGAGTGTGTGAACTGATGATTAACCGCGGTTTTGGCCCGGAGTGGCCTTCAAGTAAAAGGGGTCCACGAGAGATATACCGACCGGAGACAGGTAATTAGTATTTCCCATTTGACTACTATAATATAAACAACTCAATAATCTGACAGCTAAGGTTATCAAACTGATCTCGCCCCTTTTCCTGGAGCCGCCAACTCGATCATATCGGCTCAGCTAAAACCTCTTATTAAAATACAAATCCTAGTTTATAACTTGATTTCTTATTACATTTAAGTTTCATATGAATTGTTATTATTAAATTAATATTAAGTAAATAGAGTCTGAATTATAAATGAAATATTAAAACACATCAAAGCTCACTGTCACAAATAATTCCAAGGTCTCAAATGGATTAAATTAAGAGAATGACCACGTTACGAAAGTACTATATACTAGGAGTTGAGGATAACCGTTTACGGGAGAAGGTTATGGATTGAAATTAAGCAATGTTGTGTTCTAAGAAATTCTTTTCGCACCAAGCTTGGAATAAGTTTCGACCATTCTGGAGAAATAGATAATCAGTGGGGTTAGAAATGACCTTAATGATTTTAATATCAACTACGTAAGTAAACAGCTATGAGCCAGTAGTTATATTGATTGTCAATATCGTTTATTGCTAGGACAAAGATAAGAGGGCCCGAGTCAGAGATTGAGAACCTGAACAAAACCGGAATGATGATTATAAATCCTTCTTTCATTCCGTTAACAGTTTTCCAAAGAAAGATCAACGAATGATTTGAAAAATATTGTTGAATAAAAAAAATTACTGTCCGTAATCAAATACAGTCAATTTATGCCATTTTTATATCATAAAACAAATAAAGTGTTTAAATCTTAATTAAGTGAATAAAATCAAATTAAATCTTAATATAGTACGTTTTGTACTAAAAAGTGTAAAACAATTTCTCCTAGCCCCATACACACAAAACAAAAAACTTGGGGGCATGCAATAGATTATAGTAAGCATGCATCACACGTTTCTTGCATCTGCTAAATTTGTACTGAACATTCGTGTTTAATTGAAACGTTTAAAACATCACATTCCAATAATCCTCACCTGATTGCATTTGTCGCAAAATAATGTTTGTTTGCTTAAATAAACGTCAAAATGAAGTTTTCAGAATTGTGAAGGGGGTATGGGGCGTGGTTGTCGTAATTTGTTTTTCATCAAACAACCATATTCAATAAGATAGATAAGATAGATAAGAACATATTTTATTCATTTAAAACTTAAATACTAGTTTAACAATTTATGTTTAACAATGAATAAATAGTAATCATTCTATAACTTATAAGTTAGAGTTGAATGATACATACATTATAATGGATTTTACAAAATGAAACTGATGTGGGGTGACAATCAGAGTTAAATAATTTAAATTTGCAGTAATAACAATAATAATAATTAAAGACCTTTATGTAAACATTATATAAATAATAAATTGTGATTTTTTTTTAAATATAATAAAAAGCAAACAAGCCAACATATTAAGAGTATTACTATAAGTTAACAAAAACAATTTTCAATATAAATTAAGTCCACAGTGAATAGCCAGTATTTTATTTTTTTTTAAAAAGAATTAATGTTTTGATTCATTCTTATAGACATTGGTAGTTTGTTAAAGCACCTTGGGGCTGTAGCAGTGTAAAAATGAGAGAAATGCGTTTTGTGAGCAGTAGGTTCAATAACGAGATGCACGTTGTTTATACGTAGATTGTACAATATAGAGTTTCTACTAGGCATATTACCACTTTGCTTGAAAAATTCTGTAAGCACTTTAAAAACGTAAAGATGTCTCATAGGCAGAATCCTTAGGCCCTTATATAAAGGCCAACTTTCAGCGAAACGATTTTTATTGCAAATAATACGAATTAAGTGTTTTTGGGCAATCAATAAAGAATTAAATGTATTTGCATATGAACCTCCCCAGCTAGATAACCCATACTGCAGTTTTGAATGCGCGAGACCATAATAAATTAAAGTTAAAATCTTCTTAGAGCAAAATGGTTTTAGGAGATACAATTTCCGAGTAACCAGCATCAAATTGGATTTTATATTACCGATATGTTCTTTCCAGTTAAGATTAGAATCTATTGTAACCCCTAAGTATCTGAAGCTTGGTACTAACTCAATTCTGAAACACGAGTCTGAGCAAGCACGGTTTGGATTGAAATTGAATTTACCACAATCGTGTATAGGGAAGCTATATTGTTCACAGTTAGATGCATGAAAACGAAGGTTATAGTCAACAACTTGATTACCTGATGTTTTGAACGACATTAATTTAGTTTTTTCACTTAAAATAAGCTTATGAGTAGAAAACCAAGTTCTAAGGCATTGTAGATCTTCTTCAATTTGCACTACACAATTAAAATCAGAAAATGATTGGTAGGTGAATGATATGTCATCTGCAAAGGCTGTTGAAAGACCATTTAGCTTGAGATTGAAAAGTGAGTTTATATAAACCAAGAAAAATAGCGGGCCGAGTACTGATCCCTGAGGAACACCATTTTTTAATTTACGAGCTGTACTAACAATACCATTTATAATTACTGATTGGACTCTTCCTTTGAATTAAGATTTGAGCCATTCGAAAATAAATCCCCTAAAACCTGCATTATAGAACTTGTTCAGTAGTATGTCATGGTCAACCATGTCAAAAGCCTTTGTCATATCAATGAAGAGGGCTTTTGTAGATTTGCTATTATTTAAGCTGTCATGAAGCTGACTGCATAATCTGAGAATAGCATCTTCAGTTGACTTTCCTGACCGAAAACCAAACTGATTTTCACTAAAAAAAACTGGTTTTATTCAGAAAAGAAGTGATTCTATTCTTTATAAGTTTTTCAAAAAATTTCGAAACTGTGGGAAGAAGAGAAATAGGTCTATAATTTGACATATTTTTCTTATCTCCCTTCTTAAGCAATGGAATAACTTCAGCACATTTAAGATGCTTTGGGAAAATTCCTTGTTCTACACTCAAGTTGAAAATAAAACTTAGTACATCAGACACATATAGGGCAACTTTTTTAAGAAGCGTGAAAAATTCTTATTTTTTAAAGAGTTGATCATTTTGAAAGTTTCAAAAGAGGTAATAGCATCGTAAGCAAAACTATTTGGTTGCAAATATTCAGTCCCCATATTCAGATAATTATAACAATTACAATCAGAACACGAGTTAAATTTAATTTCTTCGGAGATGTCTGTGAAATATTCATTAAACTTATTAGATATGCTGCTCAAGGCCGTTAAGGTAACACCATCAACAACCAAACTTTCAATTTCGTTAGACGGCCTTACCTTCCCTAAAATACTGTCAACAATAGCCCATTCTTCTTTTACATTACCCTTCGATTTTTCAAATAAATTTGTATAGTAACTATCTCGAGTTAACTTGACATTTGTATTGACAGTTTTACTTAAGGAAAGGTAATAGTTCCTTAGTTTTACATTATTTGGATGTTTTTTACACTTCAAACCTACTTTATTCTTTTTTCTCACCTGCTTTATTAGACTATGATTCATTCAAGGCTTTAAAAATGTTTTTCTATTACAGTTTTTTATTGGCGTAGAACATGATTTTATGTGCTTTTGCAAAATTGAAATAAAAGAAGCAAGCGCTGTAGATGGGTTATTTACGGAGTAAACCTGATCCCAAAATTCAAATTTCAAAAGATCCTGTAAAAGTATAAAATCAGTGGTATAACGTTCTTTATTTAATGTTTTGTTTGTAATTTTTGAGTCAGTTTTTAAATCACTTATAAAACTGATCATTTTATGATCAGTAATCCTTAGGTTCAAGACTCCCCCATTAAACTTTGTTTTATTACTTCTACCAATACGGGCGAATATGTGATCAATACAAGTACTAGAAGAATCAGTTACTCGGGTCGGCTCGTTAATGTATCCTTTAAGACCATTTGCCGCCATTAAAAACAAGTAATTTTCAGTATCTTTATCTGATAAATTTAAGGTATCAATATTAATATCACCAATTAAAATTAAGTTACTAGATTTTGTAATACTAAGAATTCTGCCCAATTCATCTACGAACAATTTTTTACTAAAACCATGCAATCTATATATACACAACACAGTGTAGTTTTCATTTTGGTAAAAAAACGACAACTTTACTGCATCCGCACTAGAAATATCAATTTTTGAGTATTCGTGAGCAAAACCCTCACTTATATAAATCACTACACCTCCTGATGAATAAGATTCATTACAACAACTAATGAGCGAATAGCCTGGTATGTTGTAAAGATCCAGTTCATCCTCAAAAACCCAAATCTCTGATAAAACAATAAATACTGGCAAATTTTCAAGAGACTCAATGTGAGCAACAAAAACCGAAAAGTTTTTTCGCAAACTACGAATGTTTTTGGTGTATACAAAAACAATTATCAACAAAACTACAAGAAGCTGGGTAATCACATATACTTGGGACTGAAGAAATAACAGGATTAACAATATTCATAACTTCTCAAAATCAGAGATACAATTATTCTTACTGAATTGTCACCCTCACTCTTCCGCATATAAATATTCCCATTCCTAGTCCATACGTAATTCACTCCTTTCGTAGTTTTCAACGATAATGCAGTATTAAGCCCCTGATGTGTTAAGCAATCGTTTATGTATACATTCTCCGGTTTCCCTTGTGCTCCAAACAATTTTGTTGTCAGTTTCGCTCTTTTCTCTTTTTTAGTTTTCATTATTTTCTCTTTCAAATGGTGAGAAACAAACTTGACGTGTAGAATATTTGTGCTTATTGTTTTACCATTTGGAAGAGGTTTACCTTTTTTTATTTTTTTAACAAAGCATTGATCAATGTCTGACTTATTTACTTGTACATTTAATGCATCACGAAAAGTATTAACTGCTAGGTCAATGTGGTGGTCCTGGTTGGTGCCTTCTTTTAGAGGAACGTTATACACTTCAATGCTGTTAATGAGAAGTTGTTGTTCTAGGTTGTTTACTTTTTGCTGTAGGTTGTGATTTTTTTTTTTCATTATCATCATTTGTGGCAACCAGAGCATCGATCTGCATTTTATGATAATTTTTGAGTTGCACTATTTCTGCATAAACATATTAAAAGTTCATAACTACCCAAACTATTGTAGGTCTATTGATATAGCTATTTCAAGGGGTGCCAAGCCCTATCATCAGTCTCCTTATTAGTGGTGCTGAGCTTTAATCCAATTTTATTATGAAAAACTTTCTGCACACCATGAGATTCGAACCCACTCATATCAGATTTGCTCAGTCTTAGAAGTCGTATGCACTACGCATTCCACTACCTTAGACCACTGACGTCACAGGTCGAGATGTGTATCGTTTGTTTATCAAATGCATTTGGAGCATCAGCATTTTTCTAAGCGCCTTCAAGTATGTATAATTAGGTAATTTTTGTTTTAAATTTGCACCTCCTACCTAAAGGGGCGGAATTTCGAAGTGGCCCAATATCTTAAAATCATATTCATATAATGTACCAACAATGAAAAAAAATTGATGCTTTTATCACAAAGTGCACAATTATCTTATATATGGACACTATGCCGCTCCACTATGATTGAATGAAGTCAATAAGAAAACTTCTTCGACTTCTCATTCTGGATATATACATATTATTTGGCGACGAGGGAAAAAAACAAATTTTAAAAAGAAGTTTGAATATTTTTGCAAAGCTTGCATAGTTTTTTATATCCATAATTTTAATCACTTTACACTCACAAAAGCTTCGTATAATGGCGAATAAAGGTGAAGATGGGAAAAATACGACGTTTGTGAACAATTCTTTAATGTGATTGGAGAAGATTTTGAGCAATATTTGGAGCGTTTTGATCATTTTGATCACATGTGCATAGTTAATACTTGTTATCCACCAATAAAGTGTCGTCTCTAATCAGCTTCGCTGGTGCAGATTTATACAAGATTCTAAAATCGTTGATTGCTCCAAATCCAATTAGTTCTTTTACAAAAACTAAAAGAATATTTTACGCCAACAAAAAATATTCGAGCTGGAAGGTTTAAATTCTGGTCTGTAAGATAAAAGACAATGAGACTTAGTGATTTAATTGTGGAGCTGAAAATGCTGCCCGAGAATTGTCAATTTGGAGATTACCTCGATCAAGCACTATGTTACAAAGGATAATGGGCAAATTTGGCCCAGCTCCAATAAGAACGACATTTCTTTAACATTATTGTCACGCGAAATCTCAGAAACTATTTACCTGATTAACTTCAATTTTTTTTACAATATTCTTAATGTTTAGAAGGTTGTAAATAGCAAATTTTTGTTTATCTAATTCGTTTGTTTATAACGAAAATTAAATTTTTTTAATTTTTGGTCAACTTTTTTCTTGATATTGACCCACATATTCACTTATAAATACCAAACTAATTGATACTTAAAAAAAACAAAAATTATTTCCAAAAGTCAATTTTTGTATGCAAATTTTAAGCCCTAAATTTTTTGTTAAATAAATTGTTAAATAATAAATATAAACAAATGTCTAAGTCATTAACTTTTTCTATTTTTTTAAATCCAGAAATTTAATTCAATTGCATTCACGAGGTCGCTGCTTTGTTTCATTTCATATCATTTCCACCCTTTTGCATTTTCTCTACGTCCCTTATGTTTTTTTATTTATGTTGTGCAGGTTTCTCTTTGTTTACTCTTTTTCCACAATGGAACATTTTGAGTATAACGCTGCAGGCAGGGATGGCCGAACTAACGCTTTTTGGAATAAACTACATTTTTTACATTTGCTACGTAGTTTAGATATGTAGTAAACTTTGAAGATTGAATTTGAGTTGAACTGTTTTTATTGAAATTTTATTATTTACCTAGCTTTACTATGTATGTAGCAAACGTAACATTTTGTAGTATATAAGGCGTGTAGTTTATTAAATTAGCTACGCGTAGTTAATCATGTAGAAAATGAAGTGTAGTTAATTCGGCCAACCCTGGTTGCAGGTAGTCAGGCAAGGAGAAAATGTTTACTTGGGTGCGAAGTATTATATGTATATTTGTATATTATGCAATAAGAAAATCAACGGAAGATAAAGATTCTGTTTATGTGTCAAACATGAACCTACTTAACATACAAATAGGTAAACCATTTTTTAAGAACTTACATTTATTAAAACGTAAGTGTATAATGTATAAACTTTTTGTTAATAAGATGAAAGAAATTAGGTACGGGTAGCGGTAGCCCTATTTAGTACTATCGGTATATATGTAGGTATGTTAATATTAATTCTTAAATTTTTGCGAAGCAAGGCGAGCACGGGTCTACTAGTATATTATATAGTAGACCCGTGCTCGCCTTGCTTCGCAAAAATTTAATAATTAATATTAACATACCTATATAAATAGGGCTACCGCTACCCGTAACTTATTTCTTTTTCATCTTATTAACAAACAGTTTATACATTATACACTTACGTTTTGATAAATGTGAGTTCTTAAAAAATGATTTACCTATTTGTATGTAAAGTAGGTTCATGTTTGACACATAAACAGAATCTTTATCTCCCGTTGATTTTCTTACTGCATATACAAATATACATATAATACTTCGCACCCAAGTAAACATCTTCTTCTTGCCTGACTACCTGCAACCAGGGTTGGCCGAATTAACTACACTTCATTTTCTACATAATTAACTACGCGTAGCTAATTTAATAAACTACACGCCTTATATACTACAAAATGTTACGTTTGCTACATACATAGTAAAGCTAGGTAAATAATAAAATTTCAATAAAAACAGTTCAACTCAAATTCAATCTCCAAATATTACTACATATCTAAACTACGTAGCAAATGTAAAAAATGTAGTTTATTCCAAAAAGCGTTAGTTCGGCCATCCCTGCATGTAGCGTTATACTCAAAATGTTCCATTGTGGAGTCTGCTATTACACGATGAATCTAGTTGCATGCGCCTTCTTCGAATTCTTCTTTGTTATTTCGTCCGCTGTTTCAAGCGCTATTACACGTTGAAACCAAAGTCATGAATCTAATTTGACAGTTCTCTTTATTTTTCATTTTCGTGTTGGGCTGTGCTCAAGCAATAAAAAAACTTTTTCTGTTTTTATTTTTGTTTTCATTATTTGATACATTGAAGAAAGAAAGGTTTGTGTGCCTTTAAATAAATATCAGTCAAGAAAAGCAATAATTTATTTTATTTATGTTGTTTTTAAAGATGAATTTCTCATTTCTGGAAAGCCTATAAGGCTATCAATAACAGTGCGTTGCATCGAAATTTACTCTTTGAACAACAAAACCATATGAAGCAGAATAGTAAAAAACGGGACAAGAGAAAAGAGAAACGTCAAATAGTTGCACCGAAAATTTTAACCACGCGACACCGGTCACTTTTTTTCCGTCTCATCTTTTCGATTTTTTTTCTCTTTTGCACTTACGTAGTTCGAAAAGTCGCATGCGTCTAGATGCATCGTGTAATAGCAGACAAACAGAGTAAACAAAGAGAAACCTGCACAATATAAATAAAAAAACATAAGGGAGGTAGAGAAAATGCAAAAGGGTGGAAATGATATGAAATGAAACAAAGCAGCGACCTCGTGAATGCGATTGAATTAAATTTCTGGATTTAAAAAAATAGAAAAAGTTAATGACTTAGACATTTGTTTATATTTATTTCTCAGGTTGTATGTATAATTAAGAAAAGATTTAGGGCTTAAAATTTGCACACAAAAATTGACTTTTGGAAATAATTTTCGTAATAAGCAAAAGAATTAGATAAACAAAAACTTGCTATTCAAGTTAATCAAGTTAATCAGGTAAATAGTTTCTGAGATTTCGCGTGACAAACTAAATAATCGTTTCGTCTTTATATAATGTTAAAGATATAGTCACGTATTCATACATTATTTATCAGTTAACCGTTTGCCTAATTGCCTAGATTCATCCGTCAACAGAGAGACGCGTACTTTAAGTCGTCACCAAAAAATCATAATCACAAAGTTAATACCGTGATCAAGAATAATTCTTAAGATCAAAAGTGTTTCCTAAGTAAAGTACTATATAATATTCGTTTGTGAAGCATAAAATATAAACAATTTAACTGGTGTTAAGAAAGTAAAATTATTCGTAAAATTTTGCGCCAAAAATTTATTTGACAGCTAAAATATATATTTTTACTTAAAGTGTTCTCTTTGTGTAACATCCCATCGTTCCCTTAAAACGTGTCTTTGTGTAACATTCCATCGTTCCCTTATGAGTGGGGTCTGAAAAGCATAACTAACTGTTCCTCTTCGCCATTATCTTCTACCTCCTAAATGGCAAAAACCCCCCTCACCAGCAAATGTCTTGATGATCGTCTAAATAAATTAAGTGCAATAAAGTGTCATCTCACATCGGAAATTGCAAGCTTACTTACTGAACTTCTAACTAAAATAGAAGAACTAGAACATAATTACACACAACAACTCAAATCATCAATGGACCTAATTACAAAGAGAGTCGAAGATTTGGAAACGAAAACAGAACAGACTCCCCCCCCCCCCCCCTTCTCTACTTGAAGACTTTCATTCTCTTCAAAAACAACTTGACATAATCGAACGGAAAGAAACGAGAGTCTATATGATTATTTTAAACATATCTGCAGAGGTATTGGTTGTGAGACACCTATTCTCAAGTCTATCTTTCGACCAAAGCACTCAAATGCAGATCATGCTCCCATCATAATAAAATTCAACTCTGTACATGACAAGATTACAGTACTGAGCGCAGCATCTTCCTTCCGTAGAGAAAACAACAAAGAACTTGATCTTAGTATGGTTGAATCTCACTCAAATGATAATAATGTCATGATATGAGAGCTTGACAAAAAAAATGGCAATACACTACAAGCAATTCAACTCAAAAAAAAAAACAATTATTCTCTGCTTACACAAAGTCTGGTTGAATTTATGTAAGACAATCAGCCGGTGCAAGAGGTATATTGGTTGAAAGTTATGAAAAATGATTGACATTCGCAGTTCCACCCATAGATCAATGTAATTATAATTAAAATAACAAAAAGTATTTAGGTTTCTCTTTTAGAATTAATTTTAAATTATATTTTATTTCTTTGTTTTTTTTTTTTGTACATATTATTATGATAAGATCAATTACTTTTTTTATATATGTCTTTCATGCATTTATGTCATTATTGCGATTACACATAATTTTAACTTGTTTGTATTTGTTTTCGTAAAGTGAGTTTGTAAATTATCATTTATTTAATTTTTACTCCGCTCTTTTTATTAGTATTTACTGCAATGCTGGAGATAAATGAAAATAATAACATGGAGAAATTATTTATTGGCAACAATTTGAATTCTACATATAAAGATTTTACTGTACTCCTTCAAAATATACGAAGTTCTGTTCTTATATGGCTACTTGCACATATTGCCTACCTCAAATCATAGTTTTGACGGAAATATGGGTTTTTAATCACGAGCTGGCAAATTTTAACATTCCAGGATATATATTAATCGCAAAATGCAATGAAACTTACCAAGCGGGTGGTGTTGCCGTTTTTTATAAAAAAGAACTTGAAATTGATATTTCTGTCACAAATTTTGAGTGTCGATTGCGTTAGTTTAAAAGTGAAATTAGGGAAATTATTTATGTGAACGATCAAAAACTTGTATTGATCATGTATTTCTCAAGTCTAGACAACTTATTAATTTATTCCCATTTGTTTTGGAGCTCGATATTACCGATCATTATACAAATGGTTTATGTCTCCTAGACATAGTAGCGGTAGAGAGGAATGTCATCACAGTGATGAAGACATTTTTAAATTTAATTATGAAAGGCTTTGCAGTACTCTAGAGCGGGAGGACACGGAAATTTTGTCGTGGCACGGTGGCACGAAAAGTTTCTATAAGGCACTTTTTTTTTCATTATTTTACCTAATTTAAACTCATACAGCCAAATTAATAAACGTGGAAAAGCGAAGGGTTAATTCTTATTCGGTGGAATAAATGCAAAATGTTATAAATAAAAGAAAATTTTTAAAAAGTGACGTGTACTAAGTTAAACCACCGGAGAAGGTGGTTTAGCGAAAGAATAAGAACCAGATGTGTCAAATTTATTCAAAAATAAAAAAATTGCTAATTTAACTTTGAATAAAATTAATAATGTCTGCTAGATTTATCGAGTTTTTAAACATTTGATTCTAATTATTGGACAATCAGCCATCAACCACCATAAAAAGAAAACTATACAAAAATACATGTATATGATCTAATGGAAGTGCTAAGTGAAGTGGATTTCAGGAAGAAATATAATATGTAGATTTTCCAAGGAAAATATGGGGAAACTCATTGCGGTTGTTGACGATGACCTAAATTGGGACCCAAGAGGTGGACATATTTCTGTCGGTTTACAAGTTATGGCTTCCATCAGATACATTCCATTTAAATAAATAAATAAAAACAGAACTTATTTGAACTTGCCAAAAACTCCTGTTTCTGGAAAATACCTACACGAATAGAGGAATTGATTTTTTGTTTGTAATAATATTGAAATTATATTTATTTTTAAAGAATAACTTGAGTTTTTTTCATATGGCACGAAAATGTCACAAATGGCAGGTTTTTTCAAAGAGAGTGGCGGCAACGCTGACTGGAATACAGCATTATTGATTGATAATGTGTCTCATTCCTTTACTCCTTTTCTGGATATACTCTCAGAGCATATTAATGTTAATAAAAAGAGAAAGGTGAAGTCCAGGAATAAGAAAATCAAACCATAGATGACATTTGCTCCAAAATAAGGGAAAAAATGAATTATATTCTAGAAACAAAAGATATATAGATACACCTGAAATCAAAAACATCTATCATTGTTTGAAAAACAACGTGAAAAAGTTAATAGAAAACCAGAAAATTAGTTATTATGGGACAAAATTTCAAGAATATCGCTTAAGTACACGTAAACAATGGCAGTTGGTGAATAATATATTAGGACAGGTAGGTGAAAAAGAAGAAATTAAAATACTTAAGATTGATAAAAACACGAATGTTACGGATAAAGCTGAAATAGGAAACGAATTTAATAGATTTTTCACACAAGCTCCTCATTCACACAAACGATGCGATCCCCATATCTCTTCAACAAGAGAAACATATAATCCCTTGTCCTTTTTCCTAAGCCCAGTTGACGAAGTAGAAGTGCTTACAATTATAAATAGCATGAAACAAACAAACTCTTGTGGGAATGATGGAATAAGTGGAATTATTCTTAAAAGAATAGGAAAACATATATCGGCACTCATTGCTACCCTCTTAAATAAGAGTTTTGAAAAAGGTGAGTTCCCATCATGCCTCAAAACAGCTATGGTTATCCCAGTTTTCAAAAAAGGTGATGCAAAAGATCCTAACAACTACAGACCGATTCTGTTTTCTCAAAAATACTTGAAAAATCCATTAAATCAAGAATGTTACGAGTTTTTAGATAAATCAAAGTTTTTTGATGCATCACAATTTGGCTTCAGAGTAGGGAAATCTACGGAAGATGCTATGGAATGTTTTCTCACCAATGTTTATAGCTCATTAGACAAAAACAAGAAATCGGCTGGAGTTTTTCTTGACCTAACTAAAGCCTTTGACTTAGTTAACCACTCCGTACTATTGAGTTAATTATTTCAAATAGGTTTTAGAGGAATGTCGCATAAATGGGCTGTAAGCTACCTTAGTGAAAGAAAACAGTGCGTTCAGGTAAATGGTGTTTTTGACTTAAAAGACTGCTTGGATGTAGGTGTTCCACAAGGCTCTGTGTTTGGGCCACTTCTCTTCGTGGTATACATCAACTCAATCTTCAATGTCCCTGTAAATGGTAAACTAACTGCATTTGCTGACGACTTAGCATTGTTTATGAGGCAAGTTCATTAGATAACTTAACAATGCAAATCAAAAGTTTTTCCAAGTAAGTTGCTTCAAACCATATACTTTGCAATAGTAAATTCACGACTAGAGTATGGATTGACATGTTGGGGAAGTGCTTACTTAAGTAACTTGAAACCTATCATAGTGATGCAAAAAAGAGCTCTTAGGTTAATTTTGCGTCGAGGAAGACTTGAACCCTCATTACCCTGGTTCCAAACCACTAGAATACTACCCCTTCGTTACTTATATATACTTAAAATACTCAAATCATATTTCACTAGAAACAACAATACGCAGATGAGACGTTTTATATCCCCTTCGCAGTAACTTACAAAATGATGTTAACGTTCCTGCTGTAAGAAAGGAGCACTGTAGGAGGTTTCTAAGTATAATGGGTCCACACATTTTCAACAAGTTGCCAATCGGTACAGTTTCCCAAAAATACGTGTTCATAAAGAAAGTAAAAAATGGCTTCTCTCAAGGTCTGAAGTTAAGACACTTTTTCAAGTCATTACTTAACAATAAAAAATAAATTAAAGAACAAACAAAAAAAAAAAAACAAACAAAAATATAATGTAATATACTCTGAAATCATCGCCTGCTTCATTTTTTCTTCTTTTTCTTCATAATACAACATATTCAAAAAACTACCATTTTCTAAGAACACTTGATACTGGTATCTCTACCACAAAGTGTTCAGTTAATAAAGCCATTGATGAAAACCCAATTTCCTCCTATACATATGTAATTATAATTATACATTATCGATTAGTTAATTAATGCTAAACGTTTAAATTGTCAAAAAATCATTGTTAATTTGATAATTATGACACGGATTATTTATTATTGTATATAAAATAGGATTAAAAAAAAATTCGCTTTGTGGCGGAAGTTATAAGCTGGGTCAGATAATAATAAACACTAGTACGTCCAGCCCCCGAAACTCGAGTGCTAATAACATTATCGTCTAATTGAAAAACAACTTCTAGAAAATATATTGTAATTCACATGAAATTCTAGAAAACTTTATTTTTCGATGCATACGATTTTTGGAGGTGTATACTCCAACATTAAGTAAAAAATCGCAAGAATAATATCATCGTTTAAAAGCAGTCTTGAGCGTGGAGAAAAACTGAGCTAATTATTATTATATGAGCTACTTTTTATTATTTCCTGCAGCACTGAACGCCGCGCTGCCGGGTTGGGTTTAGCCGATCTCAGAACCACTGGTCCCAAGACCATCCCGGAAGTAGTCAATAAAGACCAATTAAATTTATATCGAAAATAATACTCGTCGAATGTATTGATTCGTGTATTTAATATATTCGTTAAGATGGTTAGTGAATAAAAAGTTATTGTTCCACGCCTCAGCTTAAACATCCCTCACACTACATCTACAAATTGAAAGCATTCTTCCTTTTTTTGCTCACATTTTTTTTCAATTTAAAAAACAACACCCAATGAGCGATAGACACAATAGATTGCAGAATATTTCCATGCAAAACCAATATACCTACAACTATACATAATTTATGCTTCCTTGCATTAAATCGACCAATGGCCGAAAATCCAACACAACAGAAAAAAATCCTCAGAAATAAAATTCTTCCAACAAAAATCCCTCACTCGAATTCACTAACCATCTTAACGAATATATTAAATGCACGAACCATTGCATTTAACGAAAATATAATAAGTTTGTGAACAAATACTCGGTCTCGCTCTGGCTCTTGCTATGGTTCTCGCTCGCCTCGCACTTATAATGCAATTTTACTTTATTGTTTTTTAGTCTTTGTGGTAAAATTATTTAATAAATGTTTGCTTTGTGCACTTCTATGCAAAAAAAACCTTTCCATCGACATATAATTTATATACTTTCGGGTTTTGTAGACCGCGTAAATGGTACCCCAAAATTCGTGTTTGTCGTTTTATTATATTGATGATAAGGAGGAGGCGATGTGTAAAAAAATAAATTTTTTGTATAATTTAATAAATTAATATTACACTGACATTATATATTTTGACTAAAACTTATAACTGATAATGTACCGATTAGTTTTATTTATTAGTTTACATAAGTAAACATAAAGAAACCACTAAATATTAAAGGAAATTAATGAAAAGAGAGATTTGGAAACCTGAAATTCATTTTACTAAAAATTAAGTTACTCCCGCCACACAGCGAATTTAGGCAAACGGTTAACTGATAAATAATGTATGAATACGTATCTATGTATGATATAAAGGTCGTTCTTATTGGAGCTGGGCCAGCGCTCCATACATTTTTGCCCAATGTCCAATTTGTGTCGGAAAGTTTAAGATTTATTGGAAAAGATTTCCCATACAAATTTTGACAGTTCGTTTACGACGTGCGTCGTAAACTTTAAAACGTCTACCACGTTTACGATGCTTTGCCGACGTTGCATGAATACCATTAATGTTAAAAAAGTTACAAAAGTTGGAAAAAGAGTTTCAGCAATTATCTTCGCATTGGATCTAAATATTCCAAATCCAAGTGTAAGCCTTCCTTTTTTTATTTTTGTCTCAATGGTTTTCTTAAAAACATTTATACTGTTAAACTTTATTTTAGATTCATTTTTTAACTATAAGTTTGTATATCAATTATTTCGCTATCTTAGATAATATCATATCGGAATATTAAATCTGGCAGACGGAATAAGCCAGCTTGTAACTGTTCTAAGTTTGTAATATTTGTTTGTAAAAATTGATAAAGAAACTTCGAATTTTAAAGCTGCATATAATGAGAGCAAGACCAAAAAGATATAACCTAAAAATACTAAAAATCATGTACCATACATGAATATCTGCCTCGATTGTACCAAACTAAAAATTCAAAGTACTTTTAGCAAAGGGTAAGACTTAATCTGAAAAATATTTATTTATTTATTTTCTTACCTGACATATTCCCTCTTCAACTGTATAAACTCGTTCTTTTTTGTCCATTTTAATCGTATCAAAATTAATTCGCAACATATTCGACTTCATTCGATCACAACTTTCTAAAATTTTCAAGCTCCATTTAGCTTTCGTTCTGTAACATAAAAACAAAAAGAGTTAATAACAATGTTGAACAAATCACAATAACAAAAGTAACTTATGATTTGAAGTATGCTTTTCTCGAATGTAATTAGATGAAACTGTTAATAATACAGGTTCTTTCTTTTCGAAAGTATGAACAGCATATTCCTCTTCACCCTCTTCGTCTTCCTCGTCCGCTTCAGGATCAAATAATGATAAATTAAATAAATTATCTAAAGACAAGTCATAAGACTCACCTTCAAGTTCGTAAACTGTATTGTCATAAATGTTTTTCAAATGGGGAGCAATATCCAATGGTTCCTTTTTTTCTCCTTTTTCAGCTTTAGAAATCGAACACAAATTTTGTTTGTTTGTCGAACTCAGTTCCTCTAATATGCTATTATTCGTTGGAGTCGATTTAGTAATTTTTAAATCAGCATCATTCGTTACTTTCTCGTGATTTGCATTTATTTCGCCCAGATAATCATAGAAAATCTGTTGCGCAGTAGTTTTTGATTCAGAACTTATTTCTCCCGGCGCATTTGATGGACTTAATCCCAGCATATTATGAACAATCTGAGCATTTTCATTTTGTAACCACCCAGCACCGAATTTATTTCGTAGAATCTTAAATTGTTTCTTTGTCTCTAAGTGATCTTTATTGCTTTTCCCATGTTTTCTTGTATTTTTCAATTCTGATTTTTCATCTGTTCCGTTTACTATTTGGTCAGAACATTCAATTACCACCTCCCGCACTTTGACGCGCCTGGATTTCTCTGTGGTGGATGAGTTCATGTCAATTCCTTCTTCGTCAGCGATAGTACTCTGTAGAAAACTATTCGTTGACCCTACACTTGAAGCAGGTGTTTGATTTGAAGATGATTGTTTGAAAGGAGTCGGACGACTGTTTGATTTCACAAGGTATTTTGCGACATAGCAAGAATGAGCCGTATGCTGGTGAGTTCCGGTCAATGCTTTCTCACTTTTTGACAGCGGTTCATAATCGAGAATAAATTTCACTGTGCATGTATCTTTGTGCAAAAACTGAGCTGTTGCTAATCGATGCTTCGGATGGCAATACAATGGATTCCCATACAAATTAAGATACTTTAAGGTCATCAATGCACTAAGAGGATATAATGAGTTATGATCTAACAAACAGTTATCGGAGAGATCAAGATCTGTCAATAAGTCGAGCTTTGATACCCCAATAAGATCTTCTATAAAATTATTACTCATATTTAAGAATTGCAATCGCTTTGAAGTCTCCACATGAAAATTAGGCACCGTAATCAATCGATTGTAGCTAAGATCGAGTGTCTTCAGATTTGGCAGCCATTTAATTGCTTCAACGCTCACTAGCTGATTGTGACGTAGATTCAAATGCTGGAGGTATTGTGCAAATTCTAATGAACGATCAACTGTTTGTAAGTTATTGTAGCTGAAGTCGGCAGTTTTAAGTTCATTCCATACGAATCCGTTTGATTTGTCGCCGCCACAATGAGTAATTATTTCCACAACTGACTGGAGACTACGCACACAAACGAGGTGCTGTAGTTGAGACCGTAAAGGTTGAATGCCAACAATTTGTTTAACATTAGTCTTTTGTACTTCTAGCCGTTTTAGCGATCGAAATTTTGATATATCAATTATGCCATCGAAGTAATCATCACCCGGATAATGGGTGATGCAGAGGAGAAGAGTTTTTTGTACGAAATCATGTACTAGTTGTAAGTCACGGAAGACATTAGATTTAGAGTTATTGGGTTTGACTACCTGAAACGATTGATTCGATGCAAGTTCGGTAGAATCAGCAATAAGTGTAAAGGAGTCATTTAAGGCGCGAAGGAGAGATCCTGAAAAAAAAAAATAATTATTAATTTTAAATTATATATGCAAAATTTATGGAAAATAGATAGGTTCTAAACAAATTTTTTGTTACAAAGTGCCCGGAAATCCCGCATTGACTTTTTTTATATACGCATTCAAACTGAAATATTTGTTTTGGTACAATCTAAACAAAGTATGTACTTCGAAAAGCAACACGATACTACTACTCTTAAAATATTTATTGTTCTTTGTGTGATTTATTGTTCTGAATGATGACTGATTTTCAGTACACTCAGTCAACCCACTTCCATTTTACCAGTGCTTTTCCTAATCTAACCCAAAAGCTACATCTAGGTTAACTCCCCTTAAATGAAGAAGTATCAAGAATTAGACAAACTCTACGATATGCTGCGAACGTCTCTATTCCACAAACAAGAGGTATGGTAGATCTCGAAAATCTACACACTGCTCATCGACAAACAAAACTTATTTAAATATTTTGAAAGCTCTTATATCAATAATTCATAGTTGTCAATATTTTTCAAATAAATTTCCCACACCAATTTAACCAATTTAAAAGTTTTCCCTGAACAACTAAAAAAAAGAATTAAGACAGTAACTCTTTGAGAAACATAAATTTATTTTTTACATACATATGTGACGTCAACAATCTGTCTCTCAAGTTAGCAGACAAAAGTCAGCAGAACCAATTTTTTTTGACGTTATCATTATGCGCTTATCAAGTGCTAATTAAGTACCCAACCACAAGATTAAGTACTCCAGTACTTTTCTTGTAAATTAATGCAGTTAGCAGAGCAATTACTGGAAAAAGTAAGGAGCTATTGAGATCTAGGAATCCGAAAAAAAAGACATACTTAACCATATAGTTTCTTCTACCTAAACGTCGAACTTGTCGAGTTGTTGAATCTGAGTAAGGTCAAAGATTCTCGAGATAATCTCTCCATATGAGTCCTGAAACCAAAGGGCGATTCCCAACCTCCAACTCCATTCATCATCCTGCCACGGCGACCAGGCTGTCTGACGCTCCTTACCTCCCCTCCTACGACGGTTGGCTGATAACATGTCCAGGATCAGCCAGGCTGAGGGCCCAAATAAAACAACAGCTCAGTCGTCAACGGAGTATCCGGATACTTGGCGACCTCCGGATTAACTAGCCTTACCTGCATATACGGATTTCTGTGCAGGCGAACCAATTTATGAATTCATTAAATGGTGTTGGTGGTAAGTCCGAGTCTTCTTCAAGATCGGCCAGTAGTGTGACGGCTTAGTCACCTGCTGTATATCCTTTCTTGCGCATTGGCGACTCGACTGTGAAAACTCATAGTCGCGCTTCTAATGACAAGAACAGTGAAAAGGTAAATATACCTACTTTCAGTGGAAGGAAACACTAACCAGAGTTCACCTCTGAAGAAAACTCCCAGTGGGAGTGGGCGAAAACTCACACAGTGGGGCAGCTCCATAGAGAGCCGTAATATAAAGTCCATCTCAAAATTTTTAAGCAACTGGAAAAAATTTTGTTTTTCTTAATTAATACATTATTTTTGGAAGAACTTTTTTTGGTAAGTCACTTATGCTTACATAATGTCGAATTTCTTTCAGCCAAAAAAATCGATCCCTGTGAGAGATTTTGATCCCGGACCAGTTTGGCATTCCTTTCAACCAAAAAAATCGATCCCTCATGATGCCTTTTCAAATTTAAATTGTTATTTAAATATATTTATGAATTCGAAGAATGACGGTGACAACTGACAATTGGTGAAGCTGCCGAATGCATTTACTGTTTTGTACAATCTATGTGGACTGTAGAATAAGGAATACAAAGCCGCCGTTGCTGCAACCATTCCAACTGCAGGGATACATATAATCCGGAAGAAGAGTGTGCTTCGACTACATGTGAAACATGTGAAATTGCATTTCCAGGCAGGAAAGGTGTTGCATTAGGTGTGTTCCTTTGGGCCTTGCAAAGTGTTTTTAGTACTTAGCAGTAGATGATGAATGGAACGCATTAATTTTTGCCAAAAGAAAAATCTAACCTCAATGTAGACTAAAGCTTTGTTGTTTGTATTTGTTGTTTGAACGCATTAATTTTTGCCAAAAGAAAAATCTAACCTCAATGTAGACTAAAGCTTTGTTGTTTGTATTTGTATTTTATTTTAAATTATAGAAAACATCAACAACAATAATTTACTATGTAATTTCTTCTACTGAAGGTGTCGATTTCTTGGGTGGATTCATTTCGTTACTACATTATTGAAGTGCTTTGAACTACTTTGACCATAGGGTAGAAGTAGTTGAAAGCAGCCAGAAGTACTTGGCAGTAGATGCTGCAGCCCAAAGGAACACGCCTATTATCATTTGTTTCCGAAGTTAAGATTTACTGTTTTTTTTTTTTGTTAAAATAATTGAAATTTGTGCAGTTTTAGTATATGAAAGAAATAAAATTCCCACTAGTACTAAGGATCAAAAAATCCCTTATGTGTATTTTACTTTTAATTGATATTTTAGATTCATTTACTCTTTTGTAAGTTAAACATGTCGCCATAGTTTTTTTACTTTTGTTTACTACGACTAACAAAGTTGTCAGTTTTCTGTCACCTACCTATATTTATACGAAGTCGAATAATGGCACTCTGAAGATACTACAATTGGTTTGCCTCAAAATATTCATTAATTTGAATCTTTGTAATATTTTGTTATATATAATTTACAAAGTGGAGAAAGCACCGTAATTATTGCCAATAAAATTAAAACCTCAGTTGGACTATTATCAGTTTTTTTTATTGTGAAAATACTGGCAGATTTTGGACCATTTAGAACTAAATGGTAAAAAAAACTTATGATGAAGTGTAAATTACATCGCAGAAATTGCTTCAAATAACAAAAATTGTGTTTCCTTTTTAATAGTTGCGTTTTATTTTCCCCCAGATCCAATTCAGATCATGATAATAAAACAAACTGGATCACAGAAATTTTTAATTTTAACATTTGGTCACATTACCCATAAAATTGACAGATTACAGAATGAAAATTCCATTACTCAATTTGTATTTTGATTGTTTTAGGCATTTGCAAATTCCGACCATCTCGAATAAAATCTCGTGCATGCAGAATGTCGGTGATAATCTGTACAAATAAATAATATATAACAATAAATAATAATTGCAACAAATAAAAAACAATTCGTTAAAACACAAACATTTGTATATACCTAATATGTAAAATAACTTTAATTTAAATTTAAAAAAATGTTCTTATAGTTTGAAAATACTTATACTGCTAGGAATTTTTCCCTTTCCATACTATCACTGGTTTCATCAAGAAAATAGTGCCATATTTGACATGAATTGAATTTTATTGAGACTTTAAGAATATTTTACAGAGTACAATTCGGAAATATTTACCTAGCAAAGCTATGTTAAAACTGCGGCTATAATGTATTGCCTGCTCTATCTAGTTACATTTTTGAGAAGCCTCGTGGCTGTCACTTATAATATATAAAAAATATACATATATACAATACCTACAAATACCTTACAAACTAATATGCCATAGAATACATTTATAAACAGGGTGTCCCATAATGATGGTCCAAACTGATACTGGTGCCAGGTCATGACTACTCAGAATTTAGTAACTTATCCGTACCGCATCATAACGGTTTTCGAGTAACGGCTATTTTTTTGAAATTTCTAAAATCCCCTACTTTAACCCAGTTTATTGGTCACCCTGTCCATAGTTGAATTTTGTTTTTTTAATTTTTACACAAAAATATTGCCTAATAATGAGATCAATTTTTTGCATTAATCACCTTAACTGTCCCATGTATCATATTTGATACACAAAATTATTTTTGTTTAGTGCCGCCTAAGTCCATGTATCATATTTGATACATTCTGGAATTCAGCTTCACTGTCCCCATACAAACTGATTTGGAAACATCCATAAGTCCATTATTTGTTCTTTAAAATAAAATACACCAACAATAAGTCCCATGTATCATATTTGATACACAAAATTATTTTTTTCTATTGCCGCATAAGTCCATGTATCATTTTTGATACACAAAAGGGTGTATTTAAAAACCAATTTTTTTATATGAAAAAAATTGTCGAAAAAAATTATTTGCATATATACATGTAGGTAACGTCCGATACTTAACGAAACTTCAAAAAAATTTGGAAAAATGTTATAGTAAAAAAACTTTTTCCAAAAGTAAATCCTTACTTTATTATGAATTTTTTATTTTATTTTTTTTTTAAAGTACATCGGTAAAATATAATTTATATATAAATATTTAAATATTTTGTATAGGTAGGTACATACATAAGGTAAGGCTGGCATAAATTAAATTTTAAGAATTCAATGTTTTAAATTGAAGCATGCCAAGCAGAATGCTTTGCCGCATTGTTTGCACTCTGTTGAAACTTGCTTCGAATTGAAGGCTGCACGACCGTCTCTCAAGTAGCACGAAAAACAACGTTTCCTTATAATTTTACCATTTTTACGCGGTATTTTTGTAAAGAAGTGTGTGCAGGTGCGTACTAGGGTGACAGCTGGTGGAATCCTTGACAAATTTGTAGCTAATGCACTCGACCCCAGCATCTCCCTCAAGAGCATTTCTTGTACTTGCAACATTGAGAGTGGGGCTTCATCTGATAGTTTGTTATATATGCATCTTGTATTTATGACTGAAACACGAAATAAGAGGTCAACTGCAATTTTTTTATACCACGTCATGCTTTTTCGAATAGGGGAATGAAATGAAGCTAACTGATCCGCCATATCAATTCCTTTTTTAGCATCATTATAGTCTATAACTGCATTTGGTTTTATTTTCTCTCCACCCCACACCCTTATTGCTGTCGATTCATTACCATGACAAGTAGATAACATAAGCACATCTCGATTATCACGCCATTTTAAGACAGTAATGCATCCATCCTTTTGTCGAGCAATTCTTTCAGATTTTTTCAATCTAGCTTTGGTGACGCATAATGGTAGATCGACTCTATTTCTGCGCAATGTTCCACATAAGTCTGTATTTCGATTTTTCAAATAAATTGCCAATGGTACACTATTATAATAATTATCAGCTATAATCATTAGCCCCTCGCCTAAAAGTGGTTCACATAATCTCACCAGAACAGACGCTGGCTTGTCCAGACCTTCCATTGCCAAACTTGTTCCCGAATATATCTGGTAGGACCACGTATAACTATCGACTGTGCACATTTTATATATCCTTATACCATATTTGATTATATAATGGATCGAGCTTCCAGTAATGTTCAATTGTGGGTGATTGAACGATAACCATGAGCATTAAAATCCCAAAAAAAGTCTTCATTTCTTCAATGTCAACATCATTCCACCTTTTTATTCGACTAAATGAAGATGATCGCGATGCGTTTATGTAATGGGCGTAAGCATTGGTATTTTCAATCATATCCATCAAAATATCCCCAGATAGAAACTTTTCAAAAATTTTTAGGAGATTTACCTTTCCATCTTGATTGGTAATTTCGTCAATTCGATGCAAACCAGAGATGCCAGTAAATTGTTCCCTCCCAATGGGAAGAATTTCATCACGCCAAGCTAAATAATGTTGTTGCTCCGAAACTTGCCGTGGGACCGATTGTTGGTATTGGTACTCGGGGTTGAGGTTGTCATTACCTGAATTTACATATACATAAAAAGTACTAAATCATCCTCTGTTCTTATTTCTTATTTTTTTTATTATATATTACCAGAATGCGCTGCATTAGAAACGAGCAATCCTGCTTCCTCATTTTCACTTTCTGAAAGCTCATAGGAAGATCCTGAGTCAATTTCAGATGGTCTATATTCACTATTACTTCCGTAGCTAAAATCTTCACTTTCACTATCCATAATAGTATTACAAATAAGTTTTTTAGCTAAGGACTTTGAAACGTTTATATTTTTATTCCTTTTTTTAATTTGACAGAAATGCACAAAAATCAAAGAATGACTTGAGAGTTTAAAAAACAATATTTTCACTGAGTGTAGTGTTAAATAAGAAGTAAGAGAATCCGAGGAATCCTTCACTTCATGGACTTAGAAGGCACGACAAAAATATTATTTTGTGTATCAAATATGATACATGGGACTTATTGACTATAATTTTATGTATCAAATATGATACATGGGACTTATTGACTATAATTTTATGTATCAAATATGATACATGGGACTTATTGACATGATATGAAGTTAGCATAAGTCCATGTATCAAAAATGACCACAAAACCAAATTACTTTTTTTAACAGCAGTGACCAATTATTTACGTAAACAACGGCTTATATGTTGAATTTTACTAAATAATAATGTTTTTTCTGAAAAAAAGTACCGGACGTATGGGTGTTTTTAAGTCACTTTGTATGGGGACAGTGAAGCAGAATTTTGCTCATGTATCAAAAATGATACATGGACGTAGAAAAAGAAAATTTTGTGTATCAAATATGATACATGGGACTTATCGTTGATGTCTTGAAAAATAATGGACGTATAGGTGGTTTTAAATCATTTTGTATGGGGACAGTTAAGGTGTTAAAATAATAAAAAAAATTTGCACCATTTTAATAAAAATTCATAAATTTCATGACGCTTTGATCAAATCTATTTTTTTACTTCATTTTTCAAAAGAGCACACTGAAAAAAATCGTATGATTTAGAACTGGTTTTTACTTCTTAAAATTGGGCACGTTTTTGAAGTTTCTTAAAAGATATAACACTTGCCAATATTAGACTTAGATCAAAAGTTATAACCATTTTAACTCAATAAAACAGTGTTCTAAAATAAATAAAAATAAATATTTTTTTAAATAATAGCTGATTTATTAATTTTAATTTTTTATTTTTACGGTTAGCTTAAATTTTTTCTTACTTAATTTACAAAAATTGTTCAAAATGGTCTTCTCTTGCACTTGTACAAGCCCGACAGCGTCTTAAAAACTGTCGTGCCTTGTACTTCCCGAACTTCGATCCATTGTTTCGAAAGGACAACATGGAATACTAAAATTGAAAATTCACAGGATACTTATAACGGGAAAACTTCCATACTTCACATCTGCAGCACCTCCGGACTTTAGTTCCAAAGAATTATCGACAAAGGCTGGAATTCTGTCGAATTATGCTTGATACAAATGAATAACATTCAGGTTTTTTTTCAAAAAAAATTTACGGATTGATGAATTTCAGGATAAAATGATGGATCAAATCATAACTTCACACTTGATAATTGGAAAACCCACATTTTAAACGTGACGGCATATCCTAATACCAATTCAAAATCAACTTATGGACTGTCATTCTGAATGCCAAGTTAAAGGACTATATGAACCATCAGCAACATTAAACATTACCAAGAACTTACTTGAACTTTCTGAAAAAAAGACGGTTTTTTCTACTGGACATCTTCCCTCAGAAATGCCCCTCGTCGTTAATCAGTCAATGTGGCTTCAACACGGCCGGCGGTTGCTCTGTTTACCTCGAATGATCGATCGGACCATGGTAGACCAATTTTGTGGCCATCTCGGTCACCGGGCTTAAATCCATTAGAATTATTTTTTACTAGAGTTTCTTAGAGGGAAATGTGTATGTAAAACCAATAAGTAGCATTATTGAACTCCAGCTACGGATACAAACGGCTGCTCATGAGATACAAACGGCTGCTCATGATATACAAAATTCGGGAAGCACAAAACCCTTTAAAATACAGTTTTTAAGAAGTTTTTCGATCTTGTACAAGAGCAGGAGGGACCATTTTGAGCAATTTTTGTAAGTTAAGTAAAAAAAAAATTTGAACTAACTGTAAAAATAAAAAATAAAATTAATAAATCAGCTATTATTTAAAAAAATTTATTTTTATTTATCTAATATTGGCAAGTGTCAGAAACTTCAAAAACGTGGCCAATTTTAAGAAGTAAAAACCAGTTCTAAGTCATACGATTTTTTTTCAGTGTGCTCTTTTGAAAAATGAAGTAAAAAAATAGATTTGATCAAAGCGTCATGAAATTTATGAATTTTTAGAAAAATGGTGCAAAAAATTGTTAATATTTTAATGCACAAAATTGACCTCATTATTAGGTAATACTTTAGTGTAAAAATTTAAAAAAAACAGAATTCAACTATGGACAGGGTGACCAAAAAACTGGGTCAAAGTAGGGGTTTTTCGAAATTTCAAAAAAATAGCCGTTACTCGAAAACCGTAATGATGCGGTACGGACAAGTTACTAAATTCTGAGTGGTCATGACCTAGCATATCACCAGTTTCAGTTCGGACCATCATTTATGGGACACCCTGTATATAAAATTTCATGTAATAGAGCGAGAACGCACTATGTGGAATTTTCAAAATTAATGAAATCACTTGCATGTATATTGAGTTATTTAAAGACGATTATTTAAATACAATTTCAATTTTTACATAAATTCACTTCTTACGAGTTGTTTTAATAAATTTTAAAGCATATGTTGGCAGCAAGGCAATAGAACATGTAAAAAAATATGTAAAAGTGTATAACTTAGAAGAACACTGAAAACAATAATGATTGAATATAAAAGATAATTCACTTAAACTTTTTACACATTATGAGCAGTTATAAAGAGATAATTATTCACTTTAACAAATTTTCTATGATATGATGGTCTTCTCATTGATTTGGTATGATGCAGGGCGGTCATCCTTTGTCCATTGTTGTTGTAATAGGATCGAAAAGATTTAATTTGAAACTTTGATTTTTATTGTGTGTCCAGGACGGGCATGCTAGTGGATGCTCGGCCTTAGCTCGCCGGAAATGTGTGGGATCTTGTCCTGTCGACACAATCTCACCTATCACTATAAACATATATCATGCCAAAAAAAAATGTGTCTAAGAATCTCGGATTCTTAACCAGAGTGGTCATAAAAGCGGACGGACATTACCACCAGAGGGTGCTGAGGTGTCTTTCAGCGAGGCCCTATACCCGCCCTACCATGGAAGTTAACATGGGCGTAGTTTATAACTCCCCCTTGTATCAGCTCACCTTATTCGATGTCTTTACCGGCTCAGCTCATCTCCACCACGTTAATTCACCACCATCCGCATCCCCTAAAAAAAAAACTTAGAAAACCATCAAGCTAATCGCTTGAATAAAAGAATTCATTTCAACCATATTGGCGTGATTAACAATGTTTATTTAACGTAAGAATAAGAATTTTGGACTTATAAAAAAAAACATATATAGATTTAAAGTTCTTTTCGTAGTCATTTAATTATAGAATGATTCCTTAATCATTTAATTAATAAATCAAAAAAAAAGAAATTATATAAGAATAGGGATATCTAAAAAAATTACAAAAGATATTTTATCCAAAACTACCAAAAAAGCAAGTTAATTGACTTGTTACAAGCAATAACAATGAAAGAAAACAAATCAAAAATAAGAAAAACTAAAATAGAAACAAACGCAATGTTGGAATTTTTGACCTCTATAGCTTCGATCTTTGAAAGTCTTCACCTTTAAGTTGAAATTAAATCGTCCCTGTTTACTTTCCTACAGGGGTAAACCAAAATTTTAACCTACCTAAATTGAGCTCAATGTAGGCGTAGATGGTCCAATTAACCTCTGACAAAACAAGGGGAAAACCTACTTATAGCCGAAGTTTTGTTTAAGAATTCCACTACGCGTTAATTTCTTTACAGAGTACAAAATGATACAAAAGAAAACTCCCTTTTTTTATAAATATTCGTATCACGATTTATGTCACGAGAAAAAGAACTATTTTATACAGAAAGAAAATATTTGTAATTTAAATATCACGCCAAACACAAAAAAAAAACGAAAACAAATTACAATGTCGAACTATGAATATGATGTCAATTGACATTTATGATATTGAATACGATATCTATAAGGATAATTAATGATTGTTTCTCCGCTTTCGATTTTCTTGCAGTATGTTACATATTCTAGATTCACTTGCTTTTATCTTAGTGTTATATTTAGATTTTGCAAATCAGATGAACAATTTGCTTGGCAAACAAACTTAAATTTATTGATAGCAAAAAGAGTACTTTACATGCACTATTAAAACTTGAGTTTTAGAATCTTGTTTTAGCGGCTCACTTAAATTTTGGTTGTAAAGAAGCTTGATTGCTGAGACTGTATATCTTGATTGCAGAAAATCTTGATTGTAGAATTCTTGCCCTTTTTTTTGAATGTGCGATATTAAAAGGGGGGGCGATCGCGACTCACTGGTTGACGTCGTCGATCGCCGATTTCTTGAATTCCTATTGAATAAAGAAAAAGGAACTAATATAAAATAAATCACCTACATAAAAAGATCTTTTCTTTATGTCACTATATATATATAATAGGGATGCATATTCATACATGGAACCCGTAGGCACAGATGCAGGCACATATATATATATTTACATATATACACTTTTTCTCTTTTAGTTTAGCCAAAAAAAAATATCTTTATGGCACTCACCTTTTACAAAAGAAGGGAAAAAGCTTGAAATCCGTGTTTTGTGAACTGTACCTCCGAAAATATTTGAACGTTTCTTCGTCGCAGTATTAAGACGCACTAATACCTATATTTTTCACCGACCGCAGTTCTACCGCGTGTCCTACAGCAAAAAAAAAAGAAATAGCAAAAAATATAAAAGGATCTGATATCCGTATGCGCACTTTGTAATACGTAATATAATAAGCTTACATAGGTTGATAATATCTGTTGTAGATAATAATTTATCTCCAAAAAAAAATTAAAGTTCCTTGAAGATTTTCTTTTCTTTTAAAGGATGGTTGTTTATATAGATCTGCGACGTTTTCTCCACGGTGGTTTTGTTCACTTTGATTGTGCTATATGCCATATGTCGTCGAACCCACCGAATCCATACGATTCTGTTCCACAATTCCGATGAACGGAATAAAAATCGTCTGTTCTTTTTTAATTGCCAATCACATCAGTCCACGTATAAAATTGTTTCATTCCTCATCCACGCCATCTGAACTTCAGAGGTCGCTAGATTAGGCGAAATTTACACGAACAGGCTTATTCTCTTCCACACGGGTACACAAAATTGTAAGAGATTTTTGCGGTTTCTATTTAAGTGTTTTTTTTTTTTTTTTTATTTTATTCTTTCAGGTAGACTCGACGGTGTCCATAACAAAGCTCTGGACTTCTCGGAGATCCAGTTGACGTTAAGAACAGAGAAGGAGACACCGGGTATAATTAATTAGGTAATAAGTTCCCGATTTTATCAAAGGAAAATAGTGAACAAAAATAAAAACAATTACTGGCGAAACTACCAAAAATGCCGTTCGTCTTATTTTTTTTTTGTGCTAAGTTTTGATATTCCTTTCTACAAGGGCGTTTTGTGGTGTGATAGACTACATCCGATTGTGGTATACTCTATTCAGGTTTATATAATGCGACGTGGGGAAGAACCCACGGAATGCCGGGCAATTTGAATGTATACATTTACATATACGACGCAGTAGGTATATTAGGTACGAATCCTTTCGAATAGTAATGTTTAGGGTTCGTAGATTGTATTTACCAATTTAAAGACATGTTTAAATGCAATCAAATTAAATAAATAGAACTGATAAATACATAAAGAATGAATATTGAATAAATGATTTAAAAATAAATAAATAAATAAATAAAAGACAAAACAAAAAAAATGTAGATATATAAATAAAAAAAAACGGTGGAATAAATAACAAATAAACGTTATCAAACGACAAATAAATAAGTAAGTACTTTATGAAACGAAGCAAGTAATTAATTGAACAAAATAAATAAATTAACAAATTAACGAGTAATGTATTAATAAATAAATAAATTAACGAATAAATAAATAATTACACAGAAAAATAAATAATTTAATAAATAAATAAATTAATGGAACAAATAATAATACGATAACATTAATAAATAAGAAAATAGATAAATTTGGCTATAATATAATACCTAAACTAATATTGCAAACTTAACCTAGAATAAATTAATAAAAATATCACAGAGTCTTAAGAACTTCACTGAAACAAAAAAAATAATTAATAAATTAACATATAATAAACTAGTATGGCAACAAAATAAAAAATAACACCTATGGAAAGCTATGATATCAATAATTTACGAGTTATCGATTAACAAGTAAAGTAAATTAAATATAAATAAATGCAAACATGTAATATCGATAAATAATACACAAAGAAAATACATAAGTAGTGCTTATAAGATATTTTGATAAGATGTTGCCATAGCAAGGAAAAATAAAAATCACAGATAATATCATTGTTTTATGTCTTTAGCATGGTAAATACCAATACTTTTACCGGATAAATTCTCTAGTTCATAAAGATTTTTGCCAACAGCTTTTACGATTCTACACTTAACAAATTTAGGACATAGTTTCGCACTGAGGTATTTTGAACTATCACTAAGGACAAAATTCCTTCGGAATACCTCTTGGTCAGGTATAAAACGTATATTGCGAGTGCGTGTGTTATACTTTTGAGCACTTTTCTCTCCAGCTTTCGCTATACTAGCTTTAATTTTATCGCGCATGCATTGTAGTCTATTTTTACGGGAAAGGGTCATAAGCTCACCGTCCTCAACGGAGTTTAATTTTTGAGCCAGTTCATAACAACTTCCGTGAGTCATCATGTTTACTCCGAACAGGGCAAAATATGGCGTCACACCCGTTGATGAGTGAACAGAACTCCTGAGAGCACAAGCTATTTCGCTTAAATGTAAATCCCAATCTCTCTGGTCATCTTTAAGATATGATCGAATGGCGGCGAGAAGAGTGCGATTCACTCTCTCCGACGCATTCGATTGAGGTGAATAATTAGCTGTTTTGAAATGTCTAATTCCATAAGACTGCAAAAAATTTTGAAAGTCTTTCGACAAAAACTGTTTTCCATTGTCGGAGTGTGAAAAACATTTTCTTGCAAAAATTTGATGATATTTGAAGAGTTAGCATTTCGTAAAGACTTTAAAAAGACAAATTTGGACATATGATCAAGAACGACAAAGACGAAACTATTACCAGACTTAGAACGCGGATACGGACCTAAAAAGTCAACATATAACTTTTGAAACGGACGATCAACGCTATAAACACTTGACATGGGAGGACGGAGGACTTGATTTGTTGGTTTGCACTGAATGCAAGTATCGCATTTGGCTATATATTCCCTTATTTGGACCGTCATATTCGGCCAATAAAAGTACTCGCGAACCCGTTGTAACGTTTTCGCTACTCCACCATGGGAAACTTGAGGAGGATTATGGGCACGAGCAATAATGTCATTAGTGAGACCTGAGGGTACCCATAATCTCCAAGTGTGTTCAACGGTCGTTGAATCTTCATGATATGGAAAAGCTCGTTTATACAAAAAATTATCTTCAATTTTTAAATCTGGTAAGTGATCATTATTTTTTTCTACGGTTTTTAAAAGACTTAAATATTCTTCAGATTTGAATTCGTTTGATTGAAGATCGATCAACGGCGCAATATTTTCTAAGTCGATACTATCGACTTCCATGTAGACTCTAGACAACGCATCGGGGACAACATTAAGACTACCTTTACGATGTTCTATGTCGAACGAAAAGGCTTGAAGTTGCAAACTCCACCGTGCAAGTCTGCCGCTCAAGTCTTTAAGACTCATTAGCCATTTGAGACTTGAATGGTCAGTTATGACGGTGAAGAGCATTCCTTCAACATAAGGACGATATTTTTGGATTGCCAATACTGCTGCCAGACATTCTTTTTCCGTTACACTATAATTCTTTTGGCATTTGTTCAATTTCTGGGAAAAGAAAGAAAGGGGTGTCTCTTCTTCGGCATCATTTTTCTGGAAAAGCACCGCCCCTACCCCTGTGTCAGACGCATCACATTGTATATAGAAACGTTTGTTAAAATCTGGATGCGTTAACGCTGGAGCTTCTGCTAGGGCCTTCTTCAACTTCTCAAAAGCCTCCAGAGCCTCTTCAGTCATTTTAAATCTTGTGTTACTCTTTTTCAGAGTGTCCGTGATTGGAGCCGTCAGAGTCGAAAATTCCCGTATAAACCTACGGTACCACCCTGCTAAACCAAGCAGCCTGCGAACCTGTTTTGCCGATTTTGGGATCGGAAAATTCTCGATCGCCTCAACTTTAGCGGGGTCTGTCCTGATGTTCCCACCACCAACGATGAAGCCCAAGTACTTCAATTCTTTGAAGCAGAATTTTGACTTCGTAACGTTGATGGTGAGTCCAGCTTTGTTGAGGCACACAGCAACTTCGTCCAGCAGAGCGATATGTGTCTCGAAATCTGGAGCAATGACGAGCAGATCATCGAGATACACGAAGACACGGTCCCTTAACCTTGAGGGAATGACCTTATCCATTAACTGACATAACCTCTGCGCTGCATTACACAGACCAAAGGGCATGACAGTAAAATGGTATAAGGGCCGTCCCGGTATCGTAAAAGCAGTTTTTTCTCTACTCTGCTCCTCCAACGGTATTTGCCAAAATGCGTCTTTGAGATCGATACTACTTATAAAAATAGTATCACGAAGACGACTGAAGATCCCTTCGAGATTGGGGAGAGGATAAGCATTTTTTTTCGTTAGGGAGTTCAGCTTACGTGAATCGAGACACAGACGGTTTTTGCCAGGTTTCTGTATCAGGACCACTGGCGAACTCCACGGGCTTTCGCTCTCCTCAATCACACCAAGGCTCAACATTCGGTCTATCTCGGCATACATCAGGGCTTGTATCGCCGGAGAAACAGGATAATGACGCTGCTTCACAGGAGCCGCCTCTCCGGTTTCGATGACGTGCTCGACAAGGGTCGTTTTTCCGAGACCGTACCTGGTATAACACCGGAACTTTCGTCTGACTGCGTCCAACCTGGTTTCCTGCTCTGGAGACAATTGATGAGTGTCTGAAGTATCCTTAGCATCCGTAAGTGAGATTTCACTGACTATTCCAGGGGCAAGTTTGAATGCTCTCCAGAAATCGATGCCGAGATAAAGTTCCTGATCCAGATTCGGAACCAAATAGAAGGTAATGCTGTGTAACGTATCTTTATATTGGACATCTAGATCTATTTTGCCAATAATGGTTTGACATTTACCATCTGCAGTTTTTACATTAGAAGTAAAAGGAGTAATTGGAACGTTCAGTTCATTTGCAAAATTTGTACACCCTTTGCCAAGTATACTGACACTTGCGCCACTATCCAGCAAGCCCAAAATTTCCTTTTCAGCAATTTTGACTTTGGCATAAGGCCTAGGGTCTTGAGAAACATCTATAACAGTAGATAATAAGTTGTATTTTATTTGTTTTCTTAGTTTATACCTTTTTCTTGCCTTAAGTATTTTATTACTAATTTTATAACTAACAGTACTTGCATTGAAGATTCTTTCTTTTGCTCTGTTGTAATTATTTATTCTTACGTGTAATGGTTCTCTATAGCTAAATTTTGTATTTAACTTTTCTTCTGGTAATTCTGAATCCTTACTTTCTCTTTTCAAAATCTTAATCTTCTTATCTTTATAATCTTCACTTTCTTCAACGTTGTCTATGCATTTGGAGTTATTGATGATTCGGGGAGTTGCTTCGAACGCGATTCCCCCGTTGGAATCGCGCTCTTCAGTGCGTTTTTCGATTTGCACTTAGGGCAATTAGCGACTATAAAGTTATCTTCACCACATTTGAAGCAGAAGATATTTTGCTTAGGTGATGGACACTCCCAATATAAGTGTCCGCTAACTTTACAATTCCAGCAAGAAAGGGCTTTATCCGCTGGTCTTGGCCTATTGTTATTAATATATTGCATTGCTGCAATGTTATCTTCAAACTGATTAGGATCTTCTTTTTCATAATAGTGTATTTCGTTATTCACAAATTTTTGAGTTGGTCTGTAAAACCGTGTAGGATTATGCGTAATTAACGGGAAAGCATTCTCTGCTTCCTTGCACGCAAATCTTAACTGATCCATCGAGAAAATTGCCATTGGATATACGAGTTTTCCGATTCTATCGTTTAGATTACGCTTGAGCATTTTCACGAGCTCAAATTCGGGCATAGAAGTTTGTAGTTGCGATTTGATCTTAACGATAGCTGAGAAATAAGCATCGCAAGTTTCAGCTGAGCCTTGTTTGCGGTCTGACAGCTCACGCATAATCTCATAGTCCGACTTCACATTTCGGAAATGAAGCAATAAAGCTTCACGCAGGATTGGCCAATCTGGTCTGAAGCTGCTGGATTTTTGGAATCCCCAATACCAGTCTTGAGCGTCTCCTGACAGCGTGAGATGGAATTGCTTCAAGATTTCAGACCAAGGACATTGATACTGATATTGAAGAGTCTCTAATCGGAAGATAAAATCTTCAACTGTTAGGATCTTCGGATTTCCTTCAAATTTCAATCCCCATCGATCAACTTTAATTTGTTCTCTATAGCCTCGGACAGGATTAAAATTCGAATTAGGATATGGATTAGATGAAGACTGAGGATAACCGTTAGGATTAGCTAAATCAGAATAATTTTGAGAAAAATTAACAGGCTGTTGTATGTCGGGATTATTAATAGGCTTAAAAACATTAGATGGTAGAGCAAATGCCGAAATATTATTGGTTTGTATATTTTGATTTGGTGTATTATTATTTAGCTTTTGCTTTTGTTCATAAAGAAAATTTTGTGAAGATTGTTGCTGCATATTAGGAAAGCTTTGTTGCTGAGTAACATTTTGATAAAGTTGTTGTTGAAGAATGTTTTGGTTAGATCTTTGCTGTAACTGTTTTTGAAAATCAATATTTTGGAAAGATAGTTGTTGTTGTTGAAGATTCGACTGTTCAAGAGAATGATTTTGAAAACTAGGATTCTGCAAAGTTTGGAATTGTAAATGGTTAAATGAGTTTTGTTGAGGCTGAGTAAATTGTTGGTTTTGCACTGAACCTTGTTGTTGTGATTGTTGTCGCTGTGGATGTTGGTGGCTTGAACGTATTTGGGGTCGTTGTGGCACTGGCTTCCTAAATGAAGTCGAGTTGGAAGGAGGTTTTGGATAATTGTCTTCTTGTCTTATCAATGGGCGTGTGGCTGTGTTGATATCACCAAGAAAATCTATAAAATTGTCTTTAATGATCTTCTTAATAGTATCTGACATGTCCGATTTCATTGATTCCGCGTATGACGAAAAAGCATTGACTATCGCCAAATTGACATAGGCTTTTATATCGCTGGATACTGGGTTTGAAATGTTAGCGTTCGAAACTTTAGGGTTCGAAAAGTTAACATTATGTCCAGCTTGGTTTTCATTATCTATGTCTTGATTGCGTATAGTTTCGATGCTATTGTCGAGATCTATAGTAGCTATACCTCCGTGACTAAGGCTGCTAAATGAAGGAGCCGTTATAGATTCGGAAAATCCATCAGATTGTACATTGCTCACTGAGACATTTAACAACGGAAACTGACTTCGTGTACTAGTAGGGATTGGTGTTCTTTGAACACAAGGAATTGGCTGTATGTTTAAATTATTCATGTTATCGATGGGCGAATTCACTACAGTAGCGGGATTTTCAGGAAGAATTTCTTTTGACCCTTGCAAAGAACTTGGTTGGTTGCTAACTTGTGGAACGGGATTAGAAGGAGGCGGTTGAGTAGCTTCTATTCCTGTATTTAGTTGAGGGGTATTCTTTACTAAAGGACTCAAACTATACAGCAAGCGTTCCTGTTCGGTAGGATTTAGTCTACTTGAGGACCTGGAACCTTTCTTTTTAACTGTGCCTGTTTTTGCACCTTGGTTATCGTCTCTTTCTATTACCATTTTGATTTCTTGATTGCAACAAAAGATTACTTACTTTTGAAAATGAGTGAAGATAATTTTTGGTAACTGTTTGGTAAAGTTTATCTTTATATATACCTTGATTGGGGTGTAGATAGCTAATTAATATTTTATGAAACTTACCAAAACTATACGATTGAAAATAATGATTGAATTTTTATTAATTTCCTTTTTTTTTTTTATGAGACCCAAGGAAAAAAAATTAAAATAAAAAAGGTTGGAAAATTGAAACTGAACTTCAAATACCAAGTATAAATGGCTTAGCAGGAATGAATATAACTGTAAAAAAAAATTGTTGTTGAAGAAAAAAAATGTAACTCAAAAAGTAACGTTTAAAAAAAGTTGTAACTATATTAAGTTCTCCTACGAAAACAAGAGGAACTTACCAGTTGGAAAAAACAAAAATTTTTCACAATAAATAAACTGAAACAAAACGAAAAAAATATTTGATTCAAGAACTGAATATAAACTATAATAGACGCAAAAAAAATTGTTGACTTATTGAAAACCTTAACAATAATTATTGTTATTTTGTTTTAAAACAAGTGCAATTTTTCTTGTACACAGTACTGCTATGCACTTTGTATTAATTTTACTATTACGTAAGACCAAAAAAGTGAAATTAAACAGAATGAAAAACGAATAAATAAATGAAAAATTGTTTATCAAACAAAAGAAAAACAAAAATTTTTCCAAAAAAAAAACAAAAATAAACCAGTTTATGCAAACTAGTTGAAAACCAATTGTTGAAACAAAAAACAACTGAAAATTGTAACAATCTACTTAAATATTTTTTTTTTTTATGATTTATCAAAGTTTTATTAGATATATGTATCTGTTTAGTTTTTAGGATTTATAGTTTTTGGTTTTTGTAAATAAATTTTGAAAAACTTATTTTTAAAAAAAATTGTATACTTGTTTTATTTATTGTGTGTTTTTCATATATCATTTCAGGGATGCGTCAGGCAGCTTCTTTGGTGATGGTATGTTTTTCGTGGTATGAACTGAGCTGGAGAGGTAAGTGGATTGTAATTTTTTTGAAGACTGTCGGACGGACTAAATTTGAGAATTTCCCTCTGAGTGGTAAGTAGATACATAAAGAATTAAACATAGGACAAAACTCGTTGCTATCCAACATCCTCCGCAATTCTATTCAAGCCTGAGGCCTCTGATAGAAGACATGAAGATGCTAGATGAGCAAAACACAAAAGAAGGAAGAAAAAGTGAAAATTGTGCAACTGTGTGACACTTCGTCACTACCAGGTCACAACACTTTGAAGAAAAACGGGACTGAGGAATGAAAATTAAAAGTTAGAAAGATTGGAAAGTAAAATTGTAACGTATAAGGAAAAGGTTAGACAAGACAAAACACGGTTGAATTGTTATCGCCATCACCATCTTGTTATCTCGTCGCAAATGAAAAGGTATGTTAAATAACTGTCCTTATTCATGACATACGAGTTGCCGATGGTGATGACAAGAACAATTCGGGAATATGAAACTTCGGAAAGGGAAAACAAAAACAAGACTCACGTTATGGGCGCCATTTGTAATAGGATCGAAAAGATTTAATTTGAAACTTTGATTTTTATTGTGTGTCCAGGACGGGCATGCTAGTGGATGCTCGGCCTTAGCTCGCCGGAAATGTGTGGGATCTTGTCCTGTCGACACAATCTCACCTATCACTATAAACATATATCATGCCAAAAAAAAATGTGTCTAAGAATCTCGGATTCTTAACCAGAGTGGTCATAAAAGCGGACGGACATTACCACCAGAGGGTGCTGAGGTGTCTTTCAGCGAGGCCCTATACCCGCCCTACCATGGAAGTTAACATGGGCGTAGTTTATAACTCCCCCTTGTATCAGCTCACCTTATTCGATGTCTTTACCGGCTCAGCTCATCTCCACCACGTTAATTCACCACCATCCGCATCCCCTAAAAAAAAAACTTAGAAAACCATCAAGCTAATCGCTTGAATAAAAGAATTCATTTCAACCATATTGGCGTGATTAACAATGTTTATTTAACGTAAGAATAAGAATTTTGGACTTATAAAAAAAAACATATATAGATTTAAAGTTCTTTTCGTAGTCATTTAATTATAGAATGATTCCTTAATCATTTAATTAATAAATCAAAAAAAAAGAAATTATATAAGAATAGGGATATCTAAAAAAATTACAAAAGATATTTTATCCAAAACTACCAAAAAAGCAAGTTAATTGACTTGTTACAAGCAATAACAATGAAAGAAAACAAATCAAAAATAAGAAAAACTAAAATAGAAACAAACGCAATGTTGGAATTTTTGACCTCTATAGCTTCGATCTTTGAAAGTCTTCACCTTTAAGTTGAAATTAAATCGTCCCTGTTTACTTTCCTACAGGGGTAAACCAAAATTTTAACCTACCTAAATTGAGCTCAATGTAGGCGTAGATGGTCCAATTAACCTCTGACAAAACAAGGGGAAAACCTACTTATAGCCGAAGTTTTGTTTAAGAATTCCACTACGCGTTAATTTCTTTACAGAGTACAAAATGATACAAAAGAAAACTCCCTTTTTTTATAAATATTCGTATCACGATTTATGTCACGAGAAAAAGAACTATTTTATACAGAAAGAAAATATTTGTAATTTAAATATCACGCCAAACACAAAAAAAAAACGAAAACAAATTACAATGTCGAACTATGAATATGATGTCAATTGACATTTATGATATTGAATACGATATCTATAAGGATAATTAATGATTGTTTCTCCGCTTTCGATTTTCTTGCAGTATGTTACATATTCTAGATTCACTTGCTTTTATCTTAGTGTTATATTTAGATTTTGCAAATCAGATGAACAATTTGCTTGGCAAACAAACTTAAATTTATTGATAGCAAAAAGAGTACTTTACATGCACTATTAAAACTTGAGTTTTAGAATCTTGTTTTAGCGGCTCACTTAAATTTTGGTTGTAAAGAAGCTTGATTGCTGAGACTGTATATCTTGATTGCAGAAAATCTTGATTGTAGAATTCTTGCCCTTTTTTTTGAATGTGCGATATTAAAAGGGGGGGCGATCGCGACTCACTGGTTGACGTCGTCGATCGCCGATTTCTTGAATTCCTATTGAATAAAGAAAAAGGAACTAATATAAAATAAATCACCTACATAAAAAGATCTTTTCTTTATGTCACTATATATATATAATAGGGATGCATATTCATACATGGAACCCGTAGGCACAGATGCAGGCACATATATATATATTTACATATATACACTTTTTCTCTTTTAGTTTAGCCAAAAAAAAATATCTTTATGGCACTCACCTTTTACAAAAGAAGGGAAAAAGCTTGAAATCCGTGTTTTGTGAACTGTACCTCCGAAAATATTTGAACGTTTCTTCGTCGCAGTATTAAGACGCACTAATACCTATATTTTTCACCGACCGCAGTTCTACCGCGTGTCCTACAGCAAAAAAAAAAGAAATAGCAAAAAATATAAAAGGATCTGATATCCGTATGCGCACTTTGTAATACGTAATATAATAAGCTTACATAGGTTGATAATATCTGTTGTAGATAATAATTTATCTCCAAAAAAAAATTAAAGTTCCTTGAAGATTTTCTTTTCTTTTAAAGGATGGTTGTTTATATAGATCTGCGACGTTTTCTCCACGGTGGTTTTGTTCACTTTGATTGTGCTATATGCCATATGTCGTCGAACCCACCGAATCCATACGATTCTGTTCCACAATTCCGATGAACGGAATAAAAATCGTCTGTTCTTTTTTAATTGCCAATCACATCAGTCCACGTATAAAATTGTTTCATTCCTCATCCACGCCATCTGAACTTCAGAGGTCGCTAGATTAGGCGAAATTTACACGAACAGGCTTATTCTCTTCCACACGGGTACACAAAATTGTAAGAGATTTTTGCGGTTTCTATTTAAGTGTTTTTTTTTTTTTTTTTATTTTATTCTTTCAGGTAGACTCGACGGTGTCCATAACATTGTGATGAAGGTTAGTCATCTGTTACTAGCACAAGGGGTGCTGGTAGCCTGGGGAATAGATTAACAGTTGCTGGAGTGTATGTATCTCCGGTTTCGATCCAGATGGAATCCTTCCCCAGTGAAGTTCCCTGCTAGGATTTCATGTGGGCAACACGTCGGTCACGGTCACATGATGCAGGTGCTAGCGGGTAATGTGATACCACGCCAGAGTCCCGTAATTAACGGGATTGGCTTCAAGTCTAGTTCAAGCGGCACAGCTTGGAAACTAGCTTTTCAGTTGCTGGAGTGTATGAACAACTCCTGTTATCATCCAGGTGGACACCTTCCCCACGGAGTACCAACTTTCGATGAGGAATTATTTTAAAATAATTTAATTTTATTGTTTTAATAAAACTGAATTTGCAGGTTGTGTCACTCCACACAACCTGCTTCGTTGCCTCCTAAACTCACTCCATCTCTTGGATACTCGTCTATCGTATGAGAAATGTCAACAACAGCTGATTTGCGTTCAGAAACATACTGGATACTCGAGTATCTTAGATAGGCTATCATAGTGCAACCTGAACGCTGCCATTTTATACAAAACGTGTTTTGGTACGTTTGTTAACTTTTTGACAAGTTTCTCTTCTCTGAGTGTATTTCTCCCTTAGAATAAGAAGATAAGGAAGTGCCATTGTTGGAAAAAACTGCGGCATTTTTCATAATAGTGTTTGCTCTTACAAACACAAATGCATTCTAACAGGGACGGAGTGATTTTTAATGGCAACTTACTAGGGCGCCATAACAATCATTTGTTATTTTCTGAATTTATTTTTCTTCTCAGCGGTACGTTTAAAAAAAATACATACTTTTTAATGATAAGTACCTAGGGCAACATATCTATTTTCACCAAAATTTTGTTGTTTCAGTGGAACATTATAAATTTAATTAATTTAATTTAGGCATTGTCATAGGCACATATGTTAACATAAATAAACGAACTCCAAACGTACAAAATCGATTTAATAACAAAAAAAATTCCTGATATAAAGGGCGCTTAACAAATAATTGCGCCTTAAAATCACCAACAAAAACAAATACGTCCCCGTTTCACAGAATCGCAGTTTGACATTTCATGTATCAAGATTATAACCGGGAAATCAAGTGCAAGTTTTCGATTAATCAATATCTTTCTTAACTTTATTTAAAGTTTAAATCATTTAAAATGTGTTATTTGATTGGTGATTAATTAAAAAATATGTACACTTTCTTAGAGAAAAATCTAATAAAACTTACCTGTGAAAGGAAATGCTCTTGTCCGCCGTTCTCTGGCTTTTTTTACACAATTTCACAATGCACATCATATTTTTTTTATTTTTATTAGCAACTATACACGATTTAAAAGTAATTTGCTCCAAAATGTTTATTTTTGTTGTAATAGTTCAGATTTTATTAGTGTTTTTGATTTTGTATCACTTTTTTGTTTCTTTCTTTATTCTATTCAGTCACCGATTTGACATTTCTGGTATAAAACTATCTGCCGCATTCACATACACTGTATATGTGAGATACACCGCTTCCTTATCTTCTTATTCTAAGATTTCTCCTTCTTTCAAAGTTTGACATGTTTTACACCGAGAAACGGATTTAGTGTGAAAGGGAGAAAAAATTTTCGATTCGATTTTTCACAGAACCAGAATCGGCCCCCTGGTTGTCAACATTATTTAATCATTTGATTTAAATAGCTTAATTCACCTTATTTTGACTTCACTTGAGTCGAAACACATTTCTTCAACTTGTCTTACGAAAAACACTTTACATTTAACAAAAAACGAATTAAACAAACACGCTACTAACCTGAATGCATTTCGAAGAGTGCACTTCTATCATCAGCAATCGTGACTGAAGTTTGTTGGGCAGCAAAATTGGAACGGTACTTTTTTTTTTTTACCTTTTTTTATTTTATAGAGACTTAGAAATTTTATTCATTACAGTGTTCCCTGCTATGTACGGTGACTTTTATTTTTGTATGCCTCAGGCTGTCAGAAAATAGGTTGTTACTGCTCTTGCTCAGGAACTTGAAGTGAGATAACTTGCGTATAGCCGCATAAAAAGAATATACAAATATACTAACTTACATATTAGAAAAAAGAATACAAAATTGAAGATTGTGTATTTGGTTGGGAATATAGATCGAATAGAAATAGTTATAATGAAAGTGGGTATAATCTGAATTTTAGGTAGTTTAAATGATATCGTATAGCAAACTATTAGAACAAACATTTTAATTTAACAGATATGAACGAGAGTCTAGGAGCACCTAGGTTTAAAATGATAAGGATACATACAATTAAGATTATGTTTCACAATAGAAATACAAGAAAACGATATGTTAAGACATCTATGATTTTGAGATCGAATTTGAAAATTAATTATTTCTAATAGTCTAAGAGCCGGAAGCAAATTTTAGCAGTTTTGGTATAACCAACATTTAAGCACATGTATGTGTACGTATACGCACCATTATACGGAATCCAACCGTCTGGCAGGTTTTTTTTTCAGCCGGGGGTGTGGGTGGGCTTTCGAAAACGGTAATTTTTCCGATTTTGGTGTAGAGGGTATAATCTCTTGACTGACTTCAAACACTTGTGTCCCAGACGTTTCACTTTCAGCCTTCCCCTTGCCAGACGTCACCCAAAGTGGGCAAAAATCTACTTTTGGTGTAAAGGGTATAACCACATGAATTATATACCAAAAAATCAGAAAAATTCTTCTGATTACAAAAAAGGTCCCAGACGTTTTGGTTTCAGCCTTCACCCCGCCAGTCGACTTTGAAGTATGCAAAAAAAAAGTTAAGCAAATAAATTTTTTAAAAACATTGAATTTATTTTACCACTTCCATATTCCGTCGTCACAAAAAGACGTCATTATAGTATTTTAAAATGCATTTTTCAACTGAAAACCCCAATAACTTTTTTATTTTCATGTATAACCGTATGATCTACGTATGAATACTCTGGTCATCTTCCAACCCATCATCATTGTTTCTAAGTCTTGTTTTTTATTTTGTTTATTTTGTATTATTTTGTTTCTTTTTTTTGAAGAGACCGCGAGGACAGGTCGCATCATTAAAAAAAAATAAAAGAAAAGTTAGCACGGAAAGGGTCTTTAAGCCACAGTTTTGACCAGTAATGGCCTTCACGTAGAACGACGGGGTGGGAACATCGGGAGTTGATTCGACCTTGATAGGTAAGACACCCACAGGAGATAAGTAAGTTTCATTATCCCAAGAGGAATCAGTCTGAAAAGATAAAATCTGGTTAATGAGGTTTTTGGGGAACCCCACTGTCACAAGATCGAAGGTGTAGGAATTTCCTACAAAAAAGATTAACATACTTTTTTTTCATAAAAATAACCGTTTCCGAAATAAACCAACAGGAAGAGTTAAGGGTGTTACTTTTCTGTATAGTTGGGCGGCTTAGTTAAAAAATTGTGCATTTTGAGATAAATGCATTAATTTTTTTTTCTTGTGAATACATTATATGAACATGATTTTAAGATATCGGCCCACTGTATTTGTCTACCCCTTTAGGTGGGAGGGGCAAATTAAAAACCAAATATTAGAAATAGAAAATGAACTTAAAAACACATCGTCAACACCTACAATATCATGTTTAACTTTTTTTAAAGTAATTCATTCTTTTTAAAGAATGAATTGCTGGCTTTAAAAAAAGCTATAACATAAATAAGTAAGTGTTGCCGTTGTGTTTTAATATTTACTTTTAATTTTATAATTTTTTTTGCCCCTCCTCTTTTTAAAGAATGAATTGCTGGCTTTAAAAAAAGCTATAACATAAATTAGTAAGTGTTGCCGTTGTGTTTTAATATTCACTTTTAATTTTATAATTTTGTTTGCCCCTCCCACCTAAAGGTGAGCCGATATCTTAAAATCATGTCAGTATAATCTACCAACAATGAAAAAAATTAATCAAAGTTAAAAATATGATTTGTTTTGGAGGCTCTCAGTCGGAGGGTGTTTGATACAGCTTCCTCGGTGACGGACGAGTTGAAATTAGGGATTCTCGCACGGTAAATATTCTGCAGATGAAATTTTGATCGTAGGTGACTTTAACCTATTTTTTTTTTTTTTTTTTTTTTAAACCTAGATTGTGTTAAAATAGATGACGACAACTTCTTCGTTTCGCTTAATGCGTCGAGTCCTGTCTTCATTTGGATTGAGTCAGTTCAACGGAGTGAATAATCGTGCAGGAAGAACACTGGATTTAGCATTTTCTCCGATACCGTAGCGCCGAAACTGCAGTAAATGCCTCCGCTGTTAAACTAATAGACGAAGATCGACAACATCCCGCATTAGATATTGCGCTTGACTTAAATCCATCTTCTCCATATCATAATACTATTAAAAAACTTGAATTTAATTTTAGTAAGTGTAATTTTGAAGAACTCTTTAAATTGTTGTGTACACTGGATTTAGCATTTTCTCCGATACCGTGAGCGCTGAAACTGCAGTAAATGCCTCCGCTGTTAAACTAATAGACGAATGAAAAAAGATAAACGTAAAAACAAAATTTTTTGTATAAACAAATTTTTATTTTTATTTTATTTAATCCGAAACGCGTCGCGAAAACTTAAAATTAATTATTTAATAAAATAATGTTGTAATTATTAAAGTTAACCAAAATAAAATAAAAATAAAAATTTGTTTATACAAAAAATTTTGTTTTTACGTTTATCTTTTTTCATAAACCATACAACATGGAGACAACACCACAAAATTTATAATAGACGAAGATCGACAACATCCCGCATTAGATATTGCGCTTGACTTAAATCCATCTTCTCCATATCATAATACTATTAAAAAAATTTAATTTAATTTTAGTAAGTGTAATTTAGAAGAACTCTTTAAATTGTTATGTACCATTGACTGGAATCAATTATTTTTAAATTGCAATATGTATTTATGATATGTGTAAATTTTTTATAATACACTCTTTAACTGTTTTTACAAAACAATTCCACTTAAAACAAAGCCAGTATAAAATATAGAAGGACAAGAGCTGATGAGGATTGTGGAACGTTTTTAGTTCTAAAACAACTTTTTACAGAGTATTCATCTGAAAGTTATATGAAAGTTATATATCTAAAATAGAATGTGATCTTAAATCAAATCCCGATAATTTTTGGAAATTCGTAAATTGTAAGAGAAACACTAGTGGCTACCCAAACTCTATGTAAATTCATCGGCAACTAGTTAAGAGCCTAAGGTTATCGCAAACATGTTTGCAAACTTCTTCAAAGAAGCTTCCGAAGTTCAGTTCTAATTTTTCTTCTTCTGAGGGACATTTCCCTCACTTAAATTCAATAAATTTTGAAATAAACGAAGATACCGTTGCACAAAGTATCTTGAAACTAGATGAGTGTTTTAGTCCAGGCCCTGATGGTGTACCATCCTCTATCTCAAAAAAATGTTTCGCTTATTTATCGTATTCGTTATATGTTCTCTTTAATGAGTCCTTAAAATGTTTGCTTTTTCCCAATATCTGGAAAAGTGCATTCATTATACATGTGCGCAAGAAAGGTCCTAAAAATGAAATATTTAACTATCAACCTATAGCTTAATTATCTGTGATACCGAAACTGTTTGAGTCTATTTCCTTCCACTGTATTTCAATTATATGTGATAATCAGCATGGCTTCGTGAAAAAAAGATCTAATGTTACTAATTTATTCAACTTCACGTCCTTTCATTTAGATGTTTTTGAAAAACGTGGACAAGTCGATGTGTATTTACTGATTTTAGTAAAGCCTTTGACAAGTTGTATCATAATACATTAATTTTAAAGTATTTAATAACAATTGGTTATTTAATAACAATTTCTTAAAATGAATCTCATCATATTTAAAAAATAGGCTCTATAGTGTTGTATTTCGTAATAAGTGTTCGAATCAATTTGTTGTAAATTCTGGTGTTCTATGGGCATTGGATAGCCATTTAGGTCCAATTTTATTTATAAATGAGTTGGTTTCGATCATAAAAAATTCAACTGTCCTTATATACGCTGGTGGCATCAAGCTTTACAAAAGTATTAAATCTACTCTGACTGTTAACTGTTGCAAGAAGACTTATTAATATTTAGGGAAAGGTGCAATAAAAATTGTCTTGTTTTAAATGTTGACAAGTGTAAAACCATCAGTTTTACACGCAAAAAAGTTCCATTTATTTTTAATTATACGTTTGATTCATGTCTTTTAAGTAAAGTCTCCATGTTTACAAAGTTATTCTTGATCCTAACTTTAATGATCATTTAAACTACATACATAACAAAGCAAATAGGGTCCTTTGATTCATAAAGAGATTCGGTCTCGATTTCCTTATGTCCCTTATGTTTTTAAGCTTCTCTTTGTGTCATTTGTGAGCCCAATACTTGAATATAGTTGTGTAGTATGGACACCTCACTACTCCATTCATATAACAAGACTTGAAGCAGTTCAGAGAAGGTTCTCGCGTTTCTGGCTTCGTTTTCTTTCATGGTCACATGAAAATACACTTCCCCCTTATTCTGAAAGACTCGCTTTAATAAGCCTTCCTTCACTCACTAATCGAAGAAAGTATTTGCAATTTTGTTTTATTGTTGGAATTATCAATGGGTCTACATCATCTTCATTGTTTCTAAGTCGGTTAAATTTCAGTTTTAGTCGTACAAGTATGACTTCCGCAACCATTGTGCTATATATTTAGTAGATCAAACTATGGTGCAAATAGCCCCCTCAATCAATTGATTTCAATATTTAATAAATTTTACTGTTGTAAAGAGCCTGTAAATGATAACATGAAATGCATTAAATTCAAAACATTGGTCTTCAATAGCTTAGAATAATTAATTAATTAATTTATAATTATTACGTATAAGTATTGATCACGTTAGTATTTAACGTATAAAAATAAATTAATTAAATTATGTAATGGCTTTCGAAGGCCTAGACAAACAATATGTCTCTCGTTAGTGAGGGTAAGGTTGTTGGCAACCACCTTTTCGCATGAATTTTTTTTTTCCTACCAACTATTCTGTAAATTTCTTTAAAAGCTCTGAGGCCAGGTTTTATTCTGGAGTCTGGCACTAAACTGCTTTTTTAAACCATATTCTGATTTTGTTCTGGATAATTTCGTTTAGGAGAGAGATTTTAGCAAAGAGTTCTCTATAGGGGAGATTAACTCTGTTGAAGGAGGAGTGGAAGATGTTTTGCAGCTGCCTTTGCCAATTGTGTTTGGTTTTAAAGAGCGATTGGATGTCTAACGGAAGATTGATATATACTTCTTGTGGCTGTGTGCGACGTTAGAGGAGTGTCTGTCAAGGGAACTTTGGAGTGTACTGTTGAAGGTGTTGATGTAACGATATATTATTTCAAAAGCTGACATGAAAATAAGGATGTCACGTCAAGTCACGGAAGTGCAATATGTGAATGAAAAAATTGAATTTGGTATATTTCATAAACCAACAAGCACTATGAGAATAATTATCACTAACGATTCATTTTGCCCAATCCAACACAAAGTAGCCGCGTATCACTCAATGGTTCATTATAGATTATGCCGTTTGCCTCTCTCAATAGCAAATTATAAAACAAAATATGAATATATTAAAACTTGTGTAAATGGTTTTAGTGAACAAATAATTAATTGATAAATTAGTTGAAAACTATGGTATGTCAACGTTTTTCTCACAAGTGGAAACAAATAAAAATAAAAGGGTCTTTGGAACCAAAAATCACCAATAAACTTAAACAAGTGTTCAATAACCATGAAATGGATGTGGTATACAAAAACGACAAAAAATTGGTTAATTTACTTGGTTCTACAAAAAAACAAAACAACAACACAAAGCAAGTCAGGAATTTATCAGATTAAATGTGGTGACTGCAATCGTAAATACTATGGATAAACAAAACGAAGCATAGGTAGATACAAGATTTAAAGAACACATGAATTGTGTTCGCCTCAATCAGCCACAAAAATCGGCGATTGCGTCACATATTTTAAATAATGAACACAATAACATACACATTGAGAATCTAAAGCGGTCCCTAGACGGTTCAATATTTTATTCAATAATTTACTTTACAGCTGATACTTGTGTAGACAACATGTTAAGAGATACTGAAGTTTGTTGTTGAATGTTAAATAAACAAATATTGTGCAATTGTACCCACAGACGATACAATATTTTTATATTGTGCAATAAATATCAAAAGGGTTTTGATTTTCTTCAATATATTGCACAACCTTGCAATATTATCCATATCTAGGGGCCACTTAACTCTACTTAAACAATTGAATTGAATTTTATTGAGACTTAAATTTTCGGTTACAATATTTTGGTCTTATTCTAACAAAAGCTTTGGTTTTACAAAAGCGGCTATAATATATTGCCTTCGTTTTCGGTTAGAGTTGATGTTTAGCCTCGTGGCTGTCAGTTTCTATATAAAATATATATTGTTGGTCTGCTCTTGCTCATGAGCATTACATGAATTCTCTTGAGACGATTGTCTAGGATATACTAACTTACAAACTAAAATACAAACAAATGATGCACCAGTGTATTGAGATATGAAATCCCCCCCTTTTCAAGATAGCGGCCAAATGGGGGGTCCCAGCCTCGAAAACGATTTCGTATACTCACACTGATGCACTCTACACATTAAAAAAAAAAAAAACGTTGTCCTATACTAGGTTAGGGCAAAATTTTGTAACATTTCAATGGACTTTACTGGCGATGAGAAAAAAGAAAAAATGAACACAGATTGCATTATGTAAAATGTTGATTAGTACATAATATGCACTAAAGTAAATTACTGAACAAAATATAATCACTTCTTTGAAGTTTATGTTGTGTGATGACCATCTCTTCGTCTGAGATGATATCGGTTGTGGAACTGAGTCGGTGACCCTTTGTCCATTTTGGTGCGGTTGTCAATCAACTCTTGTATATTGAAAAGATCATAGTCTCACTTGTAGATCAGCCGAATCTATATGGGTCGGTTGCGGTTATCGTTTGTTTGCCGGGCATATCCAGGTGGGGCATATGGAATGAGTCGTTGAACATTTTAACATCTGCGGCAGAAGCAATTGCGATGTAAAGTGAAAATGATACGTCTTTGATAGACAGTTATCAACCTGTTAAGTGGTTCAAGCAGTTAGTTGCTAGGCTGGAACCATTGTATATAAAATCTAGAGTACTATCATGAACACAAATTTTTTAGTCGAACATATGTCCTGTACGCGTCGCTGAGATCCCCACAAATTAGACTATTGAGACTTAGCTAAGTGTAGGGAATAAGTAAATAGAGCGAGAAGAATCTATTATTTAAATTCTGCAAACATAATAAGACTCCTTAAAAGGGTCAAGTAAACGTACATGAAAATATTTTGTTTAATTAAATTTTAAATTAATTACATTTTTTAACACATACTTTTATGTTCCTCCGCAATGATTTCTACCTAAAGTTTAAGGCCTCATCCGATTATTAGAACAAAATTTATCTGCCCACCAAACCAACTACGAGGGGACCTTTACAATTATTATGAATAAAAATACCTACTACAAACGTGCATGCCTACATATAGCAAATTTTTTTAAGATGCGAAGCCAATTTGTCAAGGTTATAGTTTTTTATTGCGTTTTTTCACTTCCTCGCACTCTCATAAACCTAGTATACAGCGTTCCCGTTCTTATTTTATTATTACATTTCTTGTTTTGTGAATATTCGGGATTCCAACCATCACTTCACAAAGAAGTCGAACATATGTCCTTAAGATGTCGCTACCGTCACTCCTCTTCATGATATTACTATAGATTTTATATACAATGCTGGAACTGGATTCTGCCTGGAGGTCCGTTATAACGGGACTAACGGTGTCCAATTAGACTCTCGCAAAGAAGCTTCGAACCCAATTAACTGTTGCTGAAGAGTATTATCTTTTGGTTACCAAGAAGAGAATCCCCGTTCCCAAACGTATTTTAGTATAATTAAAAAAAAATTACTAGTTCATGCTTCCTCTAGAGAAGCTGTATTTACGCGGGTTGCGATCTCCTAGCAAAATCCCCTACGTAAACAAATGAATGACCATCGACGAGATTTAGCTAATTCGAAATCGAGGCGAGTGAGTGAGATGAGTCACTTTTCACTAAAAATCGATTTAGTTAGCAAAAGTGAGTGAGTAGGCGAGTGAAATGAAATGTCAAATTACTCGCCGGGTTTTTCGAAGGCGAGTTGGTGTATGTGTTGGTAAAATTAACATTTTTGGATAAGTTGTGTTCTTTTGTTACATCTATTCGTAAATGGAAGTGAAAAAAAAATAGTTAAGTTTGTTTAAAAATTTAAAGGAGTAAAAGAATATCAAACGGGTTCATAGCATCTCTTATTTTCCGTCTCTTAACTCTTAAGCGGTCCCTAGACGCTCAATATTATTGTGCAAAATATTGCACAATATTATTGGCTAGGTGCCCCACACGATTCAATATTTTATCCAATATTTAGTTGACAGCTGATACTTCTGTAGACAACGTGTTGAGTTATACTGAAGTTTGTTGTTGTTAAATAAACAAATATTGTACAATTCTACCCACAGACAATACAATAATTTTATATTGTGCAATAAATATCAAAAGGGTTTTCATTTTCTTCAATATATTGCACAACCTTGCAATGTTATCCACAGACGAACAATAGTATTGTGCAATATCAAATATTGCACAAAAATATTGAGCGTCTAGGGAGCGCTTTAGGTCATGTTTATGGTGCAGTTAAAAAGCAGCGGCATTCATTTCAGTGATTATTTTTTTCAAAGGTGTTCTCACTTTGTCTAAAAGAAAATTTTAATGTATTTATTTTAATGAAAATTAAGGTATACAATGTTCAAAATAAATATAAATACTTTACTTTTAATATTTAAGATTTAATGCGAACAGCGAAAACAATTAACAAGGGAAACAAATCAAAAAGACAACACAGATAATAAATACCCACAGATATGTATAGAGTGTACTCACTTTTGACATTTAAGTGTTCGAAATTAAATTTGAAGTTTACTCATTTCACTTTAATAGCTAAACCACTTTTGCGAGTGAAGTGAGATGAGTCGGCGAGTGAGGCGAGTCATCTAACTCGACTCGCTGAAATAGCTAAATATCGACACATATTGACGACTAGAAAAGTCAAAATGCGATAGCTGGTGGCAAAGAAATACAACGGTTTAGAGATATTTAGGCCTGTATTCACCGAGCGCTCATATGAGCCTCATAAGTTTAAGAGGCTCAAAAATTTGGTGTATTCACCAACCACTCATAAACATGTTTCAAATTTCGAAAAAGAGAGCCACTCTCTGTCAACCAGGCACTCCCAAACTTTAAAATCAAACTTTTTTCGGTAGATGGGGTGGTAGCGATGGAGATGTTTGTTTTTGAGGGGGTGATGGTTGTGGAGGTAGTTTCGAAAATGTCGGAATATTTTTCGAAGAGAGCGCTCATAAGTTATGAGTGGTCGGGACCACTCATAACTTTTATGAGCGCTCATAAATATCCTTTTATTATTGCTTTGTGAATAGGTTTATTAGGCTCAAAAGTTATGAGTGCTCGGTGAATACCAGCCTTATATATATGTATAAACTGGCCGCCATAAGAGCTGCGTGTGTTAACATTCAGGCAAATTAATTAATTTAATTAATAAATTGGTTTTATCTCCATTAAAAACACGTAGATGACTTTATTAAAACTATTTCTTTATTTTTAAAGGAAACAACCCGAAAAAGAAGTAAAAAGAGAAAGAAAGAAAACAATTTTCAGCTAGTTGACAGCCGTAAGTACCTATGTACATTCAATATTAGGTGTGTTTTGTTGACCTTCTTAATGTTCACATTAGAAAATGCTCAAAAAACTCTTTAGCTTTCTAGTTTCATTAAGCCATTTTGCATCGGAATGTTGGCTCTATTTAGTTAGGGTCATCTGTCATTTGCCAAGGTATAAAATAATGTTTCGAGATAAAATAGTGAACAAACTTATTAAACTAAATAAAAAACTGAAATAAAAGAAAACATAGTGAAAACTTGTAATACTTTATATACAAAAATAATAAACAACATGAGCTGCTGCGTTAAATCGTGTAAAAATACCTATAATAATAGTCCGGGGAAAAAATGGACTTTTTTGCCTTAACCCAAAATTTCGGTATATACAATGCATTTTGAAGGTTTCTATATGAAAAAAGCGTGCTGAATCCGAAAAAGGCGCGTATACTTCTCAGATCCTTGAGCGTTTTGAGATATAACGTCAGCAATAAAGGACATATGGAAAAAGGCTGCAACTGGTGTACATTACAGAACAATTGTGATTAACATTAATTTGGCACTAGATATGCAGATTTTATGATTCCCTAAATGCAAAAATATTTTTTTTCAAATTTTTGGGGGAGCGGTTCACGAGTAGGAAAGGAGAGGGGGTACGAGTTAATGAAAACTCAGCTTTTGGAACTAGGTCGAGTGGGATATCGTTTTCATGTATTTTTTAATGCTGAATCAAATGGTACCACTAACGTTTTTTATGGAACCACTTTTTACGAAATTTGTAATATGATGTCATCATTTAAGGACTTCTGACAAAAGCCTGCAACTGATGTGTATTACAAAAATAGTGTTTTACATTATAATTTGAAACAGAAGTAGATTTAAAGAGTCTCCAAATACAAAAATAGTTTTTCGATTTTTGGGGAGGGGTGATTGGAGAGGAAAAGGGATGGAGTGTGCATGAATTATATCCCTTTTTTATTTTGTTTTTAGTATTAGTATTAGAGTTTTATATGGCGTGCACTTGGTTTTGAGCGTGAGATTTGAACCTTCTCTCTCATCAGAACTTAGAAGCAGCGGTTTCCTATAGTTTCCCTGAAATTTACTGATGCGGGTTACGAGGTTGACGAGCTCCTTATCTATTTCCAAGTTGCTGCTATCAATAGTGACTTTTTGTCCGGTGGACAGATGTTTGCTTGTTGAAAGTGTCTTCCTTGTTAATTCCTGCCCTAAACACTATCTGCTACAGAACGAAATTGAAGAAATGACATGATATCACATCACCTTGCATGTATGGAAGCAGATTGGGGAAAGTATTGAATAGAAGATATAAAGAGTCCAGTCGTCGGGTATGCTTTCTTCTACCGATATACTTCACTGATAATTTTATGCATGCACATTCGCTGGTAAACCATCAAAACCGGCGTTTTTTTATTTAAGTTTAGCGATCACCTATACTGCATGGTGATACTGGGTCTTCATTGATCATTCTCACCCTATTACTTGCTCTTTTCGAGCCCTATAGTAGCCTACAGTAGCTGGAAATAATATTCTAAGTAACTTTCGCTGCTTTGACGAACCTGCTTTTCAGTCTTAAGACCAGCGGCCAAATGCATATTTTTATGTGTTAGACCTTCCAGATATTGTTTCGGTCGAGAACTAGGAGGCAGCATATATGTACTTACTCTTCTCACGCAAGATCTTCTTACTTCTCCTAACTCAATATTCTAGCCTTGCTGTCCTTATATTTGTCCTGCAGCAATTTTGCATGTGCATCTTTGTCAACTTTATCAGGTATATGCACTCATCGTCATACCATATGGGTGTTCCCTCTATGGTGACTGGTATAGTGTGCGGTGGTATTGACTACCTCTTTGCTTATGTCGTGATACTGGGAGCACTTAATGCAGTCGTCTGAAAGTGCATAGCAGGGAAGTTCTTAATCATGTGCTCCTGCAGACTCTGGACAATCCAGGTGTGATAAAGCACCTTTCTTCTTTTTTTCGTTAAACAGACTAGCTCTTATTTTCAACGAACTAAGATTATAGCCAACGTTGATATTTGACCATCGAAATATATGCACTTCTTTTGCTGGATACGTGCCTTGAGTCTATTAGATCACGGTCGATTTAGTTGAATAATTTTTAATATTTTTAAAGTTTTTGTATTTGATAATTACCTCAACAAACATTTTTAGAAAAAAAGAGTCCTTATGAAGATGTTGTTGGAAATTTCTAACTTTTCAATAAAGTCTTTTAAAATTGAATAGTGAATAGTGAGATGGATTACTTATTCTTAGATATTTTCAATGATGAGGGAACTATTATTGTAGGAACCATTTACAGGCCCAATAATAATATTGACCTCTTAGAAAACATCACACTTGGACCAAGTAAGATTATTATATGCGGCGACTTGAACAGTAACCTCTTGGACCAGTCTCTTCTCGTTGAGGGCGTGAGAACGGTAAATTTATCTCCGGTTAACACCACAATTGCAACACACTTCTCTAGAGACTCGCAAACACTTTTAGACGTTTTCTTTGTTAGTGATATTCAGGATGTCCAACTGTCCAACTGGTCATATACAGTTGTCAGCTGCAGCATTTTTTAAACATGACCTGATCTTCCTTTCTTTTAAATTCAAAGTTAAAGGTGCTGCAACCACTAACGAATATAGAGATTTCAAGCATATCGATTATGCAAGTTTGGAGCACGATATTCGTTGTATTGAATGGGAACATATATATATTTTACCCTCCCCAGATGATCAAATAGAATTCCTTAATAATAATATACTAGGTCTGTTTAATACTCATGTTCCAATACGCTCTAGGATAATAAAGCAGGGTGAACGTCAATGGTTTTCGAATGAAATTCGTGGACTTATTTTACAAAGGGATCGGGCCTACAAAAAATGGAAACGTTTCAGACTGGAAATTGATCATCAGATGTATCGTAGGTTGCGAAACCAAGTTGTCTGCAAAATAAGAACCCGAAAAATCGAAGTGTATAGAAGTAAGCTAAATCCTTCCATGAATAAGCGTCAGTTGTGGAAGAGAGTTGGGAGTAGGGAAACACTACCAAAATAGTGATGCTAATATTAACGTTAATTTATTAAACCATGACTTTGTTACTATGCCCTTTCCAACCCTTTCTACCATATCGACAGAGATTTTAGAACATTCTTTGTGTCCTCATCGGAAGTGCTGTTTGAGTTCTCAAGTGTTGAAAGCACTGACCTTGTTAAGTTTTTTATCCGTTAAGTCGAATGCTGTTGGAATGGACTCTATACATCCTGTTTTCATAAAATCAATTTTACCACTTATCCTACCTTTTATCGCACATACTTTCAATACCATTTTAATGACAGGTATATTCCCATCCCAGTGGAAAAGTGCAAAAATTATACCAATCCCGAAAAATGGGAATGAATTCCGACCAATTTCAGTGCTCCCATTTTTGTCTAAGGTTTTTGAGAGAGTTATGCAAAACCAGTTGAACGTCTACCTTACGGCGCAGAACATCCTTTCTCCTAAGCATTCAGGTTTTTCGGAAAAAACATAACTGCACAACCGCCATTTTAAACATAGTTGAAGATATCAGGCTTGCGCTGGATGATGACCACGTCACATTCCTTGTTCTTCTGGACTTCTCTAAAGCTTTCGATACAGTTGACCATGCTAACCTTTGCCGCAAACTCTCTGCATACTATGGTTTTTCATCATCAGCAGTCCAATTGGTATCATCATATCTTCGGGATAGAAAACAGGCAGTAACAGCTGGAAATACAATTTCAAGTTTCCTTCCAACTACTCGAGGGGTCCCTCAAGGCTCAATTTTAGGACCTCTTCTCTTCTCGCTATATATTAATGAACTCCCTTATAAGATCAAAAGATCCTCAATCCAAATGTATGCAGACGATGTGCAACTCTACAAAAACTGCCCTCTTGGTCTTATTGAAAACTGTGCATACTCAATTAACGAAGACTTAGAAGAAATCTCGCGATGGTCGGCAAGTAATGGGTTGATCCTTAACCCAATCAAATCGAAATGCCTAGTTATTAGCAGAAAGACTTTAAATCTTGAATACTTTCCGCATTTATTCCTAAATAATTTACCTATATCTTATGTTTCAACTGCAAAAAATCTTGGAATGATATTCAATCGCACACTGACTTGGGATACGCACATTAATGCTACCATCGGTAAAGTTTATGGTGTTCTCCGCATGCTTTGGTTTTCTCAGCATTACACTCCTTTGAAAATTCGTTTGCTCTTAGCTAAAACACTGGTAGTACCTATACTTACATATGGATGTGAAATTTTTTTTCATACCGATGCAACTAGTGCCAGAAGGCTCAATGTAGCGTTCAATAATATCGCCCGCTATATTTTTGGTCTACGTAGATTTGACCATATTTCTAGCTTCTCTAAGCAAATTTATGGCATCTCACTTGATCACCTCATGCGCTTTAGAACTCTGTTATTGCTATAATGTAATCCAGACTAAACAACCTTGTTCCCTATACAATACGATAGAGTTCGGTTCCTCTAACAGATCCTTACAACTTATTCATCCGCGTTTTTCCTGTCTGACTTCAGAGAGACAGTTTTTCGTCAGCGCCATCCGACTGTAGAATTCATTGCCAAGACATCTAAGGAGAGTGGGAGGTGAAGCACAGTTTCGTAGAGAACTGCATATTTATCTTGAAAATTAATTCTGATTTTTGATTTACCTAAATTAATGCCTATAAATGAAGAGATATTTGTATTTGTATTTTATTCTTTCTTTTTTTGCTCTAGATGTACATATAACCAATCATGTAGCAGCTCTTTTGTTTTTCATTTCATAGTTTTACATTTTAATTTTTCATTGTATAATTTTCTCATTAATTCCATTTTTATTTTCTTAATAATAAGCTTAACAATAATTTATAAGAAATAATTTCTTAATTTGTAAGCCTTCATTGTAATAAATAAACTAAACTAAACTAAACTAAATTGTGTGGAAGGTTGATTTCACATAAAAGCTACTTTCGCACCTCCTACGCGACTTTATTCTATCAAAGCAGTTGACTTTCTTTTGCTGAAAGATAAAAATAATTGACTTGCCATTGAATTCATTCGATTCAACATTTAATAATAAATGGCAAAAATACCTCACTTGACCTAGTTTATATTTTCATTCATTCGCACCCCCTCTGATTTCATACCTTTTCACCCCGCTTATTGTGTCTCATATTCTAAATAAAGTAATATGAAGTGATGTTTTTAGTAAAAAAAAACATTGATATTTCATAGCATTTTGCTGTAAAACGCTATGAAATATAAAAAATAAAGTATTTCATATTCACAATATTTATTTTTATTTCACTTTTGTATTTACTTTAATAAGTTTTTTTAAAATATTTTAATGATTTATGTCCCATTTCATAAACAAACTATTAACTGCATCTGATGACATTTTAACGACACTTTTAAAATTTAATGAGCCGAAAATGGGCATTTCGTTTAACAGATTTGCTTAAGAAAAGTAAAAAGTTCGTCTGGACACAGGAATGTGAAGATTGTTTTAGGAAAGCTAAGGAATGCTTAATCACGGCTCCCGTTTTGATATGTCCTGACTTTAATCTTCCATTCGTGGTCCAAACAGATGCGTCTGATTACGGTATCGGGGCCGTACTTACAAAGACATTTGAGGAGGGGGAAAAGGTAATATGTTACTTAAGTAGGTCTCTTAATAGAAACGAAAGGAACTCCACTACTGAAAAGGAGTGTTTAGCAGTTTTGTGGGCGGTTGAGAAGTTGCGGCCGTATATCGAAGGAGTTCGTTTCACGGTCGTAACGGATCATTACTCATTGATATGGTTGAGTAATCTCAAAGACCCACAGGGTAGACTCGCGCGCTGGGCAGTTAGGCTTCAGCAGTTTGATTTTCAGATCATTCACCGAAAGGGGAAAGATCATGTCGTTCCGGACATGTTATCTCGGGGAGTTCCAGTTGTGGCTGGGATTTCAGATGAGGATTCCGACCCTTGGGTGGCCAAAATGATTCGAGATGTTGAGTTAAATCCGTTAGCTTTTCCGGCCTGGAGAGTAGATAATGGCAGTTTGTATAAATTCGTTAAATCGAATGGTGATGGTACATGAAAATAACGATGAATGGAAGTTAGTAGTAGGTAAGAAAGACAGATTAGGTATTCTTAGAGAGTGTCATGATAGTCCTTTAGCTGGACATATGGGAGTTAGAAAAACATTCGCGAGAGTAGGAGAAAAATATTTTTGGCCTAAGATGAGAGGCGACATAAGCCATAACATAACATAAGTCATAAGCCAGCCGGTCTTATGACTGAAAGAGTAGGAGCATCTTCTCCGTGGGAAATGATAAGTGTGGACTTAGTGGGTCCTCTACCCAAGTCTAGTAAAGGTTTTATGTATATCCTCACAGTGGTAGATTATTTAATTTTTAATTTTTAATTTTTTTCAGGTACGTCCCTGCATAAAATATCATAATATACTTATTAATTATCATCGCTTTGAATAATTTCGTCAATCAATTTGATTAATTTTTTTTAACCTACAATAAAAGTTTTAAAAAGTGAACCCACCCCTTTGCTGAGCCTGGCCGTGGTGGCAGCACTTTTTTTGTTGCCTGTTGCAATTTTAATTCGCTGGATTTGCTTTGTCTTTGACAGTCCATCTTCGCTTCATTTGTCAATCGTCAATCGTCATAAACGACAAACATCTCCGCGCCGGTAGTGTTCTCTTTTTTTTGTTAATAATAATTATAAATCGATTTATAAATAATAAGTTTAGTTTCACGATTAAAACTGCAACAAGTTTGTTTAATTTAAAAGTGCTTGGTGGAACCAAAAAATCCCATTTTAAGGTTTAGAAGCCTGTTTAATGTTTTAAAGTCCTTCGTGAAATCGGCCATTAGAATCTCAAAACACATTCCTCAAAAAAACAGCAAAAAAGCATTTAGCTCTAACTGCATGCCGATCCTGTGTCAATGCATTTGTATTTGTGTAACTCACTCTTTTTTGAAAAAGCCGCACAACGGATGCGTTCATTGAAAATGGTTACTTACCAAAACCAATATTATTCTGTTGGAATGTTGTTATACCTATATGATTTAACAATTGCGGATGATAATTTTTATCATAATAATTTTATTTGTATCATCGAAAATGTATTTTGTTATTTTTTAAGAAAATAATTCGCTGTAAAATTTATACAAAAGTTCAAAATATTTTCAAAACTACCATACTCACCGAACATATATTCCTGGAAAACATGCAAAGATACCAACATAACAAGCAAGTTAACTTAGTTTGAATGTGCTGTTAACTTGTTATTTTTGCATTTGCATATTAAAAGTTGGCTTTATGTGAACAGTTTCTTAATGTTCACATTAGAAAGTCAACAAAACACGCCTATTGTACATATTTAGAAAATTTTTGTTCAAATTGCAATTTGTTATAAAATATTTTACCTAAACAAACTATTAGCATTTTAATTTCAGATTTTTTTTATACATAGCAACAAGAAGCAACAAAATAAAAGATTAAGGGCCAGTTTCACAGTGCACAAAATAAGTGGTACTTAATTTTCCCATTTTGGCACTTTAGCCGCAGTTTTACTGCCTGAGTAAGTGGAACTTAAGTGGCCAACATGGGAGACTTAAGTGTCACTTATTCCGATATGTTTAAACTGTGAAAATGGGAATTAGTTTTCCATATTTGGCACTTAAGTGACACTTAATTCACTAAGAAACTGGCCCTAAGTTCACGGTACACCTCACCATAATTTGGGTAGACATATTTTAATAATTTTTTATTTATTCTGAATAAAACTTAACAACATAAAGAATTTCGTTGGTTTATTGATATTTTCTTTTTACACGAATTAATTTATTCCCTTATGGAAAAAAAAACTATGAATTTACAAGAAAAATATTTTGACCAACACGAACTCGATTCAGCCTTATTGTGAGTTTCACCCAAAAAGTATTTCGCCCGGAATTTTAAAAGCTATTTTGAGTTTCGCCCGAACAAAATTTCACTTCGAATCTAAAGTGACAATTTCAGGATATTAAATTAAAAATGTTATTTTTTAATTTAGGAAGGATACTGTTATAAATACTTGGAAAATATGCATAGCATAGCGCGAAGTCTGACAATTTGATTGTCAGCTCTTGTCTGACAATTTTCGGGCAATAATATACATATCTGACAATATTGCCAGCTTGAGAATTTTCTGTTCAAACGGTTGGCAATGATATCCCAGAGATTTTTCTCACTTAAAAAATGAGCAACGAATTAATGATTTTTTAGCCTCAGAGATTTGACAGCAAAGCTGAGAAATATTGCTGGGGAATACTGTTCAGGTAACTGAGATTGATGAGAACTCCGAGATCTCATTTTCCTGAACATGCCTATTTGATCTGAATATACACAGCTTTTTTCTGTCAAATGAAAATATTTTGTTGTTTCTTTTATTGCTAAATAAAAAAAAAAAATATGAATTTAATAAAATTATAAAAGAAAAGTGGCCCTCAATCTTCTTTTATTACTTCAATAGCGGTAGGCACAGCAAAAAGTCATGAATCTGTTATTGATTTAAGGACAAAGATGCCCGAAATTGATAAAATGTTTAATGTTCTTGATTGAATTGGAAATGGGACATTCAGTACAGTGCTTCTTGCTACATAAAAGAAGGATAATGACCAACAGCACAAATACCGTAGAAAGGAAGCCATTAACCATGTGCCGACAAGTCATCCAGATCGAATTATCAAAGAGTTAAAGTGCATGACTGAGATTGGTGGAGAAGAAAATGTTGTTGGAATCTATTGCACATTGCGGCACAATGAATTGGTTGCATTTGTGATGGCATACTTACTTACTTACTACATGATAGGTTTCACGATTCCTACGAAAAAATGCCACTTGATGAAATTCAGTGCTCAGTAACAAATATTTTAATTGCTCTCCGTCGAGTACACAAATTGAATGTCATCCATAGAGATTTTAAACCCAGTAACTTTATACAATCGAAATTATCGAAAATTCCTTTTAGTTGATTTTGGACTAGCCCAAGAAATCGCTGGGAAACCAATGAGAAATAATGCCCCAGTTAAGGTAAGGAGCAGGGTTGTGACTTTACTGCAATTGCAGTAGATCTACTGCATTTTTTTCGAAAAATAAATCTACTGCACTTTTGGTTTTACGAAAAAAAATCATTCAATAGGCGTTTTTCTTTTTTAGATCAGAGCTGATTGAGCTGAGTACTGAGTAAAGTCTGAGCGAACAGAATAAATTTTAAGCAGAGTATGTTCAGAGTTCTCTGATTTAATTATGAAACAACTTAATCACTGAAATGTCATAATTATAAATTATTTATTTATTATTATTATTTTACCTTCTCCACTAGAGCAACCAGCCTATTCCGCCATTTTTTATTGTTTTGACGACGTTTTTTTTTAATTTCCCGTCATCTCGTTTGTTTTCAGCATTTTACTCCGTTTAATCTCCTATTTTATTCTGAGCTCACAGAGCGTGCCTGAACATGCTCAGAACTAAAAAAGAAACACAAATTTGAAGCCCTGAACGATCAGAGCTAAAACAGAATATATATTTTATTATTTTAAATTATTTATGTTTATTTATGTTATTTCTTATTTTTATTTTCAAAATATAAAAATCTATTGCGAAAAAGTTGAATCTACTGCGTTTTTTTTTCCAAATCTACTTCGGACATTTTTTAAAAAAGTCCCATCCCTGGTAAGGAGACGAGAATGTGATCTCCGACTAAACCATTTAAAATGCCTCTTAGACAACTCAACGTCATCACAACACCAACAAAAGTCTTAAAATTCGACGGGCAGCTATAATCACCTCTTAGAAGGCAAGTTAAATCAGTACTTCTTGGCGTGGGTTGGGTATAGCCGATCCCGGAACCACTGGTCCCAAGACCACTTATCCCAGTCAACTGGTACCAGCAGCCAACTGGTACCAAGACACCTGGTCCCCAAACTCATCCCGGAAGTTATCGTAAAAAGACCAATTAAATTTTTATCGAAGATAAAACTCGTCGAATACAATGGTTCGTGTATTTAATATATTCGTTAAGATGGTTAGTGAATTCGAGTAAGGAATTTTTTGCTTGGGATTTTTAGGTATAATTAACAGCCATTGGTCGATTTAATGCGATGAGCATGAATTATGTATATTTGTAGGTATATTGGTTTTGCATGGAAATATTCTGAAATCTGTTGTGTCTCTTGTTTATTGGATGTTGTTGTTTTTTTTATTGAAATGAAATGTGAGCAAAAAAGGAAAAATGATTCGTATTTGTAGATGTAGTGTGAGGGATGTTTTTGGATGAGGCGTGGAACCATAACTTTCTGTTGTTGTGATTTAGTTTCTTGTAGGTACCTATTTCTCGATTGGTTTATTTGCACTATCTATAGTTATGTAGGTAAGAGAAGATAGTGTGCTGTGTGTGGGTTGTCAGCTATATAGGAAGGGAGATTAGTCAATGGTTGTATGTAGGTAGGTAGGTATTTTACGTTGCCGATAATGTGAACAAATTATGGGTAGGTACCTATAGGTAAGCAAAGAATTGAGACTTTCAAAATTGTAGCTTATGAGTAGGTAGGTACCTACTTTATAGGTATAGGTATAGGTATAGGTATAGGTATAGGTATAGGTATAGGTATAGGTATAGGTATAGGTATAGGTATAGGTATAGGTATAGGTATAGGTATAGGTATAGGTATAGGTATAGGTATAGGTATAGGTATAGGTATAGGTATAGGTATAGGTATAGGTATAGGTATAGGTATAGGTATAGGTATAGGTATAGGTATAGGTATAGGTATAGGTATAGGTATAGGTATAGGTATAGGTATAGGTATAGGTATAGGTATAGGTATAGGTATAGGTATAGGTATAGGTATAGGTATAGGTATAGGTATAGGTATAGGTATAGGTATAGGTATAGGTATAGGTATAGGTATAGGTATAGGTATAGGTATAGGTATAGGTATAGGTATAGGTATAGGTATAGGTATAGGTAGGACGTAGGCACAGATTATATATGTAGCTATACCTTGGTAAGTATTAGGTAGCTATTAGGTAGGGTAGGTACAGATTATATATGTAGCTATACCTTGGTAAGTATTAGGTAGCTATTAGGATTAATAGGGATAATATTACTAAGAAGCTTTGTAATAGGAATTGATATTAGGTAGGTAGTTATGTATTTATTCAAATGGACTGTGTAGATAGCTGACTGTAGATGACTCGTGATTCACCACACAAATCAAACGAATACGAACGAGTTTACCTTGCAACCGAGTTAAATTGGTTCGAATAAAAACGAGTCAAGCGACCGTGAACAAAGTGTCCACGATCGATATGCTCGAATGTGCTCGACTCGATTGTTTGTGTAGTGTGTATTGTGTATTCGAGGTTGACGCCGACGCACGGTGGATGGATATTGGATAACCTAAACTCTGCTGTGCGAAATTTGGTGGTTGGTTTTGTGATTTTCAAGCAGCAGTAGGTATGTTTCTGAATTATGATCTTTTAAGATAAATAAAAATACTTATAATTAGTTTGTTTAAAATTTTTTTAATGAATAAATCAAACTAAGTAGGAACTAGGGACATGGTATTATGAAAACAAAATGAAATAAAAGCAAATGAACAAAAATAAATACCTTAAACAAAAAAAAATAAATAAAAATATATAACTTATAAATAAATCATAAATATTTAATGTAGGTACCTACATAGCAATGAAATTTTTTTTAAGTATTGTTTTTACGTCAAACTTCTTTATAACGTAATTCTCTCTATAGTGAATTTCATTTTGTTCCCCTTCCCCTTAAAAAATATCTCATATGAATTAGGTTCTTTATAACGAAATTCTCTATAGCGAAATTCTCTTTATAAGGAAATTATTTTTTTAGTCAATTTTAAAATTTGAAATAAAAGCCGACTACGATGTTTGTTTCTTATTTTAAAAGGGAATTCCCCATTTTAGCAAAAATTTTCGAAATGTCAATTATTTTCAAATTTTAAATCAAAGTCTACTACGATTTTTGTTCCTAATTTTAAAAGGGAAAGGGAAGAATTTTCTTAAAGGTTCCCCCACACCAACGAGAATTTTCGGTGGCGACGACGAAAACAATAATAACTACGTGTTGTTTTCATTGACAACCACGTGTTTTTATTGCTGTTTTCGTCACCGCCACCGAAAATTCGTGTTGGTGTAGGGGAACCTTAAATTGAAATTATTATGTATGTCTGGATGTATAAAAAGTGTGCATATGTAGTAGAACTTTTACGTCGAGTTTGAGAGAATAGGAAGATTTTTATAATAAAACAATAAATAAAACTCAATTGCAATCGAAAATTGATGTTTTTAATTAAAAAATAAAAAGACACATATCTTTAAAATGAGTTTTTTTTACCATTTTTTTTAAATATACCTCTTGCAGTTCTTTATAACGAAGCAATTTTTTGTTCCCTTGAAGGTTCATTATAGAGAAGTTTGACTGTATATAACGTGTCGTCACCATCCAATGAAATAGGATGAATTTTAAAATTTGAATTTGCGACCATCAAATTCTTGACAGTTTCCGGATTCAATGTTTCTTTTTTCTTAATATAAAAATCACTACTTTTTCTGCGAATTTAGCCAATCCTTAAAAAAACTGAATAGATAAAAAAAAATGTAGGTACCTATAGTACATAGTAGGTAGGTAGTAGGTAGGTACGTAGGTACATGCATATCTACGCGCAACTCATACAAATTTTTTTCCGAATTTAAATAATAATTTCGTTATGATGAACGTTTTAAACTTTAGTTTTTCAAGGGAGCTGTTTCCCAGATAAAAACAATTGTCCAAAAACTGCACTCTCTCAAACTTTCCTATGTCGTGTGAATAATATTATGAATGTTATCCACATAGTTGAATAATTAAATCTTCTGTCATCATACCTACTAAAACAATACAAAAAAAAACAACCAATTAGTAAATAACTTCATATCCATAATAGAAATAGAAATCAGTTGTACTTCTTGTAAATTTAAAAACCACCAAAACCGAATACAAATAAATATGTACCTAAAATCTACCTACTTTACAAACGACCCAAGATATGTTCACGATTAACCACTTTTTTTCGAGTATGCATAATAGAAATAGAAACCGGTTGTTTTTCTTGTGAACACCTCCAAGCGTCCCTAAATACCGAATACAAATAAACATGTACCTAAAATCTACCTAATCCACAAACGAACCGAGATATGTTCACGATCTTGGATTATGTTCACGATCAACCACCTTTTTTCGAGTACATTCGCTTTGTTTCGGGTACTCGAAACTAGTTCCAACTGTTCACGAGTAATTTTGTTCGTGGGTGTGAAGTCAAACGACACAAACGAGTTCGACCAGTTTGTTTGAGTTTTCTCGTGAGTATTTTGATTTGTGAATAAAATGACTTGCGAGTATAGAGGCAGAACGATCGAGTATAAACGAACATAAGGAAAAATAGAGAATTGTTCGAACAAAGTTGAACATATTCATTTTAATCTCTGGTAGATACCTATACGTAGGTAAAGATTATTCGGTGAGGAGAAACAAGGTACCTAGATTTTTTTTGTTAGGTAGGTATCTATGGGCTAGCAAAATCTAATTGCGCATGGGTAGGAAGGTAGGTAGGTGGAGATAGATATAGATAATATGTACCTATGTATTTTTTTTTTAAACGTATCTATATTATGATATATATGTATGTACATAGTTAAGTATATATCTATGTATGTATATAGGAACATAAGTAGGTACTTAAATACATATAGGTATGTAGGTATAAGTATATACAGGGTGTCCTGTAAGTCAAAGTCAAGCGAGTAACAGGTGATAGAGTTCTGGAACAAATAAGAACAAAAATCCATCTCGCTTGGTTAAGTAATAATAGCAATATTTAGAAAAATAGTGAAAATCGATACCCTAGACCACATTTTTAGGTACTGTGGTCCGAATTTTGATGTGTTTATTTTTTTTACGTAATTCTAAATAACCATGCTATTGATTTCGATCACAAATTTAAAAATAAATATTGTAAGTTTCGTAAGAAAAATAAAGTTTGACTGAGTCATATTTCAAACAAAATTTTTAAGCGAACTGTGACACTTTATATTAAAAAAAAATGTACTACACTACCTTGGCAAGTTTTTTAAAAAATTGGCGCGTTTCATTAAGATTTCAAAATGGCACAACACTTGCTACTTATTCATTCGTAAAAAATATTTTTCATTTTTTATTTGCAAAAAACACCTCAGTTCACTTCAATCACTTTTACCAGAATAATGCTTTTTTGTACTCAAAAATCCATTTTACCAAGGTGTACGTGACATAAACAGAGGCACTAGAATCAGACACTGTTTGCCGTCAATAAGATTGAGACAGATCTACATTATACAATATGGTACGCTACAATCTACGTTCGGTACGCTACGATCCTTGTTTTAGTCGCAACATCTCACAATCGTGCGCTTTTGTTACCCTGGACTCGAATAGTGTTGTGGAAATTATGTCAGTTATTATCTAGTAATAGGTACTAAAAACTTCACAAATTTTTCCCAACATTGTTCAGCAAATATCAACACTGGGAGCGTATAGTTACGAGAGAGCAAACTTCGTATACACGTTGCATATGGTTCGGGTCACGGGTGGTAGTTGTTTTGATTTAAAATTCGATGAGCAATGCTTTTCGGTATTCCAGTAGATCTTTCAATCGCACTGATCAAGCGCTGGAATCACATTCAATTCAATTTAATTTAAAACTACTTCGTTGTTATGTCCTTGGAGTCTCCCTTCTGCAGCGCCGCCATACGAGTACTATAGGCAATCGTCCTTGCGAGTATGATAGGTGTGCATAGATGAACACCCGGTGGTCATGGGTGATGCCCCACATTTGGGTACCTTTCGATCCACTGGAATACCGAAAAGCATTGCACATCGAATTTTAAAAAAGAACTACTTCCACCCGTACCATGTGCAACGTGTACAAAGTTTGCTACCTCGTGACTAAATGCTCCCAGAGTCGATATCTGCAGAACAATGTTGTGCGGCAACAGGGGATTTGTAATTATAGAATGAAAAGATGAACCCAAATCTGAATCTCAAAAAAGGTTTTTCATTTTTTCACTCCGGTGTTTGAAGCCCTGATTGATCGCACCCCCTCAAAAAATTTTGGAAATTCTCTATGGTCATTCTATGTATGTACATATTTCTATTTATAGAAATATGTATACATACAAATTTTAGCTTTTTTGAAACGTCAAAATTTATTGCCTCAGCGATGGAAATCAATAATCACCTTCCATGAGCCGAGCAACATGCCATTGCAATTGCCAAAGCGTCTCCATTAGCAATATTCAATCAATGGCATGAGCCAAGCAATTTATTTCCTCAAGTATTGCTAATGGAGCCGCTGGGTAAAAAGCTTCGGAATTACTTATTTGCATCAGTCAATTTTATCCTACCCATACGCATTTTTGTCAATAACCTAAAAGGTACATATACCTATAAATAGGTACCTACATAGTATACATACCTATATGTATTTAAGTACTTATGTACCTACATAACAAAAAATGTTCCTAGTTTCTGCTCACCGCATAATCTTTACCTACGTAGGTATCTACATATCTACATACAAATATGATAAGGACACGTTTTTAACTAACTGTACGTTATACATATAGGTACATATTTATAGTACCTTCTTCCTACCTTCCTATAGGTACCCAAAATATCTAAACAGTCCATTTGAATAAATATATACCTACCTACCTAATGTCAATTCCTATTACAAAGCTTCTTAATAATATTATCCCTATTAATCCTAATAGCTACCTAATACTTACTTAGGTATAGCTACATATATAATCTGTACCAACCTATACCTATACCTATAAGTAGGTACCTACCTACCTATAAGCTACAATTTTGAAAGTCTCAATTCTTTGCTTACCTATACCTACCCATAATTTGTTCTCATTATCGGCAACGTAAAATACTTACCTACCTACAGGGCCGTAGCTAGGGGGGGCATTAAGGGGCAATGTCCTACCTTGAAACCTCCAATGCCCTACCTTAAAAAATCAACTATCGTAACGATTTTCCTGTTTTCTTAAATTCGTTCTTTGTATAGGTACAAAGATTTGTTCCATAAAAAAAATATCCTCGTTTCGCAATTTTTTTCCTTTCCTACATTGCACCAAAAAAAAACAATACCCTCATTCATAAGCAGTGACCAGTGTAACGAAATGGCCCATACTGTACTTTTTGTCTAGCATTTTTTTCATTCATTCTACCAAAAAAAAAAACAACCTCGTTCATACTTCATAGCTGATTTGAACGAAATAAATGTCTCAGATACGATGCGCAGCCCACTATTTTTTTTTCTTGTGTGTGTTTTCTTTCACCCTTTCAGTATGTACCTACTACCTACACATTAAATTCGGTCCCAAATGCAAATATATACAGTTTTGATGAGTTGAGTTATCATGGAGTCGATTTTTTTTACGTTCGGCGTACTCGCTACGCGCCGCTATAGTAACCTTTGATTTGCATTAATTTGAAAGTGGAGAGTATGAAGAATGAATCGAGAACAAATAGTAAGAACGAGAGGATTGTATTATTTTGTTTGTGACAACAATAGGGCGAGTAAAGGAGATAACTGAAATAATATTTATCGTCATGCCAACGACGAGAAAATAGAAAAAAACGTTTGTATAATGTGTGACTTTATACAACGGCCTTCGTTTTTTTTAAATTTCTCATCGTTATGCGAAAAGATTTTTTGCTGATGATATGTATATTTGTAGGTATACCTATATTTTCATGCAAAACTTGGGTTTTTATTTTTGATTTTGAATTTTTGTGAAAAATCAATTATCAAATCAAAGCGACGTTGCATATGTTCATTATTTCTGTGCGGGAATTGTCTTGCAAGGTTGCTATATTTCAGGTTGTAGGTAGATATTGCATATGTCAAAAATTCTGAAAATCCTAACTTCTGTAAATTATAAAATAAAACTTGTTTTGAGACTGAAAAAAGTGCGCACTTTTTTTCACTATCAAAACAATTTTTATGAAATTCAGCATAATCCGGAATAAAATTTTTTTTATAGGTATATATTAGAGCTCCCTATTACACGGATATTTAAAAACAAGGATACACGTGTTCTTATAATATCCGGATTTGAATCCGTGTATTTCGTGTATCCAAGGTGCATCCGTGCGTCCGTGTATCCGTGTATCTGAAGATCCGTGTATTTTAAATAATCCAATCATCACTGGAGAGGGCCAAATTTATAGGATTTTTTTGATAAAAATACGACAACGACTTGGTAGTCGAATCTGTCAGTGGATTTAAATTTAGAATTATTTAATTTTTTTTTTAAATATCGATTTTTTTTTGGAAAATCACCAAAAATAAAAATCTATATCCATTATCCCTCAAAATTTTGAGCTTGTAAGACCACCCCTTGAAAAGATAAAAATCAAAAACCATTCCGTGTATTAAGAATCCGTGTAATAAAGATCCGTGTATGCTTAATATCCGGATACACGGATATTAAGCAAATAAATACACGTGTTCTAAGAGAACGGATTTTTATTTGCGTGTAATAATTACACGGAGTCCATGTACCCATGTTTTTCAAATACACGGACTGAATCGTAGGCTCTAGTATATATGCACCTACAAAGCTTTCATTAGAGTCAAAATTAATTTATTTTTACATAGAAAAGTGTGTTCATCCCAAGTTGGTAATTCTTTTTCACAGCTGATTAAAATTTCAGAATTCACTGTGATATGGATTACATTATGGATTTTTGGTTTTGTTCAAATGTGTTAAATTTTTTAACATAATTTACAACCTAGTTTTTGAAAATGTTTGTTTCGTAATTTACTTTAGAGTCGCATTTGGAGGTTTTAAACAAAATTATATAAATAATGTAATAATTTTTTTATTTAAAAAATTTTTAAGTTGATTTCGCCTGGATTTCTTGTTATTTATCTTCTGAATTTATAGTTAAATTACAACACATCTTACACGTATGCAGGTACCTTGTAGGAACGGTAATTTTTAGTTTGACGTAAAAACAATTGATTTATTGAAAACCAAAAGTAAATTTTCAGTAATTTTCAATACAGTTAAAAATTCTGTAAATCAAAAAAAAACCATAGTTTTCAAAATTCTATAAATTCAAAATTCCATAATTTCAAAATAATAAATTTACAGAATAATGAAATACAGAATTACTTTCATACAGAATTTTCAATCCATTTACAGAATTTTGGTCATAAAGAATTTTTTAATACAGAATAACGACCCGTTCCCTACTAATACCTACTCCTGGCAAACAGGTAGGTACCTACCTAACTAATTTCTTCAAAATAATAACCTATTTTTTAAATAAGATATCAATGTAAATAACTAAATAATTTTAATTTAATTTTAATAAATTTAATTTAATTAATAGGTAGGTACCTACTTTATTAGATTAAGGGCTTTTCACTTTTTTGTTTAAAAATTTGAAAATAATTATGTATAATAATTTTTATAAATTATTAGATAGTGCTAAGTTAAGTACATACCTACATAATTAGCTGCAAATATTTAGTAATCCTTTCATAAATACGTTATTTTTTGTTCTCTAAAAAATGAAAAAAAATTGTACAAACATTATTAGACCTGTTTGCTGACACAAAACATACAAATTTAATTCGCAAACAAGTCATCTTACCGTTTTTCAATTATCGAATTTCAAAAAATAATTTTGAATTTTTTTAATACAAAACCTGTTTTTTGGAAAATTTTGATTTAAGCTTCCCCCACACCAACGCGAATTTTCGGTGGCGACGACGAAAACAACAATAACAACATGTGGTTGTCAATGAAAACAACACGTTGTTTTTATTGTTTTCGTCCGTCGCCACCGAAAATTCGCGTTGGTGTGGGGGAACCTTTATACTAATATTTAGACTCAAAAAACTTCTTTAAAAAAAATTGTTTAAATCGGTTTATTATAGATGATGATATAGGTATGTATGTATATACCTAGTCGAAAATCAAAATATTGGCCCAATGAGTGGTAGGTACTCTTAATGGATGATGCCTTTAACTTTTCAATTTGTTTCTGTTGGTACATCGTACTAATATTAGCTCGCAAAAATTAAATTTTTTTTATCAAAATCTTAGAATTCGTTTTCGAGAAAAATACGATTTTTTTAACTGCTTTCTACTCCATATTATTCAATCAATTAATCTACGTGATAACTTAAATCCGAATGTAAATTAATTTAAATTCAATGTATTTACAAGTTTAAATCTGGTTTAATCGAGTGAATTTTAATGTGGTTAGTCGTGTATGATAGGTTTCTTTATTTTTGGTTATAAGAATAATTTGTTTTCTTAAATCTTCTAGATAATATTAAAAACTGCTTGCTGCGCAGTCTAACAATGGCTGGTTTTTGAAGTATTAAATTTTTAAAAAAATGTTTAAACATTTTTAAAAACTGAAAAAAATATTTTATGAAAATATACCTAGCTATAATACTATTAAAACTTTTTAAATCATACAAAATTGATTAAAATTAGTTGAACTATTTTCGAAAATTAAAAGAATAATTCTGCCAATTACATTTTATAAGTATTTTATTTTGTTGTATTTTTTTTTACAAAAAGGAAACCTAACATAACACGCGAGAAAAATAAGATTTTTTATAAATATTTTTAGGTAGGTACTTTATCTGTTTAAATACTTTACATTTTTATTTTAACGCAAATACCAGAAAACATTCCCCACTATTAAAATTTTACTTTTTGTGAGTCACAAAAATGTATCAGATGCTAAGCTAACTTAGTAATTATATTATATTGTAATTGTGATAGTATATTTATAAATGTATAATAAAATAGTTTAATAATTTAGCTTTTATTTTAACCGTAAAAAATCTAACCATTAGAGCTCAAGTTATACACTTAAGTCTTAAACCGATTTGCCGGAATTAGTGAGTTCACTTGCAATTCTAGTTACCTTAAACCTGATAATTTGTCTTATGTAGGTTAGGTACCACCACATAAGTACCGATGCATTTTTTGTATTAAATAATTTTGTTTTCAATAAATTTTGAATTTATAAATAAATAGGTACCTAAACAATAAAAACAATGATTTTAAACTCAATAAGTTAGCCTGACATTTTACCTTTATCTTAAGATCTTAATGTTACAGATCCGATTAATAGAACAGAAGTTATAAGTCTACCAAACCAACAAAATCGATTCTTTTCTACTATACTATTGAATAAAATTACCTACAAAATGTACTCTACCCACTCATAAGATTTCTTAAAAGGGTCAATTACACGTGCATGAAATTATTTTTTTCAATTAAATTTTTGTTTCCACTAAATTTTAAATTAATTACGTTTTTCACACATGTTTTTATGTTACTCCGTAATGATTTTGTAAAACAAATGTAGCCTGACATTCTACTTAAATTTTAAGGTCTCAACCTTAACGATCCGATTATAACAACGAAAGTTATCAGCCAACCAAACCAACCATAAGGGGACCTTTGCAATAATTATTTTGAATGAAAAATACCTACCACAAACGTGATACCTACATTATTTACAATTTTTTCCGGATGTGAAGCCAATTTGCCAAGGTTATGGTTTTTTATTCCACACACTCCACCGTCTTTAGAATTCCTATCTCCTTCCCACCAGTATTAGCTATTTTAAAATTATTTTATTCATTCATAATTTTTTCATTCATTCAAATTTTGTCTATCCCCACAACGTATTTATAAACAAAAAAATACACAGCTTACATATGTACCCACATACATTTATTTTCAAAGCACAAAATTTCTTGTCCCCCTTGAACTCTTAATAAATTTGTATACAATGTTCTCGTTCTATAGTATTATTCCCATTTCCTTTATGTTATTATATTCTATACAAAATTGCTTCTTTTTTTTTTTCCTCCGAACTCTCCAACAGTTTGACACCACGAAGTATTTTCTCCAAAGAGCTCACGTCGGCGTACTCACTAGGTGTCGCCCTAAAACTTCCACATCATGGTAGTACTATAGAATTTATATACAATGATAATTGGTAGGAACTAGGAAGTATACATAAACATATGTAGCTGTGGGATACAGTTAGAATTTGTTGGTTACATTTAAATTGGATGCACAAAAATTGTTGTAAGAGTAAGAGACTCAAAATAGAATAGAATATCTATGAATACTTTGAGTGCGGTTAAATTGGTGGATAAATTATGCTAATATGCATCTCTGAGAGTTGTGCCGTCTGTCCTCGTATTGCAGTCTTTGATTAATTTAAAATAAGCAAATTAGAGTTTATTCGTCTGTAGCGAAGGTGTTTTGTAAGTGTTTTATAATCAGTTAGCGACAAGGTTGTTTGTTTATTGTTGTGAACTAAAGATTACAAGATTTTGAGGATATATGGATATACGTACCTACTTTCATTAGCAAAAAACGAAGAGTTGAAGAGGAAATGGACCACGAAGAACCTCATTCCTCAAAACATATGGAAGCAAAAGATACAAATGCTACAAATGATTCAATAGGCCTCAGAGGCTATCAATGAGTCACGAAAGAATGGCAGGCATGGTATTTCTGGCCTTTGAAAAGAAAAGAACCAAGTCATTGGATCTGGATGAAGTCCTTCGTATTTTTGTTATCTATGTAGGTATACTAACTTCTAACGAGCGTCGAACTTGTGGAGTTGTAGAAGCTGAGTAAGGTCAAAGATTCTCGAGATTTAATCTCCAGATGAGTCCTGAAACCAAAGGTCGCTCCTCTATCCCCTCACCCTACCCTTCCTTTATTCCCTATCCCTCGGCGGCACGGCGATGCAGCTGTTCGTCGATACCACTTCTCCCCCATACCCCTCCTTGTTGGCACGGCGATGACGCTGTTCAACATTCCCTCACCCTGTGTAATAACACTCCCCTCTCGACAGAACGGCGATGACGCTGTCTATCGTTCTTTCCTCCCTATGTACGGTACGGCGATGACGCTGTCCTTCATTCCTTACTTCCTCTTTCGGCAGTACGGCGATGAAGCTGTCTCACGTTCCTAACCTCAACCCTCCTCCCCTCTCCCAACTCCAATTGTTCAGGATCAGTGGTGTTAAACGACCCGTGCCGATGATCAGCCAGGCTGGGGGCCCAATTTTAAAAATAGCTCAGTCGTTAACCCTGGATGGTTATCCTTCGTCAAATCGACGAACACTTCTTTTATTTTTATTTTAACTATTCATCATTTTTAATTCTATCTTCGTACAACACCGGTTGGTGTTGATTTCTACCAGTGAGCGGACGTATGGTATCCTGCGATATATGAAAATGCATTTTTTTTACAGTTATGTTCGTCGAAACGACGAAGGACGAAGGATTTAGATTTTTTTTGTATGCTTTTGTTACTTTTTGTAAGGGGTCGAACACTAAGAACCTGGTTTTTGGTGAACTAACAAAACCAATTCATGGTTCAAAGAGAAATGTAACAATGGATAATTAGTTTAAGTCTGTCAACCTTTTGTTGGAGTCACATAAGTTGACCATAGTTGGAACCTTGCGGGCAAAAAAACCGGAATTACCCTATGAAATTTGGAATCAAAAAAAAAAAAATACATAAATATATACCTACAGGAAAAAAGGCAAATTTGTGGATTTTGACCAAATTTTAAGAACGCATGACAAAACCTTCGTGCTACAAATCTGTTTTGAACACCAAATTGAAGCTTCTGCCTCTTGTATAAATTATTTTTTTTTATTTATTTTTTTTTTTAGTTTTTACGGTTGATATGAATTAATACTTCAATTATTTCCAAAGGTGATATTATTTTATTATTTTTTGTAAATTTTTTTTAAACCAATAATTTTTTGCGTAACAAAATGAACTAATAATTTTAATTTTATTTTTAAGTGCAGAAAACAAGTCGATATTATTAAAAAATCGTATTTAATATTTAAAAAATATTTCTAAGAGCTTTATTTAAAATTTTTATGATCAAGGTTACCGAAATTTAAGAATAAGGCAGGTTTAAAGGTGAACTTCGTCGATTCGACGAAGCATAACTTTAGTGTGCGTTAAATATGCATAACCATCCAGGGTTAACGGAGTTCTTGATATAACTCTTGTCTCCGACACCATTCATCATATGATTTAAGATTGGAAAGTATCTGAGGAACATTCTTTCTCTGATCACCGATACATCCAATTTAGTCTAGATGTTGAATCCCCTAGCCATTTTACTTTTCGAAATTATAGGAAAACTGACTGGCCCAAATATAGGATGGCGCTGGAAAGTTTAGTTAAACCTAATCTTTTAAGCCCTCCTTCTAATATAAATGATCTTGATAACAAAGTCAAAGATCTCACCCTAGCCCCTAACAATTCAATGTCAATCGCTTGCCCTCTTACTCACGTAAGGGGTAAAAAGAAACCGAATTGGTGGAACTCAGGGCTCGAGCCGATTAGAAAAAGTTGTAGGAAACTATTCAATCGAGCAAAAAGCACAAGATTAGCTTTAGACTGGGACTCGTATAAGGAATCCCTAAAAATTTATAAGAAAGAATTGAGGAAATGTAAAAGATCTTCTTGGAGGACCTTTTGTACTAAAATAGAAGAAACCTCCGAAGCATCAAGACTACGAAAAATCCTCTCAACTAATCCAGTGAAGCCCAGTTTTTTAAAAAACGTGGACGGCACATGGATCCACTCAGGCGAAGAATCCCTCAACCTGCTACTAGACACTCATTTTCCAGGTAGCTCCCAAACTGTTAATAATAGCGACCACGTTAGGTCCGGAAATATATTAACTTATCCACACGCTCTGATTACAAGGGACAAGCTAAAATGGGCTATCAATAGCTTTGCACCTTACAAGTCAGCTGGGCCAGACGGTATAATACCAGCAAACTTCAGATGACTTCTGACATCATTGTGCCAATCATGGAGGTACTTTTCATCGGTTGTTTGAAGATGGCTCACATTCCCTTGTTATGGAGAGAAGTAAGAGTTGTTTTTATCCCCAAAGCCGGCAAATGTTCCCATGTAAATCCGAAAGATCTCAGACCTATTAGCCTATCATCATTCCTTCTTAAAACTTTTGAACGACTGATTGATATCCACTTAAGAACAAGCATTGACTCAAGACTCTTGTCTTCAGCGCAACGTGCTTACTGCAAAGGGAAACAGAAGATACGGCTCTGCACACACTAGTGCGAACCATCGAACACTCCCTCCACCATAAAGAGTACACTATGGTCGCATTCCTAGATATTGAAGGCGCCTTAAACAACGTCGACACATCTGCAATCGAATCTGCGCTGTCATCTCTGAAAGTAGATGGTTCGCTTGGTGAATTGATTAATCAAATGCTGACCAGCAGAGTTATCAATTCAAAACTGGGCGGCTTTTCTGCCAGAAGATTTGTCAGTAGAGTTACGCCGCAAGGCGGTGTCCTATCTCCCCTTCTCTGGAATTTGGTCGTTAATGAACTCCTGATATGCCTTGAGGAGGAGAGGTACAGCGTGATTGCTTATGCGGATGACGTTGCTATTGCCGTATCAGGAAAACATCCCAATACCTTGAGTGAACTCTTACAAAACGCGCTAAATAAGCTAACAAACTGGGCAGATCGCTGTGGACTGGGTGTCAACCCTTACAAAACTGATCTTGTCCTCTTTTCTAGGAAATACAAAATTCCCCATATAGACCCTCCTACCATCAAAGGTGTACCTTTAACTTTCTCGAATGAAGCAAAATATTTGGGTCTTATTCTTGACAAGAAGTTAAGCTGGAAACCTAATATAAACGAAAGAGTTAAAAAAGCCGCTGTGGGACCCTTCTCATGTAAAAAGGCCACCGGAAATAAATGGGGTCTCCAACCCCTCATTGCTCACTGGCTATATACCTCGGTAGTAAGACCGATCCTAACATACGGTGTGTCAGTATGGTGGACCGCTCTAGATAAAACAACAAATGTTGGAAAACTTAGCAAGGTCCAACTTTCAGCTTGCCGATGCATGGGTGGAGTACTCCGTACGACCCCTGCCGCTGCATTGGATATTCTCTTCCATCTCACACCTCTCGATATATTTTGCAAACAAACGGCGGCAAGCACAGCTATACGTCTTAAAGCCTCCTCGCAATGGTCCAACAATGATATTGGCCACTCGATCAGTCTGAACTCATTCAGATCACTCCCAAGTATCACAGATTACACCACCCCACTGCTACAGTTCCATAAAAACCTTCCTTCCAGATCTCTCTGGGAGGACCTGGCTTTCCTGGAAGATGAATCGATCCACTTCTATACTGACGGTTCTAAAACTGAGGACGGGGTTGGTGGAGGTGTATACTCAGATAGGCTGAAACTAAGTCTCTCCTTCCGTCTCCCCAATCACTAAGGCGTGTTCCAGGCGGAACTTTTGGCGATAAAAGAAGTCCTGTCTTGGCTCAAAGAAAACGTGATATCAACCACAGATATCCGTATTTTCTCGGATAGCCAAGCAGCCATTAAATCTCTGGATTCTGTCTCTACAAATTCAAAAACTGCCCTTAATTGCCGATCATCTCTCTTGGAGATGGCACAGCAGTTCAACATTCACCTTTGCTGGTTGCCGGGTCAGGGACATTCCAGGCAATTGCAAAGCAGACGAACTCGCCAAAAGTGGAACTTTACAACCTATACTGTTGTAAAGTTCCTACCTGTAAACTTATGCTAAGGCAAGATGCAATAGAGAGAACAAATCTTAGGTGGAGTAATATTGCCACATGTCAGGCCACAAAACAGATCTGGCCTGTGCTGGATCTGAAGCGCTCTAGGAACTTGTTATCTCTAAGCAGACTGCACATTGGCTCCATCATAGGTGTCATTACTGGACACTGTCTAATAGGCAAGCATGCAACAAGGCTTGGTGTATTTTCTAACGACTTCTGCAGGAGTTGTATGGACGAAGAAGAGGAAGAATCGATTCCTCACCTTCTTTGTACATGCCCTGCTCTTACTCAAAGACGTAGGCTCCAAGGAGAATTCTACTACAATGATCCTAGTGATCTGGCAAGTCATGACATTAATGGTCTCTCTCGTAGGAAAAAAGTTTCCTAGATTCCTGTGGTATCACAATGGGCCATCCAATGGTCTAAGTGTGTCCAGCGTTCTGCTGACAACCACATAAACCTAACCTAACCTAGGTATACTAAATATAATGTCTATGTTAAGCGACATAATAATAAAAACCAATACATATGTAGGTATATGAATGTTTTGCACTTATCTATCACCCCCTCCCGACAATTGAGTAGGTACCACTTTTACCAGATCTACCTACCCAGTCTGAAAAAAAAAAATTCGCATAAGCATTGACATCCGTATCCTTTCCAAACTTAATTTGCACTGAAATCAAATTCAAATGTGAAAGAAAATGATATACTGAAAACAAAATCTACCCCCGAGTTGGATGTTGTATCCTGTAGCTTATTTTTTGTATCATGTTCATGTACCATACCACAGTCCACAGCACAGAGGTCAGACAGAGTCAGGACAGATAAGAAAATTATCAATTCAAACTTGCATGATCATACAATAACCGAGAAACAGTACAACTACATAAAACTACATAAAAGAAGGGAACTAAACTCGATGAAGACCATATTCTACATCTGTATATTTCTCTTGTCTGTGGCCAAGGGTGTCAACGCAGCCGATCCCATAACCACTGATACCAAGACCACTTATCCCACTCAACTGGTACCAGCAGCCAACTGCACCCAGGACAACTGGTCCCGAGACACCTGGTCCCCAAACTCAATCCGGAACTGGCCGTTAAAAGACCAATTAAATTTAAAGTCATCCCGGAAGTTGTCGTAAAAAGACCAATTAAATTTATATTGAAAATAAAACAATGGTTTGTGTATTTAATATTTTCGACAAGATGGTTAGTGAATTCGAGTAAGGAATTTTTGGGGGAAACAATTTTTTTTGGAGGACTTTTTTCTGTTTTGCTACAAATTCGCCCATTGGTCTATTTAATGAGGACGTCAAGCTGAGAACGCCACAAGTTTGAGGGGGAAGGGATTTTAGTTCCACTAAGCGGTACTAAATTAGCACTTAAATAGCACATAATTCCTGCATCATTAGAATTTTGAATTTCGATTGTGGTGTTCCCAGCTTGACGGACCTACAGTAGTACCTAGGTTATGTGAATTTTTTATAATGCATTACGTTTTCATATATGAAAATGTTAAATGTGGAACTTTGAGCAACGTATACGTATATGTATATTTAGAAAACAGCTGTTGACATTGGATACATAGGATAAATTCAAATTTTCTCTAAATCCAGATACTTTAAATGCAGAAGAAACTTTGCATATACCCAACCTCGCACCTACCCCAAATACTATAGTGTGCCCAAGCAGGGGGCATGCCCCCCCCCCATGCATACCTCACTGTTTAAACGCCGTAATGCTGGGTGCTAGCACTGATGTATTTATGTAAGCAAGCAAGAAAACAAAAATCTCATAAAAAAGTAGTTTCAGTAATCAAAGGGCACGGTAGTGCCCAGCCAAGTTCTGGCACTACACCATTTTTACAGGAACAAACTCAGGCGATTTTCGACCCCCTCTAACTTCAGTACCAATAAAGTCAGGAACTTCAAATCCAGAACATTTGGTAGGCTAGCCAAGCACAAGCACCACACCAAATTTCAACTCCTTACCGTAAGTGATTCCCGAGATATAAGACGTCAAAAATCGCGAAAACCGTAACTGACTCACTGACAGATCATCAAAATTATGGAGCACTTCCCAACACCGCAGAAACATGTTTTTTCGAAAATTTGAGGTTTTCCATTCAGGGGGCGTGGTATCCGCCTACTTTCTCAGAATTGCAATCAATTAAATGGAGCACTTCCGATTGTTGTAAAATGATTAAATTTGGTAGAGCGATAGGGCTTAAAATGCATACAAAGAAAAAAATAGAATATTTGAAGTTTTCCATTCACGGGGCGAGGTATCCGCCCATTTTCTCAGAATAGTTATCAAGAAGCATTTCCAATTGCTGTAGAATGATGAAATTGGGTACAGCGGTTGGGCTTGAAGTGCATAAAAAGAACAAATTTTATATTTTTCATTCAAGGGGCTTGGTATCCGCCTACTTTCTCAAAACTGCGGCCAATTAAATGGAACACTTCCGATTGCTGTAGAATGATGAAATTTGGTAGAGCGGTAGGGCTTAAAGTGCATACAAAGAAAAAATAGAATACTTGAGGTTTTCAATTCAGGGGGCGTGGTATCCGCCCACTTTCACAGAATGTATATCAATTGTATAAAGCACTTCTGATTGTTGTAGAATTATATTAGTAGGTATCTTACGAGGTATTACCTGACAACAAATAAATATCTTTGCAAAAAGGAGTGAGATCACAGCAAAAAACATAAATGTTAAAAAAACAGCCAAGTTCTTCTATATAAAAATCTGTATATTTAACAACTCAGCCGTGAAAAGTTGTGAGATCTAAAAGTATGCCAAGTTCTAACTTTATGAAGGTTTAATATCAAATATTTTAAGAAGAGTGATATTGAAACAACACCAAGTTATGAGAGAAATTTATTATTTAATGATTACTGACTAAAATTTGGGGGTTACTTGGCAAGTTTTCTTTTAATTACTCACAATTCAAAATGTTTTGAAAACTCCACAATGTGAACCCCCAAATTTTAGTCAGTAATTATCAAATAATAAATTTCTCTCATACATGGCATACTTTTAGATCTCACTACTTTTCACGGCTGAGTAGTTAAATATACAGATTTTTATATAGAAGAACTTGGCTGTTTTTTTAACATTTATGTTTTTTGTTGTGATTATCAATTTTCTCAAAAACTAGAAGACATAAAACCATTGGGTTTTTTTTGTTCGATTTAGAATTTATATTAACACTAACCACAAAAAGCCAATTTAGCACATCCTTTCACAATTTTAGAAAAAAATTGGTCTAAACTTTTTTTTTCATTTTTTTTATCAAAATTTTGAGTTTGCATGCGAATTTTTCAAAAACTATTGATATAAATAATTTAATTTAATTTTAGGATTATAGAACACATTCCTGGCTTTCAAAAACGGTAAAGTACTTTATTGTAAGTGTTGCCGTTGTTTTTTCAATTTAGGTCATATTTTTCTAAAATTGCCCCTACCTCCAAAACCAGGTGAGATGGACCCCCCCCCTCCAATAATAAAAAATGCTTGTTTTTGACTCATCTAAAAAAACCGTTATCAGTTCTTGGCGCCATAGTTATCGTATACTCGTGCCACTATTTAGATATTAGGTAGATACACCTATAATATTTTTTAGACTCGGTGTTTTTTATTTTGCAGGTAGGTATATAATGATTGCAACTGAATAGCAGAGGTAGGTATACCATGTAAAATGTTGCGTTTCTTCTTGTGGTGCCAAGCAACAGAATAATTTAACCACCAAATTTTTTAAATTCCCTGCACGGGAAAACGAAGAACTTTTTAAAAAATGACATGATGCTTGTAGTTTAAAACAGGACGTCCTTTCAAAAAAATTGTATTTACATATTATGTGAAATCATTTGAAAAGGAATTTATATTAAAAAACAAATTAAAAAAAGGATCTGTTCCCGCATTGAACCTAGGAAATATATCAAATCCTTATGGTTCAAATCCTCAAAACCTTTCTTCAGAAGGTCTTGCTGTAGATTTTAGCCTTACAGAATTTCAAGATTTTTCAGACAAATGTTTGCCGAATTCTTCTTCGAATGAATTTTCCAAAGCACAGAATTAGAAAATTTGAAATTGAAGCAAAAAGTATTTGATTTAGAAAAAAAAAATAAAACAAATTCGAAAAAAAATAAAACAAATTGGAAAAAAAAATAAAACAAATTCGAAAAAAAATAAAACAAATTCGAAAAAAAAAATAATCTTCAACATATTGCAATAAAGCTCAAATTAAACAGAATCAAGGTAGAAAGTTTGTCAGAAAAAAAATCTAATAAAACAGGCTTGAAAACAATTTCCAATTTAATCGATTCTTTCCCTGTCACAAATAAAAATGCAAAAGATTTTGCAAAAATGCTTTTAACTAAAAATAAAATGTATTCAAAGAACGAAAAATGGCTTTCTCAAAACTTATTTTTTAGAAATGCTGCTCTTTATAATTTTACTAGCAGACCCGCCCCGGCTTCGCACGGTTTTAAAAAAACCAGATATCGTAAGAAATTTACAATTTATGTAAGGCAGGCAATGTCAATATTTGGAACTCTAGAATCTCTGTACGACTCCAAGCACTATATATTCCTTTTATATTTGATTTGAACAGTTTAGTTCAGTTTTTTTTTTACTTCTTCTTTCAAAATATATTTATTTTATCGATTATTTTTCCAAACAGAATTGAATTTGTAGAAAAATCGTTTTTTTGTGATTGTATGTGACAGTTGCAATTTTGAATCAAATGTCAATTCGGAAATTATAAGAAGGTTGTGGATTAATAAAAGAGCTCAAATATCATCGTGTTAAAACATAAATTGTGATGAGGTTATAATTTCAAAATGTTTGCACTTTCTTTATGATCTTATCTGAATGATTTAACGCCTATCGGTCGGCTGTTGAAAGAACTGTAAAAGTTTTGGAAAGACACTTCATATGAAGATATCACACCTTTTATGTAATTTGGCTTCCTTGCAAGCTGAATATTCAGGTCAATCATCAGCTGATATATAAGATTGCATAAGTGTGTTTAGGAAGACTGTTAAGATTGCTTTATTTTGTCTTTTTATGATTCTATCTACTGCTCACACTCGTTATGAAATTGCATTATGTAATTATTTAGAAAAAGATTTCAATAATGAATTTGAATGCTCATCAGCTTTAAGTTTTAGAAATAACCCAGAGTTTGAGAAAATATCTCAAAATTGTTGATCTTTCTAAATTAAAAAATGTAAATATGTATTATTATTTAAAGAATTTGTGCAACTTAATTTTTTTTATTATATTTAACATTGATAATTTATGAGTGAATATACAAAATAACGAACTAAGGTCTAAATAAATAAATAAAGAATTACCTAAAAACAAAATAGATTGAAAAGTATAAAAGTTAACAACAATAAAAGTTAATTAATAATAGAAACAAAATTTTCAGTCTTTTAATAAAGCAATATTTTCCATAAATTTTTACTAGGTAAATAGTAGGTAGGTTTTTTATATGTATTTTTCTGCTGAGATTTTTGAAACAAATTCAGTTTACCACAATTCTTTGAATTCTCTACAAGTCACTAAAATTTCGTTTAATGAATAAATTTCGCTCCTAATACCGACATAAGGTGTGTTTTATTCATTGCTGCATAGCCAGCGCAGCACAAGTCTGAATTGAAAGCTCTATCGCCAGCACAGCCATATTTTTTTTTAATGACTTCTTTTTCGCCAGCAATCAAATTGTTTTTGTTTGCCAAGGGAAATTTTGCTGCGCTGGCTATGCAGCAATGAATAAAACACACCTATAGAAACTTTATTTCTTTCTTCACCCCATGAGTTTTTCATAAAACTGAAAATTCTTTCAGAGCTGGCATTATTTTTTAGTTAAAAGCATTTTTGCAAAATCTTTTGCATTTTTATTTGTGACATGGAAAGAATCGATTAAATTGGAAATTGTTTTCAAGCCTGTTTTATTAGATTTTTTTTCTGACAAACTTTCTACCTTGATTCTGTTTAATTTACGCTTTATTGCAATATGTTGAAGATTATTTTTTTTTCGAATTTGTTTTATTTTTTTTTTTCTAAATCAAATACTTTTTGCTTCAATTTCAAAATTTCTGATACTGTGCTTTGGAAAATTCATCCGATGAAGAATTCGGCAAACATTTGTCTGAAAAATCTTGAAATTCTGTAAGGCTTAAAACTACAGCAAGACCTTCTGAAGAAAGGTTAGGCTTCAAATAGGTTTTAAGATTTGAACCATAGGGATTTGGATGCATTTCCTAGGTTCAATGCGGGAACAGATTCTTTTTTTAATTTGTTTTTTAATATAAATTCCTTTTCAAAATGTATTTCACATAATATGTAAATACAATTTTTTTGAGAGGACGTCCTGTTTTAAACTACAAACATCATGTCATTTTTTAACAAGTACTTCGTTTTCCCGTGCAGGGAATTTAAAAAAATTGGTGGTTAAATTATTCTTTCGCTTGGCACCACAAGAAGAAACGCAACATTTTACATGGTATACCTACGCTATTCAGTTGCAAACATTATATACCTACCTACAAAATAAAAAACACCGAGTCTAAAAAATATTATAGGTATACCTACTATCTAAATAGTCTTTAAAAAAATAGTGCAAATAGTCTTTAAAAAAACTAAAATTCATCACTATGGAGTGACGACAACGGAACCTGTAAGTGCAAAATAAATTCCGTCTACCTACTCAGTCTGAAAAAAAACAATTCGCATAAGCATTGACATCCGTATCCTTTCCAAATTTGATTTGCAATTTGCACTGAAATCAAATTCAAATGTTAAAGAAAATTAAATATACTGAAAACAAAAACTACCCCCTGTCTATATCTTTTTTTTATCCTGCCTGTACCTGTACCAGTCTTCTAAAAAGATGCCAAAATGTCTGGTGCACCCGTTCCGTTTTCCATATTTAGTAACAAGAAAAATAAACATTTCCGCTCCCCGAGGATCGTCGGATCCAAGTTTAACGCACTCAAGCAAAAAAAGGTTGCGTTTGGTTGCATGTTTAATATTTCATACGAAGTCGATGTATGACGGTTGGGTTTGTTTGCTCATCAGACGAGTATTGTATGGGGTATGCTGACTTTTCAATTTGGTATGCTGGTTTTTAATTTTTTTTTCCTGAACATGCTTTTATTCTACCATTCTACATCTGTATATTTCTTTTGTCTGTGGTGAAACTTAACACCGCAATACAGTACAAATCTTAATTGAATTGCTATGGAAAATTGCAGATCTGTAACATTCTGTTTGATAAAAGGCAGTAGGAGTTATTCTACTCTCGATACTCTTCTGTTTATTCATTCTTCAAAGCACCTGTAGGTGCGAAATTAAGTGCTTTTCACTTCTATGTTTTTTTTACTTGCTTACATAAATGCAATGCCAGCACCCAGCATTACGGCGTATAATGCTGTGCCCCTGCTTGGGCACACTATGGGATTTGGGGTAGGTGCGAGGTTCGCTTGATATCCAGATTCTTTAAATGCAAAAGAAACACCCAATTAATAATTAAATAATTTGCTTTTCATTTTTTTTTAACTTTTTTTCTCTGTCTACTCATCGTGCAAAAAAAAAACACGACTACAACCGATGGGTTTCATTGACATTTCAGACAATGAAGAAATTGTCAGCAATTGTAAGATGTTTTCAATGAAAACATCTTACAATGACCAATGAGTCTGACAATGTTCTAATCGTCTGAAAATGATAAAAATTGTGCGTTCAGACGATTGTATGATCCCTGACAATTTTTTGTCAGATTGTCGTCTGACAATCACCTGACAATGACATTTCTGACTATATTTTCAGACAAAATTGTGTGTTCAGACGATTGTAAGACATTTGGGACAGTTTTTTCATTGACAGATCTGACAATATTGTAAGATCTGACAATCGTCTGTACTTAGCTTTAGATTTATCGAAAATTTGTATAAACAATAGCCGTGTTTTTTTGCAAGCCCGGGGGGAATTGGATGAAAAAAACGACGTCGGTGCTAAACAATTAACATGTTAAATGCAACAACAACTAATCCCGCAGAATTCTCGGGGCTTAACTTAAGCGCACCGAAAAACTGTGTTACAGGCATGAATTGCATACATGTTATCGATAGTTTGTATGAAAACTCCATGTTTTTTACTGTCATGGCGTCGCTAATCCCCGCTGTCGTTTTTTTCAACCAATTCCCCCCGAGCTTGCAAAAAAACACGCCTAAGGAAAACACTGAAATCAATGTGGCAGAAATGTCAAATGAAGCTGGTTCCAGTTGAGTCGCAGGAGCGGCGCTGCAATCGAGAAGAAGTCATAAAAAAAGCAACGCAGTCAATACACCAACCGGAATAGGAAATAATTAAGTAATAGCCGTCTGCCATAACTCTAGTAATCAATTAAATTTAAATAATAATATGAAACTATTTACTAAATTAAACTTATTGTCTTATTGTCGCTGTAGATCGAATACCTCGTAACCCAGAAAAGTTCACTTTTTAGGTAATGATGCACTTTTATTGTAAACAACTTTCCGGATCTAATTAAAAATTTCTTGTTAGCCTAAGAACGATATTTTCAAAGCCAAACGCATAAAAACCAGGTCAATGTTATTGGTCCTCAATACTTTTATATCAAGTTTTTGATGTGTAAACATCTATACTGGCGGTAGGGTGAAAAGAAAACGTAACGTAACGTTGTAATCGAGATCGTGGTCGTGATCGTGATTCTGAGCTTTACGAAAATTGAGTGCGTTCAACAATATGTACGTTCAGTAACTAAACGTTGAGTATTTATATACGAAATCGAAAGGTCGAGTTCAGTTCGGGTTGAAATTTGGTTGGCTGCTTAGAGGATATATTAAGCCCCTATTACATTATGATTCTTTGCGTCTGATTCTATTCAAACATAATGAGTGCGAAAGCAAAAAAGATAAGATGGAAGACCAGTTGCCTTGTGAGTCGTGGGCCAAGTTTTACGAGACTCTTTTTAACGCTTCTTTAGCATTAGGCTACGCACAAACCAACGCGATGGCGATCACGATAAAAATGTGGATGCCTCAAATAAAAATCAAAGCACACTTCAATCGTGTAGATATGTGCCTTTCCTTTGATTTATGTGTATTGCACCACAATTTTATCGTGATCGCCACCGCTTTCGCGTTTGTTTGCAGCTACCTTTATCCGTATTTTGTATTCTTTGCATTACTTTTTTTCAATTACATGACTGCTTTGAGACCAGGGGCATATTTCACAGAACATACATCACATACATTGTATGAATGTATGTACCTTAAAGTAGACGCCAAAGATGGCTCAGTGTAAATTTTGAATTTTTTGAAAAACTTTGCGTCAACTTAGAAAATGCATAATTTAAAAAAAAATTTAAATTTACGCCCACTTATCTCGTAGTCGTAATTCTTATCTTGTAGCCGTGATCGTTATTTTAATTCTAAGCCAGAGATTAGTCAGCTATTACACGATGCATCTAGACGCATGTGACTTTTCGAACTACGTAAGTGCAAAAGAGAAAAAAAATCGAAAAGATGGTACGGAAAAAAAGTGACCGGTGTCGCGTGAGTAAAATTTTCGATGCAACTATTTGACGTTTCTCTTTTCTCTTGTCCGTTTTTTACTATTCTGCTTCATATGGTTTTGTTGTTCAAAGAGTAAATTTCGATGCAACGCACTGTTATTGATAGCCTTATAGGCTTTCCAGAAATGAGAATTCATCTTTAAAAACAACATATAAAAAAAATTATTGCTTTTCTTGACTGATATTCATTTAAAGGCACACAAACTTTTCTTTCTTCAATATATCTAAAAATGAAAACAAAAGTAAAAACAGAAAAAGTTTTTTTATTGCTTGAGCACAGCCCAACACGAAAATGAAAAATAAAGAGAACTGTCAAATTAGATTCCCGACTTTGGTTTCACCTGTAATAGCGCTTGAAACAGCGGACGAAATAACAAAGAAGAATTCTAAGAAGGCGCATGCAACTAGATTCATCGTGTAATAGCAGACTTAAAGCCCTTCCACACTATCCCACTGAGTATTAATACAAAGTGGAAAAGAATTCCATGCTACTACCAAATTTGTGAGAGAGAAATTTCTTTTAATTTTTTGACCACACACAACAGTTTAATTTAACCTCAATAAAAATGTGATGAAATGTGTGACAGAATTAGAACCATTTCTAAAAATTCTCATGTATTAACACATGTCAAATCGTGTAGGCTGGGAATATCATATTTTGTTTCCACACTATTATACATGATTTGTTTCACACTTTTTTGAATTAATACTCAGTGGGATAGTGTGGAAGGGCTTTTATGAATTATCCATAATCTCTGTTCTTAGCTTCACGAAAATTGAGTGCGTTCAACGCTATGTACGCTCAGTAACTAAACGCTGAGTGTTTATATACGAAATCAAAAAGTCGAGTTCAGTTTGGGTTGAAATGTGGTAGGTTGCTTAGACCATATAGTACATGGACTGCGCTTTCATTTTCCATGCATCATTACCGATTTTCAAATTTGCTTATGAAAAGTTAAGATCTATATAAAAATACCAAAAAAATTTGATGTAAGCTATGCGCAAACCGACACGGTGGCGTTGGCGATCGCGATAACTTTTATCGCGCGATAAAGATGCGTTCAAAATCCTGCTTACATCAACACGATATATTTGTATCCCATATCTTATTTTTTTTTTATATTTTTATAATCTTTGTTTGACAGATCATATAAAATGGAATTCTCCCGAACTTTTTCTATTAATTTTTCAGTATTTGAAGTCATTTTCAAATTTTCTTTTTTAAACTGTCATTTTTCTTCAGGCGATAAAGCGATCAAATGGTGCTTGCTGCGTTCAAGAACAGTCACGTACTGAACGCAGTAGTGGAACGTGAACGCAATCCACATATCGCGTTGATGTGTGCCCCTCCATTGATTTACGTGTGCGGCATCCACATTGTTATCGCGATCGCCACCGCCAGGCGCCATCGCGTCGGTTTGCGCGTAGCTGTAGGCTCTCGGTCTATGAGGCATTCGGACGAATGTTGATGTTTACACATCTTAACCGTGAGTCCCGGCACTCACACTTTTTTTTGTTTCTCCTGAAAAATTAACTTTTCTTGGTTACAAGGTATTCGATCTACAGCGACGATATGTGGCTTTGAAAATAAGTTATTATTCAATGATTTTTTTAATTTTAAAAATAAGCATGACATTATATCTTTATATAAAACTCATATTTTGTTAGTCTACAAAAAATATTATTGAAACAAAATTAAAAAATTATGAATTATTGTGGACATATGCAGAGAGAACCCATACTATGGGACGAGGAATGGGAGGATTATGTTTGGGTATAAAAAAAGTAGTAAAAAAGAGCTATAAAAGTAACGTTGTAAACGAAGGTGAAATAAGAGTTTTTGAACTGGAAGTGGAAAGAAAAAGATCCTTATGGTTCCAGTTTATATTTATCCCAATAATTGGAGCATTGAGTTCAACAAACTTTACGGAATGTTAGTGAGAAGAAGCAGCATAGAGAACATAACAGGCGACCTCAACGCTAGAATAGGTCAGAAGTAAGGTCAAGAAAATCACAAAAATTGCTCTGAGAGAAAATTCAAGGATACAATTTTAAACGCAAACGGAAAAAAAACTTCTGGACTTGTGTGATTCTTTTAGATTTAAAATCCTTAACGGTTGCAGCAAATCAGATGGGCAAGGAGAGATGACTTATATTGGACCAAGAGGTAGTTCAGTTATAGACTATTGTCTTTATGGAGATGATTGGAGCCCATTAATAGAAAACATGTCGGTCACAGAAATACCTTACTCTGATCATCTGCCATTAGTGGTTTCTATTAATCTAGATAGCGCGACAGATGGATCAACAATGGATCTGCAACTTCTACCTAGGCTTCAATGGATACCGTCACTGAAACAAAATTATAGAGCATCTCTTAACAAAGTTTTACAAGAGGAAACCGAAACAAACAACGAAGAATCTAATCTGAAGTGTTTAGAAAACATTATTAAGAAGACTCATGAAATAATCAATGTCGATCATAGAGGGAATAAAAAGAACAAAAGGAATAATGCATGGTTTGACAAAGACTGCTTAAAAGCTAGAAACGAATCCTTTGGGTTTCTTCGAACTTATAGGAAGACAGAATTGTCGTTCTTTAGAACTTTATACATGGAATCGAATCAAAAATACAAAAAGAAAAAAGAAATATTTGGACTGTATAAATTCGAAGGAATTCTGGAAAGGAGTAAAACAGATCAATGGCCCAAAATTAAAAAAAAAAATCCTCAATGGAGAGCAGTTGATCTTCATAGGCACTTTCAATCATTATTGAATCCTGACTGTATAAGCTTGACTTTACATTACGCAAGACCTGCATTCAGAAACTAAATTTTAGATGCACCATTTTCTAAAGCTGAAGTCGAGTATGCAATTGCAAAAACCAAAGATAATAAAGCCGCAGGGTCTGATGGATTGCCAACGGAATTCTTTAAATATGCTTCAGATGAATTTATTGAGCAACTTTCAAAAGAATTTAACCGAATTTTCGAAGTTCTAGATACCCCAGAAACCTTCAGGAAGTCCGTGATATTCCCCATCCATAGGGTGATTTTGAAGATCCAAGCAACTATAGGTGTATCTCTTTCTTGAACGCATCAGCTAAAATTTATACTTGCATGTTACAAAAAAGGTTTATAACATGGTTTGATAGTAATGCAAGCTGGATTTTCGTTCTGAAAAATATGACAGAACACTTAATCGAGAACAGAAAAAAGTTATATGCCGTATTCGTGGATTTCAAGACCGCGTTAGATGCAGTCAACAGATCTGCCCTCTTTTAAAAACTGTACAGCCTGGGTGTAACCCAAAAATTTGGAAGTGCGCTCCAATTACTGTATGAAAGTACTTCATCGGCGGTATGGGATGGTGAAAGTGTTTCTGATTGGTTTCCAACATTTTTGGAGATGAAACAGGGTTGTAACATTAGCCCAATAAATTTTATATTATATGTTAATGACTTAACAGATATGTTACCAGGTGGCGTTGAGTTTGCGGGAACCAAAATTAAAGCCTTGCTTTTTGCTGACGATCTCGTTCTGCTTGCTAATACACCAGAAACGTTACAGTTGATGATCAACCGACTATATGATTACTGCCAACTTTGGAGCTTAACAGTCAATCTGGACAGGACAAAGGTAATGATTTTTAGAAATGGCGGTGGAAGATATGCAAGAAGTGAGCAGAGGACATACAATGGTCAGCAAATTGAAGTGGTCAAAGACTACAAATACCTGGGCATAAATATTGCAAGCAACCTGAACATGAAAAATCATCTACTGGAGAAATTAGATGTTGCAAAAAACGCTCTAAATTCCACATGGAAAAATTGTCTTGGAAATAGAAATCTTTCGCATCATACAAAATACCGAATATTTGAAGCAACGACGGAATCAATTATGTTCAATGGAGCACAAGTTTGGGGATTTAAGAAATTTGATGAAGTTGAACAAATCCAACGATATTTCTTTAAAAGGACTCTCAGGTTACCAACAAACTCACCCAATTACATGCTGTACGTTGAAACAGGACTATCGGAGCTATTCACAAAAACATTAAAATTGCATTTCGACTATCATAAAGGTAATGTCTCTCCCTTCCACGAGGCTTCCTAAACGTACAGCTCTGTTCGCCCTGCAGAGAATGGAACTCTCTGGCGATGTATTGCGGTAGAACCTTAGACCTGAGGGTTGAAAATGTGGATTCATGGAAAATGCAGTTAAATGAGCTTGTCACATGTCTTGATGAAAAGTGGCTACAAGATTGCCAACTAAAAGCTAAATCTCCAAATCATCGATCGATTTATGCTGGTATGGAGCACAAACTCTAAGAAACAAATTATTTTCGCCACGACTACAGTGTTGCTCAAATATCAATATTTAAATTAAGAGGTGAACTTATGGATCTTAATTTCCAACCACACCGTGAAGATTTACCAATTCTCTGTTCATTATGCAACTTGTGTGTAAGAGAGGATGTCTTTCACTTTGTGGGAATATGTCCAGTACTTAAAGAAATACTACTATAATACACTTTGGTAGATATCTTCTGAACGAGAACGAAATGGTAGATCAATTAAATGGCAGTAATTGTTAACTTCTCAACAAATATGCAGTTAAAGCTCAAAAATATAGATTACAAATAGTAAATGCAGAATTTTGAAAAATTATTACAAACATAAAAAAAAGTATTTACATTTGATGGTAGATCAATTAACACGATACGCGTTTATTTCTACGTTAAAAACACAGACAGCGAGAGATTTTATAAATCTTGTAAAATTAACTGAAAAAAAGGCAACATTAAGACGATTTTGACTGATCAATACCCGGGAATGAGTTCTTCGGAGTTCAAAAATTATTTGAAGAATAAAGACATTGTACGTACGGAATAACATGTACAGAATTCCTTACTAAGGATTTATTCATAGTGTACCTTAAAGCACTGTAACTAACTTCAAGCACTGTAGTTTTAGTCTCTTCGAATTTTCCTAAGTGTACTTGTACATTTCCTTTTCCATTCATCCATTATCCATACTTGAATAAACGTGTAAAATTAAATAAAAAGTAATCGCTATCTTTAATTTAAAGACCATAAAAAAGCTTATGATCTATCTTTTCAGATATAAAACTAATATTCACAGCAATAGACTGCGCATTTTCTAATGGACCGACCAACCAGACTTTAGTTAATAGAATTCGTTGCAAAATATATGAGAATAAAAATAAACCGTGGTCAGTGATTGCTGAACAGTTTATTTCCGAATATATTAATACCATCCATAGCTCGACGGGTTTCTCTCCAAATTATTTGTTAACAGGAGTGGATGACTCATTTATCCCAATGAATTTAAATAAATATACGCTTAAAAATTTTAATTTTAATAGATCTGTTTATATTCAAACTGGTAACAAACTGAATAGAGACAAATTAGATCCAGTTCGAATGGGTTCTTTCAAGATTAAAAATAAAGATCTCTAAATCTATTTACGGGAAAGATATTGGCGAAAAAAGAAAGACTTGAACATTTTTCATAAGAGCAAGATGATTCTACTATCTTGGTCGTGATGAATACTCTCGGGGAAAGATGGTTGTAAGTTTGTTGCTATCTATCACACAAACTTAGCCACCATCATGACTACTTTTGCCATACCTCGTCTGCCGTCTCGACACTTTGCTATAAACACTCAAGATATTCACATCTAGTATACCTGATTTTACTTTTCAAATATTAATATTTTATTGCTTTATATTATTTATCAATTGTTCTTAAATCGTTTCATAAGTTCGATCATAGATCCCAAAGCCGACATAATTGTTGATTTAGGTAAATAAATACTAGGTATTGTATTAATGTTAATGTGTTGTAATGTTAATGTGTTGAATTTTATAGTTTAATAACATTAAATTATGATTAATTATAGTTCTTTGCTACATCAACTTGTGTCTCAATTCGATTTATTGGAATAATTCTTGTCCAATCGTCAAAGTTTCAAGCTAAACTGTTGAAACTCACATACATATAATAATGAAATAATAAACAAATTTGTTGTTCTAAAATATTTTACTTTATTAAAAAATAACACTTAACCACACAAATAACAATAATCTGAATAACAAAATAATATTAAGAGAAAATAAAATGGGGAAAACAGACCTGAAGCCAAAATTTCGGTATATACAATACATTTTGATGGTTTCTATATGAAAAAAGCGTGCTGAATCCGAAAATGCCGTGTATACTTCTCAGATCCTTGAGCGTTTTGAGGTATGACGTCATCTGTAACTGACTTGTCTTGCTCCAATAGCATCATTTTAGTTTTGGGAGATTTTAATCTACCACACATTCCTTCTGCAGATGAATCCTGTCAAGAAGCTTCTTTAACTTCGTTACAATCTGAGCTTCGTTTACTTGATTAAATTAGTTCTAATGACTTACAGCAAGTAAGCTGTATTAAAAACTCTAAAAATCGAATTCTCAATTTAGTATTTTCTTCTGACGCTATTAGTACTCTTGTTCTAGAGTCTAGTTCTGGAATTACTAATATAGATAAATATCATCCTTTGGATATACTTCTTGACTTGAACAATCATATTTTTGAAAACAGCAACTTTTATGATTGCTCATTTACTTTTAACTTCAAAAAATCAAATTTTCAATTGCTTCCCGAAGAATAAACTAGATCTGATATTGATAGTATATCAGTGGCTAGTAATATTGACGAAGCAGTTACAAAATTTTATACCATCCTTAATAACTGTATTAATAACACTATCCCTCTAATATACTAATAATAATAATATAATAATACTATCCCAGCTAAAAATCCTCCGTAATAAAAGAAATAGAGCATGGAAAATATACCAAAGAACTCTCTCACTGGCCTTTTTGAAGAATTTAAAATCCTCTCAAAAACACTTTACACAAACCATGTAAACAAAATGGGTAGTTCTTAAAAGACGACCATAAGGCATTTTGGAAATTTGTTAATTCGAAGAAAAACTCAGACGGTTACCCTGCAAATTTCATATATGAAAATTGTTCTTTACAAGAAACCACTGACATTTGTAACGCATTTGCGAAAAATGTTCGTAATTCTTTTGTTGACATACATCTTGATGTTGACGAAAAATATTTTAAAAATTTACAGACTTATGCCCAAACAAATTTTAATAATGTCCCAGTGCAACAGTGTAATATTTTAGATTTGCTCTTTTCATTAAATGATAATTACTCATCTGGTCCTGATGGAATTCCTCCAATACTTTGGAAAGAATGTAGATTTATAATAGCTCAGCCCCTTCAATTTTTGTTTGAGTTTTCTATGAAATCGGGGCAATTTCCGTGCTTATGGAAAAACTCATTTCTCACTCCAATTTTTAAGAAGGGTTACAAAACTGATATTAGGAACTATAGGCCCATATCCAAACTGTCTTGTATTCCAAAGCTCTTTGAATAAGTCGTATGTGAGACTCTAGCATTCCATACCAAGTATATTATTTGTGAACAACAGCAGAGGATATATAGCATTTAGAGAACTGGAGAACTTTTTAAATAAATATTGTTACATGATTATTTTATTAAACATAGACAAATCACATTGGCGACGAGAATCGGTAAGTAAACAAAAAAAAAGAAAAAAACATAAAGAGAAATTAAAATATTTAAGCTGGGAACCATAAGTTCTGATTGCATTTGTTTATCTGGTTTGTAGCATAATCTAAAGAAGTGTGACAAATCAAGAAGTAAAAGAGTCCTTGAGACTGCCAAAAGAGTCCGTGAGACCATAGCAATTAAGCAATAGAGTCCTTGAGACCACGCCATAAAATCTTTAAAACGGTCGGGAAGACCAAATCAGGGCGGCTGTAAGCAATTTATTAAGCTTGCGGGAAGACAAGGCAAGAACACAAACAATTTTGATATTGTTTACACACTAACAAGGTAGAGTAGCTACATTGATAATATGGGCTAGACAAATATAAATACTTCATTAATGTTTTTAGATTAGAGACGTAAAACATGGACAAATGGGATTGTACGAAAGTACAAGCAGATAATTCTCAAATTTTGATGCAAACACACCTTTTGTACCAAAACATACAATACATTCCACAAATTAAAATATCGTTTAATAAAATGTCAAAAAATTAATGACATGTATGTACATTCGACTCTATTAGAATATCTACTTTGATAATTTTATTATAACAAATTGTAGTTTGCTTTGTATAATTTTTTAATTTTCTTTTTTAATTTTTCTCTAAATAAAAATTATATTATTTGAATTTACCAAACCAACAGGTTATGGACCCAGAAATAAATTCAATAAATAAAATTTAAATTTTTGTTTGCGTTAAAGGAAAATTTTATTTAAATAAAAATCGCACGCAAAATGTTTATTGAATTGGGCGCATTGAATCGGTGTTTCTTTATAAATTGAAAACATGGAAAATAATGTGCAAAAGCTGAAGCCATTTGATGGGACGAATTTTTCCAACTGGAAATACCGAATTCAAATTTTGCTGGAAGAAAAAGGTTTGGAGAATTTCCTAGCAAATACATTGCAATCATTGCTGGAGGATCTTCCAGCTGATGCAAATAGTATCAAGGCCAAAGAATCGTTGAAATCTGGAGAAGAAATGCAAATCCATTTTAGTGCAATGTATTGGCGATTCCCAATTAGAATATATAAAAGACAAAATTTTCGCAAAAGAAATATATGATACATTGATTGGTGTATTTGAACGCAAGAGTGTTACTGGCCAATTGCTGCTGCGAAAAGAATTATTGACGATGCGATACAAGGATGGAGATGAAATTAATGAATATTTTCTTCAGTTTGATCATGTAGTGCGTGAGCTGAAATCGATTGGTGCAACATTAGAAGAGTTGGATGTAGCTTGTCATTTGATTTTAACGTTACCAAAATCTTTTGAAGGCTTAATTACCGCGCTGGAAACGATGGATACATCCAAATTAACAATCGAATTTGTTAAAAGCCGTCTTTTGGATGAATGTGGAAAGCGTGCAGCTGGTAATAGTGGGCGTACCATTAAATCAATCGACTCAATGGCTATGCAAGCAGACCGTTCGAAAATAATTTCACAAATGCAAAAAGCCAGGTCACATCAAATCGAAATGCAAGGTTAATTTGTCGAAGAAAAGTGTTTCTTATGGTAAAAAAAATGCAGGTGCAAATTGTGCTAGAACAAATGAAGATCCGGAATTCTTGCTTTGTGAAGAACAATTATTATCAAAAAGCAAGTCGTTGGTGAACAACGTTGATACTGCGTCTTGCTGTATAAGTGAATCGTCAAGGAAAAGTAATGATGGTTTTGAAGAAATTCATTTTGTTCTGGATTCTGGTGCTACTCATCATATCGTTAACAATAAAGTATTTTTCAACAATATACATAGAATCGAACCGAAAAATATTTCAACAGCAAAAGCAGGTGCTTCCTTGGTGGCAAAGCAGCAAGGCGACATTTCGATTAAGACATTCTTTAATGGAGATAATTCAACAAAAACTATTCAAAACGTCTTGTTTGTTGAAAATCTTAAATGCAATTTGATGTCAATTCGTCAACTGACTGACAAAGGTTACAAGATCACCTTTAATGGTGTTGATGCATTTATCTCCAAAAATGGTAAAAATATGTTCGCTGCTCGTCGAAATCGTCAACTGTATCAAGTCACTTTTTATGTTGAACGAAGTGTGTATGCTCGAATTGCTGGTGCGGAAAAATTGAGCAAAGCTTCGCAAACGTTATGGCATTTTCGCCTAGCTCATTTGAATGCCAGTGATATGAAGAAGATGATGAATCAAAACATGGCAACTGGATTGGTAGAATTAAATATAAATAGTGCTGACAAATTTTGTGAATCTTGTGTGCTTGGTAAACAGATGCGTTTACCATATCCACCACGAAAGGAAATCCGATCTGAACGAATTTTGGAGCTCATTCATACAGATGTCAGCGGTCCAATGAGTGAAGTGGCGCATGATGGTTCCAGATTTTTCGTTGCTTTTACTGATGATTTTTCGCTCGCATCCATGGTATATTGCATGAAGAAGAGAAGTGAAGTTTTTGATAAATTTCAACAATACGTTGCTATGGCTGAAGCACAACATGGGCTAAAAATTACGAAATTGCAATTGGATAATGGCGGTGAGTATTGCTCAAAAGAATTTATATCTTTTTGTGTCAATAAAGGTATTCGACTGAATTACACCGTGCCATACAATCCGGAAATGAATGCAGTATCTGAACGTTTCAATCGCACTGTAGTTGAAAAAGCAAGGACTATGCTTTTGTCGAGTGGATTGAGTCGTCGATTTTGCAGCGAAGCGGTTTTACATGCAAATTATATCAAGAATCGCTCACAAACTAGTGCTGTTGGAAAACAATTTGCAAATAAAACACCTGCTGAAATTTGGTATGGTAAAAAGCCAGATTTATTGCATCTTCGCGTTTTTGGGTCGATTTGTTACAACTATGTGCCAACCGAAAATCGTACGAAGTTAGATGCCAAATCATATAAATGTTACATGCTTGGATATGATTCGTCTTCACAGATATATCGTCTTTGGGACATTGAAAGTGACAAGCTTGTCATGGGTCGTAACGTGACATTCAATGAAAAATCAATTTTTGATCGTCTGAATTATATCAGCATATTTGATTCAGAGGCGGCGAATGATGACATCGATGAAAAATGTGAACGAAAAACCCACGGTACAAATTTGGAAAGCTCCGGTAACATCGAGCAAGGTAATTTCCACGGTGCTGATTTGGAAAGCATCGGTTACATCGAGCAAGATAATTTCCACGGTTTCGGTTTGGATGAAATCGGTAACAACATGGAAGATCACAATGCAGATTTGGATTGCATTGGTGACGACAGATGCCACGATCGGTAACATCAATGACAATGTCCACAGTGCTTCAAGTAGCACTGGTAACAACAATGAATTGCGTCGTAGTGATCGTGAGAGAAAAAAGCCAGATCGATATGGATGTGCTGAATGGTCTGCAAACTTTGCACTCTCAGCTGAGGAATTTGTGCAAAATGATCCGGTCACGATGAATGATGCAAGGAAGCGTGCTGATTGGCCAAATTGGGAAAAGGCTATTAATGATGAATATTCTTCGTTGTTGAAGAATTATACTTGGTCTTTGTGTAAGCTACCCGCTGGTCATAAGGCTGTCATATATAAATGGGTTTTAAGTTGAAATATAAATCAAATGGTGACATCGACAAGTATAAGGCCAGACTTGTTGCTCGTGGGTTCACGCAGGAAAAAGGATTTGATTACAACGAAACATATTCACCAACAGCCAAATTGACCACCTTTCGTGTTTTACTGTCCATTGCTAACCATTTTGCATACGATATACATCAGATGGACGTTAAATGTGCTTTTCTAAATGGAAACTTAAGAGAAGACATCTACATGACACAACCAGAAGGGTTTGTGAAAGATAAATCCATGGTTTGCAAATTAAACAAATCACTATATGGGTTGAAACAAGCATCACGGATGTGGAATGAGCGCTTTAATGAATTGATTCTAAAAATTGGTTTTAATCGTTGCCAATCAGATCAATGTTTGTACATCAAATTTGAAAATGGTTTCGTTTGTTACATTCTCTTATACGTCGACGATTTGGCAATAATTCAAACAATACAAAAATGGTGAATGTAATTAAAACAGAATTGGCAAAATAATTTGAGATGACGGATCTCGGTAAAATTAATTCGTTTCATGGAATATGTGTTGAAAGGAATTCAAATGACAGTTCAATTGCTTTAAGTCAGTCACATTACTTGAAGAATGTTTTGAAGAAATTCGATATGAATAACTGCAAAGCGGCTGCAACACCAATCGAAAATGGATTACATTTGCAGAATGGTGATGGCAATAATTTATCTAGTGAACCATACAGAGAACTTATTGGATGCTTAACGTATGCTACTCAAACAACTCGGCCAGATTTATGTGCATCGACAAATTATTTCAGTCGATTTCAAAGCTGCTTTACTGATGAACACTTTATGTATGCAAAACGCATTTTAAGATACATACAGGGAACAGCCAAAATAAAAATGGTTTATCATCGTCATTCTGAAGCTGATATTTTGACTGGATACGCTGATTCTGATTGGGCTGGTGATAAGAACGATCGAAAGTCAACATCGGGATATGTATTCAAGGTCTTTGGGAATACAATAAGTTGGTTATCACAAAAGCAACCAACTGTTAGCCTTTCATCAACTGAAGCTGAGTATTTGGCTTTAGCAAAATGCTTTTGTGAAGCAAAATGGTTACGCTGTCTTTTGAAAGAAATTGGGCAACCTTGCAAATCATCAACAACGATATTTGAAGACAATCAAGCGTGCATCAAGATAGCTGAAGAACCGCGTGACCATAAACGAATGAAACATATCGATGTGAAATACAACTTCATTCGAGAATCTATTGCAAATCAAGAAATCAAGCTTAAATACATCTCTACTAACAATCAAGTTGCTGATATCATGACAAAGGGTCTTGGAAGAATACTTTTTCAAAAACATCGCTTAAATTTAAATCTTAATTAATATTAATATTTACATTAATTTTTTCCAACTAGTTAAATTTAAAAGAAATTAGATTTTTATTTTTTTTTTTTTAGTTACTAATTCGTTAACTGATAAAATTAAGAGGCGGTATTAGAATATCTACTTTGATAATTTTATTATAACAAATTGTAGTTTGCTTTGTATAATTTTTTAATTTCTTTTTTAATTTTTCTCTAAATAAAAATTATATTATTTGAATTCACCAAACCAACAGACTCTACACCAGGTCATATGACCAAAAATTTACACAATATAAAATTTCTCTCTACAAATGGTTGTGTTTTATTTTTATCCAAAAATTATCAAACTTAGACAATAACATTTGGTCCTTCGAGCCTTTTTACGAATCAGTTTGTACAAACTATTAACAATTATATAAACAAGAATTGTGTGCCTTGCGTGTGCTTGAATACCTATATAACAAAAATAAGATCGAATTTACGATTCATCAAAAGACTCATGAAGATTAAACTTTGCATATTTATTTATCGGTTTAATAAGTGATTTTATTAAAAAAAAGAAGTAACTTAAATTTACTAAATTTTACTTAAACTACAAAACTAAAACTAATTGTCGCAACTTCGGTGGAGTGCGGAGGCTCTCATCAGCAACGTCGGAGCAGACACCAGATAAGCAGTAAGTTTACTTTATTACGTGTTGTAAACTTGTCTTTTTTTTCCTTGATTACTGTGGGATAAATAAGAAAATATTGTTAAAATGGCTGCTACCAATAGCTATAAATATTGTGAACTTCAAAAGGGTATTCTGACGAGGTTGTCTAAGGATCTTACGAACTTCAAACAAGATCCAAAAGAACGAAGAGTCAAATCATATGCTTCAAGTCGTTTGTTCAAGTTGGAAGATGATATGTGGACTTCTAAATCCTACCACGAAGCAATTGGGGCCGGTTTGTTGGAAGCGAATTTGAAGAAAGAAGATCTTTTAGTGGTTTATGAAAAAATCAACGAAATCTATAGCGATTATCGTGGTTGGTTGACGCTATAGAGAAATCCTCGATTATAGCTGCTGCAACCACAGGAGCTCCGCCCCATTATGTTGTCGTAGCATCACCGCAATCGCAGATTCGACTTCCGCTGATTGATTTTCCAAAAATTGGAAACATAACTACACAACAACATCCTGTAGCTAGCACTGCAGCTCAGGTAAGAAGCTCCATGTCAAACGCATGTCAGGCGGTCGTGAACGCAAACGCACCTGATTTCCAGCAAATGGTGGGAAAACAGCTCAAGTCAACAACTGGACAACATTTTAACAACCACACGTCAGATGGTGTTCGTAATCGTGCACACCAAGTGGTTCTGCTGATTATGGAAAAGCTACGTCCCATTACCGAGGTATCTGGGTTAGGGTTGGTCGGCAGCGACACTATGCAACACACGGTTGAACTCCCTCTTGCATCCCGCTGCTTTACATTTGAGACTGCCGTTCAGGCTTTGGTTCTCAAGTCGCTGGCTGGGCATCTCCCGACCCAACGAAACGTACCCGGCAAATGGCATCAACTCAATGCTAAAATCGAAATTAAAATTTTCCGGACGGGGTGAAAGTTGTCCGTAAGGACATGCACGTCGATAACTTAATTATATGTTCAGCTTCCACAATATTTTTGGCACATTTTTTGAAATTCAAGGAAAAAGTTGGATGGACGGATCCACTTACGTCATTACGAACCGCTACAGTAAAATGGACCACATCCATTTTCAATCGAGTTTCGGAATTCCAGCTGTTAGTGGGGATCGATTGCTGGGGACATGTCGCAACGTTTCATAACCCAGCCGATCTGGTGCCGAGTGACGCTTTTCCATCGGAACGAGTCACTGGAGGCATGGTCCATCAGGCCGGAGTTTCTAAGACGTCATTGGGAATTCTTTGTTCCACATCAACCCATCGAAATCGATACCAAAGAAGAAAGGCGTACCATAAAGGTATTCAGAATTCATGTGTACAACACTACCTTTTCGAGCTTTCTCAAGGTTGTTGTTGAATTTGTTTGCGGTAGCTATATACAATAAAATATCAAAAGAAAATGCTCGCGAATGAAATCCAAGCAATCCTTTACCTGTCAAAGAATTCCAAAAATATCGTCATCAAACATCAAACTAATAATCAAATCATCCTTATTTATTTAAATAAAATACAAAATTACATTTTAAATAATTTATTTCACAATAATATAATGGTGAAAACATCTGTATACAGATGTATAAAAAAAAAAAAAAAAAAACTTTTATAAAACTTTTATTCGATTTATGTCGTAATAAAACAAATTGTATTCAATAAAACAAATTTTATGAATGTACTGCTACACAGCATACAATAAAACATTGAAAATATAACAAAGTTCAAAATTATATTATTAATAATTATATTATATACAAAGAAAAATAATAATGCATAAATAAGTACATATAAAATCTGCAAAGCAACAAAACTTGCAGAAAACTTTAAAATATGTAAGTCTTTTGTCCAAAGCCTGTACTGCTACACCGCATGCAGCAAAACTTGGATTTTAAGCAAAATTGCACTGCGGCAAATTTTTATTGTAAATTTAAAGCAAATTATAATACATAACATTTCTTCAAATTGGGTAAAAACACAATCCACAAAATAATGACAACAAACTATTGTCAAAACAAAGCACATATAAAATGTCAAAACCCGTCGGCAAAAACAAATTTCCGATCGAACAAATTTAATTTAAAATCAATTCAATTAATCAAAACCTTTACGTTTAATGAATTAATTCTTAACTGAACAATTAAAATAAATTAAAATCAACACTCAAATGAAATTGCACATCAAACGTCAAAACGCCCACCGCGCCGCGCCGCACAGTGGTTAAAATGCGGAAATAAATCAAAAAAATGAAAGTGTTAGTATGAAGTTATTTTTTTATTTTATTATAGTTATATAGTTGGTCTATGATTTTTGAAAATTTGAGCAATTTTTGTTCATAAGTATTAAAGATACAGGGCTCCAAAGTTACCCTTTTTTTCAATTTTGAAATTCCTATATTTTCTTGCACTAACTTCTTGGCACGAAAAATAGCGTTTATAAAACTTTAAGCCAGAATTTTTATTTTTATTTCAAAAACATGTACTTTAAGCTTAAAAAAACATATGCATATATATATATATATGTATATATGTATATTTTAGATAAGTCAGAGCAGAGAGCTCTAACATAAAAATTTTAATGTTTTTTCCTTAGAGCTACAATTTTAGCTACACTTGCCTACACGCTCTGACTACATTTACTTGAAAGCTACAATACTCACCTAACTAGTCCAAAAAGAATGAAATCCGTCTGGATCCGACCCTGTGACTTATGTTCAATTTTATTCACCTGAATCAGGTCTTAAAAAACACGGTTTTGACGACGATAGATCCCGAAAAATTACAATTTCTTCGAAAATACTTGTCACAGATAACTAGATAAGAGCTTAATTTTTAGAAAAAATATGTACCTTTCTTTAAAAAATAAAATAAAATTAATCCATTGACTAACCTGTGAGATATTCAATTTTTAGCGCAAAACTTTTTTTTTGCCTGACTTATTTTCCAATTGTTTCCTAACTTTTATTTAAAAAATTACAATAAAAATTAAAAAAATTATGATGTATTAAACTATATGTAAGTACCTAAATAAAATATGAACAGAAATCAGGTATAATCTTTAAATTTTGTATGACATTACGCAACAAATAGGGACAGGTAAAATAAAAAAAGGTGCTTTTTGTGGTTTACCTGTATATGGGTTTTTCCTAATATGATGTTAGGAAACACTTGACCTCATACGCGAAGAGAAAAACCGTGTGGAAAATGAAATACAGGGATTGGAGATGACCTCAATAAATATTGGCACACTTGCCATAAAAGTTAGACACCATCTTTATTTCACGATGATAGATGGAAAAGTTGCTCAAGCTGTCACAAATACTAGTTCTGCAAGCAACTGCATCATTTGTGGAGCTAAGCCTTCGGAGATGAATAATTTATCTAAGATCAGTACCAAGATGTTGAATGAAGATGCTCTTAAACTAGGAATATCATCACTACATGCAAGGATTAGATTTATGGAGGAAGTGGAAAAAAAACGAATCCAAGCTGAATTCATCGAAAAGGTTGGTATCAAGGTTGACGTTGTAAAGCAAGGAACTGGAACAACAAATGACGGCAATACATCACGAAGATTTTTTGAAAATCCGCTTCTGACTGCAGAGATCACCAAAATAGATTCAAGGTTGATAACGAGACTTTCAGTCATATTGGAAGTAATTTGCTGCAATTTTTCAATTGATACAGAAAAATTTAAGGTTTATTCTGAAGAGACAGCTAAATTGGCGATTTCGTTATACGCTTGGTATCACATGCCTGCAACAGTTCATAAAATCTTATTACACGGAGCAGAAGTAATACAAAGTGCATCTTTGCCAGTGGGTTCACTTTCAGAGGAGGCCCAGGAAAGCAGAAATAAGGACTACAAATATTACAGAACCCACCACTCCAGGAAATGTTCTCGGCTATCTACAAATGAGGGTGTTTTCCACATGATCATGATATCATCTGATCCCTTTATAACCCAATTGAGACCGGAACCAAAAAAAAAAAACCTTCCATTGAGTGAAGAAGCTCTTGAATTAATTAATTAATATTTTTTAATGACTATGTAATTTATTTTTATGTATTTATACATTTATTTATTTGTTTATTTATTTAATTATTTATTTATGTAATTAGTATTATAAGTATTTTTTGTAATGTTTACATATTAAAGCAAAAAGTGTTACAAAGCATAAATTGTTATTTTTTGTATATGAACAATAAACCCCAAAATTTAGAAAAATCTCAATAACTCATCTTCTAATTGTTATTTTTAATCCAAATTTTGAGGAAATGTGTGTTTCCCTAACCCACACATCTGTGTAAAATTTCATTTCTCTCCGATTTATATTACAGGTTTTATCGATTTATTTCCGCGCTCCCATACAAACCGAACAACTGTGCGCCGCGCCGTCGGCAAAACAAATTTCCAACTGAATACCTACAGAAAATACCTATACCTATTAATAAGTACATTATATATAATTCATTATTTTTAAACAATAACAAAAATGTCAAACTGAATTTCCGAATTTAATAATAAAAACAAAAATTTGAATTTGAATTAATTTACCAACTTTTGGATTAAATTGGATAAAATTAAAATCTAATTCATCTCAAATCAACAAAAAAATCACTTGCCACTGCGATGAATTTGAATTAATTTACCAACTTTTAAATTAAATTGGATAAAATTAAAATTAAATTCATCTCAAAAAAAAAAAAAAAAAAACACTTACCACTGCGATGGAACATCATTAAAATTTCGTCGAAGACAACTTCACGGGATCCAGCACAATAAATTAGTTAATTTCACTCCATAAGTTAATTTAATTAAAATTAAAACAATAATTATGTTATGTCACAACACACCACTGAAATTAACACATAATTATTTTATTCTTTACCTACAAGTAAATTTCTTTTATTGTCTGAAATTATAAAGACTTTCACTCAATCAAATTGAAAAACGTAAACAAAACTTCCCGATAGCTACAATTGGAAGTCGAACACTTTCCAACTGGAAATTTGCTTTTCGGCTGTTATGTATACAGTATACATATATTTATCTACATAATTTTATATGCATAAAATAGAAGAATGAAGCCGAATTTATTTCAAATACAAAATAACACAAATACGATTTACAACGGCATCGAAACCCGATCAATTTATTAACTCAAATAATATAATTAATTAATGCACTCATACACAATTATGGCACACACCGCGATCTTGAATAATAAATTTTGAATGCGCGCGCACTCACTTCGCCGACAAAATCATTCAAAAACAATTCAACAAACGAACTAAAATTACTTACTTGAAATAATTCACCGAATTAACCAAAAATATAGTTAATTAATTACATTTAATTAAACAAAATATCACCATCGAACCCGAACACGATTTATAACTCGAGTCTCGAATAGAATACTACTCAACAACGAAGAAAATGACAAGGATAACTGCACCTTTAGTATGTACTTACTCTCTGTACTATTAAAACGCTTCATTAATATATACATGCAGAAACGAGAGGCCTTTATGGAAATTTAACCTTTGCAATTTTCTTATTCGGTACTTTCTTCGTATCATGTCTTGTTGGCATTCTATGTTGTATTTGTAATCTATCAATCACATTTTTAATTTTCTTTGGTCTCTTTTCATGTAAACAAATAAATTGAGAATGAGATAAGAAGGAAACGACTGATGAAATCAACTGGCCATTAGCCGATCATGTCGGTGCTACAGTGTGGAAGGATGAAAAGCTTAACGGTGTTGCCAGGTTACCACAACTAAGACTTTCACACTGGACATTTAATTGGGAGTCCAAACATCGAATAAATTGGGTTGAAGACACATCGCGAGGTGGGAGAATGTACGAAAGTACAAGCAGATAATTCTCAAATTTTGATGCAAACACACCTTTTGTACCAAAACATACAATACATTCCACAAATTAAAATATCGTTTAATGAAATGTCAAAAAATTAATGACATGTATGTACATTCGACTCTACACCAGGTCATATGACCAAAAATTTACACAATATAAAATTTCTCTCTACAAATGGATCCTTAAACCTGCTGCAGGTGAACCTCTTGGTAAGTTTTTACTAAGAGCACAAGAACAAGCTGGTCGTTGTAATTTCGGAAAAAGTGAAACAGAAAGCAGGGAAATTAGCATTATAAACAAGACAATTCTCCTGGCTCCACAAGATTTACGTGAAAAGTTACTACAAAAAGAAAACTTGACTTTAGATGATATAATCAGAATGGTAAACTCTCATCACTCATGACCGTTCATGGTATTAATTCCGAAGATATCGCGGACATCAACAGGATTTAAACCAACCAGAAAACAATTAGAATGGATTGTACACGCTGTGGATCAAAGATTTACCAAAGTAACGATTCAAACTGTCCAGCTTTTGGCAAGGAATGCAGGAGATGTGGCAAGCCAAACCATTTTGAGATAAAATGCCAAACAAAACTCTACCTGAAGGACAGAAAACGGAAAAGGAATGAAACTGTGACTGATAGACGCAATAAGTTTCAGAAAGTCAATAATGTAGAGGAAATCGTCCTAAATCACAATCAAAATTTTATACTAAACGCAGATGAGCGAGACGAAATGGAGTTAGTTCGTATTGGAGGCGTTTTAACGGAAGTACTTGTTGACTCGGGCACAAGAAGAAATTTAATTGACGATGCAACTTATGAGAAATTAAAGCGACAGCATTTGACGATTAACTACAAACAAAAATCACCAGGATATGACTTTAAAGGTTACCTCAAGGATTCAGATCCTTTAAATGTGCTGGAGGTCATTGACACTACAGTGTCTATAGATGATCACGGAAAAATTATCGAAATAAGTGCAAGGTTTTATGTAGTTAAAAATGGATCACGGCCTCTATTAGGTTACATAACATCAAAAGCGCTGGGTATTGTTAAGATTGGATTGCCAAGTACTCTTATAGAAGCAACTCATTACATTAAGACAGATGATAAACGTCCTTTCCCAAAAATGAAAGGAGTTAAAGTGCAGATACCAATCAATGAAGGAGTAACACCAGTGCAGCAAAATCCGACGTCCACCAATTGCACTACAGGCCAAGATAGAAGATAAACTTAGATCACTTTTAGCTATGGGTATAATCGAAGAAGTAAAAGATTATATTGAGTGGACATCCCTTTTGGTCGTTATCGTAAAAGATAATGGTGATTTAAGGTTATGTGTTGATATGAGACGTGCGAACCTGGCAATTAAACGCGGAAATCACCTAATGCCAACATTTGAGGATTTCCTTCATAGACTCAGGGACGCCAAATATTTTACGAGACTAGATATCAAAGATGCTTTCCATCAAATTGAACTGGATGAATCAAGTCGATATATCACAACATTCATAACACATCTGGGAATGTTTAGATACAAAAGATTGATGTTCGAGTTATCGTGTGCTCCCGAGATGTTCCAGAAAGTCATCGAACAAATATTGGCGAAGATTCCAAAAAATAGTATTCCTCGGACACATAATATCTGCTGAGGGTATAAGACCTTCCCCGGACAAAATATCTTCTATTAAAGAGTTCAGAACACCTCCAACAAATGAAGAACTTCGAAGTTTTTTGGGTTTGGCTACCTATCTAGCTCGATTTATACCACACCTTTCACAAATAACTACCCCACTACGACAGTTAATCAAGTCAGACGTGAAATTTGACTGGCAGCCCCAACATCAAAAGGCTTTTGATGAATTAAAGAGTGTATTGTCGGACATCACTCTGAGTTTTTTCGATAATTCCCTTCGGACTCGGGTAATAGCAGATGCAGGTCCAGATGCTCTTGGATCAGTTTTGGTTCAATATAAGGACCCTGGTGATGGGGTGAGTCCACAAATTATTTATTATGCAAGTAAAAGTTTAACAGAAACCGAGCGCCGCTACTGTCAGTCGGAAAAAGAAGCTTTGGCTCTTGTATGGGCCGAAGAAAGATTCGCAATTTATTTACTGGGTAGACGATTTGAGGTGGAAACTGATCATCGCCCATTGCAAGCAATTTTCAACTCTACATCTAGACCGTGTGCTCGTATTGAAAGGTGGGTGCTTCGCCTACAATCATTCGATTTCACCGTAGTGTACAAAAAAGAAAGTGAAAACATTGCAGATCCCTTATCCAGATTAGCAACAGGGGGTTATGACAAAGAATTTGACGGTGACAGTGAGTTTTTTGTTTTGGCGATCCTAGAATCAGCGGCTTTAGACATATCAGAAATTGAAGAAAAAGCTAAAATAGATCAAGAATTGGCAACCGTAAGAAATTGCTTACAAACAGGTCGTTGGGATTCTGGCGAAGCGAAACAATATGCGCCTTTTCAGACACATTTATGTGTAATTGATGATTTGCTTGTCCTAGGAAACAAACTAGTTATTCCACACGCTCTAAGGAAACGTTTGCTTTCCTTAGCACATGAAGGCCATCCAGGAGAAACTAATAGGAAAAAGCGATTACGTGACAGAGTTTGGTGGCACGGCATTGATAAGGATGCAGAAAAGTTTGTGAAACAGTGTGAAGGCTGTAGGTTAGTGGGATTACCATCTCGACCCCTACCCATGCAAAGAAGGGATTTCCCAACAATGCCTTGGAGTGACATTGCCATTGACTTTTTAGAGCCACTGCCAAGTAGTGAGTGGATATTGGCTATTATTGACTACTATAGCAGATATATGGAGATCGAAATTATGTCAACAATTACAGCAAAAGCAACTATAGGTAGACTGGATAACATTTTTAATCGACTAGGTTATCCAAGAACAATAACGCTGGACAACGCAAAGCAATTTGTAAGTGAAGAATTCGAACGCTACTGCAAGTTCAACTTTACCATTCCTTACTGGCCACAAGCCAGAACAGATCACTCAACAAACGTCTGAAAATAAGTAATGCTCTGGGACGTAATTGGAAAACCGATTTGAAGGATTATTCAATTTTGTACTATACACCACCGCAGGCAACAACAGGGAAAACACCTACAGAACTTATGTATGGAAGAACAATAAGATCCAAGATACCATCTATACACGATCTGGAAACAGCACCACCGAATACAGCATTTGTTGACAGAGACGCTATCCAAAAAAGAAAAGGGAAGGAAAGCGAAGATGCTAAACGCCACGCCAAAGAGTCTGAAAAAGATATTGAGGACACGGTTCTGGCTAAAAGGACAGAACCATTAAAAAAGTTGGATACTCCTTTGCAAATAAATGAGTTCACTGTTTTAAAAAGAACCGGATCAAAGGTAACTTTAGAATATAAAACTTCAGGATCTCTTTTCGACAGGAATATTGCTCATGTGAAGAAGGTATCACCGTTATCAACATCAGCTGTAGAGAACTCGGTTATTCCAGAAGATAATGGCTCGGATAGCAGTTTTCAAGAAATGACAGTGGAAAAGACAGCACGTCCAATGCGTATGAAAAGAGTCCCGCGTCGCTATGATGACTTTGACCTCAGCGTGGCAGCGGTATCTGCTAGTGTAAATGTTGGAAGCGGGATGAGTAATGAGCTCATCTAAGAGTTGCGTTATGAGCAAAAAGATATATATGTATATATAGAGGATAAATATTATTTAGAGAACTGGAAAAATACAGAAGACTTTTTAAATAAAGATTGCTACATGATTATTTTATTAAACATAGACAAATAGATCATCACAAAAAGCTTTCGGTTTTCCACCTTTCTTTATAGCGTGGAAACAATCGTACCAGTAAAATAGATCCTATCAGGTAAAATTCCGAAATTCTCTTTCAAACCTCTTCACTGCTCACTCAGGTGTTCCTCAAGGAAGTCATCTGGGCCCATTTTGATTCATTCTTGCTATAAATGATGTAATATCATGTATACGTTCTAGTGAAATTCTCATATTTGCTGATGAAATGAAAACGATATTGATAGCTTTACTGTTTGGTGTGGAAAAAACGGCCTGCCTCCCAACCATTTCATTTCATTTCATTTCATTTCATTTATTTATTGTAATTCAAATCTTTTACATTAGATCGTTAAATCTTTAAATTTGCAAAAGTATAAAAATATGGTAATTAGTTAAACAATGAAGCTAGAAAAATTGGAATTTAAGATTTACTTCAAGTTAGGCAACTGTTTTTAATCATTTAAAATATTTAAATTATATTAGAAAATTACTAAAATTGAATGTCCTATTCACTATTCAAATGCAATAGCAAAACATCATAAAAGTTACGTGCACAATACTGTCTTCTTATACTTAGGGGCAAGGAATTCCATAAACGGATGGTGCCCACGAAAAACTGACGTTCGGAAGATAGAGAGTTGAAAGTGGGCTGTATAAGCACTAATGAACGCGAAGATACAGACAAATTAATTTTTTCGTAGAGGTATGTTGGTTCTTTTGTTAATATAATCCTATGCAAAAACTTTAAACTACTAAATTTAATAAACGTATCTAAATTACAACCGAGAATATTTTTTGTGTAACGTGAGACATGATCGTAACGCTTAAGATCATAAACATAGCGACAAATGTTATTAAAGGCCACATTAAGCTTTCTTCTAGTGTCTGAACAGTTATAAAATGTTATTTGACATCCAAATGTGATAATTGGAATTATAAGTGCTCTAACAAGCATTAGTCTTGTGGAAAATGGTGTATAGTGTTTAGACAATGACAGGCATCTTAGACACCCGTACACTTTTCCAATAACGCCTCTAACATGGTCATCCCACCTTAGTAATGAATTAAACAATATTCCCAGATTTTTTGCTTTTTCCACATATTCGATTGGATTGCACCCAAGGAAAACAGCTGGAAAATAGCTTAAGTCCAGTTTATTTCTATAGACAACTAAACATTTTGATTTTTTAGGATTCAGTTGTAAACTATTTTTCTCAGCCCAATCCACGATATTTTGCAACTCGCCGTTTAGCCTAACAACACCATCTTCAATTAATCCAAGTTTGCAGGAAAAGTAAAGCTGCACGTCGTCTGCATACATATGGATTTTTGCTTCACTGACGCATTGGGGTAAATCATTTATAAAAACTGTAAAAAGAAGTGGGCCTAAAATGGATCCTTGAGGAACTCCACTCAATATATCAAGAAATTGTGATCTACAATCCTCGCTCAAATACACTAACTGTTTTCTTCCGCACAGATATGATTGAATTAAGTCTGCAGCGTTTCTAGAAATTCTGAAATTGTTTTTAAGCTTAGATACTAAAAGCATATGATCAACCGTGTCGAATGCCTTCGAAAAATCCAGCAGATTTAAAAACGTCACTAATTCATTACTGACTGCAATTCTTATATCATCAGATACTTTTAGCAACGCCGACGCACAACTATGCCGAGGTCTGAATCCAGACTGATTTTTACAAATAAGATTGTTTGTTTTCAAAAAACAAGATAATTGAATGTGAAGAAGTTTTTCCATGACTTTTGAGAGATATGGTAAAATTGAAATGGGTCTGTATTCAGGCTCACACAATCGAGTAGCCGGTGTTTTAAGTATAGGAACTACTTTAGCATTTTTCCATACTGCAGGAAAACGTGATGTAAAGATAATTGAATTGAAAATGTAAGTTAATACCGGCAGAATATGTGGGAGAATGATTTTAACAAAGAGTGGATGGATTTCGTCAAGACCAGCAGATTTAGATTTAATGCTCAGGATAGCCTTAACAACATCTGTTTGTTCAATCCTCGAAAACTGAAAAGAATTAGCGCTGATACTACAGTTAGCGCTGATGCTATAAGAAGATGCTATAACTGCAGAGGTAGATCTTTGAGACTTTAAAAATGTAGCATTAAGTTCATCCGGATTGATTGCATCCAAGTCTTGAGTTTTATTCCGACCCACCCCCAGATCTCTCAAATTTTTCCACAAAACTGACGATGGTTGACTACTATCAAGCCGCTTGGAATAGTATAACTTTTTGGCATGCCTGATCTTGGAGTTTACTTCGTTTCGTAACAAGCGGAAATCTTCATAAAACTCCGGCAACTTGAACCTTTTCCATCTTTTATATACAGAATCTCGTTGGTTTCTTAACCTTTGAATTTCAGGAGTAAACCAACAATTATTTGGAAACCTAACAGTTTTGTCTTAAGTGGTACATGAGCATTGAATAGACTACGTATTTTATTTTGAAAAAATTCAATTTGTTCATCTGGAGATACCATGAAATAAACTTCTTGCCAATTTACTTGGAAAATATCTTGTTCCAAGGTCGCAGTATTTAAATTTTTGAAGTCTCTATAAGTATAGGTGGAGGGCGAATATTGCAGATCACTTTTTAACGTCATGAAGATAAGATCATGCTTTGAAAACACCGGCATAGATAATTGGCTATAAAATTCAACATTGGTATGCTCACTTACAAGAAATAGATCCAAAAGGGTTTCACTGGTATTTGTAAAATGAGTAGGTGTAGTCGCATTAACAGGATACAAATTAAGCGAATGCATTGTTTGAATGAATCCTTCGGAAATTTCAGGTGCAAGAACATTACAATTGAAATCGCCACTGATTAAAACTTCAGAGAAAGAAGAACATATGTCTTCAAGAATAGCGTAAAAGGGATTTAAATTTATGGAATTGTAGGGTCTATACACTACTCCCAATAAAGTCTTATTTCTTCCATTCATAATTTCCAAAAAACAATATTCAATAGCATCTCCAGGGTTTGAAGAACAGACCATTTTACTATATATTTTATTTTTTATGTAAATAGCAACGCCCCCGCCACTGCTATGTTGCCTGTCAACACGAAAAATCTTATAGCCATTAAGTGAATAAAGAACATTACTTATTCCAGGTTTAAACCACGTCTCGGTTACACACAAAACATCTACACACGACCCAACAAATAGATTTCGAAATTCATCAAGTTTTGCATTAAGACTTTGCGCATTAATATGGCACACATTCAAACCTTTTTTCTGATTGCTTAAAATATTTAACATGATACGAGAGTTATCAAGAACACCACCACCATGAACCCCATTACCACTAGTTGTAATCATAAATGAAAATATTAAAAGAATAATATATTCTGATATACATAACTATAAGAGACAGTGTGCACAGACATTCATATTGATGCTCTACAAAAACAAAGATATGTTTAGAGTGCAAAATAAAAAAATTCAAGTAATTACATATAAATAACTTAGAAAAACAATTGCCTTTACAAAAATGCAATAATAATGATTCAAATTCGTTAAGTAAAAGAAATTTTAAAGACTGCAAGTGCAGAAGAACAAAAACAATAACAAAAATAATTGTGCGTAGCTCACGCAAGCTGTTGAGGTGATTCATCGTTATCAGAGATCGTTCCTTCGCCTGTAGTTCTGTTGTCATATCTCTCGTGGGATGCAATTGTTGTTTTCAAGAGATCATGGGAAGTAATTAAAACTATATCGCTCTGTGGTGTGAGACGTACATATACCTGGCCATTTCGTGTGAAGACGGATGAGACCTTCTTTTGACGTTTGAGATGATAAGCTTCACGAAAAACCATATGGTTGTGGGTAGTTAAACTTTCATTTACGTAGATTCGATTATCAGAATTCATATTTATATCACGAAGGCAGATAGATTGTTTTGAAGTTTTATATCGTTGACTTATGGAATATAGCAAGGTGTTTTTGTCTTTCTTGTTATTGAATTTTATAATTATTGGTGTGTCAACAGAGGCACCTTTTGCCTTAGTGCGAAAAATATCTTTCAGGACGGGGGTTGGAGTGCAATTAAGTGAGATGCAAAGTTTATTAAACAAATCACGCAAGTCCTCATTGCTTGTTTTAGGAACACCATTAAGTACAACATCAGCAGACACACTTTCACGTTCCAAAAAATCAATTTTATTCATTAGAATAGGTACATTAGGATCTCCACGGCTCACCTCCAAAGGAATATTAGTTTGTTGTTCTTCTAGACTTTCAATTCTTTCAGTCATTATGGCTATTGTTTTATCAATTTGGGAGAATCTATTGTTTAGATTTGCTAATGCTTCATCAATTTTTGCAGATATCTCCTTTCTACTGTTTTCAATTAAACTTTTAATTTGCTTGGATTGTTGTTTTAGGCGAAGCTCCAAATTCTTCCAAAGTGTTTCATCACTTGTTTCTACGCTGTCAGATGGGTTATTTGTTGACGTTTGCCGCGTGGTAGGTGACATGGTAGCGAAGTGATATGGTCTTTATATATGTGAAGAATGAGTTGCGAGTACACTTTTAATTGCAGTTAGATGTTTATTAATTAAATTGATAAAATAATTTATAGGAAATGTTCTTTCACTGTTAATGTTTCAATTGAAAGCTAGTATAACAAAATTGGAAAAGTATATTAGTAAATAATTGAAAAACAAAATGCACGATCGATGAGTGTGTTATTGTAGCTTCATCGCGTTGCCGATAAAAGCTTCCCTTCCAAATGCCAAAAAATTACTTTCTCAAGAAAACGGGTTGCAAGTGCTTTTGGTTATTCTATTTCGCAACAGAAATTCGCTTTGCTCTGAAAGGTCTTCCTTGGGCCGATCCGTTCAAACTACCACCATATGAACATCGGATCCAGCTCTTGCAGGTCCAAACATTATACCAAAGGCGTGGTAATAATGATTTATTATTTCTTCACCAACTCATTAATGGTCAAATTGACGCTCCGGATTTGTTGGCCTGTATTGGCATAAATTACCGTAGAGGATCCCACCACCTGCGAAGATTTGAACTTTTACATGTCGATTTTCATAGAACTAACTATTTTATTTTATTTTTATTTATTTATTCATCAATGGATATATATCTGCTGATTACATTTAATATACTTAAAATATAAATTAAAAATACAATATTATATACATATAAATGAACTTTACATCAAATAAAATCAAAATTATATTATATACACATTTTTATCTGAAAGCACTTAAAGCATTTCTTTTGAATTCGTTTCTATTCATTGCAATGTTGACTTCATTGCAAATAGAATTGAACAATGATAATGAACGCGAAATGAGTTCATTTAGTCCATAATTAGTTCTGTGGGTTGAAACATAGAAAAGGACACATCTGTTCCGTAATATTCTCTCTGGGACATAATTTCTTATAAGCATAAGTAATTCAATAGAATTAATACGGTTTGAAAGAATATCCTTTATAAACATTATGTTTTGAGTCTTTCTTCTGACTTCAAGTGTTTTCATAATAATCAGAGCACATCTTGAGAGATTAATCGGCATATTGCGGAGTACAAATCGCGTGAATCTTTTTTGTATATGCTCAATTCTTTTTATTCTATTCGCATAGAATGGGTACCATATTATCGAACAATATTCGAGATAGGGAAGTACCAGTGAATTAAATAAAGAGTTATGTGTGCAAACATCTTTAAAATCAGATGCGTTTCGTTTTAGAAAGCCAAGTAGTGAATTGCCTTTGGAAACTATAAAAGCAATGGTTGCACGAAAGTTTACTTTAGAGTCAACGATCACACCAAGATCTTTTCAATTCAACTCTCAAGAGAGCCTAACTGTCGAATTTGTAAATAAAATCAATAATGTTATGTGACCTCGTTGCACTGAAAATTTTGCATTTGGAGAAATTTAATTCAAGGTGATTATATTTGCATCATTCAAGGAGCAAATTTATATCTGCCTGAAGTCGGTGGCTGTCTAATATCGACTGAATGGCATACAAAATTTTCAAATCATCGGCAAAATGCGACAAAATGCATTTTTAAAAACTAAAGGTAAGTCGTTTATAAAAAAAAAACGAAGAGCAATGGGCCTAGGTGACTCACTACCTTGAGGAAGGCCTGAGTCCACATGAATATAACTTGAATGATGTCCATTTATCTCAACAATTTGTTTTCTGTTAGAAAGATACGAGTTTAACCACTTTATAAAAGAGCTATTACCACCCATTTTCAGTAGCTTTTATAAAAGTAAACCATTTGGTTTAAGCAATAGTTAGTAAAAAGACAAAGGTTCGTGGCTGTTGAGCGACCCTTCATAAATCCGTGTTGACTTGTTGACAATGACTCTTTTACAGAGAAATAGAACTTATCAGTTATAACCTTTTCTAAAAGTTTTGGTATAGCTGAAAGCTTGGAAATTGGCATATAATTATTAATTAAATGCTTGGAACCACTTTTGTAAATGGGGTTAATAAATTATATTTTCCACTCTTCTAAGAACTCACCCGATGAAAGAGATTTGTTAAAAAGAAGAGTTAGAGCAACACCTATTGTGGAAGAGCATCTTGATAACAGGGAAGACGGTATTTTGTCGTAACCCGCTTTTTTGGATAAAGCAACCAAAACTTCTTCCACAGACCACAGATAAGCGTGGGGGCTCGAAGTTGATCAATATATCTATATTTGAGTACATAATAACATCCTGAATATAATCAATATTATAAGACGACTTGAAAAATTTTGCAAACAGTTGACAAGATGACTGTGTATCGTTAGATTGGGCGTTATCGTATTCCATCGATTGAGGAATAGAGGAGGTGCTGTTACGCTTAGAATTTATAAAAATCCAGAACGATCTGCTGTTTTTCTTTATGTTTGAATCGATAGTATATATATATTGCTTGTATAGGAAGCGGTTAAGAAAATCAAATTCTCTTCTGAATCGAAAGAACCGATTTCGATCTCCAATAGACCCTGTTAATTTAAAACGCTTGAAGGCTTTGTTTTTTTTTTTATATTTTCTACGTTTTTTAATCTTTGATTATGCCATGGCAGCTTGAATGGCTTTTTCTTTCTGAAAATCGGCACGAAAAGTTCTATGCCCTCAAAGAGAATATTTTTAAAACTTATGTATATTTCAACAAGGGATTGATTTTGGAATACATTTTCCCATTCAAATGTCATTTAAAGCAATGAAATCGACATTTGCAAAATAAAAGTTTCTTTCCCCAATGGGTGGATCAAACGTATATTCATAATAATCTAAGTTGACATGTAATGCGATATAGTGAACAGAGTTTTGGAAAGTCAATGTTGAAACATTATACTTTAAATCATTATTTATAAATATAAGATCAAGAATTCTTCCTAAACCGTTTTTAAAATAGCTTATTTGAAATAGACCAAGAGAAGATAGTGAATCGACAACCAAACTTTCGACTTCCCTATTTGCATTAAATGGAACTAAAATTTCTTCATCTTCTATAAAGCACCAGTCAATTCCACCGAGGTTGAAATCGCCTAGCACACAAGGATACTGATTAAATGTCAATTCACTAACTATAGCATTAATATTAGTTAAATGCATAGAATATATTTCTGCACTACTACGTGGTCTAACATAACTTACAATAAATTAAAAATCTCTGGGTCAAGAACTATTTAAGCTAATGCAAACACAGAGCTGTTCGACGTCAACCAAATCGTTGATCAAATTACACTGTTTACTGCTGAAGTTCGATCTTACCGCTATCAACACACCCCATCCGCGCACCACATCAGGTTTTGGTGGCCTATCTCGTCGGTATACATTGAAAGAACCATCGAAGATTTCGAATGAAAGAAAGTTCGTATTCAACCATGTCTCAACAATAACAATGACGTCGTACTAGTGCAATGTAGATGAAATGTATAGTTGGTTTGTTTTGGTGCGTATACCACCAGCATTTTGGAAGTACACACGCAGATGTGACTTGGATAATAAAGATGGTTTACTTTTGAAATCATCTACGTGGGGGCAATTGGAGTTTGTGGATGCAACCCGTTTTTTGGACGACTTAAAAACTGCTTAATCTGAACTTCAACCGTGCAGATGGATGTTTGTAAAAAAGCATTAAACTAAACTGCTGGGATACCAACTTTAAAGTTTATGAATCGGAGAGATGAGATATCTGTATCCTTTTTGATTAATTTTGAGCAAACCAAACTTGTCAATGGCAAATTAAGCTTGCGTGCAGTATATTTTATAACGTCCTCTTCGGTGACTGTGTTAGCTAATCGAGAGAGATGTATGAAACGTAGCCGAGGTACAGATGGAAGAGCATCAGAACCAGCATCAGTGCCAACCAGTTGTTTTTGTTTTGGTTTTTTGTTGCGATCATCTGACCGTGGTATATGATTAATATTGCAAAGTTCTTCCGAACCATCATGACGAGGAGCGGCTGTTGACAGCTCATCAATCAATTGAAAAGAGGAACCAGCTACATTATGTGGACAAGTTACATCGGCATTTTGCACAGCAACAGCAACATCGGCAATGCTGGCATCATTATCATCAAGATTAACAACAATAGTAGCAATGGACTCGTCAACATTACTATCGGTACTGACAACAGCATTAGTAGAATTGGAAACATCACCAATGCCCATATCAAAACAACCAATGAACGGAGAAACTGTATCGACAGCTCCAGCAACAACTCCAGCATCAAAAGTTTCAGCAACATCAATGCTAATTTTTTCAGAGGGAGCATTAATGGAGAGAATTGGCCGTGAAGATGGGAGATCTTTATCGCTTTTCTTTTTGAGTTGACTTCCACCGACACCCGAAGGAGAAGTAAGAGCGAGGGGAGCAGCAGCGGGAGAACCAACAGTTTTAATACGATAACTTAGAGGTGAACTGTTTTTATTTTTTATAGAAAGATGATCCAAACTTGGAGACGAAAGTGCACATCTCTTAGTGGTGGATTGTTTGACAAGTTCAGCAGCCTTAGAAATTCTTTTTTCGCGTGTGCTAACACGAATAGAATGACTTCTATTTAATGCATTAGTAGACGCATTAGTCATGGAGATTAAATCACCTTCAGTGACTAATGTTGAGCTATAATTATTAAAGAGAATACCCATGTTCTCTTTCATAAATGCAAAGAGATCACTGATTTTATTCGCGAACACAGATGTGAAATTGACATTACATTTATCGCACTTGCAAAAAATGTTTCCATTATTCTTAATTATTTCAATAATATTGTTTTCTTAATTTTGAACATTTACCGTGAAGACTTAAACCACAGATTTGCGTTTAAACATATTGAACACGATGAATCCATTACTGAAGGAAGACCAAATATGCGTGTGTCTTGTACAAAGATCAGAAGGAAACTATGAAGAAAACTATTGCATACATGAGCCTCTTAACCGTATGAGCAGGCTTTCCAATTTAAATGCTTCCTCTGTTGATTTTAACATGAGTAAAATTGGATTAAAAAAAGCGTTTCGAACCAGTGCTCAACGGTCGTGATTGTTTTTATTTATTGACGTTAAACACTTTTTTTCTGTATAATTCTGTATTATTGTTTATGTATGCATATTGTATATGTTTAATTTTGTTACTATGTATTATGTTTTTATATTTGCATGTGTTATTAGTTTGTATTATTTTTACTAATATACTAGATATGCCAATTTTATGATTCCCCAAATGCTTTTTTGGGGGAGGGGTTCAAGAGTAGGAAAGGATAGGGGGTACAAATTAATGAAAAATCAGTCTTTGGAACTAGGTCGAGTTGGGTATCGTTTCCATGCATTTTAATGCTTAATCAAATGGCACCACTCAATTGATGGAACCACTTTTACGAAATTTTTAATATGACGTCATCATTTACGGACTTCTGACAAAAGCCTGCAACTGGTGTGCTTTAGGGAAAATTTGGATATACATTAATTTGATACTAGAAATGATCTTATGAGTCTCCAAATGCAAAAATAGTTTTTCGATTTTATGGGGGAGGGGTGAAAGGGTACGAAATCAGAGGGAGTGCGAATGAATAAAAATATCAACTAGGTCTATTTTTGCCATTTATTATTAAATGTTGAATCGAATGAATTCAATGGCAAGTCAATTATTTTTATCTCAGCAAAAGAAAGTCACCTGCTTTGATAGAATAAAGTCGCGTATAAGGTACGAAAGTAACTTTAAAGATTAATTTACCATACAATTTTAAAAGACTTTATTGAAAAGTTATAAATTTCCAAAAACATCTTCTTAAGGACTCTTTTGATTTGATTTGTTCTAAAAATGTTTAGATTTGAGGTAATTCATCAAATACAAAACCTTTAAAAATATTAAAAATTATTCAACTAAATCGACCATGAACTAATACGACTCAAGGCACGTATCCAACAAAAGAGTTCGACGAAAATAAGAGCTCGTCTGTTTAACGAAAAACAAGAATTATTTCGAGATAAAAAGCTTTATCACACCTGTATTACCTAGAGTCTGCAGACATGATTAAGAACTTCCCTGCTATACACTTACAGACGACAGCAATAAGTGTCCCAGTGTCACGACACAAGCAAAGAGGTAGTCGAAACCACCGCACGCTATACCATTCACCATAGAGGAAAGACGCATATGGTATGATGAGGAATGCTTACACCTGATAAAGGTGACAAAAGATGCACATGCAAAAATGCTGCAAAACAAGGACAGCGAGGCTAGAATATTGAGCTAGGAGAAGTAAGAAGATCTTGCGTGAGAAGAGTAAGTATGCTGCCCTCCTAGTTTGCGACCGAAACAATATCTGGTAGTAGTTATACTTCATCCAACAAAAATAGGCAGTGTGGGCAAGATAGGACGTTTGCCTCGCATTCTGGCTACAGTGGATTGTATATATCTGTCCTTCATTAAAGCTCTCACAGGGTTGTCGTAGTTTTTATTTTAAATTGACTCAAATATGAAAGAATAGTATGTAGGGTTACCGCCCTTTTCTTAGATAGAAATGTTCATTTAATTGTTTTATTTATAAAAATTAAAACACATTTTACCTTTTAAAAATACAATTTACTTCACATTAATTGACCACGCGCTACGAAAATCTAGGCGAATAATGTTCTTCTTCAAAGAAAACACCTTAGCTTTTGTAACTTTAACACATTAAAAGAAATGCAAAAGATGAAAACACTCCACGATAACACTCATTATTAAAAACTTTTTTTAAAGCTCGAAAATCAAAAGCACCTCAACAGAAACCCAAGGAAAAAAAAGCTGAACGAGTTACCAACTGGACATGGGTAACTCTGAATGCACATCAATATTTAACGGGGGTTGAATAGCAGCAGCAGCCATAGGCCACAGCAAATCAGTGCGCACTCAGATACAATCGAAAATTCACGGGCGGCCACACACTTTTTTATGGAGGAGTTCTTTCAATTTAGTATGGTGCAAAAATATGGCGCGCTACTGATTTTGAAAAAGCTCTTCCATAAGACGTGTACTGCCTATTTTTGTTGGATGAAGTATAGTTAGTTTAGATTTATTAATTTCTTTTTTAGATTTCATTTACAAATGTACATAAATCATTAGTGCATGGCTGTGCCGTCTGCCTGAATCTGGTAGTATTAACACATAAAAATAAGCATTTTGCGGCTGGTCTCAAGACTGGAAAGCAGGTTCATCAAAGCAGCGAAAGTTACTTAGAATATTATTTCCAGCTACTGTAGGCTACTATAGGGCTCGAATAGAGCACGTCATAGGGTGGGTATGACCAATGAAGACCCAGTTTCACCATGAGTTATAGATGAGCAAAACTAAGATTAAAAAAAAACCGCCGGTTTTGATGCCTTACCAGCGAATGTGCATGCATAAAATTATCAGCGAAGTATATCGGTAGAAGAAAGCATACCCGACGACTGGACTCTTTATATCTTCTATTCAATACTTTACCCAATCTGCTTCCAAACATGCAAGGTGATGTGATATCATGTCATTTCTTCAATTTCGTTCTGTACCAGATAGTGTTCAGGGCAGGTATTAACAAGGAAGACACTTTCAACAAACAAACATCTGCCCACCGGACAAAAAGTCAATATTGATATCAGTAACTTGGAAATAGTTAAGGAGCTCATTTACCATGTAACCCGCATCAGTTAATTTCAGGGTAAGTTAGGAAACCGTTGTTCTAAGTTGTGATGAGAGAGAGGGTTCAAATCACACGTAGAACCAAGTGCACGCTATACAAAAACTCTAATACTAATACTGAAAACAAAATAAAAAAGGGATATAATTCATGCGCACTCCATCCCTTTCCCTTACGTTCACAATTTACAAACACAATTTTTCGTAATACACATCACTTGCAGGCTTTTGTCAGAAGTCCGTAAATGATGACGTCATATTAAAAATTTTGTGAAAAGTGGTGGTGCCATTTAATTCAACAATAAAAAAAAAATACATGGAAACGATACCCCACTCGACCTAGTTCCGAAGGCTGAGTTTTTCATTAATTTGTACACCCTCTTCTTTCCTACTCTTGAACCCCTCCCCCAAAAAATCGAAAAAAAATATTTTTGCATTTGGGGTATCATAAAATCTGCATATATAGTGCCACACAATTTTTCCGTAATGCACATCAGCTGCAGCCTTTTTCCATATGTCCTTTATTGATGACACTAAAGATGTTTTACTGACCAATTTGGAATACAATTGATGAGCGGAAGTGATTTATAAATCTGCACTAATGCACCCCTAACCAAATTTTTACCAAACTTCCCCGAAATCTGTCAGAATGTCACGAAGAAAGCGTCGCACAGCCCAAATAAAACGACATATTACCCAAATCTACTTTCAATGTCGCATAACAATGTCATATTATTTCAAATTCAATACGACGTAGTGCCAGAAATAAACAAAAATGATGGCACAACACCCAAATAAAGAAACACGTGACGATTAATATTTTGGGCATTTTAATATTTTAAAATTTTTTGGGCTCTATGACATTGATTTTGGCTTTGTTGCATTTTTTTGAAAAGTTTTTGAACATTATGACAACTTATTACATTAGGCAAAAAGACTATATGCTGAATTTAAGTTGGAACTTCATAATATCCAAAAAAATGCAATACACTCAAGCCCTCTGTAATATAACCTAGATAGTACAACAAAAAAATGTTAATAAAGTTGTTTTGGGCGCTATGACATTCATAATTCGGGAGTTATGGTCTGGGCGGAAAAACCTAACGCCAAATTTTCATCAAAATCGCATGAGTTGTTTTCGAAAAAAATAAGTTTGGCTTTTAACAGGTTTTAAGCAATAATTGTATGGGGAAGGTACCGTTGATTTTGTCTTTCAAAATAATTTAAGTTTCAAATCTAATGTTGAAAATCCGCAGAAATTTAACAAATTGTTTGTAGCAGTATTGAGTTTCCCAAAAAAAGTTTATATTTATTTAAAAAAAAACTCAAAAAAAAATAACATTTTTAAAAAGTTAAAGTAGTAGTTTGGTTCTACTAATACTATTAAAACTGTTCAAAACACTCTCCATAAAAATTGATCAAGATCAATTTTCGAAAGTTTTTCAAAAAAAAAATTATTTTTAATGGCACCTTTCACAGAACCATTTTATTGTATTTTAACTTTTCCAAAAAAGGGTGGAAATAATTTTGAAAAATTTCTATCGATAATTTTTTCTTTAAGTTTAATACTATTGTTTGCCTTCCAAAACTTAAAAAAAATGTTGCAATTTTATTTTGGAAAACAACTCAAATATTTATTTCGAAAATGATTTAGTTGAATTTTGTATATACATAGATGCTTCCAAAAAATCTTAATAATATTCCATGCCAAATTTTTCAACAAAAAAATGTGTTTTGGATTTTAAAAAAAATATAAACTTTTGGAGACAAGGGCCAACGAAAAAAATGTAGTTTTTCACATTCCGGTGCATGGGGAGGATGATGCGGGTGAGAAGGCAAAAAAATGTTGAATGGATTTGCTGCAATCTAATGATGACAATGTTATAATAACATTGAGGGTGTTGCACTCTCAGAACAACAGAACGGCCAGCGTCATCGTTGGAATGAACCGTAGGGAAGACGTGAAACGTTTATTAAGCTCTACAATCACACTCAGAAACACTGGAATTTCCGTACACACGAGCCCGTAGAAAACTTCTTATTGCTTTAAAAACGGACATTCTCGCAAAAAACAAAAGCCTGAAAACTCAAATACGGGGGAAAACATTATTAGTACAAGGCAAACCTTTCTACTTTGACAGCGAAAACAAACTGAAATGCGACGGCATGTGCGGAATGTCATTATTAGACCAATTGGTGAATGACATTTCTGATGGGAGCGTTCCTGAGCAAACATTGTGGAAGCAGTAGTTCACACTCTGCCTCTTTAAGGCCTCAACCCAATTTTTAATTTTAATGCCGTCTGCCATTCTAATTTGTTCAATAAAAATAATCTAGATAACAACTATATTAATAAGTGTAAGAAAAATGTAAAAACAGTAAAAATTTTGTCTTATAACATAGCAGGTCTTAGCAACAAGTTCATATTTCCCGAATTTTTTAGTTTTGTTAATCAATTTGAAATATTTTTTTTATATGAAACATATTTAAATGATAGCAACTTTGCTAAATATGAAAACAAATTTAGTAACTACGATCTAAGAATAAAATCAGCAGTAAAAACACATGTGAAAGGAAGAGCGAGTGGAGGCTGTATTTTTGGATTTAAAAAAGATATGGATATCAGTTGTGAATTTGTGATTTATGGAGACTTAACTTGCGTTGATTTGAATATTGGTGGAAAGATGTTTCGTATAATACCAATTTATGTAAATTGTAACCAATGGGAAACGGATTTCGAAAAAATCAAAGAATTTTTAATATGTGAAAATAACAACAGAAATATATTACTTGTTGGAGATCTAAATGCGAGAGTTGGTAACGAAAGGTAACGAAAGCGGTTCTGAGAATGAACGAGCTGATTATATCAGGCAATCGAAAGATACAACAAGGAATGCAAGAGGTAATAAGCTACTGGAGCTATGCAACGAATTTGGACTTCGAATACAAAACGGCACGAGTAATGGAGACAAGTCAGGGGAATTTACATTTGTGGGAAAACAGGGAAGCTCTGTAATCGATTATGGTCTAGAAAGCGGTGAATGGTGTTCTTTGATAACTGATTTTGAAGTACAAAAAAAGGCTTACTCCGATCATATGCCAATCGTGATATCTTTTAAATGCGAAGAAGCTAGAAATGAAGTCCGTTTAAACTTAGAACTTCTACCAAAACTGCATTGGAGAAATTCAATGGCCCCGAACTATAGAAGACAGTTGGATACATTCCTTTTGTCCGATGATAATGATATGAGTTTGGACAGTATCGAGAGCTATATAAAAGAGGCGTATCAACCACCAATCATTTATAACGCACAGAGGAAAAAGGCCTTCATAGAACCATGGTTTGATATTGACTGTATGCAGGCCAGAAGTTTATCATATGCTTGGCTTAATGAGTTTAGACGACTTAACGATTTCTCGGCTAGAAACTTATGTATTGAATACAACCAGATATATAAAGCACTTTGCAAGGATAAAAAGAAGAATTATTATGAAGCAGAGGCGGGTAAACTTGCAGCGTGCAATAATTCTTCTGAATTTTGGAAATTGGTCCGGAAACTAAATGGAACGAAATATATAATCAGTCGTGGACAAAGTTCCAATAGTTTACAAAATCATTTTAGTTATTTGCTGAACCCAACAACCGAAAGCCCATACAACTTTCATTATCCACAACCGGTTTTCACGTTGATATTTTGGACATGACAATATCACAACAGGAGGTACGTGCATCGGTAAACGCACTCGCTGATAATAAAGCTGCAGGCTCGGATAGGATACCAGCGGAATTCTACAAATATGGCACAGAAGAACTAAGTAAAAGACTTACAATAATTTTCAACCGAATCCTTGAAAGTGGAACTATACCTCAGCAGTTCAAAGATGCTTTGATTTTTCCAATTCATAAAAAAGGCAACATCGAAGACCCAGCAAACTACAGAGGAATTTCATTTTTGAACGCATCATATAAAATTTTCACTTCGATATTGCTAAAACGTCTAAATGATTGGATAGACTCAAACAAACTATTAAGTGAGTTTCAAGCAGGGTTCAGAGCAGGTTACTCTACCATGTACCACATCTTTGTTCTTAAAAATATTGCTGAGTCATTCTTGTCTAAAAACAAAAAATTGTACACATTTTTTGTAGATCTAAAAGCAGCCTTTGATACAGTTGACCGACAGGCTTTGATGTTCAAGATGTTTGGATCGGGAATGTCGCTTAAGTTTGGACGAGTTTTGCAGAATTTGTACATGGAGACCAGAGCGGCTGTCTGGGATGGAAATAATATGTCTGAATGGTTCCAGACAAAGTCAGGAGTAAGACAGGGTTGTGCACTCAGCCCAAGCTTATTCGCACTATTCATTGATGATATTATTGAGGTATTGCCAGGAGGTATAAACTATGCCGGAGAGGTCATGAAAGCCTTGCTCTTTGCAGACGACATTGTCCTGCTTGCTTACTCTCCTGAATCACTCCAGCTAATGATAAATAGGTTGTCTGATTATTGCATCCGATGGAATTTGGTGGTTAATTTGAATAAGTCGAAGGTGATGGTGGTCAGGAAGGGGGGAGGAAGATCTAGCTCAAATGAACAGTGGCAGTATAATCACGAAAGAATAGAAGTTGTGAAGGAATATAAATACTTAGGAGTATATTTAACCCAGAATTTAAACATGGAAAGGGATCTCACGGACAAGCTGTCGAAAGCAAAAACTGCTATTAATGTAGTATGGAGAGACTGTTTTAACAATAAGAACATCACACACATTAGTAAATATAAAGTATTTGAGTCAGTTTCCCAATCAATTATGTTTTACGCAGCACAAGTGTGGGGAGCAAGAAAATATGAAACCGTGGAGAAACTTCTGCTCTTCCTATGAGCACCCCGAATTACATGATCATGCTGGAAACAGGTTTATCTCCATTATTTATTAAGACGCTAAAACTCCAAGTCGATTACATATTGAAGGTACTGAACATGCCAAATAATCGTCTTCCAAATAAAGTAGCTTTACAAGCTATACAATGCAAGACAGGTTGGGTCAAAGAGTGGATCGAACTAGCACAGGAGGTTGGTGTGGCTTTTAATATCAGTGACCAGAGTACGTGGAAATCATCGCTATATCTGTTAATGACTCGCCTGGATGAAAACTTTAGAGAACTGTATATGGAAGATGCATCGAACTCACTACACCGGATGATTTATAGTAGGCTAAATCATAACCTTAATGAAAGAAACTACTTCCGAGATGACCATACCATAGAACAAATTTCAAATATGTTTCGGCTAAGAGGCGAACTCCTGAACCTAAACTTTGTACCGCATCGTGAAGATTACTTTGTGAGCTGTGTAATATGGCAGAGCGCGAGGATGTATTACATTTTGTCGGAAGGTGCCCAATTCTAAGGGAAACAAGGAGACATATACTGGGCAGGGATTTTCTAACTGATCACGAAACTATAATGCTACTAAATGAAATTGATATATCAAAAATGCTAAAATTTTATAAAACTGCACTAAATTATCGAAGCAGAATATTAACCGAATATTTTTAGATTACTTTACTGTACTTTTACTATATTTATGAAACCTAAGATTATATAAATTGTTGTCAATCTGGCAGACGGCAAAGCCATGCTCATATTGATTGTATTGTTAAATTGTTAAATTGTATATCTTTTATTGAAAGAAAATAAAATCTAATCTAATCTAAAATCTAAAATCTATTTTTTTTGAAAATTCGATATATAAAAAACAATTTCTCTTGAAAATCTAAATCTAATCATATAACCATTTTAAAAATGATGGTTTATATGAATTTTTTTATTTTTCAATAAAAAACGTCGTATTTATAAACGTTAAAAATTGAAATTCTTCAAATGCATGGCATTTTTTTAAAAACCTATCTGACATTTTTTCTGCTTTCGCCTCTGTGGCACAAAAACAGGATATTTATTTTTTTCAAATCAAAACAATATTAATTCAATTGTGTAATTTATTTATTGGTATCAAAAATAAATTAAAATTATTTACGTAACTACTACGAAAAAAAAACTCAATACAGCAAACTCGCGCTACCAACAAAAAAAAAAACCTAATTTAGATGACCTTGAAATCTCTAAGTGATGGTTCTGAATGATTTTTCTCTTAAATTAAGATAAATAATTCAATTTTTTGATTAAATTGAGAGATGCTTGATGTTTATATACTCTGCTTGGAATTTTCGTGCTTCAAAGTAATTTTCTTTTTACGTTAGTTGAAACAATAATAATAATAATAATAATAATAATAATAATAATAATAATAATAATAAAAATATATACAGTGCTGCCAAAAACATTCCGGAGTTTTTCCCATAGTAATGATTTTCTTAATGCCAAGTAGAAAACTAACAACTTTCCATAAGTTTTTTAATAATTTGTAAACAGTATGAGACAAGTTAATAATAACCTTAAAAATTTAATGCTACGATGACAAGAACAATAAAAAAAAATTATTTTATAAAGTTACTCAGTAACATGCCTGTGCAAAACTAACCGGGTTTCAAGAAGATTGCGAGTCTCGATGTTAAAGTAACGGTTTTTTCGAGTCTTTTGACTCAAGCCGTAGATTAAAACGTTTTTACAAGTTGAGAGCTGTGTAAGTTGAAATTATATAATGCATAAAATGGCTAAAACACGTTATAGCAACGCGATTCGATACCAAATAATAGAAAAGTTCCAAGCCGGTATAAAACAAAAAGTAATTGCTGAAATCTTAAAAATCCCATCGTCAACGGTTTGCGACATCATTAAAAAATTTAAAAGTGAAAAATCAGTAGAAGCAGATCATTTTGGTGGACGCCCTCGCAAAACAACAATTAAAACTCATAGGCGCATAAAGAATTTCGTGCTTAAAGACCCTTTTGCGACTTCAAAGACAATTTGTGATGAACTTAATCTACCCATAGGGCCAAGTACGGTCAGGAAGCGTTTAAAAGATTTCGGTCTTTTTGAATTTCGACCAGCTAAAAAACCTCTTCTTACTGCTAAACATCGTAAAAAAAGGTAATCCGTAAAAGGTATTTGGGAAAGACTTAAAATTCCTAATCAAAACATTTAACCCAGGGTTGAATTAGCAAAAAAATCATCTTAACCGGTCTTTAAGCAAATGGAGGAGTGTGCTTTTCAGTGATGAAAGCAAATTCAACTTATTTTACTCCGATGTTGCAAGGACAGTGAGGCGCTCAAAAGGTACGCGATTAAAGCCTGCAAATGTACTCCCTACAGTTAAGCACGGTGGAGCCTCGGTGATGGTTTGGGGCTGTTTTTCAGGAGCAGGCTGCGGTCCTATACACCAAATCACCGGAATTATGGATCGTTTTCAATATAGGGACATTTTGGAGTCAGTAATGCTTCCATACGCAGAGGAAGAAATACCTCTGCGTTGGGTTTTTCAGCAGGATAATGACCCCAAACGTTCTTCAAAGCTGCTAAAAGAGTGGTTTGCAACTAAAAATATTCGTGTCTTAGAATGGCAATCTCAATCACCCGATTTAAACCTAACAGAAAACTTGTGGGCCATTTTAAAAAGGCGGGTTGGGAAAAAAAGCACAGGTCAACAACTTCTCTTTTTGCAGCTTTAAAAAATGAATGGGAGAATATTCCTACTTCTGTTTTCGAGAATTTAATCCAGTTAATGCCTCGTCGATGCCGAGCTGTGATAAAAAACAGGGGTTACTGGACAAAATATTAAATAAATAATAAAATCCGGTTAGTTTGTCACATTAAAATTTTGAATTAACTTTAATTTTTTGAATTTTTCTTTTTGTTTTGATGGATAAAGTTCCTAGTTTTTTATTTCAAATAATAAAAATGGGAAAAATTGCAAACATTTGATTTTTTCATTTTTATATCACAAACCAACAAGTTTACCAAAAAAATCCGGAATGTTTTTCACACCACTGTATACATAAAAATGAAAAAATGTTTGTATGGGGCAAATAGACTCGAAAACTATTGAACCAATTTTTTGGAAATTTTAAATGTTTGTTCCTAATAACACCGGGATGGTTTAGAAAGTTGTTTGAGGACAATCCGCCATTTGCAACGGAATGACTGTTTTAGGTTAAATTGTAATATTATTCTCGATTGCAGGCGAGAAATTCTTCCGAACTTATTAAAAATAGTGAACTTTTCTTTAATAAATGGCGTGTTTCCTCAAAGCTTGAAAGAATCGGTTGTTATACCTATGAGAAAATCCAAAATTCAAAACATCCTGAGACTAGAGGCCTATCAACATGCTCCACACGTATGAGAAGATTCTGGAGGAAAAAGTGTGGAATCAGCTTTCCAACTATCAGGGTTTATGAAAGGGCACTCGTTCGAAACTTCTTTATGTTGGCTTATAAATGAGTGTGTATTGATAACAATCTTAAATTCAATGAACATGTGAATAAGTTGGCCGCTAAGATTTAAAAAAAGATATGTTTTTTCAAAAGAATCCGTAGACACATAACACAAAATTGTGCGCTTACAGTTTATAGAACTTTGATTCTTCCGCATTTTGATTATTGCTCGTCGATTACATGCCCAATAGTGAAAATATTCGAAAATTACAAATTTTGTAAAATAGGGCTATGAGAACTGTTTTCAAGTGTGAATACAGAACTCCAATACAAAAAATGCTAACAAATCTCGGATGGCTAAATATTGAACAGCGATTAAAATTTAATGCACTCGTCATGATATTTAAGATTAAAAACAACTTATATACCTACAAAGTAATGTAAGTCTCATAACAAACTCTTTTTATAATTTAAGGAATGCGGGAGATTTTAGATTACCACTATATAGAAGAGCTGGCACACAGAACAAACTACTTTAAAAAGGAGTGGAAATAAAACACTAATATAACAAATAATTTAAAGATTTCTCAGCTAAAGCCCCTACCAGTCCAGTCAATAAAGCATTTGACTCGGAAAAAATCGCCGGAAAGCTGGATTTTCGTATATAGCCTCCTCATAGCGTTATTAAGAAACTGTCAAAATTCCTCACCGATATGAGCGCCGCTAACAAATTTGAAGTTGTAAAAAAAAAAGGTCAAGACAAATTTGTAGCTTGAAAAATTTCCTACAAAAAATATATTCATATTTTTTTTTTTTTTTTCATAAAATTAACCGTTTTCGAAATAAACCAATCGGAAGAGTTAAGTGTCTTAATTTTCTATATACAAAAAAATAGCAGTGCAATTGAAAATATATTTTAAGTCTAAAATATAAAATAAAAACAAGTTTGATCTTAGAAATTATTATAGGCAAAACTTTTTACGTTTTATTGAAATATTTTTTATATGAATTGAATTGTAATTAATTCATCATGATTCAAGCAATAAAACAAAAACAAAACCGATTCGAAAATAAAGCGAGCAAAATAATAGCATTGTGTCGTAGCAGCAGCCACTGTAAATTGTGTGCATGCATCGGAGTGCGGTGGTATCCGAGGGTGGCTAGCTCTACTTAAAATACTTAGTAGTTTTCCTGTTTTGATATTAATGTCAATCAATTATTATTATTATTATTCGTTAAATGAAGCTGATAAGTTCATAAAATTATGATGAACTCCTTAAGAACAAAAGGTAAATCGTTAAAGACGCTATTACTGTCCATATTTTCTCTATACTAGCTGAACTATCGACAAGCAGTGTTTCTTCATTTGTGTATAGTTTAATTAAAACAACGGTACAAAAAGTTCAATTCATTGGCATTTCATTTCAAGAAAGCTTGTAATTGGTAGAATGACCACTATTTTTTATCACAGCTTCGCAACAACGTTTCATTGAGTCTACAAGACCCTAACATCTTTGCGGTGTTATTGATCTCCAAGATTGCTCTACTACCGTCCATAACTCTTGGTTTTTTTTATTTTGCATTCCAGACGGTTTTTTTTTGTTCGCCAAAAATGTTCAATAGGATTGAGGGCGGGAGTCTTAGCAGACCACTGCATGACCTCAATCTTGTTGTCCTGAAAACCATTGCTTAGCTGCCCTGCTGGTGTATTTTGGGTCGTTATACTGCTGAAGACACATTTAAGCGGCATTTCGAAGTCGATGTATGGTAGCATGATGTTTTGCCAAATTTTCACGTACGAGATGCTGGTTCATTGTATTGTTCATTCAATATCTTAGACTCCATAGCATGAAAAGCATACCCATACCATGATGCTAGATCCTCTGTCTTTTATCGTTGTTGTTTTGTATCTAGGATCAAATGCGGTATTTGGTGGTTGTCTTACATATTGCCGAAATCATTTACCACCATAAAGTACAACTTTACTCTCGTCAGTCCAAAGAATATTCTTCCACTTTTCGGAAGCCCCAAATGCTCTCGCGCAAACCTCTTTCTTTTTGTTATGTTTGTTTTTTTTTCAGAAATCTAACTTTCTTTCTAACATTCCCCAATTGTCTTCTCACTGTATGAACACTGCATAGTAAAACAAGTTCATCCACAAACTGTGTAGCTGTTGCAGTAGTATGTATTTTTGAAAACCGTATAACACGTTTTATGTAAAATGGCGTTAAAACTTGTTTGCGCCCCCGTGTTTCTGCTTTTTCTTGAATGTGATAGCGTTTCTTAACATTTTCGCAGAACACCAAACGAGTTCTTGAACTTCCTTATAAGTTTTGTTGTCTATAATAAGCTTTTTAATAAGTTGGCGTCTTTCTGGAGTGCAGTGTTTACCACTTCATAAGAACAATTTCATTGGTTCTAAAACGAATTCGGTGGAAATAGATTAATAGATTAATAGAATAAAATAGAAGAATAGGACTTACTGTTTATTATATCTGTCAAAATTGAAGGAAAAAAAATATTTTTCAAGTAGACCTTGAAAATCACTGCTATTATTTTGCTCGCCTAAAATACTCGAAGACGAAACACAAAGTGACATTTAAATAAAGCAGTAAGAATAAACCGTTATCACTTCAAATGGTGAACTGAATTGCCATTAGTACCACACTAAAGTAGAGGTTTAAAAAAAGTGTATTTAAAGATATAACAAATTATAATTTTTAAGAAATTCACTGCTATTATGTATTTTGCTCGCCATTGTAGTTGGGCGGCTTAGTTAAAAAGAAATGTGCATTTTGTGATAAATGCATCAATTTTTTTTGGTGTCGGTACATTATATGAACATGATTTTAAGATATAGGCCCCCTTTAGGTGGCAGGGGCAAATAAAAAAAATATTGAAAATAAAAAAAGAATATAAAAACGCTTGTTGAAATCAAATAAATGCTCAATTAAGGCAAATATCTTCAATCTCCTTTTTTCGTTTGTATAGAGCGAGATATGAGCTCGTGGCCGGGACCCTTTCAAAAACTGCCTCACAAAAACTGTTAGGCTATTCACAATCCAGTGTATTATAGAGATCAATGATCCTACTTGATTTAAAAATCGAGAAGCAAACATCTCTCGTCAGTATATTCAAAAGTATTTTTTTTTAATTTTGGACATCAATTTAAAATGAAAACGTTATGAAAATCTAAAAAATCAACCGTTTCGTTAATGATTTTGCGAGTCGATTCCTTTATCAATATCATTTCCGAGTCAAAAGTAGGTAGATAGTAATTTTTACTGATGTTTATTTGTTGGCGTTACATTTTTATTTTTTATTATTTTGCACTTAAAATAAATATTTGCTGACATAGAATTGGTCAGGCTATACACGTTTCAATTCCTATTATTAGCTTTAATTATGTTGCCAATCAGTTTAATACAAAGCAATCAGACTTCGCAAAAGATATTTACGTATGTGAACATTCAATAAAGACAATGAATTATATTTCCGAGCCAGTGGGAATTTTGGGTCTGACAACATAATAGGTATAATGTATGTTTACTCACCTGTGAGTGTTAATTTAAATTCAGAATTCAGGACTTTGTCACCATTGTTTCGTAATAGATTTGCGAGTTCTGTGATTTTTTGTGGATCCATAACTCAACTTTGTTTTAGATCATTCAAGATAATTTTCAAAAACAAGTATTTTGTATGAATTTATTTTCTTTAAATTCGATTCTGCTATAATTTTCTTTTTATTTTAGTATACATTTTTACAATTCTGTATTTATGAGTCACTTCTTTGTGAGATCATAGCTTTTTTCATTGTTTTTTTTTTTGTGCTTATCATTTGAGTAAGATTTATTTTCTTAGTGGTATTTAAGTTTATTAGTTGAACTTTTTAACACAAAGTTTGCACTTAATTGTCAAAACATTTATTTAGTAGTAGTAGTAAAACATTTATTTATTTTTATTTTGTTTGAAATTTTATGAAAACAGAAGAAAACCATTAAAACGAAAACAGACAACTCATCAATAGGTATGTTCCTTTACTTAAAACTCTTTTTTTTATATGAACTTTGACAGACATTGGTGTAGAAATTCACAGAGATGTACAGAGTTTCAAAGTAAAGGAACTAGGCTAATAGGTTTGTTCGTGTCCCTTCAAGCAAACGAGTCCGCTTTGGATCCGCGCACGTAGTAAACATTGTATGGATGACTCACTGATCTCTATAATACACTGGATAGTGAATAGCCTATAGTGTATAACAGTTTTTGTGAGGCAAGTTTTTTAAAGGGTACCGGCCACGACCTCATATCTCGCTCTATACGAACGAAGAAAGTGATTGAAGATATTTGCCGAAATTGAGCATTTATTTGATATCAGTTGATGTCAACAAGCATTGCGGCTGTAAATATTGAAAAAAAAATATAAGAAAATGCAGGTCCAGTAGCGTCCATTCCGCTAGCGCCGCTGTTATACTGTTATATGAGGGTACCGGCAACGACTATATTTTTGCCTCAAAAAATTTTTATGAATACACTATCCAGTGTATATAGAGATCAGTGGGATGACTCCGTATACGGATCCAAACATGGATCCGCAAAACTGCGTTTGTCGGCTCAAATTAGTATGGAAATTAGAATCACTTATTTTGTGCATGTATTGTGAGAGAGAGAGCTTCCCATTTCACCATACTCAGCGAGAACCGAAACAAAATGGAATCCAGAACGGATCCAAAAACATGAACGAACGAGACAGGCGTTTTATGGTTGAAGAATATTATGCAATTTATTTTCTTCTATCGTTTGTATATATGTAAATGAAACATCACGATGTATTTTGTAATTAATAATTAAATAATTAACTTTTGGTTTTAAATTGATTTTCTTTCGAGCGAGTTTTCACGGATTTCAAAAATTTTGATGCCAGTAATTAGGTGAACATTTGGTGAAATTTGTTGAATCAATTTTATAATTTGGTGAATCGTAGTTTAAAAGTTATTAACAATTTAAGGTTCGCGTATAGTTAGCAGCCGATGGAAACAAAAGTAGGCTTTATGGGAATCAATCGACGGGGAATGGTTTTGCGAATTTAGTGAGCCAACTCTCGAATTTAGTGAACAAGTAGTTCAATAAATAATTAACAAAATGTAAAAATAATGACAGTTCTATAAACTATTACAATAAACAAATTCCGTATCGTAACGTTTTCAAAAAGGTCATACACGAACACTAAACTAACACATGTAAACAAAATTCTGTCCCAAATTAACGTCAATATTTTTGTCTGTCAAATTAAATTTTAAAGTTGTTGGTTTTATTGTTTTTTTTTCTTTCTCTATTTGTTGGCTTTATTAATCAAAAAATAAAGAAAAGAATATACATTTTTTGTCGAATTAATTTCGTTAATTCTATAGGTATATTTTTATATATGTGATTAGGTTCGTTATTCTGTTCCTGCTGCTGATCATTGGTGTCTCAATTGCATGCTTATGTTCAAAATTTTTTTTAATTTTTCTTTTCAAAACAACTTTAACTAGTTTTTATTTCTACAGGATCCTTGCAAATCAGAAAAGGCTCTCTATTTAAGACCAGAACAAAAGCATCACATAAAAGATCATTTGATATTCCAAGACGTTTGTCGAGCAGCCAAATTAGTGGTTCCTAATTAAAAAGGAAGTGGAGTTCTTTATTGAAGGTGGTCGAACGAGAACTGGAAAGCCATGTATGCTTAAAGGCGGCATTCTATCAGTTATTGTTACTGTATTTATTCTGGACGCACTTTTAGTCCTTGTGTCAGTTACCTATTTGAACGTCTGATAGATGGAAATTTCGTACGTGAACAACTTGGCTATGGTTTGATGTGATCGATTTTAACGAACCCTTTTCTATTCGTGAACTTATCCGGAGTTATAATTAGATGGCGAAATAAGAGGGAAACAGGTAAATCTTGAACACAAAATAAATCTATATAACAAACGTATTGCATGGTAAACAATCTTATATGTCCTTTCTAGGTGATGACGATTTCGAGCTACTAGAAAATCAAGAAAAGCCGGAACTTTCATAAACCACAGTACGCTCCGAGAACAGAAATATATTTGCGACATCCTGGCACCGTTTGCCCATGCGTACAACGCTGTTGTAGAGTCTTTGAAGATTCTCTAAAAAAGTTTGATGCTCGAAAGTGAATTTATTAAATTCGCAATCAAAGATATCACAGACAAAATCACCGATGCAAGCTGTCCCTATGATGAAATCATTTAAAACTATTCAAGAAATGTTTAGTTTAGGAGTTTTTCAATCAACACGGACTACGATTGCTAGGACTTCTATATGATTCATCATCGGACGTTGTTCAATGTATTGTCAACAGAATAACTGCAACTGTTCCAAAAATTGAAATGTAAAAATAAAAATATTTTAGACTTTAAGTACGTACTCTAATGGTGTATAGTATAGTACAAAAATGATACCACTTAATTAAAAACAAAATTATTTATTATGGTTTTTGTACCCTGTTTTAATTTATAGTGAGGGATATAATAGTTACAATATCAAATAAAAAATCAACAAAGAAAAGAAAAAAAAAAAAAAATAGGTATACAGAAAATGCTATTGAAGTTTTTTGTTTTTTTGCTAAATTGCCTTATTTTTCTCTTTGACTTTGACTGAAAAAAAAATTAGATTTTCCTTACCGGTTCTTAAACATTTGTAAAGGAGGTACCATTATCTATGGTAATAAGAAAATTTTTTTATTTATAATCTGCTGGGTGCCAAGTTAAATAAAAATGAAACGTATTATGTTAAAAGATACCTACACAAAAAAATAATTATTCCCCCCTGTTCTGATTTCCGATCCGTTTTAAAATCCTTTCGTTTTCAAACTTAAGGTGTTCTGAAATACTTTTCGCTTTCAATACTTGCGGAATGAGTGTGCTTTGATTTTCGATCGGATTGAAAATAATTGACATATTTTGGAAAATAAAATTTGTCTATGTAATTGGATCTAAAGTTTATGAGTTAATAAAAGAGCTCAAAAAGAATCTTTATTGAAAATAAATTGTGATGAGGCCAGATTTTTGAATTTTCTTTATTATCTTATATGTAAATTCACATCATGAATGAATCGAATTCGATCGCATTTTCCTTGAATATTTATTGCAAATTAAATTAATTCCTTGCAACCAAAAACTATATCAATATCAATTCTTGGAAGTGTGAGTGCAAATTTCGCTAAATATACAATAGGTATATGCTTATGTTTGAGTTTTTTTATTTTTTATTTTCAAAGCAAAAACTTTATCTGGTTCTGTATTTAAGATTCTTGTACATCATATAATACATATCTTATACTTTTTTAATAAAAAAAAAATTTTAGATAACATGACAATGTCGTAGAAACTCCATATAACCAAATGTTGCATTGATGCTGATTTGTTGAGATTCCATGCTTGCCAAATACAAAAAGTCTTGTGAAAATATGAACAGCAAGTAAATAAAAATAAATACATATTGTCGGCAATAAATGTGTAAAACTGCTAAGTCCACTTTCGCAAATTTAACGGGATAGCAAAAAAACAAAAAAAATGTATAAGGCTCCATTAAAAAATAGTTTTTCTTTTTAAGATTCTGCAAAAACTACGATACATTGGACAAAAATGATTAAGCCAATTTGTGCAGAATGTGTTTTTTTTTTTTATAAAATGGCATCAAAAATCTCAAATTCGGCCAAAAGTGGACTTAGCATTTTTACGCATTTAGCTGACGATATGTAAATACATGTACATAGCTAGTCTTATTTTTAAACTTATTTTGAAGTTGAAAATTCAAAAGTTATAATTAAAAACTGGCATACCAAATTTATATTTTAAATATAGGTTGTAAAATTTTTTAACGATTTTTTAAAATTGTTTCCGCTGCGATTGCTGCATTTGGGTGGAAATAATTGAAGAAGTTGTTTAATCAAGAAGTTGTATAATACATAAAATTAAAAGATGCATGAAAACAAACAAATTCAATTTTTAACATTTTAAAAATAAAATTATCATTTGTCAACAGGTAATTTCGCTTCGTTTGACACTCCATTTGTCAAAATCAGTGTGGTGTGTTGGCAATAATTTAAAAATACATTTAGGCCAGGCGCGTACTTGCAACGAAACTGTTTGGTTTCGATTCTGAGTACTATAGGATTATTTGAGAGTCCGCGGAAGTTTATGTGCGCGAACTTCCATATAAGCCCATTGTGCTTTTACACCGTATTAAATAGAATATATAGATTCACTGTGTTGATACATGCAGTTATATATATATATATACTTAAGCCTTAACTACATTGGCCATTTATTGCAAAAGTACAAAAGTAAAAATATTTTGTTTCCTTCTAGCGCAGTTGATTCGTAAAAAAGTATATACAAATTGTTTTTTAAACCAAAACTTAAGCTTTCTGTATTGTTTTTTTTTAGTTTTCTAGACGGAAAGACTATCACAAAATCAATTTGAAAATTTTCACTTTTGCACTTTTTCATTTTTTTGGCTTATGTAGTTGAGGCTTTACTTATACGTATTTTTTTTTACGATTATGTTGAGTTTTGTTTTTTCCCCTACATAAAATTGTTTGCGTTGATTGAAGTGTGAAATAACCCATAAGTTTAAAAAATAAGTCGCACTTTAAATCGTCGCTACAATGCAGAACTAGTCTAAACAAAATTTTCAAAAAAGAACCTCAGTCCGTAAAATGCTGACTTTCAACATTAAGATTATATTCTATTATTAAAATTCTGAAGGAACTACTGTACGATGGAATATTCGAAATATGTAGAAAGTGCGCGGAACACAACAAATTTCCTTATGAAGTAAAAAAAATTTTGGACTTAGACTAGTTCTGCATTGTAGCGACGAAATTATCAAAAAAAAATCCTCAGAAAGATCACTCACGCAAAATAACAAATCAAATACACGAACCAATGAGTAAATTAACAAATCAAATGCACGAAACATTAATTTCCTAAATACAGTATTAAATAAACAAATGCAGTTTTTGAACAAGTCATATACTAACATTTTTATAATTCGTCAAAATAGGTGTAGTAAAAAATCTGAAATTGAGTTTCGACTATAGAAATAATATATAAGACTAGCTGACCCGCGCCGGCTTCGCAAGGGTATAAAAAAAACCAGGTATACCGTAAGAAATTTACAAATTATGTTAGGTATAGGTAATGTCGATCTATGAATCCGCTTAATTGAATTTAAATTGATTTATTCATTAATGTCTATTTCGAGAGTCGGCCCAAAAACGGAATTTTTACATTCCATATAATTGGCAACGCTCTTTGATAAACAATGTTGTTTGTTTTTCTGTCCGGATAGCATAAACGAACTAAGCAGATGGCTTTCCGACTCTCGGACACGCCACGTAAAATTGTCGAACAAATTGGGAGGAAATTCGAGATTAAGGTCACCCACTTGCAAGATTGATCTTCATTGGAAATGCGAGTCGAACGGGAAAGTGAATACGCTTAAACTCAAACAGCAAGTCGGTCGGTATCATTATCATGTCAATTGTAACTTCTTTACGTATCGCCATAAAAACGCGGGATAACCGGTAAAGCTTGACGGAACCATTCACCACTTAGGCCGGTATTCACCGAGCACTCATAACTTATGAGCCTCATAAACCTATTCACCAAGCAATAATAAGTGGATATTTATGAGCGCTCATAAAAGTTATGAGTGGTCCCGACCACTCATAACTTATGAGCGCTCTCTTCGAAAAATATTCCGACATTTCCGAAACTACTTCCACAACCACCACCCCCACAAACACAAACATCTCCATCGATACCACCCCATCTACCTAAAAAAGTTTGATTTTAAAGTTTGGGAGTGCCTGGTTGATAGAGAGTGGCTCTCTTTTTCGAAATTCGAAACATATTTATGAGTGCTTGGTGAATAGCACAAAGTTATGAGCCTCATAAACTTATGAGGCTCATATGAGCGCTCGGTGAATACAGGCCTTAAAGTATGTGTTGACCATAGGATCACTACGGCCTGTATTCACGGAGCGCTCAAATGAGCTTCATAAGTTTATGAGGCTCATAACTTTGTGGTATTCACCAACCACTCATTAATAAGTTTCGAATTTCGAAAAAGAGAGTCAACCAGGCACTCCCAAACTTTAAAATCAAACTTTTTTAGGTAGATGGAGTGGTAGCGATGGAGATGTTTTTTTTTTGTGGGGGTGGTGGCTGTGGAAGTAGTATCGAAAATGTTGGAATATTTTTCGAAGAGAGCGCTCATAAGTTATGAGTGGTCGGGACCACTCATAACATTTATGAGCGCTCATAAATATCCAATTATTATTGCTTGGTGAATAGGGTTTATGAGGCTCATAAGTTATGAGTGCTCGGTGAATACCAGCCTAAATCAACGTGTTGCTGTTCCAACTGGTTCAATTTTTGTATCAATACTCTTGATATCACCACCATTCACCCTTTAAATTTAACTATTTTCTCACAATTCCGTTCCAATATTCTTACCTTACTTAATACTAACGCAACAAATAAATCCCTTTGCAAATCGGTTGATGTTCGATCGAGTTGCACCCCTTAAATTATGCAATTTAACTAGTTTCCAACTATTCCGTTCTAAAATTCCAATTTTCGGCTCTGATGTGTTCTTACCTTACTTAAAACTAATCCAACAAAAAAATCCCTATGCAAATCGGTTGAAGTTCAGCCGAGTTATATTGTTGATATTAAAAAAATCTATACATTTTTATATATAGTATATGTATATATATATATATGTATATATATATATATATGTATATATATATAGTATAGTAGTATATATATACATATATATATATATTAGAAGATAATCATCAAGTTATGAACGTAATCCAAATAATTATACCTACTTTTTTCAACTTTTCTATGATTGTAATATAATTATTTGAGTACTATTATGAGTTGTATCCTTAAGTTACTCGTAAGTACTTTATTGCAAGTCAAAATTAATTCGTTTCCAAATGATAATAAAAATAAAATAAAAAAACCTATTTCAGAAACCGGATATACATATTTGTATATGTAACTTCAAGCTTTTTAGTGAAAACTTTTTGATTTACAAGAATGAAATTTTCTGCCATTGCACATTTTCTCCATTAAAATGGTAGAAATAACGACATTTTATCGGTTTTATAACCCAATCCCATTCTGTGATTGCAAAAATAAATTTGTTATTAAACACAACTACTGCATATTGAAAATAAGCTATTGCGCACGGAAAGGTTGAGAATTGTTGGTCAATAGGCAATGGTTCTTCACGGGCTTTCGCGCCACCAAAATGTATTTATTTTGCTATCGCCTTGATTTCCTGCGAAAGAAAACCACAAAGCACAAATTACCGAACTGCATTTTCCTTTTTTCATATGAGCAAAAGATTTCTAAAATAATCGAAACAACACAAAGGCTGAATTAGTTTTAAGTGTTTAAATTTTAGTTTTACTTTGTTGTTCTCCAACTCCAGTGTTTTTAGTTTTTTTTTTTACATAAATTTTCAACTTTGACATTTGACAAGAGTCAACTGACAGATTTAGGACATGGGACACAAGCATCCATGTTTTTTTCTTGTAAGGCTACGTAGATCTGTTCGATTGCGTTATTTCTTGTTTGAGAGTACTAGAATAGTATTTTTTTTTATTATTATTAACTTGAATTGTTATTAACTTATTAACTATGGTTCACCAAATTCGGGAATTAAATTTATAACTTTCCCAGAATGTATCTGAATTCAAGAAACACATTTCAGAATTTGATGAATCTTTCTTTTTAAGTTATTAACAAATTTCAGGCATTTACGTTCGGGAGAGTGTCGCACGAGTATAATTGTTTATAACTATTTAACTAAGATTCACCAAATTCTGAATTATGTTATAAAACACTCCTAGACTATATGTAAGCTCCAGAACTAAAGTTCAGAATTTGGTGAATCCTACTTTTTAAGTTCTAAACACTTTTCTCAGGGTAATACGCATTTACGTTCGGGAGAGTGTCGCACGAGTATAATTGCTTATAACTATTTAACTACGATTCACCAAATTCTGAATTATGTTCTAAAACACTCCTAGACTATATGTGAGCTCCAGAACCAAAGTTCAGAATTTGGTGAATCCTACTTTTTAAGTTCTAAACACTTTTCTCAGGGTAATACGCATTTACGTTCGGGAGAGTGTCGCACGAGTATAATTGTTTATAACTATTTAACTACGATTCACCAAATTCTGAATTATATTCTAAAACACTCCTAGACTATATGTGAGCTCCAGAACTAAAGTTCAGAATTTGGTGAATCCTACTTTTTAAGTTCTAAACACTTTTCTCAGGGTAATACGCATTTACGTTCAGGAGAGTGTCGCACGAGTATAATTGTTTATAACTATTTAACTACGATTCACTAAATTCTGAATTATGTTCTATAACACTCCTAGACTATATTTGAGCTCCAGACCCAAAGTTCAGAATTTGGTGAATCCTACTTTTTAAGTTCTAAACACTTTTCTCAGGGTAATACGCATTTACGTACGGGGGAGTGTCGCACGAATGTAATTGTTTATAATTATTTAACTACGATTCACCAAATTCTGAATTATATTCTAAAACACTCCTAGACTATATGTGAGCTCCAGAACCAAAGTTCAGAATTTGGTGAATCCTACTTTTTAAGTTCTAAACACTTTTCTCAGGGTAATACGCATTTACGTACGGGGGAGTGTCGCACGAATGTAATTGTTTATAATTATTTAACTACGATTCACCAAATTCTAAATTATATTCTAAAACACTCCTAGACTATATGTGAGCTCCAGAACCAAAGTTCAGAATTTGGTGAATCCTACTTTTTAAGTTCTAAACACTTTTCTCAGGGTAATACGCATTTACGTTCGGGAGAGTGTCGCACGAGTATAATTGCTTATAACTATTTAACTACGATTCACCAAATTCTGAATTATGTTTTAAAACACTCCTAGACTATATGTAAGCTCGAGAACTAAAGTTCAGAATTTGGTGAATCCTAATTTTTAAGTTCTAAACACTTTTCTCAGGGTAATACGAATTTACGTTCGGGAGAGTGTCGCACGAGTATAATTGCTTATAACTATTTAACTACGATTCACCAAATTCTGAATTATGTTTTAAAACACTCCTAGACTATATGTAAGCTCCAGAACTAAAGTTCAGAATTTGGTGAATCCTACTTTTTAAGTTCTAAACACTTTTCTCAGGGTAATACGCATTTACGTTCGGGAGAGTGTCGCACGAGTATAATTGTTTATAACTATTTAACTACGATTCACCAAATTCTGAATTATGTTCTAAAACACTCCTAGACTATATGTGAGCTCCAGAACGAAAGTTCAGAATTTGGTGAATCCTACTTTTTAAGTTCTAAACACTTTTCTCAGGGTAATACGCATTTACGTTCGGGAGAGTGTCGCACGAGTATAATTGTTTATAACTATTTAACTACGATTCACCAAATTCTGAATTATGTTCTAAAACACTCCTAGACTATATGTGAGCTCCAGAACCAAAGTTCAGAATTTGGTGAATCCTACTTTTTAAGTTCTAAACACTTTTCTCAGGGTAATACGCATTTACGTTCGGGAGAGTGTCGCACGAGTATAATTGTTTATAACTATTTAACTACGATTCACCAAATTCTGAATTATGTTCTAAAACACTTCTAGACTATATCTGAGCTCCAGAACCAAAGTTCAGAATTTGGTGGATCCTACTTTTTAAGTTCTAAACACTTTTCTCAGGGTAATACGCATTTACGTTCGGGAGAGTGTCGCACGAGTATAATTGCTTATAACTATTTAACTACGATTCACCAAATTCTGAATTATGTTCTAAAACACTCCTAGACTATATGTAAGCTCCAGAACTAAAGTTCAGAATTTGGTGAATCCTACTTTTTAAGTTCTAAACACTTTTCTCAGGGTAATACGCATTTACGTTCGGGAGAGTGTCGCACGAGTATAATTGTTTATAACTATTTAACTACGATTCACCAAATTCTGAATTATGTTCTAAAACACTCCTAGACTATATGTGAGCTCCAGAACCAAAGTTCAGAATTTGGTGAATCCTACTTTTTAAGTTCTAAACACTTTTCTCAGGGTAATACGCATTTACGTACGGGGGAGTGTCGCACGAATGTAATTGTTTATAATTATTTAACTGCGATTCACCAAATTCTGAATTATATTCTAAAACACTCCTAGACTATATGTGAGCTCCAGAACGAAAGTTCAGAATTTGGTGAATCCTACTTTTTAAGTTCTAAACACTTTTCTCAGGGTAATACGCATTTACGTACGGGGGAGTGTCGCACGAATGTAATTGTTTATAATTATTTAACTACGATTCACCAAATTCTGAATTATATTCTTAAACACTCCTAGACTATATGTGAGCTCCAGAACCAAAGTTCAGAATTTGGTGAATCCTACTTTTTAAGTTCTAAACACTTTTCTCAGGGTAATACGCATTTACGTTCGGGAGAGTGTCGCACGAGTATAATTGCTTATAACTATTTAACTTCGATTCACCAAATTCTGAATTATGTTTTAAAACACTCCTAGACTATATGTGAGCTCCAGAACTAAAGTTCAGAATTTGGTGAATCCTACTTTTTAAGTTCTAAACACTTTTCTCAGGGTAATACGCATTTACGTTCGGGAGAGTGTCGCACGAGTTTAATTGTTTATAACTATTTAACTACGATTCACCAAATTCTGAATTATGTTCTAAAACACTCCTAGACTATATGTGAGCTCCAGAACCAAAGTTCAGAATTTGGTGAATCCTACTTTTTAAGTTCTAAACACTTTTCTCAGGGTAATACGCATTTACGTACGGGGGAGTGTCGCACGAATGTAATTGTTTACAATTATTTAACTACGATTCACCAAATTCTGAATTATATTCTAAAACACTCCTAGACTATATGTGAGCTCCAGAACCAAAGTTCAGAATTTGGTGAATCCTACTTTTTAAGTTCTAAACACTTTTCTCAGGGTAATACGCATTTACGTTCGGGAGAGTGTCGCACAAGTATAATTGTTAATAACTATTTAACTACGATTCACAAAATTCTGAATTATATTCTGAAACACTCCTAGACTATATGTGAGCTCCAGAACCAAAGTTCAGAATTTGGTGAATCCTACTTTTTAAGTTCTAAACACTTTTCTCAGGGTAATACGCATTTACGTTCGTGAGAGTGTCGTACAAGTATAATTGTTAATAACTATTTAACTACGATTCACCAAATTCTGAACTTTGGTTCTGGAGCTCACATATAGCCTAGAAGTGTTTTAGAACATAATTCAGAATTTGGTGAATCGTAGTTAAATAGTTATAAACAATTATACTCGTGCGACACTCTCCCGAACGTAAATGCGTATTACCCTGAGAAAAGGGTTTAGAACTTAAAAAGTAGGATTCACCAAATTCTGAACTTTAGTTCTGGAGCTTACATATAGTCTAGTAGTGTTTTAGAACATAATTCAGAATTTGGTGAATCGTAGTTAAATAGTTATAAGCAATTATACTCGTGCGACACTCTCCCGAACGTAAATGCGTATTACCCTGAGAAAAGTGTTTAGAACTTAAAAAGTAGGATTCACCAAATTCTGAACTTTGGTTCTGGAGCTCACATATAGTCTAGGAGTGTTTTAGAATATAATTCAGAATTTGGTGAATCGTAGTTAAATAATTATAAACAATTACATTCGTGCGACACTCCCCCGTACGTAAATGCGTATTACCCTGAGAAAAGTGTTTAGAACTTAAAAAGTAGGATTCACCAAATTCTGAACTTTGGTTCTGGAGCTCACATATAGTCTAGGAGTGTTTTAGAACATATTTCAGAATTTGGTGAATTGTAGTTAAATAGTTATAAGCAATTATATTCGTGCGACACTCTCCCGATCGTAAATGCGTATTACCCTGAGAAAAGTGTTTAGAACTTAAAAAGTAGGATTCACCAAATTCTGAACTTTGGTTCTGGAGCTCACATATAGTCTAGGAGTGTTTTAGAACATAATTCAGAATTTGGTGAATCGTAGTTTAATAGTTATAAGCAATTATACTCGTGCGACACTCTCCCGAACGTAAATGCGTATTACCCTGAGAAAAGTGTTTAGAACTTAAAAAGTAGGATTCACCAAATTCTGAACTTTAGTTCTGGAGCTTACATATAGTCTAGGAGTGTTTTAAAACATAATTCAGAATTTGGTGAATCTTAGTTAAATAGTTATAAACAATTATACTCGTGCGACACTCTCCCGAACGTAAATGCCTGAAATTTGTTAATAACTTAAAAAGAAAGATTCATCAAATTCTGAAATGTGTTTCTTGAATTCAGATACATTCTGGGAAAGTTATAAATTTAATTCCCGAATTTGGTGAACCATAGTTAATAAGTTAATAACAATTCAAGTTAATAATAATAAAAAAAAATACTATTCTAGTACTCTCAAACAAGAAATAACGCAATCGAACAGATCTACGTAGCCTTACAAGAAAAAAACATGGATGCTTGTGTCCCATGTCCTAAATCTGTCAGTTGACTCTTGTCAAATGTCAAAGTTGAAAATTTATGTAAAAAAAAAACTAAAAACACTGGAGTTGGAGAACAACAAAGTAAAACTAAAATTTAAACACTTAAAACTAATTCAGCCTTTGTGTTGTTTCGATTATTTTAGAAATCTTTTGCTCATATGAAAAAAGGAAAATGCAGTTCGGTAATTTGTGCTTTGTGGTTTTCTACCATTTTAATGGAGAAAATGTATAAGCAATGGCAGAAAATTTCATTCTTGTAAATCAAAAAGTTTTCACTAAAAAGCTTGAAGTTACATATGCAAATATGTATATCCGGTTTCTGAAATAGGTTTTTTTATTTTATTTTTATTATAATTTGGAAACGAATTAATTTTGACTTGCAATAAAGTACTTACGAGTAACTTAAGGATACAACTCATAATAGTACTCAAATAATTATATTACAATCATAGAAAAGTTGAAAAAAGTAGGTATAATTATTTGGATTACGTTCATAACTTGATGATTATCTTCTAATATATATATATATGTATATATATACTACTATACTATATATATATACATATATATATATATACATATACTATATATAAAAATGTATAGATTTTTTTAATATCAACAATATAACTCGGCTGAACTTCAACCGATTTGCATAGGGATTTTTTTGTTGGATTAGTTTTAAGTAAGGTAAGAACACATCAGAGCCGAAAATTGGAATTTTAGAACGGAATAGTTGGAAACTAGTTAAATTGCATAATTTTAGGGGTGCAACTCGATCGAACATCAACCGATTTGCATAGGGATTTATTTGTTGCGTTAGTATTAAGTAAGGTAAGAATATTGGAACGGAATTGTGAGAAAATAGTTAAATTTAAAGGGTGAATGGTGGTGATATCAAGAGTATTGATACAAAAATTGAACCAGTTGGAACACCAACACGTTGATTTAGTGATCCTATGGTCAACACATATTTTAAGTGGTGAATGGTTCCGTCAAGCTTTACCGGTTATCCCGCGTTTTTATGGCGATACGTAAAGAAGTTACAATTGACATGATAATGATACCGACCGACTTACTGTTTGAGTTTAAGCGTATTCACTTTCCCGTTCGACTCGCATTTCCAATGAAGATCAATCTTGCAAGTGGGTGACCTTAATCTCGAATTTCCTCCCAATTTGTTCGACAATTTTACGTGGCGTGTCCGAGAGTCGGAAAGCCATCTGCTTAGTTCGTTTATGCTATCCGGACAGAAAAACAAACAACATTGTTTATCAAAGAGCGTTGCCAATTATATGGAATGTAAAAATTCCGATTTTGGGCCGACTCTCGAAATAGACATTAATGAATAAATCAATTTAAATTCAATTAAGCGGATTCATAGATCGACATTACCTATACCTAACATAATTTGTAAATTTGTTACGATATACCTGGTTTTTTTTATACCCTTGCGAAGCCGGCGCGGGTCAGCTAGTCTTATATATTATTTCTATAGTCGAAACTCAATTTCAGATTTTTTACTACACCTATTTTGACGAATTATAAAAATGTTAGTATATGACTTGTTCAAAAACTGCATTTGTTTATTTAATATTGTATTTAGGAAATTAATGTTTCGTGCATTTGATTTGTTAATTTACTCATTGGTTCGTGTATTTGATTTGTTATTTTGCGTGAGTGATCTTTCTGAGGATTTTTTTTTGATAATTTCGTTGCTACAATGCAGAACTAGTCTAAGTCCAAAATTTTGTTTACTTCATAAGGAAATTTGTTTTGTTCCGCGCACTTTCTACATATTTCGAATATTCCATCGTACAGTAGTTCCTTCAGAATTTTAATAATAGAATATAATCTTAATGTCGGAAGTCAGCATTTTACGGACTGAGGTTCTTTTTTGAAAATTTTGTTTAGACTAGTTCTGCATTGTAGCGACGATTTAAAGTGCGACTTATTTTTTAAACTTATGGGTTATTTCACACTTCAATTAACGCAAACAATTTTATGTAGGGGAAAAAACAAAACTCAACATAATCGTAAAAAAAAATACGTATAAGTAAAGCCTCAACTACATAAGCCAAAAAAATGAAAAAGTGCAAAAGTGAAAATTTTCAAATTGATTTTGTGATAGTCTTTCCGTCTAGAAAACTAAAAAAAAACAATACAGAAAGCTTAAGTTTTGGTTTAAAAAACAATTTGTATATACTTTTTTACGAATCAACTGCGCTAGAAGGAAACAAAATATTTTTACTTTTGTACTTTTGCAATAAATGGCCAATGTAGTTAAGGCTTAAGTATATATATATATATAACTGCATGTATCAACACAGTGAATCTATATATTCTATTTAATACGGTGTAAAAGCACAATGGGCTTATATGGAAGTTCGCGCACATAAACTTCCGCGGACTCTCAAATAATCCTATAGTACTCAGAATCGAAACCAAACAGTTTCGTTGCAAGTACGCGCCTGGCCTAAATGTATTTTTAAATTATTGCCAACACACCACACTGATTTTGACAAATGGAGTGTCAAACGAAGCGAAATTACCTGTTGACAAATGATAATTTTATTTTTAAAATGTTAATAATTTGTTCAAAAATTGAATTTGTTTGTTTTCATGCATCTTTTAATTTTATGTATTATACAACTTCTTGATTAAACAACTTCTTCAATTATTTCCACCCAAATGCAGCAATCGCAGCGGAAACAATTTTAAAAAATCGTTAAAAATTTTACAACCTATATTTAAAATATAAATTTGGTATGCCAGTTTTTAATTATAACTTTTGAATTTTCAACTTCAAAATAAGTTTAAAAATAAGACTAGCTATGTACATGTATTTACATATCGTCAGCTAAATGCGTAAAAATGCTAAGTCCACTTTTGGCCGAATTTGAGATTTTTGATGCCATTTTATAAAAAAAAAAAACACATTCTGCACAAATTGGCTTAATCATTTTTGTCCAATGTATCGTAGTTTTTGCAGAATCTTAAAAAGAAAAACTATTTTTTAATGGAGCCTTATACATTTTTTTTGTTTTTTTGCTATCCCGTTAAATTTGCGAAAGTGGACTTAGCAGTTTTACACATTTATTGCCGACAATATGTATTTATTTTTATTTACTTGCTGTTCATATTTTCACAAGACTTTTTGTATTTGGCAAGCATGGAATCTCAACAAATCAGCATCAATGCAACATTGGGTTATATGGAGTTTCTACGACATTGTCATGTTATCTAAAATTTTTTTTTATTAAAAAAGTATAAGATATGTATTATATGATGTACAAGAATCTTAAATACAGAACCAGATAAAGTTTTTGCTTTGAAAATAAAAAATAAAAAAACTCAAACATAAGCATATACCTATTGTATATTTAGCGAAATTTGCACTCACACTTCCAAGAATTGATATTGATATAGTTTTTGGTTGCAAGGAATTAATTTAATTTGCAATAAATATTCAAGGAAAATGCGATCGAATTCGATTCATTCATGATGTGAATTTACATATAAGATAATAAAGAAAATTCAAAAATCTGGCCTCATCACAATTTATTTTCAATAAAGATTCTTTTTGAGCTCTTTTATTAACTCATAAACTTTAGATCCAATTACATAGACAAATTTTATTTTCCAAAATATGTCAATTATTTTCAATCCGATCGAAAATCAAAGCACACTCATTCCGCAAGTATTGAAAGCGAAAAGTATTTCAGAACACCTTAAGTTTGAAAACGAAAGGATTTTAAAACGGATCGGAAATCAGAACAGGGGGGAATAATTATTTTTTTGTGTAGGTATCTTTTAACATAATACGTTTCATTTTTATTTAACTTGGCACCCAGCAGATTATAAATAAAAAAATTTTCTTATTACCATAGATAATGGTACCTCCTTTACAAATGTTTAAGAACCGGTAAGGAAAATCTAATTTTTTTTTTCAAAAACTAATTTTATTTTAATTTTGTTTAACTTTATTCAGTCAAAGAGAAAAATAAGGCAATTTAGCAAAAAAACAAAAAACTTCAATAGCATTTTCTGTATACCTATTTTTTTTTTTTTTTCTTTTCTTTGTTGATTTTTTATTTGGTATTGTAACTATTATATCCCTCACTATAAATTAAAACAGGGTACAAAAACCATAATAAATAATTTTGTTTTTAATTAAGTGGTATCATTTTTGTACTATACTATACACTATACACTATTAGAGTACGTACTTAAAGTCTAAAATATTTTTATTTTTACATTTCAATTTTTGGAACAGTTGCAGTTATTCTGTTGACAATACATTGAACAACGTCCGATGATGAATCATATAGAAGTCCTAGCAATCGTAGTCCGTGTTGATTGAATAACTCCTAAACTAAACATTTCTTGAATAGTTTTAAATGATTTCATCATAGGGACAGCTTGCATCGGTGATTTTGTCTGTGATATCTTTGATTGCGAATTTAATAAATTCACTTTCGAGCATCAAACTTTTTTAGAGAATCTTCAAAGACTGTACAACAGCATTGTACGTGTGGGCAAACGGTGCCAGGATGTCGCAAATATATTTCTGTTCTCGGAGCGTACTGTGGTTTATGAAAAGTTCCGGCTTTTCTTGATTTTCTGGTAGCTCGAAATCGTCATCACCTAGAAAGGACATATAAGATTGTTTACCATGCAATACGTTTGTTATTTAGATTTATTTTGTGTTCAAGATTTACCTGTTTCCCTCTTATTTCGCCATCTAATTATAACTCCGGATAAGTTCACGAATAGAAAAGGGTTCGTTAAAATCGATCACATCAAACCATAGCCAAGTTGTTCACGTACGAAATTTCCATCTATCAGACGTTCAAATAGGTAACTGACACAAGGACTAAAAGTGCGTCCGGAATAAATACAGTAACAATAAAGGTAGAACCGCACTAGGCGAAACTGCACTTCAGCGACACCGTGCGCACTTTCGCACGAAACTGAACGAAACTTCACGTCGCGACACAGTTGGTCAGATTACCAACTTTGTCGCATAGTGTCGCGCCGTGAAGTGCAGTTGTCGCTTAGTGCGATATAGCTCATACAATTTCCTACAAATAAGTCGTGAAGTTCAGTTCCGCTGAAGTGCAGTTCCGCCAAGTGCGGTCCTAGCTTAACTGATAGAATGCCGCCTTTAAGCATACATGGCTTTCCAGTTCTCGTTCGACCACCTTCAATAAAGAACTCCACTTCCTTTTTAATTAGGAACCACTAATTTGGCTGCTCGACAAACGTCTTGGAATATCAATTGATCTTTTATGTGATGCTTTTGTTCTGGTCTTAAATAGAGAGCCTTTTCTGATTTGCAAGGATCCTGTAGAAATAAAAACTAGTTAAAGTTGTTTTGAAAAGAAAAATTTAAAAAAATTTTGAACATAAGCATGCAATTGAGACACCAATGATCAGCAGCAGGAACAGAATAACGAACCTAATCACATATATAAAAATATACCTATAGAATTAACGAAATTAATTCGACAAAAAATGTATATTCTTTTCTTTATTTTTTGATTAATAAAGCCAACAAAAAGAGAAAGAAAAAAAAACAATAAAACCAACAACTTTAAAATTTAATTTGACAGACAAAAATATTGACGTTAATTTGGGACAGAATTTTGTTTACATGTGTTAGTTTAGTATTCGTGTATGACCTTTTTGAAAACGTTACGATACGGAATTTGTTTATTGTAATAGTTTATAGAACTGTCATTATTTTTACATTTTGTTAATTATTTATTGAACTACTTGTTCACTAAATTCGAGAGTTGGCTCACTAAATTCGTCGATTGATACCCATAAAGCCTACTTTTGTTTCCATCGGCTGCTAACTATACGCGAACCTTAAATTGTTAATAACTTTTAAACTACGATTCACCAAATTATAAAATTGATTCACCAAATTTCACCAAATGTTCACCTAATTTCTGGCATCAAAATTTTTGAAATCCGTGAAAACTCGCTGCTAAGTATACGCCGGTACAAAGCAGGAATAAAAATTTGAAGATTTTGACGCTGATTACATGAAGACTTTTTTCAGTTGTTTCGTCTTTCGTCTTTTTGGCAGCTTGGGTGAGAGGTGTAGAAATGTAGGGGGAATGATGTAACGAAAGCAGGAATGAAAATTTGACGCTGATTACACGAGTCTTTTTTTCGCTCGTTTTGTGTTTTTGACAGTCACGTATCGTCGTGATTACATGTTTTTTTTTTTTCATTCGTAAAGACTTTCGTTATTTTGAGGAACAAAAATTTTGCGGTGGATTTATTGGAAAATAAACAGTGGTTATAAATAAAAATTTTTCCACTGTAAATTAGGCTGTTTTGGTCTTTTTATAAAAGAAATGCGAATAAAAAATATTTATTCCATTATTTTTCCCAACGTTTCGTAAGTTTTCCTTACTTCATCAGGGTAATTTTATTCAATATAGCTATTCAAAAATTACATATTAAATTAGGGGTATTCCCGATCCGATGCAAACTGGTCTTGCATCATTACAAAAGTGCAAAGTTTTTTTTTACAATGGGGTTAGGGTATAGCAATTTTACACTTTTGCATTTTTGCAATGATACAAGACCAGTTGCATCGGATCGGGAATACCCCTATTGTTTCCTTTCTGCTCCCTTGTCGCCGCCTTAATGGTTAAAACCCCTGAACGCCGATCGTCTTCAAGAAGGAGCCAGCAAGTGCATGCTATATATATCCGTTGCACTTTATCAAAAAAAAACAACAATTTGAAGAGACGTGTTTTGGGAGCATTAAGTGGATTTTCTTGTAAAGAGCAGACGTCGTCGTTCGTCGATAATCAAATACAATTTTAAAATTTAGTCATTTTTAACTTTTCAATAATTTAGTAGCATGTTGCTTAGTTTTTTCATAAATAAAGTGCTAAATTGATTTATTTACAATTATTAGTGTTTTTCGTAAATTCATTTTGTAAATAAGTCTACAAAGTTTTTAAAATTCTTAAAATTTACTCGGTTCGACGTCGTTGCCAGCCAGACAAGACGTATCACCTGCCCGTTGTGGTACAGCCGCCGTCTGGAAAGTGCATTTGCCAGCATTTTAGTCTCACCAGCCCGTTGTGGTACAGCCGCCGTCTGGAAATTGCATTTGCCAGCATTTTAGTATCACCTGCCCGTTGTGGTACAGCCGCCGCCGTCTGAAAATTGCATTTGCCGGCATTTTTGTATCACCAGCCCGCTGTGGTATAGTCACCGCCGCTAGAATTTTGAATTTTCCGATATTTTTCGTCTCACTTGTTGGCATCTGGATTTGTGGCATTTCCAACGTTCTGCTGTTGTTATATGGAATTGCTGTTGCTGTCTGAATTTTTTTGACAATCGTTTGCCTTTGCTGTCGCCATCGGAATTTTGTTTTGCCATTGCCGCCATCCCCGAGTGGGACATTTTTGCCTTGAAATTTGTCGCTGCAGCTTATGGAATAGCTGCAGCAGCTGTGTAAGTACAAAATAAGTTAAATTGAATCAGAAATTGCTGTCCGAATTTCAATTTACAGTCAGACAGACAGACATCGTCACCAGCAACATCTGTATTTGTATACAGCATTAACGTATGCAGAGTCCACCTCGTAGAAGTAGAAGAAACAACAAAGGTGTTCCGCCGTCGCGATACAGATCGGAATCACTGCCATCATCAAAAGCAGCCATAGATATGGATAACCAACCGCCACCAGCCGAAAATCAACTTTTAAGCGTCTTGCTTGAACAAATAAATGCCCTTAAGACATCGGTGGACCAACTACTGAGCGAGACCAGCATTAATCAAACAGAAACGCAACGTCTGCGGGAAACCATAGACCGCCAAGTTGCAGCCAACCACGTTGATCTCGATGTCATCGAGTCAAACAGAGTTTTGAGAAATCCGTCAACTGGGAGTACCCCACCATCGTCATACGCAACGGCTAGTGGAGCCGTAGTCGCTCAGCAGGGTAGGAAACTATATGACCTGCCGCAGTTTTCAGGAAAAGCAGAGGATTGGCCTCTTTTCCTCACCAACTTCGAAGAGTCTACCACAAATTTTGGGTATTCGCCCATGGAGAATACTATTCGACTGCAAAAGTGTTTGCAAGGTAAAGCAAAGGATGCAGGCACTTTATTGTTAATACACCCCAATAATTTTGGAAGTATTATAAATACACTATCTTTTCGTTTTGGTCAACTTTCAAAGGTGCAAAACTTCGCAGTAATTGTGGATTCTCGCATTGAGCAATTAATTCCATTCTCCACGATGTTTGAAAACGTAGTCGCCTTTCTTTCGTCCGCTAAATGTGGGCAGCACCTTGGAAACCCGATGCTTTTGGACGAGCTGATAATGAAGTTGCCAATAAACCGAGGACTAGACTGGGCGACTTATGCCTCAAATATTCAGCCATATGCCACAGTGAAGGATTTTTCGACTTGGTTAAGTCAGTTGGCAAGAATTGTCCAGCTCGTTCCCCAAGCAAACACAAATGCTATCTCCAAAAGCCAGCCTGCCAATACACGAAGGATGTTACATACTACAACCACTGAGATGCCAGCCGCTAAATTAAGGAACATCAGAAAGGAATTTTCTTGTGTGTGCTGTGGCGCCAACCATCTGGTATGCGAGTGTAGAACCTTCAAAGATATGACCGTCGAAGATCGTTGGAAATTTGTGAAAGGTAAGCACCTTTGTTTTTCTTGTTTAAAAACCGGTCATGGGGCCGCAGTGTGCCGCTCTCGCAAGAGATGTGAAGAAGGTGGATGCCCAAGGTTTCACAATAAATTGTTGCATGAAGAATCCACCGCGGTTGCGCCACCAAATTTAGTTAGGGTTCATAATTGCCAAATGCAGAATAGTAGCAACCAACTTTTTCGAGTATTGCCGGTAGTTCTTCTGGGCCCAGGAGGACAAAAATAAATTTTTGCAATGTTCGACGAAGGTTCTTCGATTTCGATTTTGGAAGAAGGAGTGGCTACTCAACTTGGAATGAAAGGTCAGATGCAAAACCTCACTTTACAATGGTTTGGAGATAAAGTGGTAACTGAACCGTCTAGAAAGGTGGCCTTGGAGATTCGAGGTGTTAATGAATCGCAGTGGTACCAGATGAAAGATATCCAGACAGTTCCGAAGTTGAGTCTTCCAATTCAGTCTTTTGACAAGACCCCTACAGAACACTTGACAGTTGATAGCTACAAAAACGCCAGACCAGTTCTGCTCATCGGATTGGACAATTGAAGCGTTGAGAATGAGAAGGGGTCAAGTGACATTTTTGAAGCTTTGAGTTATAAGCCTTTAAATTTAAAGTTTTAAGTTTATAAGTAGTAGTAGTGGTAGTTAACCCCTTTATCTGAAGCTAACTTTGTAAGTAATAACAATAGAGAAACAAGAATTGACCAAAATTTAAGTTGTCGCTTAGCACCAGTATTGGTAAAAAAAAAAACAAAAAAATCGAAAAATGTCACTTGACCCCTTCTCACTCTAGACGCTTCAATTGTCACTTGGGTGTAGCCAGTACCGACATTGAAGGAAGCCGCACCGAACCAATAGCCGCATACACAAAACTAGGTTGGGTTGCCTATGGTCCGCAATATGATAAGAACGGTAACACACCAATGGTTTTTCACATCAATGAGAGCAAGGTTTTGGTGAAACTTGAGAAGATAGTGGAATCATATTTTACGGTGGCAAACTTTGGGGTGAACAAAAGCGAGAGGTCTTTAGAATCAAACGATGATGCGAGAGCCAGGCGAATTTTGAAAGAGTCAACAAAAAGAGTGGGAGGACATTTTGAGACTGGTTTACTGTGGTGTCATGACCACATTACCATGCCAAATAGCTACGAGATGGCATTAAAACGTTTACGTCATATCGAAGCCAAAATGATCAGAGAACCTAAATTTGCCGAGCGATATAAAACCGAGATTAGAAGTTACATCCAAAAAGGATACGCCAAATTATTATCGCCGATGGAGTCAAATGCAACAGATAGCAGAACATGGTACTTGCCACATTTTGGAGTGGTTAACCCACACAAACCAGATAAACTTCGAGTCGTCTTTGACGCAGCCGCCGAGGTCCGTGGAGTCTCACTGAATTCTATGCTGCTAAGGGGACCCAGAGCAAGCCAAACCGCTTTTGTCGATCTTATTCATGTTCCGCCAAGGTATTGTTGGAGTTGTTGCGGACATCAAAGAAATGTTTTCCCAGGTTAAGATCATAGCCAATGATCAGCACTCTCAAAGATTCCTGTTGAGAGAGGGAAACAGCGACTTAACGATTCAAGTTTATGCCATGTCATCTATGATTTTTGGTGCCGCTTGCTCGCCTTGTTCAGCGGAATATATCAAAAATATAAATGCCTACAGATTTAAAAGAGACTTTCCGGGAGCTGTTGAGGCTATTATAAACAATCACTATGTGGATGACTTTGTCTGCAGCTTCCCAAACCAAGCCGATGCAGAGCGAATCAGCATGGAAGTAAAGAAAATTCATGGCGAAGGTGGTTTTGTGCTCCGAAATTTTGTATCTAATGTGAGTACAATTCAAGAAAATCTCAACGACCCAATACATGTAGTACAATCAGCAGTCAACCTGGAGTCAGATAAAGGCCAAGAGAAGGTTCTGGGAATGTACTGGAGCGTCGAAGATGACACCTTCCGTTTTAAGCTAAAATTCCATCGCATTGCCAAGGAGGTATTTGAATTGTTGAGACCACCAACAAAAAGAGAGATGCTTGGCATCGTTATGGCGGTCTTCGACCCATACGGATTTTTGGCAAATTTCTTAATTTACTCTAAAATATTACTTCAAAGTACCTGGAAGTCTGGTATAGGCTGGGACGATCCCTTGCCTCACCATATTTACTGCCGATGGAAACTCTGGTGGACAGGATTGAATTCAGTAAAACAATTTCGTTTAAGCCGTTGCTATTCACCAAGACTACAACATGCCGAAAATATTGAGTTGCATATTTTTACGGATGCTAGTGAAAGTGCATTCGCCGCAGTAGGATATTTTCGTATCCAGTGCCAAGGGGAAGTTGATGTAGCCTTTGTTTCTGCTAAGACAAGGTGCGCTCCACAAAAACTACTATCAATCCCACGCCTAGAGTTACAGGCAGCTGTCCTCGGAAGCCGTTTACAGACAACAATACGAGCGAATCACAACATTAATATCTCTCGCGTAGTCTACTGGAGTGATTCAAAAACCACAATCTGGTGGATTCGATCTTCGCAGCGACGATATAAGCCATTTGTCGCCCACAGAATAGCCGAAATACTAGACGCATCGGATCCAATGGATTGGCACTGGCTTCCAACAGACTTAAACGTAGCAGATGACGCCACACGAGCTATCCATCCACCCAAGTTCAGCACAAACAACCGATGGTTAGCTGGCCCTGAATATTTACGCCATCCTGAACAGAAATGGCCAAATTTCCTTGAGTCTCAAGTTCCCGAAACCCTTGACGAAGAGATCCGCCCGAGGATGTTTCACATTGATCAGGCAAGTAGTTCACTAATTTGTACTAACAATTTTTCCTCTTTTGCAAAACTGAGACGAGTTATTGCGTGGGTATTACGAAGCTGTGCCGCATTAAGCCGTGCGAGAAATAGAATTTCCACACAACAGAAAGCTAAGCAAAGCGTTCACACATCGAATTGCCGAGATCTCATCCGCAGAAACCAACTAACTGCTCAAGAGATTATATCAGCCGAAAAATTTCTTTGTTGTCAAACACAGTGCGAGGCCTTCTTAGAAGAAAGAGATGCACTTAAGAAGAAGAATCAAGTTTCAAGAAATAGTCCAATCTACAAGCTAACGCCTCACCTGGCTCCAGATGATCTATTGCGAGTTCATGGTCGTATTGATGCAGCTCAATGTTTGCCAGCCGATGCCAGAAGACCAATAATTTTGCCACAGAATCACTCGTTTACGGATCTTATGGTAAGCCACTATCATAATAAGCTGCACCATCAGAACGACGCCTTGACTATAAATGAAATTCGCCAACGATACTGGGTTCCGCATATACGATCTGTGCTTAAAAAAGTCAAGAAGAATTACCAGACATGTAAAAACGCTCGAGCCAAGCCTGCCACTCCACTGATGGGACAACTACCACCCGATAGATTAACACCATACGTAAGACCATTTACGTATACCGGATTAGATTATTTTGGCCCTTTGCAAGTTTCGATTGGTCGAAGGAGGGAGAAGCGTAGGGTGGCATTATTCACATGCCTCACGACCCGAGCTATCCATTTGGAACTTGCTGGAGATTTGTCAACCGACGCCCTGATTTTATGCTTGAGGAACTTTATTAATCGGCGTGGAACTCCAACAAATTTCATTGGAGCCAAAAGAGAACTTGCCAGAGAAGTCGAGTTGTTCGACACTGACCAAATTCAAAATGAGATGACAACAAGAGGAATTGACTGGAAATTTTCGTGCCCACTGAATCCTAGTGAAGGAGGCGTTTGGGAACGACTGGTCCAGTCGCTCAAAAAAGTGCTAAGAGTCACTTTACGAGAAGAAGCACCACATGTAGAAACACTAAGAAGCCTACTTATCGAAGCCGAAAACATCATCAACTCTCGACCGCTAACAGAGCTTCCATTGACCTCGGAAGAAGATGAGCCGCTGACACCGAACCACTTCCTGATCCGGTGCACCAATTCAACTCAAACCCCTAACCTTGACGACTTGCCGCTATGTAGAAGAAAGCAGTGGAGAATATCACAGCAGTTAAAAAATCGATTTTGGAAAAGGTGGATCCAAGAGTATCTTCCAATGCTGACCAGACGTAGTAAATGGTTTGATAGAGTGCCTCCTCTCAAGATTGATGACTTGGTAATAATTTGTGACGCGAGTCAACCCAGAAGCAAGTGGCAGCGAGGGAAAATAGTTCGAGTTTACCCAGCGAAGGATGGACAAGTGAGAAGTGCTGAAGTCAAAACAACTCAAGGTACCTTTCGCCGCCCAGCATCGAAGCTTGCCTTGATGCAGATTTGTGGTGAATCTCCAGGAGTATTCACGGAGGGTGGGATGTCGCCGCTTTAATTGTTAATACCCCTGAAAGCCGATCGTCTTCAAGAAGGAGCCAGCAAGTGCATGCTATATATATCCGTTGCACTTTATCAAAAAAAAAACAACAATTTGAAGAGACGTGTTTTGGGAGCATTAAGTGGATTTTCTTGTAAAGAGCAGACGTCGTCGTTCGTCGATAATCAAATACAATTTTAAAATTTAGTCATTTTTAACTTTTCAATAATTTAGTAGCATGTTGCTTAGTTTTTTCATATATAAAGTGCTAAATTGATTTATTTACAATTATTAGTGTTTTTCGTAAATTCATTTTGCAAATAAGTCTACATCCCTATTGCATCCTTGCCGGAGACGGCACTAACACAAAATTGAACATACGAAAAAAACAATCATAAATATAAATAAGAACAACTAAATAAAACTATCAAACACAAGATTGACAATAGCCGTTTTTTATTATGACTTATGATCCATATGGAAAATAAAACAGCCTCAATGTGGTGAGAAGCAGAAGCCTGTTTTCGGATCATGAAACGTGAACCCGATAAAGAACACGTTCATGTGTTGTTGGTGTTATGTATGTTATTTGATGATCCATATGGATCAATTCTGATAATAAAAAACGGCTAATAACACTTATATCACAGCTGGGCATCAGGTACTTTTAAGTTTAATTAAATTGCTACGGCATAGCCATAGCTACTGCCTATGACCCTGTTTAGATTGTGACTGCTCACTACGTAGTGACGGCATTTTTTAGGTGAAATCGGTGAGGTAGAAAGGGAGGCGACAGTCAGGAAGAAAACGTAAAGATTGTAGTGAGCAGTCATGTTTCATATCCGACATGTTCCATTTAATGCCATTTTTTTCATTTTTGGCATGTTTGTTGAAGGGTAAGGTAGATGAGAATAAAAATTAAAAATGTGTAATTAGTCAAGCTTAGCCGCGTTTTGGGCTTGGTGTGAAAAGGCTATAACTGTTTTTTCATGACAGGGGTATATATATAGGTTTAGGTATAGATATATGTAAATATTATTTGAAGAGAAATATTTTAAATTTTCAAATTTGATGAAAATTTAATTCATCAAAGCAACGTTAGCCGTGTTTTTTTTGCAAGCCCGGGGGGAATTGGATGAAGAAAACGACGTCGGTGCTAAACAATTAACATGTTAAATGCAACAATAACTAATCCCAGAGAATTCTCGGGGTTTAACTTAAGCGCACCGAAATACTGTGTTACCGACAAGAATTAAACATACATGTTATCGATAGTTTGTATGAAAACTCCATGTTTTTTACTGTCATGGCGTCGCTAATCCCCGCTGTCGTTTTTTTCAACCAATTCCCCCCGGCCTTGCAAAATGTGAGGTAAATACAACTTTGCTATATTTTGCATTTATTATGCTGTTTCCCCAGGTAGGTATATAGGTAGGTAGGTATGAATTGTAGTTAGGTTTTTTTATCGTTTTAGGTAGGTGTTATTATGTGGTAGTGTTGGTTGAACATCGATAGTCTATCGATAGTTTTTTACCATCGATACTATCGCCAATAGTTTAAAACTATCGATACTATCGAAAAAAATGTAAAAAGCAGGTGAGATAACGATAATAAAGAGATATCGGCTTAAAAATAAAAATTTAAATAATTTGTTATTAATTACTAAACAAAATTCCAAAATTTTTAAGACTAAAGACTAATTTTATATATAATTTTATATAGGTTATGAACTTTATGGTCATAATTGTATAAAACAAGACTTTGTGTTCGCCATAAAAATGTGTTCTTGTAAATTAATTACCTGTTACATGTAAATTACTTCAGTTTTTTTATCACTTAATTTCGAAAAAGTGGGCCAAATAATCTTTAGTATATTTTTTATTAACATCATATAATGGAGTTGGTAGTTTTATAAATATTCAATTTTTTGAGATTCAGATATTGGCTTTTAACGTATCTTTTATTATTAATAATTTATTAATTTAAAGTATTAAGATATCTTATTGTTGGCAACGTCGTTATGATAACACTACTAAAGGAAGTACTAATTCTAAAAATTTGGTTAGGTGTACTAAACGCCATCTCAATCACTCTCGATTATGTATTCTTGTTTCTTGGAAGTTAGATCATTAAAATCTTTATTATATTTTTATTAACTGAATTAAATAAATAGTAGTTTGTAAAATAAAAATAATTGTTTGTTGTTAATCTATTCGGGACACAACACTTATAAATTTCAAAAAAAAGTAAATTTTTTTATTTATGAAATTTATTGAAGGATTTTTTTTAAACCACCTTGTACTCATATCTGTGTTAAAAAAGAATATAAAACAGGATTGAAAGAATGGATTTTACTTTTAAATAAAATGTCGAAAAAATGACTTCGGATTTTACTTATATATGAATTATGAAGAGACGTAGAGCAAAACTCGTTTTTTCTACCTAATCCCTATACCCCCAAAAGTATTTCGAAGGTAATTAATGCATAAGGTCTAAGTATCATTCAGAATCTCTTACTGGTAATCAGCCACCAAATCGGTCCTGTTGCACCCAAGTTCAGTGCACTCCATGAAAATAAATGTACAAGTGTGGGGGCTATATATTTGTAAAATTCCAAAAGCGAATCTCTCAAAAGAAAATTGACAACGCACGTCTGTTCACAAAGACACTTTATTAGAGAGAGAAGTTAAACTTGTTAAGTGTTAATACAGTAATCGAAAACTATATACCTAAAATAGTACAGCAAACTATAATACGGGATATATTTATTTCGGGACAATCGTACGATCACTATATGACCGAGACAACACTATAATCATTATGTATCTATCATTTATATACTTTAAATTAAGTAGAATACAGTGTGTTTGACAAAACGGGCACACTGTTATACGAAATTATTGCCCACAGATCGGCCATCCTGATCGTGAAATCGTCCCGATTACATTATAATTAAAAAAAAATAAATATCGGATATAAATTCTTATGAACTTATTATTACATATCATTTTACTTTCGCAATTGAATTGTCTTATTTTCATTTAAATTATTTTGGTACGAATTTTATAATAATATAAAATAAATTACATGTCATAGTACAAAAACAAAATATCAATTTTTTTAAACATAACACATGAGCTAGTATGAAAAGTTAATTTTAAAAAAACTCTTAAAAATTAAAAAAAAAATAAAATAATCACTGTGTGTCGATAGTAAAATTCATTAGGGGGGTTCACATTCAACGACGCACCATGTTTGCTCTTTGAAAAATTATTTTCAAATGATATCGGTACGGAAGTCGCTAAATGTGAACGCTACCAAAAAGTCGTTTTGTTAGCGTTCACATTTAGCGACTTCCGTACCGATATCATTTGAAAATAATTTTTCAAAGAGCAAACATGGTGCGAATTTCATTATTTTCACCAATACTAGCGCATTAATTTTATTTGTTTCTACTTTTGTTTTATTATTTTACTTTCATTTCAATCTATTCTCTTTTTATCTTACGAAAAAAATAGAAATAAGATATAAAATTAAATTTTCGGTCGTCCGACTGGAGTTCACATTTACTACACCGGTCGTTCGACAGGGCAAATTATCAAAAAATTTGAACTACAGAGCTTGCTTGATCGACAGTCGTTCGACTGGTGTTCACATTACAAAAATCTAACGACACGACACGTGTTGATGAACATGTCGTTAAATGTGAATGCCCCTATTGAAATTATTGGCGTATAGGTGCTTAATTATATTCAATTAAACTTCATAGATCTTACATTTCTTTATTCGGATTCATCCAAATCTTCATCGAGTTTCAAGTCAGTATGTGGTACCGCATACGGTCTCATATTGTCTGGAGAACATACTCCTTTATAGGGTAACCTTGTTAACTGCAAACCGTCTATGTCACCAATAACGTATCTGTCGTTTTGCAAGACGCTTTTAACCGCATACGGACCTCGATACTTGGCTAATAACTTTTTATTTATACCTGGCGTGGTGGCGACATTTTTGATCATAACATGATCGCCTAGCTTATACTTTGTCGGATTTTTATGATGATTGTCGTAGTAAATTTTATTTCGCGTTTGTTCTTTTTCAATACTTTCTTGAGCCTTGTTCCTCACATCTTCAATATTTATTCCTGTAGATCCTACGCTGTTTATGAGAAATTCTTGTCACAAAACTGTCCTTTTTGATCTCTACCAAATAAAAGGGTACTCGGAGTAAAACCAGTACTCCGGTTCACGCTGTTATTGATCGCAAACTCGACCTTATCTAAATGCTTGTCCCATCCACCAGTGGTAAACGCTTCACACTCTTCCGCAAGCATAGGTGTAATTATGCGATTAAGGCGTTCCACCTGACCATTAGATTGTGGAGAGTGGGTTGCCACCTTGATGTGCTGAATATTATTATCTTTCAAAAATTCGGCAAACTCCTTCGAGGTAAAACAAGTCCCACGGTCAGATATTATTCGGTTGGGCCTTGAAAAATTTGCAAAATATGATTCTATTCAAGATATTGCTTAAAACTTGGTAAAACCATCGACCACCACTAGAATATGTTTTTTGTTAGAAGACGAATTAGGAAAAGGACCAAGATGGTGAACATGAAGCGTATCGAATGGTAACTTTCCTTTTGGAATAGGGTGTAAAATACCTTCAGTTTTTCCTGATTTAGGAGAGAAATTGATACATTTAAGACACCCTTTAATAAAAGTTTGTATCTTTTCCTTCATCTTGGGAAACCAGTAAATCGCAGTCAAATGTTCAAAACATTTCTCGACTCCCAAATGACAAATCCCTTCATGGTGGGTTCTGATAACCTGTTCCTCCATGTGTGATGGAACGTAAAACATAATTTTTCCTTTTGCTTTTCGGTATATCAATCCGTCAACCATTTCAAAGCAAGGACTTTCAGTTCTACTTAATTTTGAGGAGCTGCAAGATATTAAAAGATCTGTTTAGGGAATCCACATGTGACATTCTGTCACCTTTTCTTTGTTCAACTGAATAATCGTAAGATTGTAACTCTAACGCCCATCTAGAAATATGAGGGTTTAAAGATTTTTTGTTCAGCGTCTGAACAAGAGCTTGACAATCTGTCACAACCTTGAATGGAATTCCATGTAAGTATATCCTAAAACGTTTCAAAGCATATATTATAGACAATGTTTCCAGCTCATAGCTGTGGTATTTACTTTTAGCACTTGTCGCACGCTTCGAAAAATAAAACACTGGGTGAAATTTTGCATCACTTTGTTTTTGAAGAAGGACTGCTCCAAACCCAAGCGTACTTGCATCACAATGCAGTTCTGTAGCATTATACGGGCTATAAATTGATAAGACAGGAGCTGAAATTAATTTTTCTTTCAATGATTTAAAGACTTCAATTTCTTTAGTCCCAAACACGAACGGAGTATCTATTTTTAGTAGGTCATAAAGAGGCTTTGCAATGTTTGCAAATTTAACTCCAAGTAAATGTAAATTAGTTGGTAAATTATTATCAAAAAATATAAAAGTATTAACACTTCCCAAGACATAAAGAGGACTGCTGTTGACGTCACAATATGACTGGTTGTTCGCTTCCAACGGTGTGATCATGAACGGCGGTATAAACTTTTCTTGAATAAAGCTGATTGGACTGCCTGAGTCCAAAAGAGTTGTAAGGCTGATGGAACTGTCTGCATGGTCATTAACGAATTTATAAAATACATCCTTCTCAAAGTCGTTAGCTGCTGAGGGTAGCTGTTTCATGAAGCCGCTGTTTTTTTCATCAGGAACATTGATAATGACCGCTGAGTTAGTTTTGATAACGTTTGTAGTGCTTTCATCTCGAAGAGTCAAAACAGGTTTATTGCTGGGACAATTTTTGGCCATGTGTTCACGGCAACCACACTTAAAACACGTGTACTCTTTCCTTTCATAAGAAACATTAGCAGGTGCACCATTTGCGTCTCGTTCGGCGGGGCGATATTTTGTCCGAAATAGATTGTTGGTATAGTTTTGAGGTTTGCTGCGATTGTGAACTTGAGACGTGCTAGGCTTTGGTGGAAAATTTTCACGACTGTTGTTTTTGTATTTTTCATACTTCCTTAACGCGAGCTTAAGCTGTTCGATGTTGTTGGCGTTGTACAGTATGCTCTTGTTGACTTCGGTGTCAGAGATGCCTTTGATGATAAACTGGATCAGATCTTCTTCTTCAACAGGGTTATGCGACGCAATTTCCTGCATAGACAGTACACATTGCTGTACAGTTTCATCACGTCGTCTTTTTCTCGAATTAAGTTCACGGAATATATCTGCCTTTGTAACCAAACACTTAAACTCACCAACCAGAGCGTCCCTCAATTCATTCCAACTTCGTAACTTCAAAGTTCTCACAAACAACCTTGCTGTACCACTGACGAGTCTCTTTCCGAATATGAATTTCGTACGATCATCTAAACGAAGAATTTCTGAATACTCGTCAAAGTGTTCGATCCCACGATCAATCGGAAAATTATCATCTCCGCTAAATGGACAAAGCAAGTCTTCCATGTCCTTGAAATTTTGGTGGTCTGCGTCTTCCACATGCAACTCCTGAGTTTAAGCTTTAGAAGAATGATCTCCTCTTTCTTTTTGCATGCTTATCGAAGAGGGTTGAGCTCCTCGTCGATGTCATCGTTGTTCAATAGAAATTCGCCGTTCTGATGTTCAGACTCAGACACAGACAAGCGCTCCACTGGCATGCTACTCGAATCATCAGACGTACATTCCTTCATAAGCTTTTCAAGTTCTTCCTCTGAACATTTTGCAACTGCGTCCTCTACACGTGATTTCAGCACCGCTTTAGTGCCACTCATTTGCATCCTTAAAGAACGCAAAATATCCTTAAGGGTAGCAGCAGTTGCGTTTTCCAGAAACTAGTAAAATTTTTCGGACATATTTATATTTATTTAAATATTCTTAAATATTCACGAAATTTAATCCTCAAATTAAAACGAATCCCACTTCTGAAAACTGTGGGGGCTATATATTTGTAAAAATCCAAAAGCGAATATCTCAAAAGAAAATTGACAACGTACGTCTGTTCACAAAGACACTTTATTAGAGAGAGAAGTTAAACTTGTTAAGTGTTAATACAGTAATCGAAAACTATATACCTAACATAGTACAGCAAACTATAATACGGGATATATTTATTTCGGGACAATCGTACGATCACTATATGACTGAGACAACACTATAATCATTATGTATCTATCATTGGTCACGTTCGGGGATCAATCCAAAGCTATCCGGATAGGTTTGTGTTGTTATAATCCCTTGTGACAAAACAGCTGATGCAACAACAACCCAACGTATCTGAAAATTTTTGGATGCGTGGATAGCCTATCTGATAGTTTACCGAACGCAAGGATTTATATACTTTAAATAAAGTAGAATACAGTGTGTTTGACAAAAGGGGCACACTGTTATACGAAATTATTGCCCACACAAGTACATACCTACACTTATATATGAAAAATTTATATTTCTGATGATGTCGTTTTTACAAGAAAATTAAATACTAAACTATCGATAGTATCGATATCTGTTGATTTCGTTTTTACTAGAAAATTAAATACTAAACTATCGATAGTATCGATAGTTTTTGCGAAAACATCGATACTATCGATGGTAAAATTTGCCTATGTTTAACCAATTATGTGGTTACCATATTATGTTAAAAAATAGTGGAATGGTTTTAAATTTAAAAACCAATTGAAATACCCGTGAAACCAATTTTTGGAAGAAAATAAATTATTTTCTTCTAAAAAGTGTTTTTTTTTTTTTTGGTAAAGGCAAGTTTGTAAAAATTTAAATAAAATGGGAATTTGGTTTGCAATTTTTCTAAATCGATTGAAATACACGTGAAAACTATTTTTCTAAAATAAATAATTTTTAATGGAAAAAACATTTTTTTAAGTTAGGTAGGTATCAAATTTTATAAATTTTTTTAAAAAAATGGGAATTTGCTTTGAAAATTTTTTAAATCCATTGAAATAGGTAGGTAAGTACATGTGAAAATCTATTTCAAGAAAATTGAACTATTTTTTTCGGAAAAAACTTTTTTGTTGGTTAGAAAATTTTATAAAAATTATATAAATGAAAATTTGGTTTGCCAATTTTAAAAATTGATTGAAATACACTTGAAAACTATTTTTCTAAAAAAATAAATGATTTTTTTGGGAAAAAATTAAATAGGTAGGTAATATTAAAATTTAGGTTTGCAAATTTTAAAAATTGATTGAAATACATAGTTAGATAGGTACTCGTACAACAATTTTTCGGAAAAATTTAATTATTTTTTTCAGAACCATCATTTTTTGATTAGGCATTTTGTAAAAATCTAAAAAAAGGGGTATTTCGTATTCAAATTTCCAAAAACGATAGAAATAAACGTAACAATTAAAAAAAATAAACAACTTTTTTTCAAAAAAAAAAGTTTGTACTTACATACCTATGTCTACATCTAGACAGAATAAAAAAAATAAATTCGCACTTAAATATGTAATTCGATATATCAATTGAAGCTTTTTGTCGACAAAAAAAATACTTTTTATTGAGAAAAATTATTTTAGAAAAATTAGAGAAAAGAAAATTGGTATCACAATTTTTAAAATCTATTGAAATACATACATCGCAACATTATTTTTCAAAAAAAAAAAATAATCAAATACCTACCTATCCTGCCTATCATTTTTCATTTTTCGAGTACTAAAAAATGTACCTTCCTACCTACTTATAAACCAACTTTGATTTCAATTTTGTTGCCCATGGTAGTGAAACCGATTTTTTTCATTTAGTTTGAATATTTTATAAATTATATTTTATAATTATTCACTTTTTCACATACATTCTTATATGCTCAATGATTTCTTAACTCAATAAGTTAGCCTGGCATACCTTTATTTTAAGACCTTAATCTTACAGATACGATTAATAAAACAGAAGTTATAACCAACCAAATCAATCCTTTCTTACTATTTTATTAAATAACAAATTACCTACACAATGTACTCTACCCACAACATATTTCCTTAAAAGGGTGAAGTACACGTGCATGAAAACATTTTTTTATTAAATTTGTGTTTCCATTAAATTTTAAAATAATTACCTTTTTCACATACATATAATATATTCTTTTATGTTATTCCGCAATGATTTTGTAAAAAAAAATGTATCTTATTCTACCTAAATTTTACCTTAACGATCCTGTTGTTAGAACAAAAGTTATAAGCCAACCAAACCAACTATGACCCTGATTACACGAGTCTTTTTTTCGTTCGTTTCGTCTTTCGTCTTTTTGACAGGCACGTATCGTCGTGATTACATGAATTCTTTTATTCATTCGTGAAGACTCTTTCGTTATTTTGAGGAACACAAATTTTACGGTGGATTTATTGGAAAATAAACAGCGGTTATAAATAAAAATATTTTTTAATCACTTTTTGTTCATATTTGTAGCTTTTTTAAGTACAAAGCTTCCCCCACACCAACGCGAATTTTCGGTGACGACGACGAAAGCAACAATAACAACACGTGGTTGTCAATGACAACAACACGTTGTTATTATTGTTTTCGTCGTCGCCACCGAATATTCGCGTTGGTGTGGGGGAACCTTAAAACTGTTTTGTTGTCGATGACAAAATTTATCGAACCTGAAAAATCGACGTTTTCTTCTTTCTTTTTAATTTTGATAGTCAAATACCTTGAATTCACATCAAAATGTGTTTTTGACTTGGGTCGTTTGTTCAGAGTGGAAATCTGTTATAAAGGTTCTGCTTGAATCGGCTGATTATCAAATTCGATGATTTACGTTTCAAATTATAGATTCGAGATTTGAAGAATTACCAGTTGCAATAATCCTTTACCAAAGATGATTAGCTGGGAGCAAACTGGCACCAAGACTAAGGGCCAATTTGTTCACAGCTGATCATCTTTAATTAAGGATTATTACAACTGGTAAATCATCACATGTGCAAGGTAAACAAATGTTTTCTCAAGGAATCGATAATTTAAGTTGTTAATCATGGAAATCGCTAATCAGCCGATTTTGGTTGATTAGCGCCATTTAGTTAGAAGCTGTGAAAGTCTTCGTTCAGATTTAACCCATTGTGAACAAACTGGTCCTAAGACTATGTTCTGTAACTCACATCGGTAAAATTGGTCGATAAACGCTGAAAAATGGGACAAAACTCATCCCATTTGTTTCATTTTTCTTCGTATTATTGGAAACTGACAAATTTAGTCCAGCCATTAAAGAAATATACCCAAACCCAAAAATAAGGCTATAGAACATTAAAACCCTATTTCTGTTTTGTGAATTTTTAGGCACAAAACCGAAACCCAGTTATATTTCAATCAAACATTTTGCAGAAAATAAAAAAAAGAGTAAATTGTTACTGTGGCAGATTCCGTTCTTATTACCTCAAAAAAAAATCGATTTTCTCCTGTAAGAAATTCCATTCAAATGATCTGTGCCTTCAAACTGTAGCTCGCATAAGTCTAGAGACGATTGAAATTAAAACAAATCATATGAGTTTTGTTCCATTTTTTAAGGTTTATCGACCAATTTTATCGATGCGGGAATACAGAACGTAGGCACAGACGTAGAAATCAATGGACCGTAAGGCAAAACCACTTTATTATTATTATGCGTGTTTTTTTGCAAGCCCGGGGGGAATTGGTTGAAAAAAATGACAGCGGGGATTAGCGACGTCATGACAGCAAAAAACATGGAGTTTTCATACAAACTATCGATAACATCTATGCAATTCATGCCGGTAAGACAGTTTTTCGGTGAGCTTAAGTTAAACTCCGAGAATTCTACGGGATTAGTTGTTGTTCCATTTAGCTTGTTAATTGTTTAGCACCGACGTCGTTTTTTTCATCTAATTCCCCCCGAGCTTGCAAAAAAACACAGCTATTATATTAGGCGTGTTTTTTTCTTAGTCCGAAGGAAATTGCATGAAAAAAACGATTCGTTGCTAAATAATTTACATGTTAAATGCAACAACAACTAAACCCCATTGGGTTTAGCTTTACCCCAGATAATTTTCGGTGCTTAACCCTCTAACAGGCTAAAAACTGTGCTACCAAATTCAACATTGTTTAAGTTATCGATAAATTGTATTGAAACGTCAAACCTGAACTGACGTCCATGATTTTAGGCAATTGCAATTGATTTGGTAAATAAATCGTTGTGCACAGATTAAATGGATGAAATCGAGCAACCGTGGTCCGTGGGTAAGATTTTTTTATAGTAAGATGTAAAAAATTAAAAACATTTCTGTTAAATTTGTATTTCATTGTACATTTTTAAGCCTCTATTTTGCTTTCATCATTTCAGAATTGAGACATGGTGAATTCTTTCATGCTTTCATTAAATTTTTAAGAAAGTCATCACGATGGCGTCCAACGCAAATGTTTCTGCATATTTATCAACTCAAAAGAAAACCACAAATAAAGAATTAGCTTTCGAATGGGCAATAATTGAAGATCTTTACAATGAAAAGTAAGTTTTTCACTTAAATATCGTTCTTGATTTGTGAAATTTGCACTTGAGTCGTTCGACCCAAAACCACCGGCCACTAACCTTTTTTCTTTTTGTTTTTCATTTTATCGTTCTACTTTTAAGGCTCTGGAATGAACTTACAATAAAATTGATTAAATTCATTCGTCATGAATCTCTCCAGGATGAGGATTCTCTGCTGCAACTGTATCAAAACTTTATATCATCGTTTGAAGTGAAGTAAGTAGGTACACCTAACCAAAGATTTTACATCAAACGAACAATGATACAAAATTTCTTTGTTTAAAGGATCAATCCGTATGGCTTACTTGAAATTCTTGAAGTTGTAGTGGAACATGTTGCGGACAAAAAAGAAGCAGTTGCGTTTTTGGAGAAATTAAAAGACAAAGTTAAGATCTGCGATGAGGCGGTCTGGTATACACAGGTAAAGTAGTTTTTTCTATAAGGAACTACCTACTTTAACTTGCTCTTATTTATAGGTTCGTCAATGTAATATTTACCTCACAAACCTGAATGACCTTGAAGCAACGAAAAAAATCATCCAGGAATTGAAAGTGGTTCTTGAAAAAGCCGGAAACGTCACTGCAGTCCACGGGAAGTACTACTTGCTAGATTCTCAGTATTATCGACGTTTTGGCCAACACAGTGATTACTTTCGTTGCGGTCTATAGTTCTTGGGATGCTCCCTTGAAGGTTATCCCAAAGAGGAGTGGAGTGAGGTGGAACAGGCTTTCTTCCTGGGACTTGCCGCTCTCTTGGGTGATGGCGTTTAAAATATTGGTGAGTTGGTAAGTAAAATCTATTTCATCCCCCCAATAAGGCATATCTATAAATTTTGTTTCTATCTTCCCAAAAGCTTGCGCATCCCATCTTGACATCCATCAAGGGAACCGAAAACGAATGGGTCGTTAAACTGCTTGAACTGTATTATTTGTTAAAGCATACTAGAACTTGTCTGAGCACTACCGTGCCTTTCTTAAATGTTCGTAAATATAATTTGTTTAAATAGATAGGTTTACATTTTATTTAGGTACAAATAAAATATAGGTATTTATCGAAATACTTGCATCTGTTTTTGTTAAATTTTTTAACGATTAAAAACAAAGCATTTTATAAGTTTTTTCAAATTTTCTTTTCATATATGTACATTGTTTATAGTATCTTAACTCGTTAAATGTAGTTTCAATTTGTGTGAATAAAAAAAAAGCAAAAAAATAAATTATAATAGTTTACCAGTTTATTTCTTTTGTTGAATTTTTGTATATACATACATTTTTCCAAATCGTTATACCTACATTGTTTCAAAGTTGTACTAAATCAAATTTTAATTTAACTTTTTCATTTGTATCAATTAATATCAAGCAAAATATTATAATATAAATAACTAACAATCTAGACTTATTCATATTTTGTCTTCGTCTACCATTCGTTCAATCTTCAATTACACACATAATATTTATGCCACTCTTTTCCAAATTCACACCTTCCAACGGACCCTCATGATTTTGTTTCATATAATTTAAAAATTGTAAAACATAAAATTAGTTATTCCTATCGTAAACACAATCATGATCTTTTTCGCTGATGAAATGAAACTTTGCAGAGAATTGCACGTCGTGATTTGTTGGTTAGTGGTTACCAGGGTTGTGACTTTACTGCAATTGCAGTAGATCGACTGCATTTTTTTTGAAATATAAATCTACTGCCTTTAAATTAAATCTACTGCACTTTTGGTTTTACGAAAAAAAATCATTCAATAGGCGTTTTTCTTTTTTAGATCAGAGCTGAGTACTGAGCAAAGTCTGAGCGAACAGAATAAATTTTAAGCAGAGTATGTTCAGAGTTCTCTGATTTAATTATGAAACAACTTAATCACTGAAATGTCATGATTATAAATTATTTATTTATTATTATTTTTTTACCTTCTCCACTAGAGCAACCAGCCTATTCCGCCATTTTTTATTGTTTTGACGACGTTTTTTTTAATTTCCCCTCATCTCGTTTGTTTTCAGCATTTTACTCCGTTTACTCTCCTATTTTATTCTGAGCTCACAGAGCGTGCCTGAACATGCTCAGAACTAAAAAAGAAACACAAATTTAAAGCCCTGAACGATCAGAGCTAAAACATATATATTTTTAAATTATTTATGTTTATTTATGTTATTTCTTATTTTTATTTTCAAAATATAAAAATCTACTGCGAAAAAGTTGAATCTACTGCGTTTTTTTTCCAAATCTACTTCGGACATTTTTTAAAAAAGTCCCATCCCTGGTGGTTACATTAGCTACGGTCTCCTTCAAGGTTTTCTTATCACCGATGATCACCAGGTTGTGTTGTGGCAGTGGCATAAGTTGGCTATCCAAATAGGTGCAGAATAAGTGGAAGAGAATCTGGAAAGGAAATAGGATAAAAGTGAAATATGTTTTCTATTATTTTGTAATTGAGTTGTATTGCTCACAGATGCGTCAGTGGGTAAAAGCTCGTACCATCATTGGCCCTGATGCGATGAACCACAATTCCAGCAATAATCTGCCACACAAGTTCCTTTAGCCAAATCTGAAATGGAGAATGAAGAGGTAAAGATAGTCCTAGGAATGATCTTAAAATTTTTGTGCTGTGAAATAAATAAGTTGTTAGTTGAGTAAATATTAAGAAAAGATTATGGCAAAACATTTTATTCTCTATACCACGTAGGTATACCTGATTTGTGGATATCTCTAGGAAGGACATAGTGAGTAACGAACGCTCTTATCAAGTTTTTTTTAGACGTTCCAGCAGATCAACACAACCAATCTGCATGACAGAAAATCCACGCATCTTGAAGGCAATGTCGATTTTCTTGATTTTATTCTCAAGACGTTGATGAATTGTTATTGACATCCACTAAAACGAAGTTGTTCGAAGTTACATATGTGAAAACAAATCTTTATTTTGGTACTTACCCTACTCAAATTGGCAACATATTGTGAGAGTTTTTTGGAAGAAATCTTCTTGATGAGATCCATAGCACAGAAAACAATGCCGGTTTCATTTGGTAACAATTCAATTTTTTCTCGATTTGGGATCTTCCATTATGTAAAAACTTGAATTTGAAGAGGAATCAATTTCGTAGTGGCTTCAGTGTATTTCCCCAGCTTTGCTTTTTTAACAAAAAGTTTTTACGACACTAGGTATATCCTCTTTTGGTTAGATTTCATAAAAAAATGATTTTTTTTTCTGTCACGTGAATTTTTGTGTCAGCTGGCATTAGGGCTGTTCGCGTACTTGCCCGAAACTGCCAGATTCTACCAGATTTATTTTTTTTATATGAACTTTGACAGTCTTTTGGGCTAAAAATGGTAGGTTTAGCATGTAAACGAACAAGGTTTTTGAAATGTCAATGCACATCACCCGGTGCTGCCAAGTTTTTAATTAAGCCCCGAAGTCGTTTTTTTTTTGTCCAATTAACCTCGGGCTTGCAAAAAAACACGCCTATATTCCCTTTCCATAAAATAATCGATTTCTTTGTCAAATTTCATTTGAATCCATCCAGTCATTAGTCAATGGAAAATAATATAATTTCACAATTTTAATAGGCGTGTTTTTTTGCAAGCCCGGGGGGAATTGGTTGAAAAAAACGACAGCGGGGATTAGCGACGCCATGACAGTAAAAAACATTGAGTTTTCATACAAACTATCGATAACATGTGTGTAATTCATGCCGGTAACACAGTTTTTCTGTGCGCTTAAGTTAAACCCCGAGAATTCTCCGGGATTAGTTGTTGTTGCATTTAACATGTTAATTGTTTAGCACTGACGTCGTTTTTTTCATCCAATTCCCCCCGGGCTGGCAAAAAAACACGGCTACTGTCATGGCGTCGCTAATCCCCGCTGTCGTTTTTTTTCAACCAATTCCCCCCGGGCTAGCAAAAAAAACACGCCTTGTGTCTCAAATTCCACATAAATTAATGTGAAGTGATGTTTTTTATGTAAATACATTATCGTAGAATACTTTAAATTGCTCATAGCATTTTGCTATAAAAAAGCCTAATTTGTTGAAAATGCAAATATACTTTGAAACGTGGTATTTCAGATGCCTATCTGTCAAAATTGAAATTCTCGCCGGGTCGAATTAATTTTTGTTGGTGATGGCAAGGCGCTCAAATACATTGAGCGCCCGTAGTGCAGAATAATTTTACTTATGTGGAATATGAGACACAGCTTACCTGCGAAATGAACAAAAGTTGCAATGATTATTATAGATATTTTTACAGGAATAAGCGACGCCATAAAAATTAGCGGCAATAAAAAACATGGAGTGTTCATACAAACTATCGATAACATGTATGCATGCCAGTAAAACTGATAGCTGAGATTTTTAAGCTACTTATTAGAGTAAATTAAGCCATTTAAAATAGAAAGTTTTATTATATTTTTAAGAAACGTAAAAAGTGTATTGATGACATTAACTCCTGTTTATATAAATAATAATAGTATGTTTCTTTTTTTCTTATTTCTAAGCAAATAAAAAGCACACAAATTGAAATACGTTGGTTCTTAATTCATGGTAGCCGCTGTTTCTGTTGACGGTGCTGTTGCTGTTCTAATCTCTTTCTCGCACACTTATCGGACCGCAGCCATCTTCGATGGTGCCTAGAGAAACGGAGCTTGCTTCTGGGATTTGTAACATCACTACCAGGATGAAACAGTGCATGTCTTTGTTTCTTTTTTGATGGCACTCTCGAAGATGTCAGTGGATTGCAGTGGACCGATAGCTATTGCACCTGGTATGCTAGACACACTACCAGTTGCTTTATTTTTGTGTGCATTATGAACGGGAATTTGCATAATTCACAGGAGTGTGTTTCAGAAGCGGTCAGCCATTTGCTGATGGCAGGTTTGATAGACGTATTTAAGGCTACCTGAACAGTAGCATGGTGTAAGAAGTGCTTTTTGTGAGTCGCTTTCGCAGTGGCATATTCGAAATATGTATATGTATTATGTGCACTGCTTCTTGAAGCTTGACTACTGCTGGAACTAAATCTGACAACGTTGGTGTCCGGTGCCGGTACTCCTGTCCACATTTTTGATATCCGATGATTTCCCAATATTGCATTTTCTTGGATTTCTCTAAAAAAAAATTCACGAAAATACTTTTACATTTACCTATAAACTTTTTTTAAGGGTGATTCTTTTTCAACAAATTTTGATACTCGTTTTAAGCACTGATCTCTATATACACTGGATAGTGTATTCATACAAAATTTTTGAGCAAAAATATAGTCGTGGCCGGTACCCTCATATAACAGTATAACAGCGGCGCCAGCGGAATGGACGCTACTGATACTGCATTTTCTTTTATTTTTTTCAATATTTATAGCCGCAATGCTTGTTGACATCAACTGATATCAAATAAATGCTCAATTTCGGCAAATATCTTCAATCTCTTTCTTCGTTTGTATAGAGTGAGATATGAGGTCGTGGCCGGTACCCTTTAAAAAACTTGCCTCACAAAAACTGTTATACACTATAGGCTATTCACTATCCAGTGTATATAGAGATCAGTGGTTTTAAGAGAATCAGTTATTTCTGATTCCAAAAAAGTATCAACTATCACTGTACGGCATACAGTTGGTCAGATTCATTCCAAAAGGTTTTTGGTTTTTCTTCATGATGGCAAAAATTAAGAAAATTGAAAAAGCTTTTGGAGTGTATCTAGCCAATGGTAAATCGTACAGATATGAATGACACCTTTTTGGGATCAGCATTTAATGCTGTTAAAAGAAACTTTGAAATCTTTTACTCAAGAGTTTTAATGAGAAAAAGCACTCTTAAAATACGCATACAAGTTCCAATATGCGAGTCCCAAAAGTAAATTTTTTTTAATGGTGATCCTTTTTTTAACAAATTTTGATACTCGTTTTGAAAGCATCAATTGTTGATTTCAAAAAGGTATCAACCATCGCTGTACGACTTACCGTTGGTCAGATACACTCCAAACCGTTTTTGATTTTTCTTCATGATGGGAAAAATCAAGAATATTGAAAAAGGTTTTGGAGTGCATCTGGCCAATGGTAAATCGTACAGAGATGAATGATACCTTTTTGGAGTCAGCACTTAATGCTGTTAAAATAAACATTAAAATATTTTAATTAAGAGTTTTAATGAGAAAAAGCACTCTTAAAATACGCATACAAGTTCCAATATGCGAGTCCCAAAAGTAATTTTTTTTAATGGTGATTCTTTTTTAACAAATTTTGATACTCGTTTTGAAAGCATGAATTGCTGATTTCAAAAAAGTATCAACCATCGCTGTACGACTTACCGTTGGTCAGATACACTCCATACCGTTTTTGATTTTTCTTCATGATGGGAAAAATCAAGAATATTGATAAAGGTTTTCGAGTGCATCTGGCCAATGGTAAGTCGTACAGCGATGGTTGATATCTTTTTGGAATCAGCAATTGATGCTTTCAAAACGAGTATTAACATTTCTTGAAAGAGAATCACCATTAACAAAAATTAAATTAAAAAAAAACTTAAATAAAAATCGCTTTTTCAAAAATATAAAAAAAAATTGTTTAATTTATTTCCTTTGAAGTTTTAACATAGTAAAAAACTTAAGGTAAGCCAAAATTAGTAGTATTTAGTGCACCAATATTATGTTCATACGAACAGCACTTCCACATAATTATTGTATTATCCAAATACAATTCTATTTGGAATATAAGACTGTTGCTACGCACGGATGATAACCAATTCATCTATCTTAATGATTGGTGTTTAAGAATCGTCCACTATCCCTGGAACACAAATAAAAATTGACTTCGAGCATTTTCAGCAAGAGAGCTTAGGACATCCAAAGTTGACACTTTATTTACTTTTTTTTAGTTCCTAAATATAGAAATTGCATTATAGGCATTAAAAAACAAAGATTTCATATAAGTTGCTCTTAAATGATTTAAGCTTAAAAAATTGTCTTTTTTAAATCGTGGTTAAAAAGGAGATTAATTCAATTTTTCAGAAGTTACTTTTATATGGAATTTTTTTGAAATCTCTGTTCGATTTGAAAATGGGTTTTAGAAACACTTAGAGGACTTCAATTCAAACTCAAAAACGTTCCAATAATCTAAATGAAGCAAGTAGTTTGGAAATGACAACGTTGTTTATCTACCAATTTCAGGAAATTTCTATTACTTTTAAGAAATTTCTTGAAATTCGTAGATAAACCACGCTGTCGTTTCAAAACTATTATGTTTATAAGAATGGTTGGAATCGTTCTAAGTTTCATTTTAAGTTCCCTAAGGGCCAGTTGTACAAATATTTAAACCATGGTTCAGCAATTTTTATCCATCGATTCTGGCGGATTAATTGAGTTTCAACAGTGGTCCAGCGTTCAAGTATGTAATTGGTTATTATCACACACTTGAACAGTAAACCACTGTTGAAACTCAATTAATCCGCCAAAATCGATAGATAAAAATTGCTGAACCACTGTTTAAATATTTGTACAACTGGCCCTAAGTGTTTCTGAAAACCATTTTCAAATCGAAAAAAGATTTCAAAAAATTTCCATATAAAAGTAATTTCGGCATTTGCTTCAAAACTGTTCCGTTCGACTCAAGTGAATTGAGTTTCAATGCGATGTTTGGCTAACAGTTGTAAAGGTGTAAGGAAATCGGTTGCCTATTCAAGTGGATCGTCTTGACGTTCGAGCTTTTCGGCGATCACTTCGGCAACTGCGGAGACTCGACCTCGTGACATCTCTTCAGAGAGTCACCCCATTTCCCAGACGCTGATAACCCAATGCACATTCTGTTTGGAACCACATGCATTGAATTTCCACATGTTTTTAGCGCGCTTGGAGTTGATGTACCTTAAAAACACATTTATCATCAAAACCAAATACAAACGCCACCTTGTTTTGTACTCACCTATCTGCAGTGTCTAAGCTTTGTGTGTTCATCCAGCCAAATGTGCGTTTCCACTGGACTACCCGCATGTTTGTAAATTCGTCTTTTGGTGACAAACAACTCTATTTATGATCGATGGCTATGTTTATGAATTCCAGCGCATCACTTTATTTGAGGCTTCTAAAATGTTCGCCTCATGCCGAGTTGATTTTCTTTCACGAAATTTTCTTTACAACTTAGTTTAGTGATGTAACTATCCAAAAAAAAGTATAATGTCGTTGTATTTTCAATAACGAGCTCAGTGGTAACCGATGTTGGGACTTGTAACTTCTCTGTAGATGGGTTTGGTTAAGATGCGTTGAAATGCGTTTGTGAACAAACATCACTGATTGTTTTCTGGAGTTGCGGATGCACATCCGTAGAATAAAAATTATGTTTCATTTTATTATGGCCATTGCAATTATTACCGCCACCACCACCTGAACTCACAACACAAAAATACGAATGAATTAGCCGACGCGACGTACTCACAACTAAACTAACAAATGAGGAATTAATTGAAGATAATACCTTTGTGAAGAAAAATAGAAAAAATTTCAATAATAATGTTTTTTTCTCCCCGAATTAATTTTTTTAATGAAATTTCAACGAACCGAGAAAAACGTTTCACATTTTCCACTTCTTTGACGTTTGATTTCGTCACTTTTTATATGTTATAAAGTTAAACTGTTATAAAAAAAGTAGGCAGCTCCACTATAACAGTTCTTCAAATGGAGTCAAGTTTCTTGTATGGATACGCTATCCAGTCACTGATATTATAGAGATCAGTGTCGACAACACTGATCTCTATATACACTGGATAGTGTATTCATACAAAATTTTTGAGGCAAAAATATAGTCGTGGCCGGTACCCTCATATAACAGTATAACAGCGGCGCCAGCGGAATGGACGCTACTGGACCTGCATTTTCTTATATTTTTTTCAATATTTACAGCCGCAATGCTTGTTGACATCAACTGATATCAAATAAATGCTCAATTTCGGCAAATATCTTCAATCACTTTTTTCGTTTGTATAGAGCGAGATATGAGGTCGTGGCCGGTACCCTTTAAAAAACTTGCCTCACAAAAACTGTTATACACTATAGGCTATTCACTATCCAGTGTATTATAGAGATCAGTGGTCGACAAGAGATGAAATTACAAAAACAACAATGTAAACAAACTGGTTTTGGGGGATGGAACGTACGAAAGATTCTAATCTTTATAATTCATAATCTCTGGTACGAGACGAAACGAAAGAACGAAAAAAGAAATCTTGTAATCAGGATCAAATTACGCAGTTTTCCAATCAAAAAGATAGAAATCTTAACAAAAGTGATGAACCTTTCCCAGAACCATCAAAGTGAAGATGGGTTTTCGAAATTCATCACAGATCTAACATGCCGTGTGTGCTTAAATGTTGAAGAACTAATGATAAATATTTACGATGAAATTAAAGATCTTCAATCAAACTTGGTTGAACTTTTGGAATCATGTGGTGGATTGGTCGTAAGTAAAAAAAATACTGGCTAACTTAAGAAAACGTCAAAATTTGTATAATTATAGGTGGATCGCTTGGATGATTTTCCTAAATATCTTTGCAAGGTTTGTGCCAGCGAACTGCTGGTGGCAGCTAAATTCCGTGAAAAATGCGCCAAGTCCAATAAATTATTAAATGGAGTTGTAATTCCAAAATCTGAACTAGATAATAACACTCGGGATAATATTAATTCACAACTGCTAATAATAATGTGTGATAGCAGCGATAATGATATACATCAAAAAGGAACATCATCCTTCAATAGTCTATCCGATGACATTCTCAACGAAATCATTGTCGAGGAAGTGGATTGTAAAGAAGGAAACAACTTTGAAAATGAATGTAGTATTGAAGAGACTCCTGTTGTACAAAAAATGGTAACTGTCCAGGATCTGACAGTTAATCGATTAGAAGAAAATACACATCAAAAAGAAATAATTTTCGAAATTCCAAATAATACCTCGGGGAAAGACAACTTATTGGAATCGAATAACATTCTACTGCAGAACTTTATAATCTCAGATTTCGATGAATCTAAATTAAATCTCACAGAAACTATACCGAAAAGAAAACAAAAGGTAAGAACAGAAAACGAGACTAGAGAAATGCCAATTTATTACAGTTAAGTGTCATTAAAAATGGGTGTCCATCAATGCGCTTCGTGTCCCTAAAAATAACTTTCTGTCCGAAGTATGCCCACCTGCGAAGGCCCTGACTCTGCGGGGCCGCATAATAAGTACTTAAACTTTATAAAAAATAGTGTTATTTGGTCAGGGAAAGTCAGGGATTGTCAGGGAATTTCGAAAGTGGTCAGGGAAAATTTTTTGAGCACTGATTTTTTTTGTACAATGAAAAAAATTGAATATTTCGTTGAACTCAGGGACCCTACTCTGTATTTTGTTCCGAAAGTCTGTTGTATTCGAAAGTGATTTTTCGTCCCGCTTTTGAATTGGAACTTTGTAAAACTTTCGAAGGGCAAACAATAGTATTTAATACTTCATTCACTTATGGATTATTTTTTCAGATTGCGAATATTTTTGATTATTTTTTGTAAATCCTGGAAAATGTTTTTGAAAATAGAGCTAGACGAGCTTTTATATAATCAAAAAAAAATTTGGGCCGAAAAAAGTTAAATTGTTTAAGAATCGAATTTAAGTTATAGTACGAGAGCTAACAACGTCGAGAGAAAAAAGCATTTCAACAGTCATGATTTATTTTTCACTATCTCTAGTGAAATTTAGAAAGTCTGGCAGGTGGGATGCGTTTTTCTGTACGCGTCACTTTTGAAACCGTAAAAATTGATTTTTAAAGTCATTTCAACAGTTTTGGCTTCTTTTTCATTCCGTTCTATAAACTATTTGCCATATGAATTACAGGTCATGTAGGTGTCAGCTGTTGCAAAATACGTCTGACAAGCTTTTTTTTAAATTAAAAAAAAATAGAATATGAAATTTTAACTTGGAAAAAAATTATTAAAAAAATAACGGTAACATAATATTACTATATAGCATTTTGGAATCTATTCTTTTATTTCACATTTGAATTACTATATTTGAATGAATAGTTTTTTAACATTAATTTTCAAAATTGAAATTAAAAAGAAAAAAAAAAAAAAAAAAAAAAATTACACATATATATCTACTATTTTTTTTTCTTAAACAAAATTAGGTACACATGTTATTTAATTCCTGTTTATCTTTTAGTATATAATACTATCATCCATTTTTATTCGATCACTAAAAACTATAGCTGGTTACATGTCTTCTATTTTTTAAGAATTTTTTTTTGAAATTTTTGTTCGGATTCCTAGAGCTCTTAAATAGCTCCAAAATACTAGACTAAAACTTTTTCCCTTACGTTTTAAATTTTTTCCGGTGATTGTTCTGCTAACTGCATTAATTTACAAGAAAAGTACTCGAGCACTAAATTTTTTTGTTGGGTACTTAATTAGCACTTGATAAGCGCATAATGATGACGTCACAAAAATTAAGTTATGTTTCTCAAAGAGTTACTATTTTATTTTTTTTTAAATTTGGTCAGGGAAAACTTTAAAATTGGTCAGGGAAAGTCAGGGAAATTTATTTTGAAAAATAGCGGCAACTATGTACAGTTTTACGGCGCGCTTAAGTTAAGCCCCGAGAATTCTATGGGATTAGCAAAGCCCGCAGGGGATCAATTGTAGTTGCATTTAACATGTAAATTGTTTAGCATCGATGTCGTTTTTTTCATCCAATTGGAGTTCGAAGTTCGAATTAGCTCCCCACACCATGACACTACCATCACAGCTATGCAAACGGCTTTCGAGGGTCTTGAAAATAGTAATTAAAGCCGTCGTGCGTCGGTGCCCTCTAAATTAAACTGTTTTTCATCTGAGAAAATCACTTGTTGCCACTGACTTCCACGACATGTATTTTTTTTACAAAATGGAGACAAATTTAATTTCTGGATTCGTTAAGTGGTGGTTTTTCTGAATTTTTTTCTTCTCAAATGTTTAGCAATTTTAATAACCCGTTTTAGCGTCGCCAAACTAAATGTTACACTGGTTTTATCTTGATTTTTGACGCGGAATCATGAGAATGTAAATGGTAAGCTTTAAGACAACATTTTGTCTCCCAAACTAAGCGTATACTGAATACTGATGCTCTTTTATTATCATTACATATATAAAAAAGTGTCATTGCAATATATATAGAAGAAAGGCTAACAGTAAGGTGAACAAAAATTTTAACCTATTCAGATGAGCGGCAATGTACTTGTGTCTACATTTGTATGTCTTGATTGAAACTGCGGCTGTGGTGTATTGCCAGCACTTTTTTATTAGATAGGAAAAGTGGTGTGAAAAACATTCCGGATTTTTTTGGTAAACTGCATTGATTGTTGGTTTGTGATATAAAAATGAAAAAATCAAATGCTTGCAATTTTTTCCCATTTTTATTGAACAATTTTATTATTTGAAACAAAAACCATGGAACCATCAAAACAAAAAGAAAAATTCAAAAAATTAAAGTTAATTCCAAATTTTAATGTGACAAACTAACCGGATTTTATTTTTTTGCAATTAACTTTTATTATTTATTTAATATTTTGTCCAGTAACCCCTGTTTTTTATCACAGCTCGGCATCGACGAGGCATTGACTGGATTAAATTCTGGAAAACAGAAGCAGGAATATTCTCCCATTCATTTTTCAAAGCTGCAAAAAGAGAAGTTGTTGACGTGTGCTTTTTTTTAAAATGGCCCACAAGTTTTCTATTGGGTTTAAATCGGGTGATTGAGATGGCCATTATAAGACACGAATATTTTTAGTTGCAAACCACTCTTTTAGCAGCTTTGAAGAATATTTGGGGTCATTATCCTGCTGAAAAACCCAACGCAGAGGCATTTCTTCCTCTGCGTATGGAAGTATTACTGACTCCAAAAGGTCCCTATATTGGAAACGCTCCATAATTCCTGTGATTTGGTGTATATGACCGCAGCCTGCTCCTGAAAAACAGCCCCAAACCATCACCGAGGCTCCACCGTGCTTAACTGTAGGGAGTACATTTGCAGGCTTTAATCGCGTACCTTTTGAGCGCCTCACTGTCCTTGCACCATCGGAGTAAAATAAGTTGAATTTGATTTCATCACTGAAAAGCACACTCCTCCATTTGCTTAAAGACCGGTTAAGATGATTTTTTGCTAATTCAACCCTGGGTTAAATGTTTTGATTAGGAATTTTAAGTCTTTCCCAAATACCTTTTACGGATTACCTTTTTTTACGATGTTTAGCAGTAAGAAGAGGTTTTTTAGCTGGTCGAAATGCAAAAAGACCGAAATCTTTTAAACGCTTCCTGACCGTACTTGGCCCTATGGGTAGATTAAGTTCATCACAAATTGCCTTTGAAGTCGCAAAAGGGTCTTTAAGCACGAAATTCTTTATGCGCCTATCAGTTTTAATTGTTGTTTTGCGAGGGCATCCACCAAAATGATCTGCTTCTACTGATGTCGCAAACCGTTGACGTTGGAATTTTTAAGATTTCAGCGATTACTTTTTGTTTTATACCGGCTTGGAACTTTTCTATTATTTGGTATCGAATCGCGTTGCTATAACGTGTTTTAGCCATTTTATGCATTATATAATTTCAACTTATGTCGAATTCCTTTCAACAAAAGAATCGAATTTTTTTCTAAAAGAATCGATTTTTTTTCTGAACAATTCGAATTTTTTCTGTCAAAACAAATCTTGCTAATTTAGCAAGATTCAAGAAAGATTTTACACCGATTTGCACACACACTAGCAAGATTTGAAATTTCTAAAATGTCAAATTGAATGTCGCGGTGTTTTAAGAAAACAAATTGTGTTTTTGGTTGCAACGAATTTTCGGTGAATTTTATAGTGCGTTGCTTTTCAATTAACAATAATAATATTTTCCAAAATGAATATTTTCTGGATATTTTACTTCAAAATTGTTTCTGTCAAGTGCCACACACACAATCACAAAAAAAATCGATTCTTTTCGTCTTTTCGTATTCCTTTCAACGACAGAAAAAATTCGATTCTTTTTAGAAGAAAATTCGATTCTTTTGTTGAAAGGAATTCGACATTACACAGCTCTCAACTTGTAAAAACGTTTTAATCTACGGCTTGAGTCAAAAGACTCGAAAAAACCGTTACTTAAACATAGAGACTCGCAATCTTCTTGAAATCCGGTTAGTTTTGCACAGGCATGTTACTGAGTAACTTTATAAAATAATTTTTTTTATTGTTCTTGTCATCGTAGCATTCAGCCCTATCACAAATTCCATCGTAATCGAAAATTTGCTACGAATCACGAAAACTGTATTGCAGAATCCATTCGTAGTGGAAAATCTATTAAAAATTTCGAAATTTGGGAAATTTGCTATCACAAATTCCGAATGAAACGGAAATATGACTTCCTTTTCAACAAATTATACTTGTCGTAGCCAAGTGGTAAACGATTGTGTTTCATTAAAAAAATGGTTTTTTTTTACAAATTCTAAAATTTGCAATGGTTGCAAACGCAAACTATTCAATTTTTATTTTGTTAAAAGTTCTTAAACTCTTAAATAATTGAATGCAACGCCAGTGAGAAACATTGCAAAGAAGTCGAAACAAAACAATTGCGCTAAAAAAAAAACAAAGGAAGTCAAAGAACACATCACTTTTAAAACAAGCCGGATTAAAATTTGTTCCTCAGTTCCATTTGAAACCACTTTATTTTTTTAACTTCAATTTATTTTAATGCTGAATATATTATTTTCTTCGGAAAAAATGCTAAAACATTGAATAAATAAACAAATATCAACAACACAGTTTTTTTCACGATCAATAACTTGACAGCTGTAATAGTGCTCTGAGATTATGGGAATTTTTTGCGATATTTATTAAAACAAAGAGTCTAGCCATCTTAACACAAATGTTCAGCTTTTTTTGTGTAAAATAAAAAGGGAAAAAAGATGGGACTTTTTAAAAAGTTTAAGGGCTTTTTGTTTTTAAAAGGTCCAAGTATTGCTGTGACATAGGACAGATGATTTAGAAATTCAGAATTAATTCTTTTAATGAGGCATTGCTTTTTTCGATTCCATTCGATTTGGTGAATGCTTTTTTTCGGGGTTCGTAGTGGAATAATCCATTCGGAGATTTTCCACGATGGATTCTGTGATAGGCCTGATTAAATTTTTAAGGTTATTATTAACTTGTCTGATACTCTTTACAAATTACTAAAAAACTTATGGAAAGTTGTTAGTTTTCTACTTGGGATTAAGAAAATCATTACTATGGGAAAAAATCCGGAATGTTTTTGGCAGCACTGTATATAATATTCGCCACTTGGCTTTCGGTTAATAGGATAGACTGCTCTTGCTCAGGAGCTAGATACAAAGTTAAGTAGCGACGGAGTGTCACTATTACAAATATACAAAGTGAATAAATATACTAACTACAAATATCTTAAAGCTTAAGAAAGACAAGGTAAATGTGTAGTCGTGGTGAGCGATTTGTCAGAACAAGTTATATACATTATATAAATTTTTGTTCATTGATTTTGACATCAGTAATTAGTCAAGTCTATCAAAGAATCCATCGTGGAAAATCCCCGAATGGATTATTCCACTACGAACCCGGAAAAAAAATGATTCACAAAATCCGAATGGATTCGAAAAAAATCAATGCCTCATTAAAAGAATTAATTCTGAATTTCGAAATCAGCTGTCCTATGTCACAACAATACTTGGAGCTTTTAAAAACAAAAAACCATTTACCTTTTCAAAAAGCCCCATTTTCTTCCTTTTTCTCTTCTACAAAAAAAGCTGAACTTTTGTAATAAGTGTGGCTAGACTCTTTGTTTTAATAAATATCGCAAAAAAGTCCCATAATCCCTGAGCTATTACTTTTGTCAATTGATTGAGATCGTGAAAAAAACTGTGTTGATATTTGTTTATTTATTCAATTTTTTAGCATTTTCTTTCCCAAGAAAAAAGATTCAACATAAAAATAAAGTTATAGAAATAAAGTGTACTGAGTAACCAATTTCAATCCGGCTTGTTTTAAAAGTGATGTATTCTTTTGATTCCTCGTTTTTTTAAGGAGCATAGTTTTGTTTCGACTTCTTTGTAAATTGTTTCTTACTGGCGTGGCATTCAATTATTTTAAGAGTTTAAGAATTTTTAACAAAATAGAAATTGATTATTTGCGTTTGCAACCATTGCAAATTTATAAAAAAATCTATTTTTTAATGAAACACAATCGTTTTCCACTTGACGACAAGAATCTGTTGTAGAAAAGGACGTCATATTACCGTTTTATCCCGGAATTTCTAAATTCTTAATAGATTTTCCACTACGAATGGATTCGTGATTTGTAGCACATTTTTGATTACGATGGGATTTGTGATAGGGCTGAGTATCTTTTAGATTGAGTATTGGATTTATGTACAAAAGAAATCTTTGATTTGAAAGAGTAGCTATGTTAGATTGAACATTGAATTTATTTTGTTAGTCTTGATTGTAGAGTTTTGATGAAAAGTGTTATTTTCTTTCGAATTATATAAGTTGTTTTGTTGTGTGTACAATTATTAGCTAGAATTGATAATGTTTTTATTAATTAGAAATGATAATGATAATATTTTTAAATAATGATTTATACATAATATGAAAGTTATATGGTGTTATTCAATTTATATAGGAGTTTTGAAAAATAATACCTAGATGAATGATAAGTTAATTAGAAGATAAGTAAAGTGTACTTAAGAAAGGTATATCATTAGATCTAGATGTAACTGTTTTTTTTTTTTTAATTCTTACCTACTTTTAAGGTTGTAGCTGTAAAATTTATAAAAAGTGGAAAGGAGAGTTCGGTCTTCTTCAGGGAAAGTATAATGCTAATAACGAAATGGTGTTTGATGATATTTTTATTGGATTTATAGAGATTTAAAAATGTCAATGATAAGACAGTTAAACGGTACCCTTTGGACTGGAAAGAGGTGCAGGTTAGCCACGGTTGTGCGCAGAAGTGGTCTTTAAGTAGAAGGACGATCAGGAGCTCTGTCAAGTCGACTAGGGCGATACCGGCAGGGGAAAGGTATTTTGAATTGTCCCAGGATTATCCACTATGTGATAAAAGAATTTCTCTAATGAGGTCATTGTCCGTGAAGTTTAGGTTGGAGATCGTTTTTTTTTTGTTAGCATTAATACGTACTCGGTGAGCGGGATGACATTAGATTCGTTTTAAATGTAGGTGTTGGCGTATCTTTTTGTCTGGGTTTCAATTTGTTTGTCTGTGGACTGGCAGAGTATTTTCCTTTCGACTATCTCAAATTCCTTAGCCACAGTGGGGATATGGAAAACACAGATTGGGAAAACATGAGTCATAACTGGTGGTATGAAATTTTTGTAAAAAAGGAGCTTAGACCGTCATTTTTTTCATTTATTGGTAATAATTTCTTACACAGTAAGATAAAACATCTTTTACATTAGTGCAAGATTCAGTATTAGTATACTTTATAAAAATAAAATTGGATGATAAAAGAAGAAAAACAAAACTGATAATAAGTCAAAAGAAAAAGAAAAACTGTAATGAGGAAAATTAAGTTTTGAATAGAAAAAAAGAAAAATAGTTGCATTTAATAATGAAAATTTAGTTAGATAAAGTTAAGGTTACAAGAGAAGAAATAATAATCTAAAAGCTGAAAGTTGTCTATCACTAAAGAGCCTCAAAGTACCATCTAAGTCTCGCCTTGAACCGAGTGCTGCATCCCATCATCCGTATTACCAAAGGTAAGGAATTCCAAAATCGAATCGCGTATACACAAAATTGACGACTGGAAATAAGGTAGGTGTAGCGTAGTGGGATCAGTTCAAATGTTCTATTTGATCGCGGAATATATGTCCAGACCGAAAACATACCTTGCCACACTTTTGTATACAATCACAATACAAATTTTTTCAATGGATAGGTTTTCGAGATATGAATTTTTAAATTTTTGTGTGCTATGTTCGAAAGCAGCTTTACAATTTAGCCTAGAAACAAATTTTCTAGAAAGGGAGCCTACGTCCCCCCGTGAAGACAAAAAATGCAATTTTCTGAAAAAAAATACTTAAAAATATAAAAAAAAATTAAAAAAACGGCAACACTAACAATATCATACTATATCATTTTTTGCAAACCCAAAATTCATTTTTTAATTATAATTTTATCCAAGGTGTTTTGGATAATAGTTTTCAAGATATGTATGTATATATTTTCAAAATCAACATTTTGAAACTAAAAAAATTAAAAATTAAGTTTCAAATTTATTTTTTTCTTAATGAAAATTTTACATTATTGATAACTATTTTTTAGTATTCGATACTTTTATCAATTTTAAGTCAAACGCGAAAAAATTGCACTTTTTGTCTTAACGGGGGGACGTAGACCCCCTTTATAGAAAAAACACCCTGGATTCCAAAAGTAGTGAAAAAGTCAAGTACACAATTCAAAACATTTTTCCTTTTTATGATTTGATTATTTTTTTTTTGGTATCATAATAAATTTTATTTTCTCATTTTTGTTCAAAATTAGGATGTTTTTCTTTTAGATATTTTGGCCTTTTTCTTTAAAACTTCTCAACTAATCAGGAAAAACTAAATTTGATTTTCATTGGTAATTTAGTATTGTTCAATCGACAATACATAAGTTTGAACTAGGTCAATATATGGGCTACATTGAAAAGCTGCTTTTCAACATAGCATTCAAATATTCATATCTCGAAAACCTATCATTACAATTTGTTTATATGTGATTTTTGTTGAAATAAGATTATGGTTTTATATTATTGAAATTATACTATATATAATGAATTCCTTATCAAACTAAATAATGTTATATTTGTATTCACTAAACTTTTGTTAAAGTAAAACTGTTATTGGTATCACTTTTATGAACTTCCTTTTATGAATAAAATATCTGGCTCCTTCTTCTTTTGCCAAACCTCAACACAGTCGGTCGTCCAATTTCTTTAACTGGTAAAATGCAAGTTGCAAACTTTATAACTCTGCAACAGGTTATGGGCCCAGCGACCACAGCCGAGGAATAAATCAAAACTCAGGTATAAATAAAACTATTTTGCTTTATTTTTTCTGTGGAAAGATTCCGTAAATTTTTTTGGATCCTCTTGGCAATAACATCGTACGAAAGATGTCTGTTTCTACGTTGCCTATGATTGACCGCCTAAAACGATGGGAAAACTTCGATTCCTGGAAGTTTGATGGAACATGAGAGGCTGTGGGAATGTGTACAAGGTAGAAAGACAGGTGCTGCAAAAATCTCAAAAGCGAAATCAAAATTGATTATGTTAATTGACCCGATTGCTTATGTTCATGTGCAAGAAGCGACTACCGCCAAGGAAATCTGGGATAACCTCAAAGCTGCATACGAAGATTCCTACCTCACGAGGAAAGTCAGTCTGCTCTGTACGTTGACTGCACACAAATTAAATAATATAGGTATGACTGTTGATGAAGAGTGGATTGGGACACTGTTGCTTGCTGGCCTGCCGGATCATTATAGACCAATTATAATGCGTCTTGAAAATTCAGGTGCGAACATTTCTGGTAATTTGATTAAAACGAAGCTGCTTCAGGAGGAAGCATTGGTGAGTGGAAACGATGGTGAGGGAACAGTGTTCTTCAGTGGTACCTACTCAAGGCAAAAAGTACAAAAACAAAAAGAAGCTAGGCCCCTAGGCTGTAACCAATATGCATACATTTCGAAGAATTGTCATTCTAAAGGGAGAAATGAAAAAGTGCACTTAGCCTCATTGATCGCAAAGGTAAAAAATACAGATGAGTGGTACATCGACTCAGGCGCGTCTGCGCACATCACTATGCGTAAAGATTGTTTAAAAAATATTACACCTTCCTCAAATGATGTGGTAACTATAGCTAATAAAAAAACCTTAAGAGTTGAATTAAAAGGTGATACAAGCATCAATGGTTTTGTTAATAATTCAAGCGTTGGTATCAGCATAAGGAACGTGTTATACGTGCCAGGACTATATGCAAACTTAATATCAGTAAGTCAGTTGGTCAGGCTGCAGTCAGCGACAAGGCTTTGATTACACAGAGACTTTTTCACCAGTGGTCCGATATAATTCAATTCGATTTCTATTTGCATTAGCTGCTCAAATGGATTTATTTAGATATTGACCAAATGGATGCTGTTTCCGCCTTTTTACAAGGTGACATTCAAGAGGAAATCTATATTGATTAGCCTGAAGGTTACAAGAATGGTAGTAAGGTATTGCGTTTAAAAAAGTCTATTTATGGACTGAAACAATCTTCCCGTGTATGGAACAAAAAACTCGATGACAAACTGAAAGGCCTAAATATGCAGCAATCAAAGGTTGATCCTTGCATATACTTCATCATTGAAGGTCAAAATATTTTGATTGTTGCTGTATATTTGGATGATTTTTTAATATTATCAAATAATCAAAAAATGAAAAATAATTTAAAAGAGAATCTTATGCACATCTTTCAGATGAAATATATTGGACCAGCTCATACATTTTTGGGATTGCGGTTACACAGTGATCGTAAACAACGAAAAATATGGCTGGACTAAGAGAGCTATATACAAAGTATTATACAAGGATTTGGAATGAGTGATTGCAAGCCGTCAATAACACCAATGGATGTTAACCAAAACCTGTCAAATAGTATGTCTCCAAAGTCAGCAGAAGAAAGGGAACATATGCAGCAATTCCCTTATAAAGAACTGGTCGGAAGTTTGCTGTTTGTGGCGCAAGTGTCTAGGCCTGACATTTGCTATGCAGTCAAAACCTTAAGAACATTTAATAACAATCCGGGAAAGCTTCATTGGATAGCCGCGAAACGAATTGTAAGCCAACAGCAAGAAGATGTACCTCCACGCATTACTGGTTATTTGGACCCAGATTTTGCAAGTGATATAGACGAACGAAAATCTACATCAAGGCATATTTTAAGATGTACGGTGGCTCCATCTCTTGGTGCTCAAAGAACCAACCGACGGTAACCCTGTCAACGACTGAAGCCGAGTACGTGGCGTAGAGCCTTGCTATACAAGAAGGTTTATGGCTTCAAAATCTTCAAGCAGAACTAAAACCGAATTACATTTTTAAAATGAATATTTTCTGTGACAACCAGAGCGCCATACATCTGGCATCAACAAATGGTTACCACACCAGAAATAAGCACATTGACGTAAAGCATCATTATATTAGATTAGATTTTAGATTTAGATGAATCTTTATTGAAAATTAAAACAAGTTAATCTATAATACAATTGTTATAAGATTTTAAAGCATGGCTATAAGCCGTGAGATATTACAAACATTATAAACTTTTGTTGAATGGGCTTCAGGTCAAATGCAACAAATATTTTATTTTTGTCACAACGTTTCGTGTTCGTCCATGTATATGGACATCATCAGATGAACAATGGTTTCTATATTAGTATTGATAAATATGTTAAAAAATTGTTTACAAAATATTCACAATACAATAATCACTTACAATAATTGTTGTTACATTTATATTAAATAATAAACTTATTTTGTGTCTACACAGTACAACGTTTAACTGATAAGTAACATGTCCAACAATCAAACAAAAAAAATATATTAAAAATATTTTTAAGTATATACTTTGGTCTTCAAGAAACAAAAAATAATATAACAAATAGTAAAATTAAATATAAATATAAGAATAAGTTTTAAACAATTTTTTTTAAATAAAAACTATAATATTTCAATTTATAGAAAAGAATGATTTGAATGATTTTTATCTTACTTTTAATCAAAAAGAATTTAAAGATAGTACGTTTACTAAAAGTTAATATTTCAAAAATGTTAAATTTACACAAAAAAAAATTGCAGTATCTTTAATAAATAGGCTTTAAGTTTGACTAAAACAAAATGTATGTGTGTATTACTCACGACAAGCTCAAATATGTGTTTCGGTAGTTCTTTGCGTATGTAATATACTGTACCAATAACTTCAAACCAAATTCTCCGTTCAGAATACGAACACATTCTTCGAAAGACAGATAACTCTTCCTAAAATAAAATCTGCGTATTTCTTGCAATACAGGACAAACTGCTAGGAAATGAAATACGTCCTCATTTTCGTTTAAATTACATATAGAACAAACAGGATTAATGTCTGTTCGATAGGGTCTGAAATTGAGTTCGAGAATTTCTGTTCTAATTTTAAAGATAAGGCTCATTTCTGAGACAGAGAGATAATTTCTAAAGTAGTTGTTATCACCTAAATTCAAACTTAAATTGCTGTACATGGCCCTCGAATTTGACTCCCTAGCTCTATCAAGGTTGATCTGATGTAATTTTTCATCTACTATTGAAATACAATTGTAAAAAATTTATAATCTCAGGACTCAGCATAAATTGCGTAGTTGGGAGTGTTCGAAGGCAATCTGAATATCCTTTTAAAAAAGTATCTTTGAACTGTTTCAAACTCATACATCCATTGGTATCCGTAAATTTCGTTACCATAGCAAAAGCAGCTGTTTATGGTGGCGTCAAATACTTTAAACTTTGATGTTGGGTCTACAGTTGGCCAGTTTTTCTTCTAGATGAACCTTGATACATAGGTTGTATGAAATAATGAAGCCAAGGTACTTAAAATCATTAACTACTTTTATATTTATGCCTAATATGTCCAGTTTCTTAAGTTTTTATCAGAACGGTTATGAGATCTGAAGGTCATGATCTTAGATTTAGTTGAATTAATTTTGAGATCCCATATATCACAGAAAATTTTCAACTTATTTATTGGCAGCTGAAGTGTTGTTAGGTTATCAGAAAAATAACGAGATCATCTGCATACAATAGGAGTTTTATAGATATGTTCCCAAAAGAAACTCCCCCTGGCAGATGATTCTCGATATCGTTTATAAACAGCGCGAACATTAAAGGACTCAAAACACAGCCTTGTGGAACACCTGTTTCTGACCTAAAAGAGTTTGACTGGCAGTAACCACTGCATACGACTGCAGACATACCAATTAAGAGCTGTTCATAAACCCGAATAAATGTAGTTGATGGTGTATTGATGGTGTCAAATGCGGCTTTAAAGTCCACAAAAAATGTAAACAAAGGTTTTTTTTCGTCAATGAAACGCCTTGCTATGGTAGTTAATGCGAAAATTTGATCCACCGTCAAAAGAAACCAGCTTGAAAGCAACTGATAAAGTTATTACGTTGCACCCATCTTGCCAGCCTGAGGTATAGAATTTGAGTGAAATGTTTTCTCAGGGAGCCGAAATGCCTCTGTAACTTTCAGGTACATTTGGGTTACCTTTTTTAAAAATGGCAGATATCTTCGCCAAGCGGAAACTAGTAAGAAAGGTTTCCTCACTAAACATTATATTCAGCTGATCTAGAATATATTCCAGAAATTCAGGAGTTGAATTCTTGTAGAATTCCAATTCAATCCCATCGAAGCCTCGAGCTTTGTTGTTTTTCATCTTGATAAGTGATGTTAATAACTCAGACATTGTAAAAGTTGAATCTAACTCTGGAACCGATACGTCAGGGAGTGCAAAGCTTATTGAATTTTGGTTAGGGTCCAGTAACAGAAGCTTTTCAAAATATTATGCGAGTTGATTAACACTAATAATCAAAGATACTGATTTTGTTAATTCAAATTCTTCAATTGAATTATGTTGGCCAGATCACAGTGCATACACTATGACTGGCGGTGTTTCACAGTGTAACACTATGAGAACAGTACTCCTGTCGAACAAAATATACTCACATGCAAAGTGCAACACCTTGATGTTTGATAATTTCAAAATGAAAGGTTACTCGCTGAAGGTTTGTCTAAGTATGATATATTTTATTGCCTTAATCAATATTTATATAAAATTTGATCTTACGTACTATAAAAAAAAATGTGAAGTAGAATAATGTAACCGATATTTTTATTTTTTATTTTTGCACCGCACGAGCAATAAAATTTAAGTTTTATGGCCGGCTCGGCACTGACAAACAACAAGACGAGAACGTAAGTTTCAAAGTAAAATGTCAGAATTAGGGAGGAAAAGCTAAGTTAGAAAACGTAATAGATTACTACGATCTGGTTTTAGGATGCGTTCGAGCTGTCTCGGACGTAATGTTGCAATTTCTTTGCAACTTTTAAACTTTTAAGAGAGGATCGAGTTGATAGAAATATGCAATATTTTGACTCGAGAGCGAAGATTTTCGGTGATGATGTCAATGATCCTGGAAAAGATGGAGAAAGGCATATTTAGGAAGCTTTTAAATATTTTCCAATCTCGGTTAGCATTTAGAGAAAACAAAAAGAAACCCCCAGACAAAGAAAAAGTTCGTTTTGTCGGAGCTAGTGCTATTGTTTAGTCTCTGATAAATTTCCCAACAAGTTTAAACAAAGGAAATATTCAAGTTTGATATAGAGAAAAAAAAAAAAGGGAAATCGTTAGTGATATTCTTCAAAAAATTTAAATTTTTAAATTAAATAAGTTTGTTTTTTTTTAGTTTTAAATACAAAAATACACAAAGAAAGTGCTATTAGTCTCAAACACGAGAAGTGAAGAAAATTAGGTGGAGGAAATTATCCAGGTAAAGATTTAACAGAAGTGCGCATATATGTATATGCACCTATTCGATTTTTCTGTGTTAAGTGCTAGCTGACTTTTTACTTACAGAAAATTTTTTTTTATAGGAAAATTATAAAGGCGGTTGATTAAAATCACCGCCTCCGAAAAAAAGTAGGTTATATAATATACAATATATATATATATACGGGAAAAGGATTTTCCGCCATATAATCTGTTTTAAAATCTGCAAGTACACGGTCCTCAGCAAAAATAGCCGGTACTCATATTTTAACAAAGGGAAAACACCAAATCCAATAAGAAGTTGAATAGCGGGTCATATGATTAATTTGACATAAATTTCATCATAGCCACGATAGCCTGGAGCGTTAAGACGCCGGCGATCCTCAAGCAGACCGAGGGGTCTCAGGTTCGAGTCCTGCACCAAAAACCAAATCATATTTTTTTTTTTTTTAACTTTTATTCAAAAATTTAAATTTTTTTTTTGTAAAGAATTATAGAATACTAGCTCAATTAATTTAAAATAATACGTTATTCTCGTTAAAGTTGAAAGCTCGCGTCGATGGTCACATAAGGGGAATTTAATTAGACGGTTTAAAACGCGAAACGTATATAAAAAGTATATTTTCAATACGTGTATTAATTATATATATTTGTCAAAGTGAAAGATTTGCGTAAAGGCAACATCAAATCAAAAAGGGTAATCACCTCTAAAGGAGATCCAGCTGCAGTGGCCACTTCATCAGGAGTTTTAGGGGTGAGTTTTTTTTATTGTTTTACCTTATTTTATACTTTTGACTTATTAAATATATATATATAAAAAAAAAAAGATAAAAAAAAGAAATTTAATACGCGGATTGAAAGGGGGTTTTGAACGGGGATCACTGTGGTAAATTAAAAGTAAAGAAAAAGAGGAAGTTTAATCCATTTTTGGTAATAAATCGAAGACGTTTTAAGTCGATTTGATTGATTTTTTTTTGTGCGATTGCCGCCGGGTTGCCAACCAACGGAATAAATTTTGTCTTGAAATATTATTCTTTTGATGTAATTTGAACCTTTTAATATAAACTTAATGAAATTATAATTAAAATATATAAACAAATAAATATTTTTTGTAAATCAAATGAATATAAATTTATTCACTTAATTACGCTTGTTACACTATCATGAAGTGTGATTAAAGTTTTTAAAAAAGGGATGAGAAGGAAGGTAAGAGGGGGAAGATGAAGTAAGAGAGAAGGAAGCCTAGCAAAGGGGTTGCTCTAGCGAGGGATGCAACCAGGAAGGGAGGGTAGAGGATATATCTCGCGCATCAAGAACAGCTGGATGCTAAGCTGGCAAACATTTTTTTTTGTAGCTATATACAGGTCCAAGAACCACACCCATCGCTGAGCTAGGGGGTTCCTGAATTGCCAGCATGGACCAAAGGCAAAAACAACGATATGGTTACAAATGGCGCCCGCAACGTGGAGCCCACTATCTTAAGATAGTGCGGCTTGAATTTTTAAGCCAAACCAGTTTTTTTAATAACTTTTTCATTTATTTTCTTTTAAGTTTTATTTTTCTTCTTTTTTAAATATTTTCATTTTTTTTTTTCTCGATGTTTGATGATCGAGTTTGGTAGTATCTTTCTTGTGAGTCCCGGTTACTAAATGAAAGCACTGTTGGTACCGCGTAGCAACAAGAAAGATGTCACCATTGAACAGATGTTTTGATAGAGAATGTGTGCTGAAGTAGTCCGAGTCTTTAAGTATCTGCACAATAAATGATCAAAATGGCCGGATGCTTTAATACGCATTTGTCATTTGAAACAATGTTGGACGAGTCCCGATGATGCGTAACGCGTCTTCGAAGGTCCTTTCAACAGGGTTTTAAAATAAATTTTATAATTTGTTTTTAATTTTCCGAGGTTTGCAGATGTCTTCACTGATGAAAGATTTGTCAGTAGTTGTCCTGAAAACTGAGGAGAAAATTTTTTTTTAAGCACTAGTTTCAATAGATACATAAATACATTAGATTAGCATATTTTAAATTTTTTTTGGTTCACTGGTGTTTGGTTTGCAGTACTACGGCTTCTTTTTCTCTTTCATCAATTATCATCCTTCTCAAATCTGATTTCTCATCCCTTTAACTTTTATGAATTGATTTTTTTTATTGAAAATTTTTGAAAAACCAAAATTTTTTTTGTAAATTTATTTTTTACCATTTTAATATTTAAACATTTTTTTTTTGAATTGAAATTTTTTTTAAGTCTATGATTTTTTTTTTGATAAAAAAATCACAAATTGGAAAGTTTTTTTTTATTTTCAATTTATTTTTATTTTTTTTTGGTTTTTGGTTTTTGGTGGTTTTTAATACGAATTTGTAATTTCTTGGAAATTCGATTTAGAAAACGAAGGATTTAGTCAAGTTTTTTTTTTTTATTTCTCAAGTTCAACAAGTTTTAATTAGGTATTGATTTGTCGTTTATTTTTTTTTGCTGACATTTTTGTTCTTCGATTTGTCGCTGACGGAACATTGGAGATTTTAAGAGTTTTGTTTTTCGGGACATTGATATTTTTTTTTGGAGATTTTTGCTCTCGACGAGGAATTTGAATCTTCATCGAACTCGATATTATTTTGAGAGTTGAGGAGAGAGCGTTTGCGACTGTTTCTTTTCAAGAGGCATGAGTAGAGGGCGACGGATTTCAATTCACGACGAGTTAAGTGTTATTTACGCGCATTCTGAGGCCAGATTCGAGGAATTTTACCAACGATTTCGAAATACAATTGATCGTTTTGATTTGAATAATTCTTTTAGCTTTTCCGAGAATTTTGAATTCATTAATTTCCAATTCAACGTCTAATATGTCAAACAACGGGAATGCTTCTGCAATCCATACTAACTTTCAAGGGGATAATCCAACAGAGGAGTTAGCAGCTAGAATTGAGAGAAGTATGATAGATAATCAGGTCAGGTTATTTCAGCAAATGGACGTTTTCATGGTAAATGTGATCAAAAAGCTGGAATCTTTGCATTTACTCGCCCAAGGGCAGAATACGCCGATTAGAAACAGTTCTCATGGGATAGGTACAGAGGGTAGAGTATCTGAAGCTTTACCACCGACACCAAGACCTAGAAATTCCACCACCCCATCTACGTTTAGTACATCTGAAACTTGCCGACTCGACAGATGGAACATCAAGTACGACGGTACTGATAACGTCACTGATTTCCTTTTTAAAGTGGACAGAATGCAATCATCTTCGTCGTATACCGACAAGCAGATTACGGCAAACTTCCATATTTTGTTAACTGGAAGAGCTAACAAATGGTTTTGGGCGTTTCTACGTAGAAACCCATCAGCAAAACTGTCAGAATTGAAGGTTGCTATGAAAAAGGAATTTGGTCGACTGGAAACTGATGTCGAAATTTACATGAGGCTATTAACTCGTAAGCAGGGTTTTAAAGAATCGTTCGACGATTTTTATACTTCGATCGTTAGTCTTAACGACCGTCTAAAAGAACCATTCGACGAACGGAAACTTGTTGACGTTATTAGAAACAATGCCAAGGATAAGTTAGGTGAAATTTTATTAGCAGGTAACGTCAAAGATCTCGAACAGCTTAGAAATAAAGCAAGAGAGGCTGAAAGGTTCCTGGCGAAGCGAACTCCTTCCCAGAAAACGGTACATGAGATCGTGGCTGAAGAAAATCAATATGATTCTGACTACGACGGCGAGGATATCGCAGCCATTGCTTCAGTCCGAAAGCCAACTTCAGTAGCAAATTATATATGTTGGAATTGCGACCAAAAAGGACATGCCTACCATTTTTGCCCATCACGGGAAAGAAATTTGTTTTGCTTTATGTGTGGTGCTAAAGGGGTGAATACGATTGAATGTGGGGAACATTCGGGAAACTTCTCAAGGGACGAAAAGAAGAAGGGGGAAGTTCGTTCCTTGAAGAATCACCCCAACCCCCCTCAGAAGTAAACAAAACCAATCAATTAAAAATCCCTCACGAATCCCTTAAGGAAATAGTTCCAAATAAAATCTTGGAACAAACAAATTCTTACAGCCTTCGAAATCACCAGTCTCATCCTATAAATACTTATGCTTTGAAATCCCTTCATGAGCGAAAGCTGAATTATTATAAAGTTCGATCTCGAATTTTCGGAACTAGTAATAATTCAGTTAGCACCCAAGTTCGAAAATGTCGTCGTCGGTTTCGTAATCGAAAAAAATTTTGAAAACAAATAGTCGAAACAATCATTTCTTCAAATACAGATGGTAGGATGTACGCTAATGTTCTGTTAGACAGTGAGTCAGTTTTTGGTTTATTGGATAGTGGTGCATCGATCTCTGTGTTAGGCAATGAGTGTTGGGAGTTAGTAAAAAGGATCGGTGTAGAAGTCAAGCCATATAAGAACATCGTGCGTACGGCTGGCGGTAAGTCACATGACATCGTTGGTTACTGCGATATTCAGACCAATTACAACGGTATCACGAAATCCCTTTCCTTTTACTTAATTCCTAACCTCACTCAAAAATTATATTTGGGAATGAATTTTTGGCGAGAATTTAATCTTATGCCACAAATAAGCGAAATACAAGCTGACCTTGGTACAACAGAGGATGAAGTGAACTTCAAGGATGAGGCTGAGTTGATCAAACTTTCACCCGAACAAAATTTTCAGCTAGAAAAAGTAAAAAAATTATTTCCTAACTTTGTCGTGCTAGGGCTGGGGAAAACAAATCTCGGCTGTCATGTCATCGATACGGGAAATGCTGTCCCGATCAAATCACGGCATTATCCATTGTCTCCGGTCCGTCAGGAAGAGGTATATAAGGAATTGGACCGCATGTTAGAACTTGGGGTTATCGAGGTTAGCAATTCTCCTCGGAGTTGCCCTGTAGTCTTAGTGAGGAAACCTGGTAAGGTTCGCCTGTGTCTAGACTTTCGAAAAGTCAATGCAGTCACAGTTAAGGATGCGTATCCGTTACCACATATTGAAGGCTTACTCAGCCGAATTAAGGATACACATTTTATCACTGGTATCGACTTGAAGGACGCGTATTGGCAAATACCGCTTGATGAAAAATCTCGAGAGAAGACAGCATTTGCGGTACCTGGTAGACCACTCTACCAATTTAAAGTTATGCCATTCGGCTTGAGCAATGCTGGTCAAACGATGAGTAGAGTTATAGATCAAGCGGTGCCAAGTTCACTTCGTGAAAATGTGTTCATCTACTTAGATGATCTTTTGATCTGTACCTCCGATTTTGAGTCACACATACGCATCCTTAACGAAGTGGCTGCCTATCTACGCAGGGCTAACTTGACTATTAACCTCGATAAAAGTAAGTTCTGCATGCGGGAGATTAAGTATCTCGGATATATCGTCGGCCAAGGTATTTTGAAAACCAATCCTGATAAGATCGAGGCAATGGTTAATTTTCCCGTCCCCACGACCCTAAGACAAGTTAGGAGATTTTTAGGTCTAACCGGATGGTACCGCCGGTTCATCAAAAATTATTCAGATCTGGCAGCTCCTCTTACGGATTGTCTCAAAAAGAGAAGCAAATTTGAATTAACACCGGAGGCTTTGGAGGGGTTTTATAGGTTGAAAACGGCACTTTCTTCGGCTCCCGTGTTGTCACAACCTGACTTCAACAAACCTTTCACTATCCAGTGTGATGCTTCTTCTGAAGGAGTGGGCGGTGTTCTTTTTCAATTGGATGAGAACAACAACGAGAGACCCATATCCTACATGTCGAAGAAGCTTAACAAGTCTCAAAAAAATTATACGGTTACCGAGCAGGAATGTCTTGCAGCAGTCCTGAGTATACGAAAGTTTAGGCCCTACGTTGATGGATTACCTTTCAAGGTTATAACGGATCATTCAAGCCTTAAATGGTTGATGTCGATGAAAGAGTTGAATGGACGGCTCGCTCGATGGAGTTTGGAGCTCCAAGGTTTCAACTTTTCAATCGAACATCGAAAGGGATCACTCAACGTAGTGCCAGATACATTATCTCGTATAGATATGGATGAAATCTTATTGACTGAGAATGAGCTTGATGAGGTTTCTTCGACCTTGGTATGTGGTGAGATTGACCTTGACTCCGTTGAATTTGATTCGGAGCAATATACCCAATTGAGAAAGAGCATCGATTCTAATCAATCGGCACTTCCTGACCTCGTTGTATCGGGAAAATTTATATACAAAAGAGTAAGGTTCAGGAATGGTGATGTGAACGAAGAGGATTCCCTTTGGCGTCTTTGGTTGCCAGAGACACTCACTCACTCTTGCATTGAATTGTCTCATTGTACCAAATTGAGTTGTCATAGTGGTTTCGCTAAGACATATGCTCGAATTCGAGAGAAGTATTATTGGCCTAAAATGGTAAAGGACATCAAGGTATTTGTGAGTGAGTGCGAAACGTGTAAAATGGTAAAGGCACCAAACGCGATTCTTCGTCCACCCATCACCAAGCAGATTGTGACAGAAAGGCCCATGCAACGATTATACATCGATTTCCTAGGACCATATCCACGTACTAAGCGAGGAAACGTGTATGTTTTCATAGTAGTTGATCACTACACCAAATTTGTTTTCTTAAAAGCAATGTCTAAAGCCACCTCTTCTAAGATAGTTCTTTTCTTAGAAACTGAAATTTTTCATACTTTCGGCACCCCTGAATTTATTCACTCCGACAACGGACGTCAGTTTGTGTCTCACGAATTTCAAAACTTTTTAGCGAACTATGGTATAAAACATGTACGAACCGCATTATATTCACCACAGGCTAACATTTCAGAACGGGTAAATCGAAGCGTCTTAAGTAAGCTTAGAGTCATGATATCGAAAGAGCAAAACGATTGGGATGTGCATTTATCTAGCATTGCATGCGCCTTGCGCTCAGATCTGCACGATTCGTTAGGGTGTCAACCGTACTTCGCTCTGTTTGGTCAAAACATGATATCTCACGGCTCTACTTATCGAATATTGCGCGAGTTAAAAGCTTTAGACGACCCGGAAATGTTAGCCTTACCTTACGAATTAAAAACTACGTTGGCTAGACAGAAGTTGTCGGAGAATTTATTCAGGGCACACGTTAAGTCCAAAAATACTTACAATTCACGGTCCAAACCGGTAAGCTATCGTGAAGGCCAAGAAGTATTTCATAGAAACTTCGCTCAAAGTAATTTTGTGAAAGGTGTTAATGCAAAATTACTTCCCAAATTTTTAAAATCCCGCGTACGAAGAGTCATTGGCAACTGCATGTATGAGTTGGAAACAAGGTCTGGAAAACTCATAGGCATATTCCATGCCAAAGACATACGGCAGTAAACACCCTGCAACAAAAAAAAGAAAAAAATCACAAAGCATCGTATTCACTTGCTAAATATATAATTTTAACTTATCTGATATTATCTTGTAATAATTGTATATAATTGTAAGCCCGGCTAGTTAAATGGGTTCGCGACCCACGTTAGATAAACAGATATTATCGATTTTAAATAACTTCACTAACAACCGGCAACGAATCATATAAAATTTTCGCGTTTTCATTTTACCGACGGCAAAACATCATTCCTTAATAATGGATATGAATTTTGTTTACATGTATACTAACGGCGCACACTGGGGCAAAAGACCCCTAAAGCTGGCAGAAAATCAATTTCTGAAGTTGAAGGTTCTCTATAAATCCCGTTGAAATTTTATAGAAAATATGATAGAGAATACAAAATAAGAGAGAAAAGAGTCATTCGCATCACGTGATCGCTGTCAGATCATTACGAATCGAGCATTAGTTGACTTGTTGCACTGAAATTCGCACGTGTTTTGTTGTTTTGGGTGACTAATTAATTTGTGATTAATTTTTTTCTGTTAAATATATAACGATAATACTTTTTGTAATGGAATTAGTAAGCTCAGGTGTGTTTTTTTTATATTTTATTTTGCATTTACATATTTGTTTCGTATTTTAGCCTGTAGTTGAAAACATGGAAAGTGTTAAAAAAACATGTTTTTTTCCTTTTACTAAAATACCTAAGCTTTTAGTTGCGTTTCCCGTAAGATGCCGCTAAGTTTTATACCTCGTTGTGTTCAGTGATTTGTCTAGTTTAAGAATCTGAAAAAAAAATTTGCCCCAATTTGCCCCCCTTCCTATGGTAAACGTTTATGTTGGTGACGTCATTTTCGAAAAATGTGAAAAATGTTCGTAAATATATTTTTTTAATTAATTCTTAGGTCTGTTTTGCATGGTTGGGTAAGGATGTTTGAATGTCTTTTACATGTAGCCTACAAACTACCTGTTAAAAAATGGCAAGTCCGCGAAAATGACAAGGCAATCGTGGCAGAAAATAAGGCTCGAATTCAAAAAGAATTCCGAATAAAATGTGGGTTAATTGTTGATAAGCCAAAACCTGGATTCGGCAACAGTAATGATGGAAACACTGCTAGGGGGTTTTTCCAGAATCCTGAACTTTCTGCTGAAATAACGAAAATAGAAATAGAACTTATTAAAAAAATGCACACAATTATGATTGTAGTTGCCAGTGGATATGAAATTGATGTTGATAAGTTCCGAAAACATGCGCACGAAACAGCAAGACTGTTTGTCAGTAAATATCCTTGGTATTATATGCCCCTAACTTTACATAAATACTTTATTCATGGCCCGGAAATAATAAAATCTGCATTGTTGCCAATTGGGCAGCTTTCTGAGGAAGCGCAAGAGGCTCGAAATAAAAATTTTAAGAACGTTCGAGAGCATTTTTCAAGAAAATCAGGTCGCGATAAAACAAATGAGGATATCTTCAATTATTTTCTGCTAAGCTCCGATCCTATCATTACTTCCAACCAAAAACCACACACGAAAAAATTGCAGTCTTATACCCCAGAAGCACTAGCGCTATTGAAACCTCCAAGCATTCCCGCAGCAAACATTTTTGTTGAAACTAACATATCTGATGACGAAAGTGATGAATAAACTTATCTATTAATTTTGCTTTAGTTTTTTTTATTTAAATTAAAAAAATCGATGAAAATAAAAAACTTTAAATTAAAAAAAGGATTTTTTTTAAATCAGATTTTCTCCACGATTAGGTTAAAGATATAAGAGAGCATGGATAAAAGTTATGTCAGATAAAAAATTTCTCTTTAGCCTTACAATAACCTTTCAATCTGAAAAATACTGACATTCTTATTAGTTCCCAAATAACCAAAGTTTAAGTGGGCGTTTTAGTGGGCGTGACAATTATAGCTTTAGATATGACCTAGTAAGGGTCTTAAAAGCATATATGCAAAATTTCAGGTTCCTAGCTCTTACGGTTGATTTAATACCACGTTTTAAGGCATTCTGCCCCACTGTGCGGCGGCAGTACACAAAAATTTTTTTTTGTTTACCGACGGCAAATCTCTATACGGTATATCGATATGGAAAACAATGTTTGTTTACATTTTTTTTACTATATATTTTCGTTAACCGTAACTATTAAATAATAAATCCCGCAATAAATACTCTATCTTGTATTTTCGCACTTAAAAACACCGGATGAGTGTCATACAACCGTCTCTTTCACGACCGACTGTAATTTTTTTTGTGTATTTTCATTTGTTTGTGAACCGTTTTCACATATTTTTTTTTGTAATCATGAACTTTTTTCACTCAAATTTTTGTTTGTAATTAAATCAAATTACATTATTCACTTTACACAACACTAAATCCCGATCAGAACAACAGGATTTATTTAAACACATTAGCCACACTATTGGGATGTTTTCCTTTTTGTTTACACTAACATTCCCATCACTATTCTTTAACTTTTTTTTGCACAGTTGAACGAGATTGTAAGACGTGGGTTCCTTTTGCATATTCCAAATATAGATATATTTCTATATCTGGAAAAAGCAAAGCCCTGTAACCGATATTTTCATTTTTTATTTTTGCACCGCACGAGCAATAAAATTTAAGTTTTATGGCCGGCTCGGCACTGACAAACAACAAGACGAGAACGTAAGTTTCAAAGTAAAATGTCAGAATTAGGGAGGAAAAGCTAAGTTAGAAAACGTAATAGATTACTACGATCTGGTTTTAGGATGCGTTCGAGCTGTCTCGGACGTAATGTTGCAATTTCTTTGCAACTTTTAAACTTTTAAGAGAGGATCGAGTTGATAGAAATATGCAATATTTTGACTCGAGAGCGAAGATTTTCGGTGATGATGTCAATGATCCTGGAAAAGATGGAGAAAGGCATATTTAGGAAGCTTTTAAATATTTTCCAATCTCGGTTAGCATTTAGAGAAAACAAAAAGAAACCCCCAGACAAAGAAAAAGTTCGTTTTGTCGGAGCTAGTGCTATTGTTTAGTCTCTGATAAATTTCCCAACAAGTTTAAACAAAGGAAATATTCAAGTTTGATATAGAGAAAAAAAAAAAAAGGAAAATCGTTAGTGATATTCTTCAAAAAATTTAAATTTTTAAATTAAATAAGTTTGTTTTTTTTAGTTTTAAATACAAAAATACACAAAGAAAGTGCTATTAGTCTCAAACACGAGAAGTGAAGAAAATTAGGTGGAGGAAATTATCCAGGTAAAGATTTAACAGAAGTGCGCATATATGTATATGCACCTATTCGATTTTTCTGTGTTAAGTGCTAGCTGACTTTTTACTTACAGAAAATTTTTTTTTATAGGAAAATTATAAAGGCGGTTGATTAAAATCACCGCCTCCGAAAAAAAGTAGATTATATAATATACAATATATATATATATACGGGAAAAGGATTTTCCGCCATATAATCTGTTTTAAAATCTGCAAGTACACGGTCCTCAGCAAAAATAGCCGGTACTCATATTTTAACAAAGGGAAAACACCAAATCCAATAAGAAGTTGAATAGCGGGTCATATGATTAATTTGACATAAATTTCAACATAGCCACGATAGCCTGGAGCGTTAAGACGCCGGCGATCCTCAAGCAGACCGAGGGGTCTCAGGTTCGAGTCCTGCACCAAAAACCAAATCATATTTTTTTTTTTTTTAACTTTTATTCAAAAATTTAAATTTTTTTTTTGTAAAGAATTATAGAATACTAGCTCAATTAATTTAAAATAATACGTTATTCTCGTTAAAGTTGAAAGCTCGCGTCGATGGTCACATAAGGGGAATTTAATTAGACGGTTTAAAACGCGAAACGTATATAAAAAGTATATTTTCAATACGTGTATTAATTATATATATTTGTCAAAGTGAAAGATTTGCGTAAAGGCAACATCAAATCAAAAAGGGTAATCACCTCTAAAGGAGATCCAGCTGCAGTGGCCACTTCATCAGGAGTTTTAGGGGTGAGTTTTTTTTATTGTTTTACCTTATTTTATACTTTTGACTTATTAAATATATATATATAAAAAAAAAAGATAAAAAAAAGAAATTTAATACGCGGATTGAAAGGGGGTTTTGAACGGGGATCACTGTGGTAAATTAAAAGTAAAGAAAAAGAGGAAGTTTAATCCATTTTTGGTAATAAATCGAAGACGTTTTAAGTCGATTTGATTGATTTTTTTTTGTGCGATTGCCGCCGGGTTGCCAACCAACGGAATAAATTTTGTCTTGAAATATTATTCTTTTGATGTAATTTGAACCTTTTAATATAAACTTAATGAAATTATAATTAAAATATATAAACAAATAAATATTTTTTGTAAATCAAATGAATATAAATTTATTCACTTAATTACGCTTGTTACACTATCATGAAGTGTGATTAAAGTTTTTAAAAAAGGGATGAGAAGGAAGGTAAGAGGGGGAAGATGAAGTAAGAGAGAAGGAAGCCTAGCAAAGGGGTTGCTCTAGCGAGGGATGCAACCAGGAAGGGAGGGTAGAGGAGATATCTCGCGCATCAAGAACAGCAAGAACAGCTGGATGCTAAGCTGGCAAACATTTTTTTTTGTAGCTATATACAGGTCCAAGAACCACACCCATCGCTGAGCTAGGGGGTTCCTGAATTGCCAGCATGGACCAAAGGCAAAAACAACGATATGGTTACAATAAACAAAATACAAAAAAGTACAACAAAAAAAAAGATTTGAATATAATAGCATAGTTGAACATTTAATATTATTTAGCTGACAGTGCAGAAGGCACCGCAGGTCATTGATTCATACGAAAAACTACAAATCTTTCGTATTCTTAAATTTTTTTTTATTATTGCAGCAATGTTTTCAAAAATCAAGTTACATTTCTCTTTACTGCATACGAAGCTAAGCATGACTTTTTATGTTTAAGTCGTTTTTTCATAACACAGATACGGAAGTTAGAATACATTAAATTGAAAAATAAAAGTATTACATTACACCTGCTGATAGTGCAGAAGGCACTGCAGGTCGTTGATGTTGATTCATAAATTGAATTTAATAAAAATGAATACAAACAAAAGATGAAAAGAATTAATACAAAATACTATGAGGAATATTATGATAATGGATCTGAGTGGGAAGCTCCAGTTGTTGACGTCTAATCTGCTCTCGAAGTTCATTCAATTCTTGATTGAAAGAGCTGGTATTTGATATGTTATATTGAAGTTCAGTTAAGTGAATCGCATTTTTAAATTGCACATCATGAATTAATCTGGTATAAGAAGCTTGAACTTTGGATGAGTAAATTTGTTGACCTTGAAGTGTTAAATGCTTATCTTTTGCCACACAATATGGTTGGAGTTTCAGCAGACCATTTCCTTCTAATGCTATAAATGATGTTTGGCGCTTGCAAACTACATTAAGCACAGTTTCTTTATTAACTGCAAATATCCATTGATTTAATTCCGGTATTTTTGTCCAAACTGAGTTGGCCTTGATAAGTTTTATCTCACATGTTGACAGATCTGAATTATTGTTGAGTAGGCTGATCTCGCACATATTCAAATTAGCTCCAGATTGATAGACGGGAGTTTGCTTACGTAGATAGTGATCTCCATTAGTAGTAGTACATCTAGAAAGTTCCTCTTCAGTTATAGGATAATATTGGTCGTGATGAGCACTTACAGCTAGAATTTCAGTTGAAGGTTGTATGGTAATGAACGTTTTATTAGATGCTGCCGGAATGGGAATCAGTTTGTATGCTATGAATTCTTCTAACCCGAGTAAAGGCAGTTCAATGTTGAAGATGATGTGATTTGAAACAATGTTTCCCTTGACATTCATTAGTTTATAGAGCTGTAGGATTTGGTCGGGTTCTACTGGTATCCGAAGACCTGGTGGAAGATGACTTCTTATTTCACCAACTTCATGTTTTAGTTGTTGATACGTGATTAAAAGATGATTGACTCGTCCTTGGTGTGTATCTGACAGAACGTCTGCTATGGACGTTTGCATTCTTTGAATGTTGATGATTATAAGTGTAACATGAGTGCACCAAGAAAGAAATTGTTCTTTCATTTTGGTTTGGTATAATTCTTCAGTGACATTGTTTATACGATTGAATAATTGACTCAGTTGCTTATCGAGTGCAAGTTGTCTTTTAGACATATCGCCTTGGCTTAACTTCATGATGTTGACCGTCGAGTCTAGGATGGAAGTGTGGTTTTTTAGGAGTTCATTGAGATGATCTTCGTTCGATTGGATGCCTTCTAATCTTTGAGACATTTCACTCGCGTATTTTGAGTCAAGAACTCCGAAAAGTGAATTTGCTATATTTCCGACAACGTCGATGGCACCTCGTTTAATTCTTATAGAAGGTTTGGTTGGTGGAATTATGTTATCTTCGTCTAATTCGTGTTTAATTAGCCGGATCTGTTGTATAACTTGGGTGCAGAGGTCTTTTGAAGAAAATTTATTGCAAATATGCTCAAGTATTGTAGTGCTGTTTTCTAATGCTTGGAACTCTCCCTGATATAGCTCGAGATTATAGTATACTACAAGGTTCCATTTGTCTTGAACAAGACTTATTGTTCCGTGTCGGTGAAAATGAATTCCAGGTGACGAGTTGTTAAACTTCATAACCTCTGTGTCATTTGCAAATACAATCGGGAAAAGTAGGCCAATCAACAACAGTGTAGTGAACAGGTTTGGATTTGTCGACTGCACCTTAGCTTGAGTTGTTGATTTCTTTGCTGTTTTTGATAATGATGGTTCATTAGGATCAAAATTGTCATTTCTTCGTTTTCGTTCGGATGAAGGCATGTCTGTTTGAGGTTCGGATACAGCTTCATTAGTTTCTAAAAGTGGCGCAAGCTTATGTATTGGACGCCGCAATACGCCAGATTTTGTTCGTACGTCTGCGACCCGTACCAAGCCGTCCTTTCCATAATGCACCTTTTCAATTCTACCTAGTGGCCATTTCATTATGGGAGTGTTATCTTCTTTCATAATGACCACGGTACCAAGTTTAAAGTTTTTGGATTGAATTTTCCATTTTGTTCGATGTTGTAGTTCATTTAGATATTCTTGAGACCATCGATCCCAAAATTCTCGTTTGATGTGCGATACCAACTTCCATCTTGTTAATAAAGTACTCTTGAGCGGTTCAGATTTGTTATCAACGACTGCTCTTAATGAATCTCCAATCAAAAAATGGCCAGGTGTTAACACAGTCAGGTCGTTTGGATCATTGGACATAGCTGTCAAAGGTCTTGAATTTAAAATTGCTTCTATTTCTGTAGTGACTGTGCAAATCTCTTCGTATGTAAGGGAAGCTGTGGATATTTTACATTGTAGCAAATGCTTTGCAGATTTGACAGCTGCCTCCCATAATCCTCCAAAATGTGGAGCTCGTGGAGGAATGAAGTGAAAATCGATGCCTTTGGTACTGCATGAAGTTGTGATTTTGTTTTGTGCTTGTTTTGAATATATGCTTGTTTTGAGTTCTTCTAGCTGATTTTTGGCACCGACAAAATTGGTGGCATTATCGCAATACAATTTTCTTATATTGCCGCGTCGACTCATAAATCTTCGCAAGGCTCCAAGAAATGCATCTGTAGTTAGATCGCTGACGACTTCAATGTGTACCGCCTTTGTAGCGAAGCAGCAAAATATGGATAAATAACATTTTTGCGGTCGGCTACCTCTCGTTCGGTAATGAACCCATAATGGACCGCAAAAGTCGACTCCTGTATTAATAAATGGACGTGCTGGTTGAACTCTTGCGGCTGGTAAATTTCCCATCATTTGAGAATACATTTTTGGTTTCATCTTGATGCAAAATGGGCAGTGCTGGACAATGGAACGGGCAATATTCTTGCCCTTGATTGGCCAAAAACGTTGTCTAGTAGGCCTTGTGGCCCAATATTGTTATTGTTTCGATGTAGATCCGTCATAAGCATTTTCACAAATGGGTGAGAATATGGCAATAATATCGGATGCTTGCTGTCGTAGGGTAAATTGGATGCTTGAAGTCTGCCTCCAACTCGCAGAATATCTTCTTGGTCTAAAAACACAGCAAGTCCCTTCAATGGACTTTCCTTGTCCAGTTCTTTGTGTGCTTTCAGGAAGCGTATATCTTTATGGAAACCATGATTTTGAATTTCCTTGACAATGGATTGTAAGGAGATTTCTAATTCCGAGGTTGATAATGACCATTCTCTTCTGATGACCTTTCTTGGGTTTTGTCTGACGGATTTAATTGTATCCTTGAACTCACCTGATTTGATTAATCGAATAAATCGAAGACAGTAGGCTGTGATTACCTTAAGTTTGTTAAATGAGTTGGAGTGCCTTATTCCTTCGAAGATGGCATGATCGTCGTCATTAGTGGTCAATAAAGCAACCTTCTTCTTTTCATCTGTCCATGTTTTGCTGATTTTATATGGGGGTGGCCAGATTGAATCCGAGCCATGTAAAAATCTCGGACCATATTTCCATAGTGTGTGATTCTGTAGTTTTTCTGGCGATATGCCTCTGGATATTACATCTGCTGGATTTTCAGCTGATTGCACATATCGCCATTGATTAGTGCTGGATAGAGATTGAATATTGGCAACTCGACGTCCAACGAAGGTCTGGAAAGATTCTGCATTTGAGTTAATCCAGCTCAATACAATTTGGGAGTCAGACCACAGAAAGCTATTGGCGTTATCCAAATTTAGATCGCCTTTGACTCGTTTTGAAAGTTCGGATGCCAATAGCGCCGCACATAATTCGAGACGTGGAATTGTCATCGATCCCATGCCTGACGCTGTCTTAGTAGTTGGTGCAACTCGAGATTTTGAGCACAGCAGTCGTACTACGATTGTGCCGTCTTTATTAAGTGATCTGATGTATACAGCAGCTCCGTAGGCGTTCTCTGAAGCGTCTGCAAAGGTATGAATTTGCATTGATAGAGCTACATGATGACCAAAAACATGTCTAGGAATTTGAAATTTATTCATTTCTTGGAGACCTTGTGAGTATTTATTCCACCTGGTATACATTTCTTCTGGTAAAGCCGCATCCCAGTCGTATTTGAGTTCCCACAATTCTTGCAGAAACAGTTTTGCAACGATCACTACTGGAGCGACTATTCCGAGTGGATCAAAAAGTCGTGCTATATCTGAGGCCACTGACCTCTTTGTGAATCTTTTTGACGTTTTGAAATTCGTTTTTATGCAAAATACGTCTGACTTGGGCCGCCATATTAATCCAAGGGTTTTCACAGCACCTTCCTCATTGTCGTCGGTGAGAGAAATCTCCTGGTCTTCTAATGGAACATTTTCAAGTAATTGTTTGTTATTCGAACACCATTTTTTTAACTGGAACCCTGCCTCCCGCAACAATGACGATAATTGTGATTGTATGTCTTGCTTCTATTATAGTGTCTGCACCTGACATGACATCATCAACATAGAAGTCCTTAAGCAAAACTTGCGAGCCCAATGGATACTTTGCAGAGTATTCTTGAGCTAAAATCTGAAGGCATTTTGTGGCGAGATAAGGAGCTGAAGTGGTTCCATATGTCACAGTATGAAGCTTATAACATTTAATAGGTTGCGTTTGCTTGGGTCGCCACCATATCAACTGGAAATGTTGGTCTTCTTCTTGTATGCATATTTGCCGATACATTTTTTGAATATCGGCCTTTATAACGAATTTTGGCAGTCTAAAACGCAATAGTATTGTAAACAATTCATCTTGAATCGTTGGTCCGGCATACAGTACGTCATTTAATGACAGATTAGATGACGTTTTTGCTGAGGCGTCAAAAACGACGCGTAATTTTGTGCTACTACTTTCTGGCTTAAGAACACAATGATGAGGCAGGAAATAATTCGGAGTTGGAATTGATTTGGCATCAATCTCTGTCATGTGCCCCAATTGGATGTACTCGTTCATGAATTCAATGTATTGTTTGTATAGCTCCGGGTTTCGATCTAACCTGCGCTCTAACGCTTGGAATCGACTAAGAGCAATGTCACTAGATGTTCCTAGTTTGTTTGGGTCTTCAGCAAAAGGTAGACTGACAACGTATCTTCCAGATGCATCTCTTGATGTTGATTGGTTGAAATATTCTTCACATTTTTCCTCTGCCAGTGTACGCTTTGATGTGGAGCATGGAAGTTCTTCCGTTTGCCAAAATTTGCTGATAGTTTGTTCAAGGGATGATTCTTCTGTAAATATTCCGCAAATTTTAGTTAGTGACGACCCTTCATTTATCTTTCCGGTGACTATCCACCCTAACAATGTGTTTTGTAGTAGTGGTAGATCAGTTCCAAGCTTAATTTGCCCAACGCAGAGTAGTTTATGGAAAAATTCTGCTCCTATGAGTAGGTCAATGTTGTTTGGTTTATTGAATTGAGGGTCGGCTAATTTGATATTCTCTGGAATTTTCCATGTAGATATGTCAAATGTTTGTGTTGGTTGTGGCGATATAATTTGAGGCAATACGATCGCCTCAAGTCTTGTGGTAAAATTGGTAGTGTTAAAATGTAAACTTATGTTGGCTCGCCGTTGTGAATCACTCTTGGATTTTCCGATGCCTGGGATGATCATGGGGCGGAAAGATAGTGGTATATTTAGTTTTCGAATCATTCTTTCTGTAACGATGTTGATTTGTGAACCAGAATCCAGAATTGCGCGACAGCTGATGGTTGAGCCGTCTTGACCCATCAATTTTATGATGACGGTACTTAGAAATACGTAACCCTCTTTCTTGTTCTTGCCTAATGCAGCAAGTGTCGCATTATTATTTTCAGATATAATGGATGTTTCTGGAGTTGGAAGTGCACTACCTTTGGTTTCAGAATTCGAAACTGATACACTTGATTTTGATTGGGTGAATTTGGGCAAGTGTACTAATGAATTGTGTTTTTTACCACATTTTGTGCAGCCTCTTAGTTGGCAGTTGAAAGATGAATGTCCCTCCTGCAAACAGTTCACGCAACATTTTTTCACAGTTAGACATTTTTTGTTTGTCTACCATCTGGCTAAATAAATCATGAAATTGGGACCATTTTAGGTAATCCCCATCAAACTTTGGGAGCACTATTTTCGGAAGATTCAATTTTGTGGATTTTGTGCCTGATGGCTGACATATTGTGGTATCTTCATGATTCTGTGCTAGTTTAATTAAGGCATGATGTACCTTCTCTTCGAGCTTGATGAATTGATTTGTGTCATACCCGGCAATTGCTGGATTATCCATGAACTCCCAAATGGAAGTATGGATATTTTCTATCTGCATCCAGTGTCTCTGGATGGTTTTCTCTTGAAGCTCGTAAAATTGCCTTGACTCTCCAGTGCGTTCTGCGTGATTTAAGGCTCTGTGCAGAGAGGCGATAATAGCTTCTTGTTTACGTATGAACCCTTGCATGTCTTGATTTTGAATTGTGGGTTTTTTATGTTCTTGATGAAACTCCGATTCGACGTTTATTAAGTATGCCCCTGCACCTTGTGCGCAAGGTGTTTCATCAGCCGCCTGTGGTGGTGGTTTGTGAATCTCTTCCCCTGTTTTCTCAAGGTTTTTCAGTTTGATTTGGAATTCTTCCATATATTTGATGTAGATTGCCTTCACAGAATCTAAGTACTGATTGGCATAATATGGATGAGATAATTCACTCGGATGTTCGTTGTGTATAATTGAATTTGTAGAGTCAAAATTTGTCCAAAGATCGTCTAATTTAGTTACTAACTTCTGAAAGTACGGACGAGTTTTTCGTTCTTGCCCATCCTTCTTGTAGTTTATTATTATTCTTTGGATGTTTTCTCCAGTCTCTTTCTGCCTTATGGCCTTTTCTTCTATTGATGTCATCTTTAGATTGTAACACGCGGTTTCATTGTCTGCGGGTCGGAGCTGGCATGCATGATCCCTCTATAGCTCGTCGGTGGGGTGTAGTTCTTGACCCTTCACCACGTTACAAAAATAACCATGCCAGTCTTGATATCCAGCTGTTTTGGATAAGCGAGATATTTTGCCTCAACCCTCCCTACCTTGGTTGCCTCCCTCGCTAGGACAACCCCTAAAAATGGCATCCTCTTTATTTCATCATATGGTCTCTCTTGTCAACTCCACCCTCATCCTTTTACTTCAGTTAATTTAAAAAGACATATTTAGTTTGTTCTTAATTAACATATTAACAATATTATTTTATTCATTGTAAAAAAATTAGGTATAGTTATTTTTATTTTTTTTTTACAAACAATTTTTTATTATTATTATTTTTAATTCTTAAAACGTTAAGGAATTCCTTTTAATTAGCCGTATTAAAGAACTTTCGTTTAAAAATCTCAAAATTATCGTTATTTTTCTATTAAGATTTTTGATTAGCTTTTCCTTAAAGGCTTTCACTTTTCCCCCGTCCACAATTTCACTAAAAATATGAATATAGGTACGCACCTTATTTTACACACAGCGTAGCAACAGCAGACTCACCCAACTTTGCTCCACAACAGACGATGATTGGCCAAGCATCCAGGTTGTTCAAGGGTCTCCACCAAACTGTTACCGTATTTTTCTGTGAAACTCACTATGTTAATATTTAAAAATGAAATTAGAGGACTTTACCAAATGTCCCGCCCTTATTTTCTTAAAAACGATAATTACTGACACTTTAAATTCTTTTCTTAAATTTAGCTTTAAACGTAATTGAAAAACTATTTTAAAATGTATGTAAAAAAAAGACGTAGCGGCGAGGTTCTGTTAGCCAGTAACAATGATAAATCTACCGGTATCCCCTGCTAACGGCTGCCTTAGCAGTTACGTTAACAGGGTTACAGTTACTATGAAAGGCTTCTCGGTCTATCAAACGGAATTTTCGCTTTACTCCCAGGTTTCAGGCAAGCAGGATTATTCCCGACTGGACAATAGCAGGGCGTTCGAGAATTTGGTGATGTACACTTTAACCTTAAATAAAAAGTTGCTTTATCTATCACTGCCTCACAAGAAAAACAAATTAATTTCACATTAGGTACCTTTTTATTAGATCTGTTGTCTTTTAATTTTGTTAAGCAGCTGAGTTTTTATAGTTTACACTTTCTTAGGGTTTGTTTTTCTTAAAATTTAAAATTTTCTTTTTTTTTTTTGTTTTAAAAGTTAGATAATATTCGACAATTTAGCTTTATATATGACTAAAAAGGTAATGCGTTTTAATTTCGCTAACCTCCAAGAACTTCTCTGTTTGGCGATTAAATATGATCTGCCATTGCATTGCAAACAAAAATTGTTTAGCTCATCCCTTTTCAATAAGACAGTTACTCTTTGCAGAAATTTTACCCGAGTATACTTATGTATTGGTAGTTTCAACTAAAAACAAAACTTAAGAGAAACAACATTCACTCGAATGAGCTATTTCAATAAAAAAAAAAAGAAACGATCTCTTTCTAATTTGACAGTACTAGTTGGAGGGAACTTCAGGATCAAAGAACTCCCAATAAGCAAGGTTGACCGAATTTAGACATTTCAACTTCCTAAATCTTTTCCCTTGTTTTTAAAAATTGTTTGTAATATATTCAGTTTCGTAACACAGGGCTTTGCTAGTTGAGGGATAGTCATATACTTGACAACAACCAGCAAACGAACCCACGCATTATTTTGGTGTGTATCACCTTGTTCTCGATTGGGTTATATAAACAAAACTATCAATAAACAATTTTGACTTAAGTAGTTGAAATTTCAAACCCGTGTTGGCATCTTATACCTACTTTGGGATAAAATCTGTTTGAAATGATAAGATATACCGATTTATATATTGTTTTTTTTTCTCATTTTTCACAAAACAGCTACTGATGGGGTATAAATCAATTAAATTCGAATCAGTGTTATAATTAAAAATGTGTACCTTACGTGGGTCCTGAACCCTACTTACATGAGCCGGGCCATTAGATTTTCATTTCCAGATACTCATTGGCGGATGTCTTTTGCATGGTATATGCCTATCAGCTTTCCTCCTCGGGTTTCTAATTCATACATACAATTACCTATTACTTTGCGGATGCGTGCTTTAAGAAACTTCGGTAAGAGTTTAGCATTAATGCCTTGAACAAATTTGCTTTGGGCGAAATTACGATGAAATACCTCCTGGCCAACCTTATAAGACACTTGTTTGGAACGGGTGTTATATACCTTGGCTGACTTATCGTGCATTTTAAGCAAATGATTAGATATTTTATGTCGTGCCAGAGCCATTTTAGTGGCATTAGACACCACCAATATATCTGGATCACAGATAGCCTTTAATTCGCGAAGAATCCGGTAAGAAGACCCATGCGAAATCATATTCTGTCCGAAAAGTCCAATGGCCTCATGAGTATCGGAACGCAGAGAACAAGCTATGCTGGACAAATGATTATCCCAGTCATTCTGCTGCTCCTCTATAAACACTCTTAACTTACTGAGAACACTTCTATTTACCCTTTCGGAGATATTGGCTTGCGGCGAATACAGTGCAGTACGCACATGTCTTATGCCATAGTTCGTTAGAAATTTTTTAAATTCCTTGGATACGAACAGCTGACCATTATCTGAATGAATCACTTCAGGGGTCCCGAAGGTGTGAAAAATTTCACTTTCTAAATATGGTACGATCCGAGCTGAAGTAGCTTTAGGCAATGCCTTAAGAAAAGTAAATTTAGTAAAATGATCTACTACAATAAAAACGTATGCATTTCCTCGCTTAGTTCGAGGATATGGACCCAAGAAGTCAATATACAATCTTTGGATCGGCCTTTCGGATACCGTTTGCTTGGTGATTGGGGGTCTGAGTATCGCGTTTGGGGCTTTTATCATCTTACAAGTTTTACACTCGTTCACGAAAGCTTTGATGTCTCTAGCCATTTTTGGCCAATAGTATTTTTCCTTTATTCGATCATAAGTTTTGGCGAACCCACTATGACACGCCAGTTTTGTATTGTGAGACATAAGTATGCAATTCTGAGTGAGTGATTCTGGTAACCAGAGACGCCAAAGAGAATCCTCGTTACTTTCTTCGCCCGATCTGAATCTAACTCTTTTATAAATGAATTTTCCTGATACCACCAAGTCAGGAAGTGCAGATTGGTTTGAGAAAATGCTCTCTCTCAGCTGAGAATATTGTTCCGAATCAAACTCGCACGAATCGAGATCAACCTCTATGCCCACTGTTGCCGAAGAAATCTCCTTCAACTCAGATCCACTACACGATGAATCAACCGAAATCTCCTCCATGTTCACTCGAGAAAGGGTATCAGGAACCACGTTGAGAGATCCCTTTCTGTGTTCTATTAAAAAATCGAATCGTTGGAGTTCAAGACTCCACCTTGCTAATCTACCACTCAAATCTTTCATTGACATAAGCCACTTGAGACTTGAGTGGTCCGTTATTACTTTAAAGGGTAATCCCTCAACATAGGTCCTAAATGTTCTTATACTGAGAACTGCGGCTAGACATTCCAGTTCAGTCACCGTATAGTTTTTCTGAGCTTTATTCAACTTCTTAGACATATAGGCAATCGGCTTTTCGTTGTGGTCCTCATCCAACTGAAAGAGGACACCACCGACTCCTTCCGAAGAAGCATCACACTGTATTGTAAAGAGCTTTTTAAAATCAGGCTGAGACAATACTGGAGCTGAGGAAAGAGCCTTCTTCAACTTTTTAAACCCTTCAAGAGCTTCTGGAGTGAGCTCAAACTTTTTCTTCTTCTTAAGACAATCTGTTAAGGGAGCAGCTAAATCCGAATAGTTTTTTATAAATCGCCTATACCAACCAGTTAAGCCTAAAAACCTTCTAACCTGCCTCTGAGTGGTGGGAATAGGAAAACTCACCATTGCCTCGATTTTATCTGGGTTAGTCTTCAAAGTACCTTGGCCCACTATGTATCCTAGGTACTTTATTTCTCGCATGCAAAACTTGATTTTGTCGAGGTTTATAGTCAAATTTGCCTTGCGCAAGCAAGAAGCTACTTCGCCTAGAATCTTTATGTGAGTGTCAAAATCGGAGGAACAAATCAACAGATCGTCAAGATACACAAAAACTTGATTCCTAAGTCTAGAAGGTATTATTTGATCCATGGTGCGACTCATTGTCTGTGCAGCATTGCTTAACCCAAAGGGCATAACTTTAAATTGATATAATGGTCGGCCTGGTACCGCAAAAGCAGTTTTCTTTCTAGACTCTTCGTCAAGCGGAATTTGCCAATAGGCATCTTTTAGGTCTATTCCCGATATGAAGTGTGTATCCTGTATTCGACTTAACAATCCATCAATCTGTGGCAACGGATAAGCATCTTTCACCGATACCGCGTTCACTCTCCTAAAATCCAAACAAAGGCGATTCTTCCCCGGTTTCCTCACCAATACTAACGGGCAACACCAAGGAGAGTTACTTTCCTCAATAACCCCAAGTCCTAACATGCGGTCTAACTCCCTATATACCTCCTCCTGACGAACCGGAGACAATGGGTAATGGCGAGATTTTATAGGAGCAGCCGTACCAGTATCAATTACATGGGTACTCACATGAGTTTTTCCCAGTCCCAACTCGACAAAGTTTGGAAAAAGTTTCCTAGTTGCATCTAAACGACTTTTCTGTTCCGGAGTTAGCTTCACCAGTTCAGCTTCTTCTTTAAAATTAATTTCTCTTTCATCTAAACTGACATCGGTTTGAATTTCACAGACTTGTGGCATAAGGTGAAACTCTCTCCAAAAATTCATTCCCAAGTAAACCTTCTGAGTGAGATTAGGAAAGAGATAAAACGAAATAGGTTTACTGATACCCTCATAAGTAGTTGTTATGTCACAATAACCAACAATATCATGCGACTTGCCATCTGCAGTGCGAACTACACTGCTATATGGCTTAACCTCATCGCCAATTTTTTTTACTAGATTCCAGCAATCGCTACCTAACACTGAGATGGAAGCTCCACTGTCCAGTAACCCATAGGCTGACTCACTATTAAACATCACCTTTGCGAACATCCTACCATCAGCATTGGATGTAATTATAGATTCCATTATTAATTTACGAAACTTCTTGCGACTTCTAAACCGATCTCTGCATTTTTGAACAGGAATACTGGCTGAACTATTATTTACTCCCATTATCCGAGCGCGCACCTTGTAATAATTCAACTTTCGTTCATGCAGAGACTTTAAGTCGTATCTAAAAATCGGATGGTTAGGAGAGATTTCAGGTTTTTCACGTTGCAATAACTTAACCGGAGAGATATTGTAAAAAAATTCCTTATCTGTTCCATACTCTGCTTTATCTACTTTTTGTAAATCTATTGACTGAGAATTTGCACCAGCTGCACTCAAATTCGTTTCCTCGCTAGTTAAATTATTTATTGTTTTGAAATCCCGGGGATATTCCTTGAGGGACGATTTTCCCCGCCCTTCTTTTCGTCCCTCCGGTAGTTTTCCGAATGTTTCGTACATTCAGGGGTACTTATACCTTTTGTTCCGCACAAAAAACAAACAAATTTCGAGTATGTGAAGGACATTGGTAGAATGAATGTCCTTGCTGGTCACAATTCCAACAACAAAGAATTGTGCTAGCACTTGCCTTTTTTACGCGAGTGAACGCCGCAATTTCTTCTTCTTCACCATCTAATGTTTCATAGACTTCATTATTGACAACCTCATGTACTACTTTGGGAGCAGGAACTCGTTTGGCTAAAAAGAGTTCCACTTCCCTAGCTTTGTACCTTAACTGCTCGAGTGTTTGTACTTCTGGTGCTAATAAAACTTCTCCTAACTTTTCTTTAGCGTTATTTCTTATTAAATCAACCAACTTCTTATTGTCAAACGGTTCCTTCAGTCGGTCGTTTAAAGTTACTACTGAGTTATAGAATTCATCGAATGACTCTTTATAGCCCTGTCTTCGCGTAAGTAATCTCATATAACTATCTATGTCCTTTTCAGGACGCCCAAACTCTTTTCTCATTTCTGCTTTATATTCTGAGAACTTTGCGTTTGGTTTCTTTTTTAAAAATCTCCATAACCATTTATTAGCTTTCCCATTTAACAAAATGTGAAAATGTGCAGCCAATTGCTCATCGGTGAACGATGAAGCCACTTGAAGACGGTCTACTTTAAAGAGAAAATCTTCGACATATTCTTTTTCTTCACCTTCGTATTTGATATTCCACTTGTCAAGTCGGCAGTAATCCTGCCTACCTGAATTCGAAAAGGAAACAGAATTTCTATTTCCTTGAAAAGGTGGCATTGCCGATCTATTACTCATGCTTGTATGTAATTGAGAACTACGTCTCATATAATCCGTCGCTTGATCAGCCATTGAAGGTTGATTACGGATTTCCAACCGTTCTAAAACTCTGTTCATAAATAGGTCCATCTGCTGAAACACCTTCATTTGATTCAACATTAATGTTCTGTCTAACCTATCTGCTAATTGCTCAACTGTTTCTGGTGTTCTCATCGGGACTGCATTATTACTCCCTTCTATGTTAATTGGTTCTGTACCGTTAATGACATTGGGTGGTAGGATAGCCGTCGCCGCATAAAATATATCGCCATCGTTGGCTTCATTGTCCCTATTATTACCCTCAGACATATCTGATGAGTTCGAAATTGTTGAGTCCAATTCTCTTGAAAAATCAAAGGAAAAATCTAAATTAAATCGATCTACCCTGTTACTGAATTGCTGAAAAAAATTTTCGAATTTGGCCGCTGATATAGCATGAAGGCTTTCTAAGTCGTCGTTAATTATTGAAGCTCTTTGGTTCGAGCTCATAATACTACACTCTGTAAACCTGATTCACGATACATGCAAAAAAAACTGTTTAAAGTCGAAACACAGACCAACTCAAGACAAAATCAAATGTCTATAACAAATCGTCACTATAAAATGTACGCAGCAAAAAAAAAACTTTCACCGAAACTGGAAACAAATGAATAATAAAAAAAAATTAACCCAAACAAATTATTGTTGCACACAAAAAAAAATCTATCTTCTGTTAATATAAATGAAATATTCATACAGAGGTAAAGGATGAGGGATCGAATCAAAAGAGAACTCTGTCCGATGAAAAGGAGGATGCCGAAGTGCGAGCCAAACAAAAAAAATAAAACAAACTACCTATCCTGTGAAATTACTTTAATTTTAATTTAAATTATTTTCCAGGACTTATGCAACCAAATTGTCTTCCATAGTTGCCAAGGCTCTGGAACTTTTTTTCATTTAATTGAGTTGATTGGACCTTTCAAGGACATCCAAGTTATCCTAGAGCCTCAATCCATTGTTAAAAAGTATATGCTACATAAGTTGGGCATGTGTTAACTAACTGTTTCACAATTAACCACCTAAATCAAAAATGTTTGCACACTCTGTCTTCTTTTTAATTCCATCCTTCACATAGCTACTCGATACCGAGTTTTCCTTACCCAGTCATCGGGACTTATGTGATAAGATAAAACCAATTTTTAATACAAACAACATAAAAAAAAATTTAAACTGAACTACGGGAAACATTAAACAAAAATTTTGAATATGGAAAGAAAAATTTTAGAAAACTAGTTGAAGTGGTTCAGAATTATTAAGCCGCACTATTTTTTCAATAGTGGGCTCCACGTTGTGGGCGCCATTTGTAACACGCGGTTTCATTGTCTGCGGGTCGGAGCTGATTTTTATTTTTTTTTACAAACAATTTTTTATTATTATTATTTTTAATTCTTAAAAACGTTAAGGAATTCCTTTTAATTAGCATTTAAAGGAATTAGCATTTAACTTTTCCTTAAAGGCTTTCACTTTTCCCCCGTCCACAATTTCACTAAAAATATGAATATAGGTACGCACCTTATTTTACACACAGCGTAGCAACAGCAGACTCACCCAACTTTGCTCCACAACAGACGATGATTGGCCAAGCATCCAGGTTGTTCAAGGGTCTCCACCAAACTGTTACCGTATTTTTCTGTGAAACTCACTATGTTAATATTTAAAAATGAAATTAGAGGACTTTACCAAATGTCCCGCCCTTATTTTCTTAAAAACGATAATTACTGACACTTTAAATTCTTTTCTTAAATTTAGCTTTAAACGTAATTGAAAAACTATTTTAAAATGTATGTAAAAAAAAGACGTAGCGGCGAGGTTCTGTTAGCCAGTAACAATGATAAATCTACCGGTATCCCCTGCTAACGGCTGCCTTAGCAGTTACGTTAACAGGGTTACAGTTACTATGAAAGGCTTCTCGGTCTATCAAACGGAATTTTCGCTTTACTCCCAGGTTTCAGGCAAGCAGGATTATTCCCGACTGGACAATAGCAGGGCGTTCGAGAATTTGGTGATGTACACTTTAACCTTAAATAAAAAGTTGCTTTATCTATCACTGCCTCACAAGAAAAACAAATTAATTTCACATTAGGTACCTTTTTATTAGATCTGTTGTCTTTTAATTTTGTTAAGTAGCTGAGTTTTTATAGTTTACACTTTCTTAGGGTTTGTTTTTCTTAAAATTTAAAATTTTCTTTTTTTTTTGTTTTAAAAGTTAGATAATATTCGACAATTTAGCTTTATATATGACTAAAAAGGTAATGCGTTTTAATTTCGCTAACCTCCAAGAACTTCTCTGTTTGGCGATTAAATATGATCTGCCATTGCATTGCAAAAAAAAATTGTTTAGCTCATCCCTTTTCAATAAGACAGTTACTCTTTGCAGAAATTTTACCCGAGTATACTTATGTATTGGTAGTTTCAACTAAAAACAAAACTTAAGAGAAACAACATTCACTCGAATGAGCTATTTCAATAAAAAAAAAAGAAACGATCTCTTTCTAATTTGACAGTACTAGTTGGAGGGAACTTCAGGATCAAAGAACTCCCAATAAGCAAAAGGGTTGACCGAATTTAGACATTTCAACTTCCTAAATCTTTTCCCTTGTTTTTAAAAATTGTTTGTAATATATTCAGTTTTGTAACAAGATTTGTGACTTCTATTGATAATGGAAGTCTTCAATGTTGATTGATGCAAAAATATGTTTTGCCCTGGAATCTTTGACAAGTAAGCTATTAAAAGTCGGGGTCACCAAATGTTAATTCAAATTCTTCAATTGAATTATGTTGGCCAGATCACAGTGCATACACTATGACTGGCGGTGTTTCACAGTGTAACACTATGAGAACAGTACTCCTGTCGAACAAAATATACTCACATGCAAAGTGCAACACCTTGATGTTTGATAATTTCAAAATGAAAGGTTACTCGCTGAAGGTTTGTCTAAGTATGATATATTTTATTGCCTTAATCAATATTTATATAAAATTTGATCTTACGTACTATAAAAAAAAATGTGAAGTAGAATAAACAAAAAACAAAAGAGTACAACAAAAAAAAAGATTTGAATATAATAGCATAGTTGAACATTTAATATTATTTAGCTGACAGTGCAGAAGGCACCGCAGGTCATTGATTCATACATTAAATTGAAAAATAAAAGTATTACATTACACCTGCTGATAGTGCAGAAGGCACTGCAGGTCGTTGATGTTGATTCATAAATTGAATTTAATAAAAATGAATACAAACAAAAGATGAAAAGAATTAATAAAAAAAAATATTGTGTTTAGAAACTAAACAGATTTACGCCCTCCTAAGATCCGCACATTGCACCAAAAGATTCAGAATCTTTACAGCTAATAAGAATATTAGCCGCTTTTTTTAGGTACAGTTCTTTTTTATTACAACATAAATCTTTGTAAATTTTATCTTGTAAATATAAATTTTTGAAAGCATCGTTATTTGATTCCCTAAAAAGTTTTAAGAATTTAAAAGATTTATTTCTACTTTTTTTTACATTCTTCGTCATACCATTTAGACTTTGACCATGGTGAGGTGAAACCAGAGTTACACACAGTTGCCAATTTGCGAATTAACTCAAATGAAACGTTAGTCGCATCTTCTACTGAGCCATATATCTGTAAGTTTGTAGAGATCACTTGGTTACTTAAATTTCGCCTATATACTTCGGCCTTATGTTCAACCTGCTGTAGTCAAAAAATAAAAGGACAAGAGTTAAATAATACTTAGAGTATTTTATAATTCAACTTTATTAATTTTGGTTAATCAACTTCTTTTCTTTTGTCTCTAATCTGATCTCAATCTCGTTCTTTTTGGCACGTATCTCGATGCTGAGATAGCATTGTTTGTTTGAAAATCCTTTTCCTCCAGCCGAGGCAACTGTGAATCAGGTGTAGCTAAGTTTTCTGTTATTGTTGGTGGTGGCAGTGATGGGGTTTCTGGGGACAAATCTTCTCGCTGACGATCCTCAGTGTCATCACTGCTATAGGGAATCTCGAACGGTTTACTTTGGGTGAAGCGGCGTTTAATTTGATCGATGTGGCGGCGACCTATCTTATTATCAATTGATTTTACAATATAGGAAAAGGGACCAGTCACTTCAATAATTTGGCCTTCTAACTCGAATAATTCCGAAACTATACAGCGTCTCCAATTTTGAAAATTCTTAACTAACCAATTGATTTGCAACTAACAGGATTTGATAGTCCATCATCAGGATGCATGACATCTAGTGCCGTACGAAGTCTCCTTCCTATCAGTAGCTCTGCTGGCGTTTTTCCTGTTGTCGTGTGTTGCTTAAACAAAACATGCTGCAATTTGGTGTGCACGTCTCCCTCTGACATAGTTTTGAGAGAAGTTTTCAAATATTGGACCATCCGTTCGGCTTGACCATTACTAGATGGGTGATATGGAGCCGTATAGTTGTACTTAATACCATTTAAGGTATAAAACTTCTGCATTTCTGCTGAGACAAAAGCACTACCATTATCTGAAACAATTCTTTTGGGTTGGCCATGTGTGGCAAAAATCTCACGGAGCTTATTTTTCACTTCGGCCGATGACATGCTGCGGACTATTATTACTTCCAGCCACTTTGACATAGAGTCTACAATGACCAAAAACGTGTATCCTTGAAGAGATCCAGCAAAATCTATATGCAAGGTATTCCACAGATCTTCTGGTGGTTTAATGAATTGTCTCGGGGCAGCTGGGGGATTTCCTTTATTGGTTTGACATTGGCCACAGCGTTGGACTTCCAATTCGATTTGTTTATCAAAGTTGGGCTTCCACACATAGCTACGTGAATAAGCCTTCATTACGTTGATTCCAGGATGATAACCATGATGAAGTTTCAAAATCACATTTTGATATTTTGGGAGTATAACTACTCTACTACCCCATAAGATACAACCCTTGTGAGTAGAAAGTTCCGTCTTTCTCCGGATATATGGAATAAGTTCTTCTGCACACTCAACGACTTCTGGCCAACCATGTAAAATTAATCGTAAAACTCTTGACATAACCGGATCTTTAGCGGTCTCATTGGCTATTTCAGCTGCTGTTACCGGTGGATTACTACACATTTCAAGCATCAATATATCAGCCGGACCATTAATTGAGGCATCAACCGAAGATGGAAGTGGCAAACGACTCATACAGTCAGCATTTAAATTTTTTGACCCTGACCTATACTCCATTTTATAGTCATAAGAAGACAGTAACAGGCACCAGCGTAACATTCGGGGTGAAATCATTTGTGGTATTTGTTTACTTCTATTGAAGATTCCCAGCAATGGCTTGTGATAATTATGATAATTATTGTGATAATTATTTCACGTCCAGCGACATATTGATGGAAATGTTTCATTCCAAAAATAATGGCTAATGCCTCTTTATCAATATGAGCGTAGTTTCGCTCGTGAACTCCAAGAGTGCGGGATGAAAAAGCAATAGGCCGCTCTAGACCATTTTTATCATCACGATGAGCCAGAATAGCACCAATCTCATAAGGTGAAGCGTCACAGGAGAGGACCAAGGCTTTAGACACGTCGTAATGTACTAAAATGGTATCTGAATCTAACAAATTCTTAAGATCATTAAAAACTGCATGATGCTCATCGGTCCATTTCCATTTCACATTTTTGTCAAGCAATCGATGTAATTTTTCAGCAATCGATGCCTTATGCGGTAAAAACGAGTTATAAAAATTGAGCAAACCCAAGAAGGATTGCAACATTTCCTTATTTTCAGGAATAGCAGCTTGTTGGATTGCTCTCACTTTCTCTCTATTAGGGGAAATTCCATCGTCACTAATATGAAAACCAAGCAAATCCATTTCACGTTGTGCAAATAAACACTTATTTTTTTTTTTATTCACTGTCAAATTTGCTTTAGCTAATTTTTCGAAAACTGCTTCTAAATTTCTGTTGTGGTCAGATTCGTCTTTTCCAGCAACAATAATATCATCGAGATATGCTTTTACACCGTTTATACCGACCAATATACTATCCTTAAATTTTTGAAATAAGCCTGGAGCAGCAGAAACACTAAAAGGTAATCTACGTACCTAATAAAAATGTTGTCCAAACAAGAATCAAGTCGAGTCGGTTCATTGAGTAGGGATTCAAAACCAAATGAAGACATCACCGATAAAAAACTATCAGTATCAGATGATTCACATAAAATATTTATATTGAAATCGCCTAACAAAACTACATTTTTACACTTTTGAAGCTCCAAAAATTCATAAAATTCATTTGAAAAGGTATTAACTGTACACTTATGCAATCTATAAACACATATAAAGCAGTATTGAACACCAGAAAGTATGCAAGATACCCTCCCTAATTAAATCAGCACTTTCCAATTTACATTTATCAATTACGCACCCTAACATATTGTTTCTGTAAAAAACCGCGGCACCTCCGGCAGCATAGGACTCATTACAAGTTGCATCAAATGTATAATTAGGAATAAAATTAAAATCTAAAATCAGAGATTTCTTCTTAAAAGATCCAAATTTTAGATGGAAAAATTAAATCGGGAAAATGGTCCAAAGGTGTAAAATGAGAGAGAATAGTATTGAAATTAGATCTCATACTATGAATATTGTGGTGAATAATTGAAAAAATAGAAGATAACTCATTATTTGAATGATCTACACAAAAACAATTTAAATTATTATTAGAAGCTAAAGAGGAAAAACTATTATTATTTGAATTGTAATTATACATGGTTTAAATAAATAAAAGTAAATATTTAATCTCTCAAGTTTAGCAAAATCCTCAAATGAATTGATTTTTATAACCTTGTCACCTTCTTTTTTTCTGATAAGAACAGATGAATCTCTAACCCAGACAAATATAAATTTATTCTTATGTTTAAAATCATTTGCCATTTTTAATAATGACCTTGTATAGCAGGTAAGACAGTCGTTAAAGTAAATCATGTTGCTGTTGATTTTGTTGCTGCTGGTGTTGTTGCTGTTGCTGCTGGTGTTGTAATTGCGGATGTCATTGCTGCTAGCACGATTCTATTTCGGTATGATTGATCTCTTCATCCATCACAGCTGTGAACAACGTGTTCAATTTCTCATCAACGTTCACATTGCTTACATCAGGAATGCCAATTATGTCAACTACACACTGTTTTTCCTGCTGCTCAAATTCATTAAGTTTCATCTCCAACAAGTTAACTCTCTTATTAAGCGAAATGTTAGAATCTTCAAGATTTTTAATTTTGTCTAGCGCTTCAGTTTTAACTAGCTTAAGTTGGATTATCTCATTGTATAGCATTTGCAATGTTATAGATCGTTGATCTGTATTGTTGTCGTTTCTAGAGTTGGCAATAAGTGGGGGTGGGGAGCGACTAGGGCTATTGGATATTGTAGACAAGCTGGCGGCACCACTGGTGGTAGAAACTTTGTAGATGTTATGAGTGTTACTTTTTGAAGAGAAGTTGTTTACGGGAGAATTAATGGGAGCATATATCAACACTTTTCTCAAAAAACGTTTTGTACGATCGACTTATTTTACCTTTTTCTTATTAATTTAGCCACATGATTTTATTGCTTTTTAATTACCTAATTTAATGACCTTAAACAATTTTGCAAATGAAAATGAAATGAAAAATTTAGCTGACATTTTTTAAGTAATTGAGATATTTAAGATCTGTGTGTTTCATTTTTTTGTACTGCGCCAAGATATTCGTAAAAAATAGAAAAAACTACGTATGAATATTTTTCGTAAAACAAACATTTTAGATGGTGCAAATTTGTTGTTTATCTTTTTAAATAAGACCTTTTTCTACGTTAGTTTAACTGGACTATAATGTCAGCTATATATTTTACTGAGTAGGAAAAGAAAGATATACAAAGATTGTTAAGAAATCATTAACTCGATAATAAATTAAACTATTAAATATTAATTAATAAAATTATTTATTTCAGGTGAAAACAATAACAAATAAGAGATTAAAAAATGCGGCCCCCCTTATATTCGATTGCGAAGAATGTGGGGCAGCGTTTAGTAACCACGAGAACCTAAACCGTCATTACCGTCGCAATCATCAAGAGTTTGTAGGAAAGATGAAATTTTGTTCCAATTGCATGCAAGCGTTTACAAAGCAAGAGTCTCTTGAAAACCATTTTCAAAATGTGCATAAGGACGTTGCATTAAATTCAAAAACCGAATGGAATATAAAAAGCCGTAGGGAGACATGCAGTACCTGTGGCAGAATTTGTATATCAGAGTCAAGTCTAAAGATTCATATGCGCTCCCATACAGGAGATCGACCATTTGAATGCTCAGAATGTCATAAAACATTTAAGACTAAAGTCGCCGTAACACTTCATTTGAAAAGGTAAACGGTATAACCAAAAGTTAAATAACTTACATGAGATTTCCTTCAAAATATTGTTTTCAGACACACGGGTCAATTAGACTGGGAGTGTGAGGTTTGCGGAAAAGGTTTCGTTGAATCAAGCAACCTTAAGGTGCACATGCGAACACACACTGGAGAAAAACCACATTTGTGTAAAATATGCGGAAAACAGTTCTCGCGCGTGTTTTTACTGCAACTGCATTTGCGGACTCATACTGGCGAAAAACCATACAAATGTGTAGTATGCACCAAAGCTTATAGTCAAAAATGTGATTTGGATATTCACTTTAGAAGTCATACAGGAATGCGACCGTACGTTTGTCAGATATGTTTCAAGGGCTTTAATCGAAACTATGCCTTACACAAGCATGAACGGCAGCATATTCAATAGAAAAATATAGAAGTCTTCTTTTTTATTTTATAAATTTACTTACTTTTTTTTTATTTACTTTTTTGAAATATAACTGATGACAATATTAACTGTTTAAAAAAATCACACTCAAAGAGCGTTACGTTGAAGCAACCGGGCAAAATCCCGGTTGCCCGGTGGTCCAGTCCGCCCCTGATCGTGCCAAATAATAGTTGAAATTCCGAGTTTTTGTTTTCAAGCGCATAGCTTGATTGAGTTTTAATTTTTCAGGGGATGCTGATGGTGGTCAAGTAAGGAGATGTATTTGAACTGAGCTGGTCCAAATTCAAGGGGAAGTTAACCTTAGACCGCCAACTCCCAAGGTAGGGTGGGATAGGCTATCGCTGATTACAACACAGTGCCCTCTAGTGGTAAACGTCCGTCCGCTTTTCTTTTAACTCAATCTTCTGTTGTTTTCAATTTTATAGTTTTTTTTTTGATGGCATGATGTGTTTACTGTGGTAGTTGAATTTGGGTTGTGTGTGAACAAGTTCCCACCCATTTCCGGCGAGCTCAAGCCGAGCATACAGCCAGCATGCCAGTTCACCACTCTCAACAAAAAAACTGGCGAATCTCAATATTCTTCTTCACTCTTACCTATTACAAAATATGATTTATTTGTTATGTTTTCATTGTATCCAATTAATAGAATCTTATCTACAAAGTTGTGTGTATCTACTGGAATAATAAAAACATGCAAATTAATCCATAATATTCAATTGAATCTGGATGTTGAACCACAATTCAACAAACCACACCTACATAGAAATAATTAAATTTTTAATACAGCAATTGTTGCATTTAACACTTATTTAAGTCACTCACACAAAAATATTCCAATGGTTTTATTCAAATAACATATTTTTTTATTTTTATTTTAATAAAAACTTTCACATCCGAAAGAAATGAAATAGCAAAAAAAAAATTTATTTTTGTGAGCTGAGCTGTCAAAGCGCGACAAATTTTTTTTTTTTATTTAAGAACCGATTACGAATACTAGAAGAAACATATTTCCACTTTTATATTTGTCATTATTCTTATTTAATCACGATTATGTCCATTTTTCTTTGAATCTCGACGAAATTGTTAAACTGTATAGTTACAAAATTTTGCCCAAACCTGGCATTTACTATAACACATGTTGTTTTTGTTGCAGTGTGTAAAGTGCATCAGTTTGAGTAAATAAAAAGATTTTCGTGGGTGGAAGGTGTAAGAGGGTATTCGCTATATCTATAGAACCATAAGTAGTCCCATAAACAAAATTTTACCTCGGTTTTGCAGAAAATTAAATTCTCTACAATTTTGGTTTACGTATTTTTACCGAGAAATCACAAATGCAAAAGATATAACTAAAAATAGACTATTGTTTAAGAAAAATAGCATTTAACTTTTTTGATTGATTAAATGACGAAACTTTTGTACATTTTTAACTATAACTTTTTTATTTTCGATTTCTCGGTAAAAGTTTGTATACCAAAATTATATAGAATTTAATTTTCTACAAAACATCCTCACCCGCGAAATGGGGGGGGGGGGTTACAACCCCTAAATCATTTTGTGTACTCATATTGATGTACACTCCACATAACAAAGAAAAAAAACTTCCTATACTAAATGCGAGGTTTGAGCAAAATTTTGTAACATTTTAATACACCGTTAAATGTTACAAAATTTTAAGGTAAAAAAAAATAAATAATAAAAAATGGAGCACATAGGGCACCCGTTCTTTTAGGAACTACATAGACAATATGTGAAATTACATAAAAATACCAAAATCTGGACATTCTGGTTTTGTATTCCGCTGAGTGCAGACGCGAATAAATTTATCTACCCAAAAAAAAAAAATAACTTTTAGTGCGATAAAGCAACATTATAAATTGAAAATCAATATAAAAAGTGATAATTCCCTATTTATATTTAAAAAAAAAAGCGTAAAGCAATCAATAAAATAGAAAGGAACTACTTTCAACAAAAAAAAACAATGTTTGATCAAAATGGGTGGCGACAGAGCCACCCGACAAAACAGTGCCGAGTGCACTGTGTGTGTGAGTGTGTACTGTGAGTGCTAGCAACATAAAAATGAGTGGAAAACCTCCTTCTGAGCTTCTGAGCCAGGAAGATCATGAGAAAATCTATATGCAAGTCGACCATGGCTATGCAAATGTGCCGAACCAAATTTTAAGCTACCATAATCAAATGTCTGAGGCGACAGACGCCGCCGCCACCGCCATCATGGCGCCGCCAGTAACAGTTGGCTCACCAATACCAACAACTGCCAATGAGCAAAATGTCATCGCCGATGAACAACCAGTGATGCCAAACGAACAGTTTAATGATGTGGACAAAAATCTTAAAAAATTACTTTCCAATGACGAGGACCTCTTTACAAGAATCAACAACAGGAGGAAGAGAAATTTATCCAACACGGCAGATACGCCAAGAAAGAAGATTGCTGTAGCATCAACTTCAGAAGCATCAAATAGGAGCAACAGGTTTCATCTCCTTCAGGAGGAAGAAAATCATCCTAGTAGTGTAGTTGTAGACAGTTGTACTGATAATATAAATAAAGAAAAAGAAAGTACACTCGATTGGTGTCCACCTATTTTTGTCAAAGGGGTGCAATCGAGGACTCTATTAACATTTATAAAAGAAAATTTTCCAGACAGAATAGACAATGTAAGGTTCCAAAACAGGGGTTTTGGAAGAATTAAATTGTTAGTTAAAGATATTGACCTCCACAATCTCTTTTTGAATAATTTCAAGACCTCACACGTAGAGGCTTTTAGTTTTAAACCAAAGGCTTTGAAGAAGAAGCTATACTTTTGAAGGGTCTCTCGGGAGGGTTTAACTGTGATGAGGTGAGGGGGGAAGTCATGAGGACGGATCCTTCCTTGGTTTTAGAAGAAGTTAAGGAGTTCACCACTGGATGGTCAAAAAAAAATGGGGTAAGTTTGGATACCTTCATATGTATCGTGAAGGATAAAGAAACCCTTAAGAAAATTAAGGATGTAAAAATCCTGCTTCATCACAGGATCCGGTGGGAAAGATTTGAAAAGAGAGGCCCAATACAGTGCTTCAGATGCCAGAGATATGGTCACTCAAGTCACTACTGTGCCTATAAGTCTAGGTGTGTTAAATGTAAGGTTTACCACGAGGAAGGGAAGTGTGAGGTGACACCGGACATGGGACGGGACAAAACCTCCTGCGTTAATTGCGGAGAAGTCGGACACCCAGCTAATTTTTCAGGGTGCTCAAAAAGATCCAATTTTTTACAAAAAAGAGTCGTGGTAATTCCAGAGTTGCCTCAACAAATGCTGAATTCAGGTAAATCTTTTGCTGATGTTGCAAGGGGTGAAATCTTGAAACAACGTTTCGTACAAAAGAAAGTTAACCCCACCGATGGCAAAAATCAAAATATGAATCAGAAACCGAATGAGTTTTCGGCTTTCTTAAACGAATCCTACAATTTGTTCGGCATAACAATAACTGAATTACTGGCAAAAGTAAGACAGTTTTGGCCAACCTACACTAGACTTAGCCGGGGTGAAAAGCCAGGGGCTTATTTGGGCTTTATTGCCTCCCTTTCTCCATAAATATGACAACAAATTTTATCTCTTCTAATATTAACTCCCTTATAGGACAAGACAAAACAATAGAAATTGGTGAAATTCTCTCAGACCTACAACCACATTTCTTTTTACTACAGGAGACAAGGCTCTCGCAAAGATTTGCTAGAAACTTTAAAAACTATTCATTTGTAAGAAACGACCAAGGCAGAGGTACAGGTATTTTAATTAAAAAAAGCCTGAATTTTACATTCATCCCACTTACGTCACAATCTTTCTCAGCCACAGCCATTACCGTACCTTTTGTTGACGGCTCAGGTTTGCAAAATAAATTGTCAATTATTTCAGTATACATCCCAGGGGACTTAGGACTTGGAGTACCACAGGCCTTAGACTATATTCTCACCTCATTGAATCACCCCGAATATTTTATAATAGGAGGTGATTTTAATGCCAGGCACCCTTTCTGGGGGGATTCCAAAACAAACATCAATGGTGTACAACTGTATGACTGGTACTCAAACAACAATTTTCTTGATCTCAACATAATAGCAAGTGACACTCCTACATTTCCCAGATCTTCATCCTTTATCATATCCACGAACCTTATCAACCCACCAAATTTTACAAAAAATTTTGCTTGCGTCACTCTTGACCTCATCTCAGATCATCACCCAGTTTTCCTAGCAATAGACTTTAAAGAAATTTCGCTGCTTCCTTACATCCCCATACTTAGAACATCATACAAAAATACAAATTGGAACTTGTTGTGAAATTATTTATCGCGAGTAAGTAATTTTAGGATGGTAGTTTAGGATGGCGGAATTATAATCCGCAGACTTAAATATTTTTAACAAATTGCTAAACGACACGAAAGTTTAACAATTGACAAAACGAAACAAATTGTGCACGATGTGCGTCGCGGCGAGAATGACAAACTGTCAAACGACGATAGGTGCGTTCACAACAGACAACACGTAAAGTGCTGCCACCCAGTAGCTCAGCAATGGGGTGGGTTCAGCGAAGTGAGATTTTTATTAATCGAGTTCGATTAATAAAAGACTAATCAAATTGATGATGAAGATAAAAAAAAGAAGTTAATGTAAGTACAGGGTGTACTTGCACTAAAAGTGGGCGCCAGGAATTTTGTTAGTACCAAATACAATTAGTAAAAAATTCCAAATCTAATTGTAATATTATCATAAAAGTCAAGCTAAGAGGAAACCAAAATAAAACACAAATTTTGTATGCCCGAATGGGGATTTTAAATAATTTTATTTGGGAAACCTTTGGGTCGAAACCCAGGATTAAAACCCAAAATTTTTTCAACTATAACAAAATGAACAATTGTTTTTTGAAATTGGCAGAGGGCCAATTTTCCAAAATAAAGACTGATGATAAAAAAAACAAACGAAAATGGAATGGAAGAAATGGAGTGTCGCAAAGGACACAAAGTAAAATCACTTTGGGAAAGTTCCCGAACAATCAACGGAACTTTTAACAACGGTCGCGGGTCCCGTAATTCCGGGAGAACAAAGAAGCGAAGCGAAGGCCTAACCGGGGTAGAATTTTGCCACTTTTTGGCCACAAAAACGCAACAATAATATTCACCTTTTACCAATAAGATTTGGACAAAACCAAACAACCAAATACTTAGCTTTTTCCTATGGAATCCTATCTCCTTTCCTTCTCGATTGTGCCCAACTGGCTCTACCTCCTCTGCTACCAATCGCCACCGACAAGACGCTTTTCTTTCCTCCAAAATCGAAGATAATAGCACCTCTATTTTCTTCTATAGAAATTCCCCAAACTGAGAATTTGAACACTCAAATTTAAACCTCGATTTCTTTCTCGGAAAATAATTTTTCGTTTTTATCTTTTCTACAATTTCTTTCGTCACACCAACTCTTTCGAATCTCGATCCAAAAAGAAAAAAAGATTCATCATGGCGGACTTTACTCGTCCATGCCGTCAATTCCATATCTTGCCATCTCTTTCAGACCGCTTGTCCGTGTGTTATTCGGTCACGGTCTAACTGCAATACCCCGTCAATTTGCTGAGGTATGCGCCGTAGTCGAATCGAGCCACGCATGCGGTCTCTTTCCAAAAGTGGCTCAATGAACAAGTTCAGTCCCCACCCGTCAATTCCTATAGTAAAAAGATCAACGAAAAATTATTTAAAACTACGAACAATGCCCCAACCCAAAACGGCCCAAACTACGAAGTGTAAGGAAAGCGTCCCGTCAGATGGGATTTCTGCCATTTTTTTTTCCAACTAAAGTAAGGAGTCAGGATTCCATTATTCACGCGAAAATTTAAATTAATTAGACCCGTAGACCTTCGCGCAGAATTTAAGGGGATAGGAAAACACATCGCAAAGTGATTTTACTTTTATGTTCCAGACACTTTAGGGTGGGCATTAAGCCATACTAAATTTATGTTGGTGTGAAATAGTTGTCACACATGTCGTTGAACATGGGTCAGATTCATCATGTTTTCTCCTCAAGTGGACCAACTGTCACACACTTGATGTTTGTGTCGATCACCTGTCGCACACATATTTGATTTTGTGGACCGCCCGTCACACAGTACATTGTATACCAAAACCTATATTGGTTGCTTTTCCACAATACTTTAAGAGCAGGACTCTGGTTGATGGTTACCAGGTTTCGACTGAACTCTACAAGCATTTTGGAGCCACAACAGAGAAAGGAAGGTTGAAAATGGGTTAAGGAAAAGGAGTAGGCTGGGTGAAACTTGTTGCGGCAAAATTTACCGCAACAAACTTATTCAATGAAGATCTTGTAAACAGCATAAATACTCTGAACATTCCCTCGGATGAAAACTTGACAAACAACAAAATAGATCACTTTATTGACCGACTAAATTCTTCCATACATAATTGCATAAACACCCATACTAAGCAGACAGCTAACAAAGATTATGAAATTCAAGTGTCATATAACACGCTTAAACTTTTCAAAACGAGAAAGGTTTGGAAATCTAAACTTAAACGTATTTACCACAGGGCAGGAAACAAGACAAATGATGAGAATAGGGTTCTCTCTTCAAGAATAGCATTACTGAGTAAAATTATTAAAGATGCAGTTAGAATCGACCTCAATGAAAATTTCAAACAGAGACTTAACAAACTAAAACCTTCAGCAAACGTTTTTAAAGAAATAAATAGTTTAACAGGCAGGAAGAAGAATAGTCACATAAACCCATATGATATTCTTCAGTACCAAGGAGACTCTTTCTCTTCTGATGAAGGAAAACTTGATGCATTTTCAAATTTCTATGCTAGCTTATATATTCCCAAAACTTCATGCAACCCTATTTCAACGCTAAGCGTTAACACAACAATCAGTTCCTTCTCCGCATGGATTAGAAACGAGCCAATAAGTTTTTTCACTTCGGATTCCCCTTCTCACTCACCGAATGGAATCGAATTTACCAAGGAGCCACTTGTAACCAACATCATCCAGGGATTAAATTGCAAAAAATCAGCTGGACCTGACGAAATCTCGAACTTCATCATTAAGAAAGCCAAAAATTCTATAATCCAGACTTTGACTATTATTATAAACAATTGTATTAACAAGAATTATTTTCCAACCGCTTGGAAAAAAGCAAAATTGATCCCACTAAAGAAAAATAAGAACTCTGCAAACATTCAAGACTTCAGACCGATTTCTCTGCTGTCAAACCTAGGAAAAATTTTGGAAAGAATCATAATCGAAAAAATTTCAGAATTCATCGCTGACAATAACATTATTCCACCATCACAATTTGGTTTTATGAAGGGGCACTCAACGGAGCATGCTTTATTCTATATAGAAAATACAATACTTAAGAACTTGAGAAATAGAGAGTGTACTGTAACATGCTCTCTGGATCTCAAGAAAGCCTTTGATTCGGTATGGCACAAAGGTTTTTTAGCGAAACTAATTTCACTTAATTTACCTCCCAATTTTATTATGATGATACAAAGCTTCCTTTCAAATCGTAAACTCAGAGTCTCATTGAACTCAAAACTTTCAAGAGAAGTGGATGTAGAGGCAGGAGTCCCGCAAGGTTCGGTCCTTGGGCCTCTTCTATTTAATATCTACATGCACGACTTTTCCACGACTTTTTCTGACTCTTCGTCAATACAATATGCCGATGACACGGTCATAATGGCCAATCATGAAAGACCTTTTCAAGCATTATCAAAATTAAATGAACACCTCCAACAAGTTTTAGTATTTTTCAAGAATTGGGCAATTGAAATTAATTATGACAAATGTGAAATAATATGTTTTAGAAATGCATCACCGAAAGGTCATCACCTTGCAGTGAGGGAGAGTAAGCAGCTCACTTTTGCTATTGAGGGTTCCAACATCCCTATTAGAAAAGATATAAAGTACCTAGGAGTCTGGCTTAATGAAAAACTGAGAGCGAACAAACACGCTAGACTGGCTTTATCTAGAGGCAAAGCTGCGTCTGCACTTCTCAAACGGTTATTGAACTCTAAAGAATTAAATTGTAAAACAAAATTGTTAATGTATAAAGCATTAATAAGACCAGTTTTAGCATACGGTTTTTCATCATGGTTTCATATATCTCCCACAGTGGCAGAGGAATTACAACGTTTTGAAAGATTAATAATCAGAAAGTGCATTTCTAAATACAGACGCCCTTCTGGAAAATGGCATCATAACAGAATAATATATACCGAATCAAAAGTAACTCCATTAATGTTCTACCTTTCAAACTTAGCTAGAAAAAGACTCTCTAGATTGGAGTTTCATGAAAACCCAAATATGAAAAGTATTTTCGATGACAATATCCAATTTTCGATACAAGAGAGATACTACATGTCGCCAATAAGCATCCTCAATGAAAGATCTAGGGAACTTTTTGAACTCCAAAACGATGACCCCTCTCACCTCCCTCCCTTTTACGAGAGAGCAAGTCAGGTAAATTTAAGAGGATAGATAAAAGACTATTGGTAGAACCGCACTAGGCGGAACTGCACTTCAGCGACACCGTGCGCACTTTCGCACGAAACTGAACGAAACTTCACGTCGCGACACAGTTGGTCAGATTACCAACTTTGTCGCATAGTGTCGCGCCGTGAAGTGCAGTTGTCGCTTAGTGCGATATAGCTCATACAATTTCCTACAAATAAGTCGTGAAGTTCAGTTCCGCTGAAGTGCAGTTCCGCCGAGTGCGGTCCTACCTTAAAACAAAAACAAAACACCCTCCGAAACACCTGTTTTGGACCATTATCGTAATAACTCAAAATTAATCGTACATGCAACAAAAAAAAAAAATGTAAATAATAGGCGTGTTTTTTTGCAAGCCCGGGGGTTATTGGACGAAAAAAACGACGGCGGGGCTTAACAATCACCATGTTAAATACAACAACAACTAATCCTCCTGCGGGATTAGCTTAAGCGTACAGAATTCTCGGTGCTAAACTCTTGGACAAGCTAAAAACTGTGCTACCAAATGCAACTTTGGTTAAGTTATCGATAAATTGTATAGAAACGTCAAAACCGACGTTAATCAATTTTCGTTTTACAATTTACATAAAAAATAAAAATGTCTGAACACAAAGATGGCGATTCGAAAGGTAAGTTATACCTTTTTATTTGTAAAATATAAAAAATCTTCTTGCTGATAAGCTAAATTTGTGTGCTCTTTGTGTAGTGTGTGCTGATGGAAGTATGCAACTACGATCTCTGCAGGACTTTAAACTCATCACCACCATTGAGGTCCCTAACGAGCAATTTGTCTCGGCTGCTTATTGTAAGACACTGGACAGACTATGTGGATGCACTAGAGTGGTTCTCTTATTTTCTATTCGCTGCACTATACTGATAATGAATCTGGCGATGAAACGGTAGATGATGAAAACGCAACGTTTGTGGAAATACGGATTTCTCAAGGGGAAGTGGAGGTGCTGGCGATGGAGATTTGTCTGAAACGGATGGCCGAAATGGCTCTCGAGCATCGGGATGCAGTCGTAAACAGCAAAGCGAAGCTCCATCAACAGGTACAACACCAGGTCCTAGTACAAGTGAAAATCAATCATCGAATTCAATTGCACAAAAAAGTGATTTATCCCTTGAAGACTTGCGCACCTTATGCGATTTAACGCAGTTTGATGAAGAGTCTGTCTAAAGACCCGACAGCGTACGCGAAATTAAGTGCTTCTCACTTCTATGCTTTTTTTGCTTGCTTACATAAATACAGTGCTAGCATCCAGCATTACGGCGTACAAGCAACCCACCTGCTTGGGCATGTCACTATAGGATTTGGGGTAGGTGCTTGCTTCATTGGGATTATTGATTGATTCTGAGTTCTTACTTAGGTCCTCTTACGTTATTTAAAATTCATTTTCAATTCTATCAAAAATTAAAAAAAATTTCTATCTAAAAGTAATTCTGTCATGATTTTTGAAAATTGAACAACGGCGGAATTACTTTTAGACAGAAATTTTTTTAAAATTTTTGATAGAATTGAAAATGGATTTTGTGTAACGTAAGAGGACCTAAGTAAGAACTCAAAACCGTTTCAATCATCCCAATGAAGCAAGTAGTTTTGTAGTTACAGCATTTTTTATGTAACCGTCAAACAAATTTCGTATGATTTTCTATTGAAATTCTTGTAAGAGCTACATAAAAAATGCTGTTATTTCAAAACTATTCGCTTCATTGGAATGATTAAAACGGTTTTGAGTTCTTATTTAGGTCCTCTTACGTTATACATAATTCATTTTCAATTCTATCAAAAATTAAAAAAAATTTCTATCTAAAAGTAATTCTGCCATGATTTTTGAAAATTAAACAACGGCGGAATATTATTACGTTTAGATATAAATTTTTTTAAATTTTTGATAGAATTAAAATGGATTTTGTGTAACGTAAGAGGACCTAAGTAAGAACTCAAAACCGTTTCAATCATCCCAATGAAGCAAGTAGTTTTGTAGTTACAGCATTTTTTATGTAACCGTCAAACAAATTTCGTATGATTTTCTATTGAAATTCTTGTAAGAGCTACATAAAAAATGCTGTTTTTTCAAAACTATTTGCTACATTGGAATGATTAAAACGGTTTTGAGTTCTTACTTAGGTCCTCTTACGTTACACAAAATCCATTTTCAATTCTATCAAAAATTTAAAAAAATTTCTATCTAAAAGTAATTCCGCCGTTGTTCAATTTTCAAAAATCATGGCAGAATTACTTTTAGATAGAAATTTTTTTAAATTTTTGATAGAATTGAAAATGAATTATGTATAACGTAAGAGGACCTAAATAAGAACTCAAAACCGTTTTAATCATTCCAATGAAGCAAATAGTTTTGAAATAACAGCATTTTTTATGTAGCTCTTACAAGAATTTCAATAGAAAATCATACGAAATTTGTTTGACGGTTACATAAAAAATGCACAGCATGGATATACTGTGAATTTTTATAAGAGTCGGTAAACATCGACCATAATTTGCGTCTTAGAAGGGTACGACAGTATCTAACTGATGAGCCTAACTGTCGTACCTAGGCGAAACGCAATCTTTTGGAGTTGAGGTCACTCGAACTTATATATTGAATTTCATTCAGTCGCTCCACTTAAACAGAAGTAATTTTCTAATTTTCTTCATCTAATTATTATTTAAAAGCCAGACCACGGGCTGCAACAACAATTTTCTAAGTGTCTGAATTTAATCAAATTCCCTTAGAAATATAAAAATTCACAGTATATCCATGCTGTGATTTTTATAAGAGTCGGTAAACATCGACCATAATTTGCGTCTTAGAAGGGTACGACAGCATCTAACTGATGAGCCTAACTGTCGTACCTAGGCGAAACGCAATCTTTTGGAGTTGAGGTCACTCGAACTTATATATTGAATTTCATTCAGTCGCTCCACTTAAACAGAAGTAATTTTCTAATTTTCTTCATCTAATTATTATTTAAAAGCCAGACCACGGGCTACAACAACAATTTTCTAAGTGTCTGAATTTAATCAAATTCCCTTAGAAATATAAAAATTCACAGTATATCCATGCTGTGATTTTTATAAGAGTCGGTAAACATCGACCATAATTTGCGTCTTAGAAGGGTACGACAGCATCTAACTGATGAGCCTAACTGTCGTACCTAGGCGAAACGCAATCTTTTGGAGTTGAGGTCACTCGAACTTATATATTGAATTTCATTCAGTCGCTCCACTTAAACAGAAGTAATTTTCTAATTTTCTTCATCTAATTATTATTTAAAAGCCAGACCACGGGCTACAACAACAATTTTCTAAGTGTCTGAATTTAATCAAATTCCCTTAGAAATATAAAAATTCACAGTATATCCATGCTGTGATTTTTATAAGAGTCGGTAAACATCGACCATAATTTGCGTCTTAGAAGGGTACGACAGCATCTAACTGATGAGCCTAACTGTCGTACCTAGGCGAAACGCAATCTTTTGGAGTTGAGGTCACTCGAACTTATATGTTAAGACATATATTTATGATTTCGTTTTTAGAAATAAATACATTAAATGCAAGGTTGTGTATTATATTTTTTTTTTTACATAAATTATAACTTTTTAAGTGCACTTAATTTCGATATATCTTCTTTCGCTTGCCTTTATATTTAGAACCATCAGTAGTTATTATTGATTTTTTAAATATACCTTACAATTTCGAAGCTGTTTTTTTCTATATGAAATTTCTTTGATGGACCATTAGCCATATCTAATAAAGTTTGAGCTGGTTTGAAAGGTGCATTATATAAATCAGAATATGATTGCATTTTGTTGACTAATTTTGATGCTGAATATTGATCAACCTAACGGAATGGACCACCGGTGAATGGTGGGAATCCCAAACCAAATACAGCACCGATATCACCTTCCAATGGGCTATCGAGAATTTCCTCTCCCAAACAGAGAACAGCTTCGTAGATAAATCGAGAAACCATACGCAATTCTATATCTTCAACACTGCTATTGTTTGATGATTTCGAGAGCTTCCTGATTGACCTCTCGACCGTCCTTAGATTTTCATTCGTACAAAAATCATACCTTTCCAGATTTACGACCCATTAATCCAGCTTTAACAAGATCTTGCCTCCACTGAAGCGTTCACCAAAAAGAAATTAAGTAAATGAAGTAGGATAATTTCTATGTTGTCAGAGTGTATACCTTTTATAAATCTACTGCGATATGGGATCCTACATCAATACTAACTTCTTCAGTTAAAGTTGCAGCTCCTACGGGGAATCCAAAAGTTTTGCTCATTTTATCCAAGTCCTTTGGACAACACCTTCTTGTAGAAGCCTAAATTTTTGTTACTCAACATTTTTTTTGTACTACTTTTAGACTTTCGAATACACGGCAAAGATAATTAAATTAATTTCGAGTTATTCTTAATAAAATAACCAATATTCTGGTCAAAATTATTTAAGGAATTATTTTTTTTTTAATTCAAATTCTTCTGTCACTGTCAATCTGTCAGCTGATTTCGAAATGTCACTGCACATTACACGGTGCTGCCAAGTTTTTCATTAAGCCCCGTCGTCGTTTTTTTCGTCCAATAACCCCCGGGCTTGCAAAAAAACACGCCTATTATCAACAATAAAAACAGCAAAAAACGCCAAAAGAGTAAAACAAAACCAACTGTAAAAAGGGTGAATTTTACTAAAATAACCTTTTTTTAATAATATTCTAAAGCCGTTCTACGATCTTTCTTTACCTGTATATTCAGCATACATAATAGGCAGTTATAGCTATTAATAAAAAAAAAAAAAACTTATTAACCTTAAAAACTAGAGTACCTAAATAACACACTTTTCACAGTTTCTACATTGATTTTGTTTATACACGTACTTAACTTGCCAACTGAATTTTACAAACAGCAACAAAACTGCTCAATTAATGCAAGACCGCTGTTCTTTAACAGCCACTGCTATTCTTTACCAGCCACTGCTGGGGGATACACTGCACAGAATACACAAAATAAGTCGAAGAAAAGCGTGTTATTTTTTGGCATAAGAAAACGGAATTTGAGCAGAGAATGATTTAGAAGAAAAGAGAGCTGCAACTGACCTTCTTAACTAATCCACCACACAACAGCGATAGAAGATACTCACAAAATTCAACAAATATGAAATAAGTCGAAGAAAAGCGTGTTATTATTTTGTATAAGGAGCGTGCGTTAAATAGAGAACAATCAAACTCGAAAATCATAAGTAAAGAAAGAGAAAGGAAACAAATTTGTTTCATCCAGCGAGAGGTTTTATAACTCGACATATTTCGGGTTGCTTTGCTTTGCCTTGGATTTGGCTTATGCAGTGCACAGAGAGTGTGGATTATGTGGTTGGTGGTAGACAGTATACCAATACTAATAATAATGACGTGTGTGTGTTTCCGTGTTTGCTTGCAAATATAGTTCAATTGAATTGCTGGAGTGTGCAGCTTGCGCAGGTTAATGAATAGATACATATTAAGTCTACCCCGTGGGTTTTATGTTGCTCGTTATTTAGTAAATATTGTTGTGTTGCAAGGTTGTTTGTTTTTTAATAAACATTGCTGTTTAGCAGAAAATCTGGTTATATGGACGCCACTGATATAAATATATACCCCTGTCATGACAAAACATAGTAAGCTTCGTCCATACGACAAAAAAAATTCATTTTTTCCCTTATTTTGCTTTATGCCACGTCAAAAAAATCTGATTTAACCATCTCCCTTAGTTTCATTATTGTTGTCAGAATAATATTACAGTGGTGGTCCAGTATAACGAATGATATAACGTCCAGAGTAAATTCGTTATATCGAATACGTTTTTTTCATACAAATCTTTAGGTAAATAGAGAGTACAATTGTATTTTTCATTATTTTATTTTACACTTCACTAAAAGAACAAACAAAAAACATATTTAACTTAATTTCTAATTTCTTCGTAAACGGTTTGACAAGGTCTGCTCTCGATGTAAGCTTTTCACCAGACTATTTAAAAAGTCAAATTCCAAAGCGCTTTTTAAATTTTGTTAGCCAACCACTGCTTGCTGTGAATTCACCGAGGTTATATGTTTTTTAAACTGCAATGCCTTCGCCCTTAAAATGTTACCATTAATAGCAACGTGACTCTCACGTTGAGCATCTGTTTACATACACGAAGACGAATACGTATAGGACATAACAAAGCAAGCGAAAAAAACACCGGTAATGGAAAATTGTGTATTTGATCGTCCAGTATTATCATAAACATACATATAAGTAGATATTAGGTTTGTTCGATGGGGCGCCCTGGATCTTCTTGAACTCGCTCTGAAGCGTTTTAAGTAGCACTTTTTTCGCCCTAGGTTATTTGCACTGTGTGCGATGTGTGTTCTGTCCGAGCTCTGAATGACTCTCACGAGACCCTGATTTTTTCTTGGGGCAAGATTTCAGAGCTGCCAAAATTCAAATCAGCTGTTGCCATTCAAGCAAAAACAAGTGTTGTACCTAATAAATATCTTGGTAAATATTAGATATTTTGTTAATAATTTTTGTTACTTATTTGTTTTCACGTAATTATTTACGAAATTCCAAAATATACAACAATCTATGAAACAGTGAAATGAACGAAAAAATCAGATGGTGAAATTTGTAGCACTGAAGCGTTCGATGTAAAATGAAAACCCGAGCAGCCCTGAGTTTTTTGAAAATTGACTGATATTCCCCAGGTTGCCCTAGGGCAGAGAACATCGAACAAACCTATTAACACATTTACAGTCAAGAGTTTCTTTCAAATTTGTTGTTTGTAAATTCGTTATTTGTTCGTTATATAGAATACCTAATGGACTTGAAAAAAGTGTTCGTAATATCGATCATTCGTTATATCGGCATTCGTCATACTGGACCACCACTGTCATTGACCTATTATATAGTAAGTCAATGACCACTGTAATATAATCCTCTTGTTCTTACTACTTATCTTCATTTCTTTGTGATTTATCTTCCTCCCGTCTTTTAATTTCGCCAATGTCAGATTTTGGCGATTGCAGCGCCGTTCGAGAGCCGATGCAGAACTATTGTTTTCTGTTCCATGAGAGTACTATACACTGAACTCTATATACACTGGATAGTGTATTCATACAAAATTTTTGAGGCAAAAATACAGTCGTGGCCGGTACCCTCATATAACAGTATAACAGCGGCGCCAGCAGAATGGACGCTACTGGACTTGCATTTTCTTTTATTTTTTTCAATATTTACAGCCGCAATGCTTGTTGACATCAACTGATATCAAATAAATGCTCAATTTTGGCAAATATCTTCAATATCTTTCTTCGTTTGTATAGAGCGAGATATGAGGTCGTGGCAGGTACCCTTTAAAAAACTTGCCTCACAAAAATTGTTATACACTATAGGCTATTCACTATCCAGTGTATTATAGAGATCAGTGGTACTATAGAGTTTATATACAAAGCCAATACCCATCAACCGTCAACCTCGAATACACCAAAGATAGACGCTGATTACATGAAGACTTTTTTCGGTTGTTTCGTCTTTCGTCTTTTTGACAGCTTGGGTGAGGGGTGTAGAAATGTAGGGGGAATGAAGTAACGAAAGCAGGAATGAAAATTTGAAGATTGTTGAAGTTGAACATTGACGTTTGTGGTTTGAACACCGAATAGAGATGAGCGGCGAGCAGATGTCAGCAAAAATCGTAGTTGATAGAAAAATGATCGATATTCAAGCATCGATTTTAAAATAAAATAAATCGATTACAAAAAATTAAAAAAATCCAAATAAAATGGATTTTGTAAATCGAATGCAAAGAATAAAACTTCACAAAAACGTCCATTGTTGTCTATGTGTTCTTTCTACAAAAAATCTCTTTGATATTAAGGTTCCCCACACCAACGCGAATTTTAGGTTGCGACGACGAAAACAATAAAAACAACGTGTTTTTTCTTTGACAACCGAAAGATTCGCGACGGTGTGGGGGAAGCTTTAAACGTGTGAAATTATATTATTTTCGATTGACTAATGACTGGATGGATTCAAAGGAAATTTGGCAAATAATTATATTATTTCATGGAAAAGGAATATAAATATAATAATAATAAAGTGGTTTTAACTTACGGTCCATTTATTTCTCCGTCTGTGCCTACGTTCTGTACTCCCGCATCGATAAAATTGGTCGAGAAACATTAGAAAATGGAACAAAACTCATATGATTTGTTTTAATTTCATTCGTCTCTAGACTTATGCGAGCCACAGAAAGGCACAGATCATTTGAATGGAATTTCTTAGAGGAGAAAATCGAATTTTCTTTTGAGGTTATAAGAACGGGATCTGCCACAATAACAATTTACTTTTTTTATTTTCTCCAAAATGTTGGATTGAAATATAACAGTATTTTGCCTAAAAATTCACATAACAGAAATATGGTTTTAATGTTCTTATTTTTGGGTTATGGTCGTATATTTCGTTAATGACTGGACTAAATTTGTCACAATTTCCAATCTGTGCCTGCATTCTTAATGTCTCGGGTCGGAAAAATTTGTCGAAATACGGTGAAAAATGAAACAAGTAGGATGAGTTTTGTTCCATTTTTCAGCGCTTATCGACCAATTTTATTGATGCGAGAGTTAAAGAACATAGGCACTGATTTAGTCTTAGTGCCAGTTTGTTCCCAGCTAATCATCTTTGGTAAAGGATTATTGCAACTGGTAAATCTTCAAATCTCGAATCTATAATTTGAAACGTAAATCATCGAATTTGATAATCAGCCGATTCAAGCAGAACCTTTATTACAAATTTAATCCACTCTGAACAAACGGCCCTAAGTCAAAAACACATTTTGATGTGAATTCAACGTATTTGACTACCAAAAATTAAAAAGAAAGAAGAAACCATCGATTTTTCAGGTTCGATAAATTTTGTCATCGATTTTTCAAGGAATATTTTAACTGCTCATCTCTAAAAAGAAAGCATTTTGCGAAGAACTTTAATCTTTTAATTTCGTGTTGTAAAACAGTTTTTATACTTAAAAAAGCTACAAATATGAACAAAAAGTGATTAAAAAACATTTTTATTTATAACCACTGTTTATTTTCCAATAAATCCACCGCAAAATTTTTGTTTGTCAAAATAACGAAAGAGTCTTCACGAATGAAAAAAAGAACCATGTAATCACGACGATACGTGTCTGTCAAAAAGACGAAACGAACGAAAAAAAAGACTCGTGTAATCAGCGTCATTATTTGAGCAAATTTTTTGATGACGTCACAAAAAAAATTGGTTCTGCTGAGTTTTTGTCTGCTAAACTTGAGAGACATGTCACAATATATATTATGTATGCATGTATTTATCGTTAAAAGAGTTAAGAGTTACTATTTTAAGTTTTTTTTTTTTAATTTGGTCAGGGAAAACTTTAAAATTGGTCAGGGAGAGTCAGGGAAATTTATTTTGAAAAATAGTGGCAACTATGAAAAATAACACAACGAAATCATAAACGGAAAATTTCGTTCTGCTCTTCGTTTACTACGCTTACTACGCTTACTAGGCTTTATTTGTGTTTTTTTTTGTTTATCATTTTCTTACATCATGGGTTTCTCTGATTTTTAGCGTTTATAGCCTAGTACGCTGCTGATGCGAAACGAAAAATCCCATACAAAAATGACACAACAAAATCAGAAACGGAAAATTTCGTTCTGCTTTTCGTTTTGCAGTACGCTGTTCGAAGAGCGAAATCTATAATTGTAGCAGATTATTTGGAGAAGTCTCCGCTCCTTTTTCGCACTGAATTAATTATACAGACTATTTATTGTGTGCGGAAAAATTACATTTGGCGCATACCTTATTTTTTCTTTCTTTGATGAAACTCCTTGCGGCATTTGGGGTTTTCCTGCATTTTGCTTATAAGCATATCACTTTGCTTAAAATTTATTGAATTGCTCCTAAAAAATATCAGAAAGTGATTTCTTTTCTTTCACGACCAAAATTCTGATCCTGTTCGCCTCCAAAAATACAAGTGAATTTTTTATCTGCTGATCATGTTACATTCCACCCGAATTGAGTACTGCCAATAAGTAAATTTTTCGAACAAGAAATTTTCGCCCGAAACTCATAATATGGGAAAAGAAAAAGGGGAATTTTTACGCGTGGAATGACATTCGGGCGAAACTCATAATAAGGCTGATTATTCTTAGAATTTTTGTCGACATTCCCAGTTGTTTTATGCCGAATTCCTTTCAACAAAAGAATAGAATTGTTTTCTTAAAGAATCGATTTTTTTTATGAACAATTCGAATTTTTTTTGTCAAAACAAATCTTGCTAATTCAAGATTCAAGAAAGATTTTACACCGATTTGCACACACACTAGCAAGATTTGAAATTTCTAAATTAATGTCAATATGAAAACAAATTGTGTTTTTGGTTATAGCGAATTTTCTTTAAATTTTATAGTAAATATTTGTGCGTTGTTTTTCAATTAATAATAATAATAATTTCCAAATTGAATATTTTCTGGAAATTTTACTTCAAAATTGCTACTGCCAAGTGCCACACACACAATCACAAAAAAAATCGATTCTTTTCGTCTTTTCGTATTCCTTTCAACGACAACAAAAATTCGATTCCTTTTAGAAAAAAATTCGATTCTTTTGTTGAAAGGAATTCGACATTACCCTTCAAGCAAATTCACTGACCCAACTTTTTCGGTCTTTCTTGGATCATTTCAAAACGGAGTGTCATACACACATTAGCACATTTTTTTGCTTCTGTCAAGTGCCACACACACAATCACAAAAAAAAAAATCGATTCTTTTCATCTTTTCGATTCTTTTTAGAAAAAAATTCGATTCTTTTGTTGAAAGAAATTCGACATTAGTTTGAAGTATAGTGCTTTTTTATCTATAGTGTCGAAGGCTGCCTTGAAATCTACGAAGAAAATGTACAATTTACTTTGCCGGATTCGGAATTACTGGATATTTGTATTTAAACCTGAACGGAACCGCGATTGGTATATACTGAGGAGTTGATTTTCTTCTACCCATTTTGTTATACGTGAAAGTAACACTGCTGTAAAAATGTTTGCTGTTGCACTTGTAAACGAGATGCCTCTATAATTTGTTGGATCATTTGGGTCTCCTTTTTTATATATCGGAAATACTAGAGAGCTTCTTTGTGCCGTTAAAAATGCAATTAAAGCTTTCGCACATTTTTCAAAGGAATTCAATTGCTGCGTTTTTATAAAAATTCTTTTGAAACGCGATCTGGTCCTGAAGCTTTTCCTGATTTTGTTTGTTGAATTTCCATTATTATCCCATCTAGCGATATGTCAGCATCAAGCATTGGGTTTTCTACAAATGGTTCTGCAAACTGTATAGCCATGTTAAATGTTTCTTGGTTGAGTAACTTTTTGAAGTGGTCTCCACATTTGTGGCCTTGACCTTTTAGAATTTGTATTTGACTCCAAAATTAATATTGGTTCAGGTCGGTTGCGAGGTTCAGTGCAATTTGTTGAAGATACTGGTTTTTCTTTTTTTTAAACTACTCTGCTTGGTTATAACGCAAAAGAAGGCTTTCACCCACATGGGTGGATTCTCTTATTTTATTCAAATATAAAGATTTCTCACTGCGCTGCATTTTCTATTAAAACATTTTTGTTTCCCTATTTGTTTGGCATTTCTACATGGAGTTGGATAAGATTTCAAAAGCAGTATTTGATTGTCGAGTCCCTGGCTATCTGATCTTTTCATTATATCTGTGTTCAAAAGGTAAATACTCTTAAGTCGACTTAAGTGATTTTAGCTATTTATCCTTTTTTTAAATATTCTGTCCATAAACTATTTTTCTGTTTTACCCTCGTTGATAAATCTTTTAAAACGACAAAGTTATGACCATTTGTAAAACAGCTTAAGTTTAATTCGTAGGGGTTTGCAAAAGGTAAAACAACTTAAGTAGAGTCTGATTCGTCAGACAAATTTATTTTATTTACCAGAAAATTGGCAAAAATGATTTTGGTAAAACATCTTAAGTTGTTTTTATGTTCGATATTAATCAAAAAAGTTAAATCGCTTATGTCGACTTAAGATGTTTTACCACAAAACATTTCTTGCATTTACATTTCTTAAATTGACTCTAGATATTTAATCATATTTGCTAAATAGAAAAAAGAATAAAAATAAAAACACAATAACGGTTAAATTGACCTAAGATGTTTTACAATACTGCGCTCTTTCGTTTAGTTGATACTAATTTGTGCTAAGTTATTTTACCATGTGCAAGTGAACTGTAAGTCTCGGACTTAAGTGATAACGTATCACAGTTAGCAGAGTAGTTTTTTGTTTTCTTCAGAGACCATAGACGTACATTCGTATGTTTCTTGGATTTTTGTTTTGATTTTTCCAATAAAATAAAATAATACAAAAGTGATAAAATGAACCGTGCAAAAAAGATTTTAAAGTAAGCTTTGAATGCGAAAATTGAAAAACAGGAAATGATTAATTATACTGAAAGTGAACAAGATTCTAAGACTTACACAGTGATGAGCACAATAATTACAAATGGTAATATAATTTTTTGCAAGAAAATAACGTTACAATAATTATGTGAATACTTTTTTTAATTTGCTAGATGAGCATAAGAAACGTAATCTAAATCAATATACGTTGAAAGAATCTCACTTTTTCGTCATTCCAACCATTAATCCTTCAGGTAAATATTATTAAAAGCAAGTACCAACTACCTAGGTTTTATAAGCTAAACGTTAATGTTTGTTTCACTAGACATGAATCTTTGCGCTGCAACTCAGAAATCCAACGTTGAAGATCCAGATAATATTCCAAGCACGAGTCGAGGTTTAATTTCTATTGAGGGGTCGACAATAAACAGAGAGCTTCAAAGTAAGCTTCAGAGTTCAAAAAATGACAAATCTCATGACGTTTGCAGCACGAATAATGAAAAAATTGATTTTGATTCTGATGACAATGTAGCTGATCCAAGTTTCTGTCTGCCCTCAAGAAGCTGTTCGGATAGTGAGTTAAGCGAAGAAATGGAACATTCTGGGCAGGTTTTGGATACACCATTAGAGGGAGATGAAAAAAGTCGCAAAGTAAGAAAATTAAAGAAAAATACTGGTCTAGAATATTTCAATAATACAGGAAAGTTCATAAAAAAAAGAGCGGTAAGGAAATTAGAACCGTGTCGAATGAAATGTGGTGAAAAGATTTCATATGAAGCTCAAAGTGATATTTTCGAACATTATTGGATGCTTGGAAACTACAATATACGATCTGCATTTGTCGCTGGTCTAATCGTTGTTTCAGAGAAGAAAACTGAAAGGAGGGATACACAAAATTTGCGGAGTCGAACCCATTCCAATTCTTTTTTTCTTGAAGTTCATGGCCAAAGGATAAAAGTTTGTCAAAAATGCTTTCGTTTTACATTGTGCGAGACGGAGCAGTTCATTAAAACAGTGGTAAAAAAAAAAGCTTGAGTCTCCTGGTTCAACAATTTCGGTCGTAAGATACCGCCTAACAAACTGAATAGTTTAACAGAAAATGAAATTCGTAATCATATTCAAAGCTTTCCAGCCTACGAATCACATTATGCACGAAAACAGTCTGCCCAGAAATTCCTTCACGCAGACTTATCGATTTCTAAAATGTATCGTTTATATGTAGACAAATTTGGAGCATCTGTTTCTATAGCAACATATTCAAAATTTTTTAAAACAATGAATATAAAGTTTAAAAAGCCACAGTTAGACACATGTAACAAATGCGAAACACTCAATATGAAAATTAAGTCCAGCAATGTAACTCAACAGATTCAGTTCAAAAAAGAACTCGAAGAACATCAAAACGATGCTGATCTAGCATATGAATCCAAAAAAAATGATAAAATTAGAGAACAAAATGATGACTCCGTAAAGGTGTTTACCTTTGATCTGCAACAGTGTCTACCAACTCCGTTTTTAAGAACAAATGTCTCATTTTATAAAAGGCAGCTCTGGACATTCAATTTGACAATTCATGATGGTGTAACAAATTAGCCTTTTTGTTACATGTGGCATGAAGGTGATGCACCGCGTGGTGGCAATGAAATATCTTCTTGTCTCCTTGAACACCTAAAGCACTTACCGGAAAGCTGCAAGGAGGTTGTATTTTATAGCGACTCTTGCGGAGGGCAGAACAAAAATTCTTTTGTTGCAACAATGTTCCTTATATTCATGCAAATGGAGGAGCCTCATATCCAAATAATTGTCCATAAGTTTTTAGTCCCAGGTCATACTCATATGGAGTGTGACACCGACCATGCAGCTATCGAGAAAAAGAAAAAGAAAACATCTATTGATATTCATCACCCACGTGGTTGGTACCAACTTGTTCGATCCGTAGGTTTAAACAAACCATTTATAGTCACGGAAATGAATAGAGACAAGTTTTTAGATTTCTCAAAAGTTTCAAAGGAAAAATTTACATGGCGGAAAGTCGATGAAAGTGGGCAAAAATTTGTTTGGCAAGATGTGAAGTGGGTAAGGTATAGAAAAAAATTTGTTGAAATACTTTTTAAAACTTCCATTTCGGAACATGAACCATTTAAAAAACTGAATTTGCGTCGTCGAGGAATATCAAGTGTTCTACCATCCGATGTATCTGTTTGCTGCACAGAACAACTTAAAATTAGCAGGGAGAAAAAGAAAGATTTGATAGATCTAATGCCACTAATAGATAAAAATTACCATCATTTTTATCAAAATTTAATGACCGAAAACATACCTAATTATCATCCTGACCTCACCGAAGACTCAGACAATGACATTTAAAACATTTTTCCGATTTTATGTTCATATCTATGTTTATATCTTTTAAGAACTAAAATAATATTTTTATTACTAATAATTAAAAAAAAAAAGTTTTTTTTTTATTTATTTTATTATTTATTTTTTATTTTATTTATGCTTGTAAAAAAAAAACTTCTAATATTTCAAATAGTTTAGTTTAAAAATATCTTATATTGGACAAGTTTTTTTTTTCATTAAAGTAAAATAGCTTAAGTTGACTTAAAACTCAAATTAATTGAAAATTAGAATTGGAAGAACATCTTAGGATACTTAGTATATGAAAAACTGTAATAGTTGTTTTGGTAAAAGCACTTAAGTCAAAAAAACATTATGGGACGACATTATTTGCCTTTGGTCCATGCTGGCAATTTTGGAACCCCCTAGCTCAGCGATGGGTGTGGTTCTTGGACCTATATAGTCGAAACAAAAAATATATTGCCAGACTTCATGCACCATGGTGTTACGGCACGCGAGCAAATTTTACAACTCCCTCCCTACCTGGTTGCCTTCCTCGCTAAAGCAACCCCTTAACTAGGCTTCCCCTCACCTCACCCCTTCATCCATCTCTTCTTCCTCCTCTCATCCTTTTTTAACCGATAATTTATTCACTCATTTTTTTTCTATTGTGTTCTTCAAAAATCATTGTTAGCTTTATTTAAGTTCGTATTTTTTTTTATTTTAATATCAATTCATTGTTTTTAGACGCGTTGCTATTTTTAAATAGAAAATAGTATGTATTTTATTTCGATAAAAACAAAATTTATTACTTAAAATTTACAATTATTTTTGCTCCAAAAAAAACTAGCTCGACGGCAACGCAAAGCCAAAATCCAAAATTTAATTCAAACTACAACCACGTCTTCAATTTTATTTAAAATTTTGGGCAATTCAATTCCTCTTTTCTTTTATTGTATCTTTACTTTCTTATTAACGCTTTCTTCCCCCAAACAAAAACCCCCTTTTTAATTCGCGAAAGTTATGTAAAAGTTTATATGTGCATACAAAAAATATAATTAAAATACCATAGTATTTAAAATCTTAAATATTAAAACTCACCCTTGTTATTTTCCTCCAGGAGTGGCCACTGCTGCGGGAAGCGAAGGGTTTTTCTTCGTTACCTTTCTCGTATCCTGCTTAATCGATATATTATGATTTTTATATTTGTTATATACTCATATAACTATCTTCACTTCCGCGAATTAAAATTATTTTTTTTTTTTTACGGTTCGCGTAGCGGTAATTTTCGATTGAAATTCCGACCTTTACCACGGTTGCTTACGAGGCGAAAAGAACAAAAATTTTATATTTAATTTTACTTTACAATTACTTAAAACTAATAAATATTAAAAAAAAAACTTTAATTTTGGCCGGGTGAGATTCGAACCGGGTAACCTCCAATCACTTTTTCTAACTGGCTGGCGGCTTTTTTTTTTTTTTAATTCATTTTTATTTAATTCAAACTTATAACTATCTTAAAGCTAGACAAAAATTCATAAAACTAGCCTACTTATCAATAAGTTACAACTAACTTACTGGCCCTAAACGGACGCTCTAAGTTAAACTATATCATGACTTAATACTAATGCCTTTCGGCCTAAAAGCTAATTAATTCTAAGGATTCTTTAGTGGTTTTATTTTTTACCAAGAAAGATTTGAAAAAACTGGGTTTCATGATCATTTTTTTTTAAATTTTATATAAAACTTACAAACTACCTAAAACTATAATAAAGCTAATTAAAACTACTTATAAATATTACTACTATTTTAAAACTATGTATTTAAAATTACTTAAACTACTTAAAACTACTTAAAGCTACTTAAAGCTACTTAAAACTACTTAAAAACTAGAACAGCCACAGCAGCGTTTTCGGTTTTATATTTTTTTGTTGATTTTTGTTGGTTTTATACTTTTTTTTTGTATTTTTGTTGGTTTTGTAATTTTTTTTGATTTGTGTTGGTTTTATAATTTTTTTTTTTTTTTTTTTTTTGTGCCACCCCAACTGGTCTTACTTAAAACTAATACCTACACCTTTATGTAAGTCGGCCAAGACATTTCAAAAAACGAAAAAGCAAGTCGACTTCAAATATCAAGTTCCGGATTGAGCCACCAAAACTGGTTCTCCTGCTTCTTCCTATCTCTTCGGTCCCGATCGGACACAGTCCTACTGAACCGAATTCGCTCAGCGCCGCCTTGTGCGAGCACGTCTCGATCATATCGAAGCCGCCTATCCACTGGCTGGCGGCTTTGCCACCTAGGCTATCTCCTGTCTTGAACTTCTATTAACCAAATTGGTATGGGTGCTGCTTGGGTTGCCACTGGTAATTGTAATCGGTACACTAGGCAGGTACACTAGATAGGTACACTAAATAGGTACACTTAATTAACTGCCTATGGATTTTGCTTGGCACCTGGTGCTTTATGGAATTTTTGTCCAATTTAGCTCGTTAGGATTTCTTTTGTTTATCCCGGAAAAACTTTGTAAATCCGGGCACTTTTTTTCTTGGGCAGTCGTAACTTTTACGCCGAATTTTCCTATATATAAAAAAAACTATTTAAGAAAACTGACTTACAAAGCAATACGTTACTGCTTATCTTACCGATAATTTTTTTTTCTTTTATTTGATTTTTCTTCTTTTCCACACTGATTTCATAATTTCCTTTTTTATTTTTTTATATTCTTAACTTATAAAAGTTAATAAAATATTTGTATAACGCGAAAAAGGACTGTGCCTTCGCGTATTAATATGTATATAACAAAAAATTGAAAATATACTATTTAAGAACTTGAAATGTAGGATGTATATAACAATAAAATCACTTTTGTGGTGGACTAGGCTATTTGATGGCGGTATAGCAATTAATTACTTTGTTCAAATACCATTGTCTGTCTACCTATCCGCAGCTAAATCACAAAGGAAACGTCTGCAAATACCTTTCCTTCCAGGATCATTGAACTCTTCGAGTTAAAAATACCCAATTTCAGAGCTTAAACTCCTCAACTTTCTACGTACTCAAATCCTGACCCAAACCTGCATGTCGGAAACCCCGCGAAAGCTCCCTTCCGAGGACGCATTCCAAAGCTCAAGATAGGGATTCTACTACAATTTTAGGATCACGCCCATTTTTTGTCTTTCAATTTCTCAACCGTTTGGTTTTTCCTACGTTTACTTTTCTTGTTTTCAAATCCCTTAAGCTCACTCGTCAACCTCAGTGCAACGAGGGTCGTCTACCGCGTCGTTTCTTTTTTTTTTTGTTTAGTTTTTGTAAATAAAACAAAATAAAAAAAATTCAAATGCGTGACTATGCGAAATCGGTTACAGGGCTTTGCTTTTTCCAGGTATGTCGATATCGGGAATATGCAAACGAACCCACGAAAATTCAAAATCGGTCGGTAAAAAAAATAAGTGCAGTGTTTGTGTAAACTAATAAAAAAAATTAAATTCTGGTCTTAAAAATTATTAAATTGTTCTGTGTGTATAAAACCTACGCAAAAAAAACATAAAAAAATTGAAAACAAACAAAAATCAAAGCACCAAAAGGTTTGCCTTTCGGTCGTGAAGGAGACAGAACTATACGTAAGTTCATTTGTATGTTTTTCATAACTGTAGTGTGGGACAGTGTATACTACAGTCGATAAATATTCCGTTTTGGAGTATTTGTATTATGTAAACAAAAGAACGGTTCAAAAAAAAATTTATGTAAACAAAAGTGCAATTAACCGATAGGTTTTTTTCGTTTTGCCGTCGGGAAATGCAAAAAAAATATACCTTTCTGTGCTACTGTGTTTTGCCGTCGGCAAAAGAAAAAAAATAAAAAGGACTACGAAACTGTTTGTTTATTTTTACGAGTGCGTCGGTTTTGTTTTATTTTCTTTTATTTAAGCAAAATAAAAGTGAAAGTTTTTGTAATTAAGATTGTTGCGGCAAATTATCATTTTCTCTTCTAACAACGTGGGTCGCGAACCCATTTACCTAGCCGGGATATAATTAAATTTTGTCAGATAAGTTAAAAACTTATTTTTATTAATTTGAATTCGATACTTTGTGTGTGTTTTCAATCTATTTTCAGGGAATTTACTGCCGCATATCTTTAGCATGGAATATGCCCAAAGGTTTTCCTGATAGTGTTTCGAGTTCGTACATACAATTTCCAATGACTTTCCGTACGCGAGATTTTATAAACTTTGGAAGTAATTTGGCGTTAACTCCTTTTACGAATGAACTTTGAGTGAAGTTTCGATGGAACACCTCTTGACCTACGCGGTAAGTTACTTGTTTTGAACGAGTGTTATAAGTGTTTTTAGACTTAACGTGTGCCCTAAAAAGATTCTCCGACAACTTCTTTCTGGCTATAACGGTTTTAAGTGCGTTTGGCAAGACCAACATTTCCGGGTCTTCAAGAGCCTTTAAATCACGTAGTATTCGGTACGTAGAGCCGTGAGATACCATGTTTTGTCCGAAAAGAGCATAGTACGGTTGGCAACCTATAGAATCATGCGAGTCTGAACGTAAGGCGCAAGCGATGCTGGACAAATGAGCATCCCAATCGTTCTGCTCTTTTGAAATTAAAACTCTAAGTTTGCTCAAAACACTACGGTTGACTCGCTCGGAAATGTTGGCTTGCGGAGAATACACTGCCGTTCGCACATGTCTTACACCATAGTCAGACAAAAAGTTTTTAAACTCCTTGGACACGAAATGACGTCCGTTGTCGGAATAAATCAATTCAGGGGTGCCGAAAGTGTGAAAAATTTCTGTTTCCAGAAAACCAATGATTATAGCAGAAGTTGCTTTAGGCATTGGCTTTCGAAAAACAAATTTTGTGAAGTGGTCTACCACAATGAAAACGTACACATTTCCTCGCTTCGTACGTGGGTATGGTCCCAAACAGTCGACATACAACCGCTGAATAGGTCTTTCTGTCACAACCTGCGTAGTGATAGGTGGACGGAGAACCGCATTTGGGGCCTTTACCATTTTGCAAGTTTCACACTCACTAACGAACGCCTTGATTTCTCCAACCATTTTTGGCCAATAGTATTTTGCTCTGATTCGATCATAAGTTTTCGCAAAGCCACTGTGACAACTCAGCTTCGTGTTATGGGATAATTCAATGCATTCGCGAGTGAGTGTATTAGGCAACCAAAGACGCCAAAGCGAATCTTCTTCGTTCACATCACCTGTCCTAAACCTAACTCTTTTGTAGATATACTTTCCCGATACGACTAGGTCAGGAAGCGCAGATTGATTCACAATGATGTTCTCTCTTAGTTGGGAATATTGCTCCGAATCAAATTCAACTGAATCGAGATCAATCTCCCCACTTAACATTTTCGAAGAAGCCTCATCTAGCTCATTTACTTTCCCTGTTACTTTCGCAGAAACCTCTTCGATATCCATTCGAGACAGGGTATCCGGTACCACGTTGAGAGACCCCTTTCGATGTTCGATGGAAAAATCAAACCCTTGGAGCTCCAAACTCCATCGAGCGAGTCTTCCACTCAACTCTTTCATTGACATTAGCCATTTAAGACTTGAATGGTCTGTTATAACTTTGAAAGGTAATCCATCAACGTAGGGCCGGAATTTCCGTATGCTCCAGACTGCTGCAAGACATTCCTGCTCGGTAACAGTGTAGTTCTTCTGAGACTTGTTTAGCTTCTTCGACATGTAAGCTATTGGTCTCTCGTTGTTGTTCTCATCCAACTGAAAAAGAACACCGCCAACCCCCTCTGAGGATGCATCACATTGGATGGTAAACATTTTGTTGAAATCGGGTTGGGACAACACAGGTGCCGAAGAAAGAGCCGTTTTCAATTTATTAAATCCTTCTAAGGCTTCAGGGGATAATTCGAACTTACTTTTCTTTTTCAAGCAATCGGTAAGCGGAGCAGCTAAATCCGAATAGTTTTTGATAAACCGACGGTACCATCCGGTCAAACCTAAAAAATCTCCTAACTTGCCTTATAGTCGTGGGGATGGGAAAATTGACCATTGTCTCGATTTTATTAGGATTGGTCTTCAAAGTACCTTGGCCGACAATATATCTGAGATACTTAATCTCTCGCATGCAGAACTTGCTTTTATCGAGGTTAATAGTCAAGTTAGCCCTGCGTAGACAGGCAGCCACCTCGTTAAGGATACGTATATGTGACTCGAAATCAGCCGTACAAATTGACAAATCATCTAAGTAGATGAAAACATTTTCACGGAGGGAACTTGGCACTACTTGATCTATCACCCTACTAATTGTTTGACCAGCATTGCTCAAACCAAATGGCATAACCTTAAATTGGTAGAGAGGCCTACCAGGTACTGCAAATGATGTTTTCTCTCTCGATTTCTCATCTAAAGGTATTTGCCAATAAGCGTCCTTCAAGTCGATTCCGGTTATGAAATGATTGTCCTTTATACGGCTGAGTAAGCCTTCAATATGAGGCAAAGGATACGCGTCCTTAACGGTGACTGCGTTGACTTTTCGGAAATCTAAACACAGGCGAACCTTAGCGGGTTTCCTAACTAAAACTACTGGGCAACTCCAAGGAGAATTACTGACCTCGATAACTCCAAGTCCTATCATGCGGTCCAACTCCTTATAAACCTCTTCCTGACGAACCGGAGACAATGGATAATGTCGGGATTTGATCGGCACCGCGTTTCCCGTATCAATAACATGACAACCAAGATTTGTCTTTCCCAATCCTAATACGACAAAATTCGGAAAAAGTTTTTTTGTGTGCTCTAGTTGTGAATGCTGCTCAGGTGAAAGTTGGAATAACTCCGGCTCATCCTTAAAATTTACCTCTTCTTCATCTAATCCGACGTCGGCCTGTATTTCGTTTATTTCTGGTAACAGATTGAAATTTCGCCAAAAATTCATTCCCAAGTAGAATTTCTGAGTCAGGTTGGGAATTAAGTAAAAAGTTAGAAGTTTGGTGATTCCATTCTACTTAGTAAGAATTTCACAATAACCTATAATGTTATGTGACTTACCGTCCGCAGTACGTACAACGTTATTAAACGGTTTCACTTCCAATCCAATCTTCTTTACCAATTCCTCACATTCACTCCCTAAAACTGATATGGATGCCCCGCTATCCAACAAACCAAAGACTGATTCATCGTTTAGTTGAACATTGGCATACATTCTACCGTCTGAATTAGAAGTTATTATTGTTTCTATGATTCGTTTGCGAATTTTTTTTCGATTTCGAAACCGACGTCGGCATTTTCGAATGTGAACGCTAGCTAAACCATTATTGGTTCCAAAAATTCTGGAACGAACTTTATAATAGTTTAACTTTCGTTCATGAAGGGATTTAAGTTTATACGTTTCAATAGGATGAGATTGGGAGCTCAAACAACTGAGAGGCTCTGATCGTTCCAAGATCTTATTTGGAACTATTTCTTCACTAGTGTTAAACTTTGTTTCTTCTATTTCTGTGAGTGGTCGGGTTTCTTCCTCGAGGGACGAATCTCTCCACTCTTCCTTTCGTCCCGGGCCAAGTTTCCCGAGTGTTTACCACACTCCACGGTATTAACCCCCTTCGCACCACACAGAAAACAGAAAAGATTCCTAACATGTGAAGCACAAAAATGATATGCGTGACCTTTTTGGTCGCAATTCCAACAAATATAGTTAGCAGTTGAAACTGGTTTTCGAACTGCTGAAATGGCCGCGACTTCCTCCCCGTCGTAGTCGAAATCCGACTGATCTTTTTCCACAGCAATTTCGTGGACAGTCTTTTGGGAAGAAGTACGTTTCGCCAAAAACCTTTCTGCTTCTCTTGCTTTATTTCGCAACTGCTCTAAGTTTTTAACCTCGGCTGACAACAAAATCTCACCCAACTTATCTTTGGCATTATTTCGAATGACATCGATAAGTTTTCGGTTGTCGAAAGGCTCTTTTAAACGGTCATTTAAAACAACGAAGACAGCATTATAAAAGTCATCAAAACTTTCCTTCACTCCTTGCTTCCTAGTCAGTAACTTCATATAAATATCAACGTCACTTTCTAACCGACCAAATTTCTTTTTCATCGCCACCTTAATCTCCGACAATTTCGCTGTTTGGTTTCTTTTCAAAAAACACCAGAACCATTTATGGGCTCTTCCACTTAGCAAAACATGAAACTTCGCAGTGATTTGTTCGTCGGTATAAGATGACGATGACTGCATCCTATCCACCTTGAACAAAAAGTCATTAACGCTGTCTGTTCCATCATATTTGATGTTCCACCTATCTAACCTACATGTTTCAGAAGTGCTGAACATTGACGGAGTGCCGGAATTTCTTGGTCTAGGAATCGGTTGAGGAGTTTCGTTCAATCTACCCTCAGCACCTGTTCCTAAAAAAGTATCTCTTCTAGGAGTGTTTGGCACTTGTGGTGCTACATTCAAATTTTCGAGTTTTTTTATAACATTGAGCATAAAAACATCCATTTGTTGAAATAACCTTACTTGGTTATCAATCATGCTCCTTTCAATTCTTGCAGCTAATTCTTCCGACGAATTAGACCTCTGAACATTTGTAGGGTTTGCCCTATTGTCAGTTTCCTCATTCTGCATTGCATTATGCAACACACCATCGTTGACTGATGAGTTATTTTCGTGTGACATGTTTGAAGTTGAGTTGGAAATAATTGAGTTTAAGCACTCAGAAAAACTAAAAGATGAATCTAAATTAAAACGGTTGATAGTATCTCTAAACTGTCTGTAAAACTCCTCAAATCTTGCCTCGGAATGAGCTTGAATTACGCTAAGGTCGTCGTAAAGTGAAAGTCGACGCCTTCTGCTCATGCCTACTCAAAAAGAAACCTCCGCAGAATCTCCTCCACTCAGACTCTAGACAAAAATCCAAGCTTTGCAAAAATAAGAAAAACAGACTCAAAAACAAAGTACTTCCAAAAAAAATCAACGTCCTGAAAAAAGTTTTATCCTTAGAAATACCCTTTGAAAATTCAGCTGCAACAAAAAATTTGAACAAAATATCGAAAAATAAGAACAAAAAAAAAACAATTTGCAATTCGCAATTGAAATCTCCTAATTCAGTTTTTTTCTTTTTTTTTTCTTTTTCCTTTAAACTCAGTAAAACAAATTTTAAATCTCAGAAAACCCTGATTTCAAAATCACCAAAAGCCAATTATTGATTTTGCAAAATAATTCCACAATAAAATCAAAAAAATCAATAAAAAAAATCAATAAAATGTTGTTCAAAACTATATAATATATATGTATGTTATGTATATTGTATACGTATGTAATTTGAAAAAATAAAAAAAAATATAACTTCAATTTGCCACAAAAAAAAGTTTCAAAATATTCTGTTTTGTTGTATTTTTCATAAAATTAAAAAAAAAAGGATGAGAAGAAGAATTGAAAAGGATGGCTTCGATGAAGGATAGGAAGCCGTAGTTCTACGAGCCAAAAACCAGTGAGCGGACAAAAAATTTAAAATATGCTAAATGTGTAACTTGACTCTAATGTGTGTATTTATCTATTGCAACTAGTTCTTTTAAACAAAAAAAAAATGTATTCTCCTCAGTTTTCAGGACAACGACTGACAAATCCTTCATCAGCGAAGACATCTGCAAACCTCGGAAAATTAAAGACAAATAATAAAACGCTGTTGGAAGGACATTCGAAGACGCCTGTCGCATCATCGGGACTCTTCAAAACATTGCTTTAAATTTCAAGCGTGCACTAAAGCATCCGGCCATTTTGAACATCTATTGTACGGATATTTAAAGACTCGGATAACCACATCACACTTTGTCTACATACTTGTTGGTTGCATCTTTCTTGTTGCAACGCGGTACCAACAGTGCTTTCACTCAGTAACCGGGACTCACAAGAGAGGTACAGCCGAACTCGATCATTAAACATCGAGAAAAAAAAAATATGAAAATGTTTAAAATGAAAAAAAAAATAAATAAAAATAAAATACAAATTGAAAGAAAATAAATGAAAAAGTTATTAAAAAAAAAACTGGTTTAGCTCAAAAATTCAAGCCTCACTATCTTGAGATAGTGGGCTCCACGTTGCGGGCGCCATTTTGTAACGACATTATTTGCCTTTTGGTCCATGCTGGCAATTTTGGAACCCCCTAGCTCAGCGATGGGTGTGGTTCTTGGACCTATATAGTCGAAACAAAAAAAATATATTGCCAGACTTCATGCACCATGGTGTTACGGCACGCGAGCAAATTTTACAACTCTCTCCCTACCTGGTTGCCTTCCTCGCTAAAGCAACCCCTTAACTAGGCTTCCCCTCACCTCACCCCTTCATCCATCTCTTCTTCCTCCTATCATCCTTTTTTAACCGATAATTTATTCACTCATTTTTTTCTATTGTGTTCTTTAAAAATCATTGTTAGCTTTATTTAAATTCATATTTTTTTTTATTTCAATATAAATTCATTGCTTTTAGACACGTTGCTATTTTTAAATAGAAAATAGTATGTATTTTATTTCGATAAAAACAAAATTTATTACTTAAAATTTACAATTATTTTTGCTCCAAAAAAAACTAGATCGACGGCAACGCGAAGCCAAAATCCAAAATTTAATTCAAACTACTGTGGGAAAATGACCTATTTAAATGTATGTGTACATACAATAATATATTAACTTAATCAGACTGAGTTATTTATAGTTTTTTTTTTTTTTTTTTGAATCCAACGATAAATAGTTGGAGAACGATAGGAGAACTATTAAGTTTCATTCACTGGGAACAGATTTAATAAAGGTTGTTGTCTAGGTTAGATGAATGAAAAACGAACCCAAAAACATTATACCGGAAAGAAAATCAAAGCCATCTTGAAGAATTTCTCTTAAAACCTTGGTAAGCGTGGGCTAGTCTCTCGAAAGCATACACAACACACTTCAGTTGCTTGTGATGCTGAGTGCGGGATAGACTTAAATTTAAGTTTAAAGGTGGTAACACAAAAGAAGAATAAAACAAAAAAAAAAGAAATTTAAGTCAGAAAGTATTATTCAATATAAAACTTTACGACATACAGTAATTAAGAATAAACAACAGAAAAACAAGTCTCCAACAGCAGAAGCCACGCTAGCCGCAGAAACTACTCCTACACAATAGAAAAAGAAACAAAAAGCCAGCCAAAGTAGGAAGATACCACGTTGAGCCAGCTACGAGATCGTCCAACCGACCACCTGGGAGCGACAAGGGCTCACGTGGGCAAAATTCCATTGGGCAGCGGCGACTGCAACTACCTTAGCCAACGCTTAAGCATTAACAAGCAACGCCATTAAAAAAAAAAAAAAAAAAAAAAAAAAAAAAAAACCAACAACAATAAAACGTTCGACACCCACTTCCAACGACGAACAAGAATATACGACGACGGCTTGACGTCAATACTTATCATCAGACACATCCAACACTAACATCTTCACGAACGCAAAAATTCAACAAAAAATCAATATTTGCGAGCAAGAACCTACAACATCTTCAACACCACCAAGTACCAGCAAAACTTACAGCAAACGAACATCCAAAACATACAACATTCATAACATACAACATCTAATCAGCCATTATCAACATCAGCAAGGACATCCACCACCTACCAGGTGCACGAAACATCAACAGCCAGAACATACGACATCTACATACTATTACATCAACAGCCAGAGCACACGCCATCAATATCACAATCACATCAACAGCCAGAACACACGACATCTATATCACAATCCCATCAGCATCATAAACAGCAATAACTTACAACCTAGATACGACAACATATTACATATATACAAAATATACACGCAAAAGCTAAGTACCAATCGTTCTTAATTATAATTAGTTATTTTTATCCTAATTTACTTTATTGAAAAACAAAAGAAAAAAAAATTTTACAAAACAATATTAATATTTAAATGCAAATTAGATCAGATTTTGGATAATATACTTTTATTCTGGTAAAAGAAATATTAAAGTAAAATAAAAGGTAAATAATACATTACTATATATGTATATACTAAACTATAGGCAGAGCAAATTCTATTAAAAAAAAAAAAAAAAAACAAAATAAATCAAGTAAAATCTTATGGTCTACAGGTTGAAACATAACATAGATAAACGTTACAACAGCGAAAAAAAATAATTGATTAAACTGTTCATCCCAACGAAGCGGTGCACCTCCTCGTCGGTACAACAACAGCAAAACAAGAACAGAGTAAGAAAACAAACTGATTAATAAAGAAAAAAAAATAAAACATCAGAACATACGGGGTAAGTGAACATTTTTATTTAATGAGATTTGATTTGACTATTTTTGAATTTTAATTGAATTTGCCATTGTGAGTGTAGTTAAAGTTAACTGAAAGATAGACTACAAAAAAAAAAAGGAAAGGAATATATAGTATATTTTAACTTACAAATTTGAATTAAATATAATTAAATATTTACTTTTGTGCCAGATAATGTAATTTATTTTGGTGATATTTTAAATCGAAACAATTTTAAAGTTGACAAATAGAAAACCGGAATTAAAAGGATATAAGAAGAAAAAAAAAAAAACAAAATAATAAATAATAAATAAAGAAATAGGATAGATATTAACAAAAGAAAAAAAAGGGGCTTATCAGAAAATTAAACATTTTTTTTTTCTACTCAATTAAAAACGGAATTGTCTATCCTTTTCATTATTGTTTGCAATTATTGTATAGAGTATATAACGATTGGTACACAACATTACATTTATATTTACATTTACACTACATTTATATTTATAAGAGTTACATCATATTTTAAAATCATATTTGTAACTTATTCTAGGATATCTTTAAATTTATATTTTTTTTTTATCTTAAATAAACCTTTATAACGTTTTCCGAAAATATTTAAAAGTGTTGTGCATAACTACTTTAGCTGAAGATTTTACGATGGGAAGAACTTTCTACTACTTCTATATTCATTTAGGTTAATAGGAACAAAAAGAAGAAGATGAATTAAGCTCTTTTTATAAAAGAGTGGATGTGGAGATTCGGGGAAAATCCCTGAGGAAGCAGAAAAATCGAAAATGATTTAAGACTGTAATGTTATCAGTACTCCGAGATAGGGGGCCACTGGAATAATGAGTAAGAGGCAGCAGTGGTCAAGGACGCCGCTCCACTTAGTGTTGTGCGGGTGGGATTAGCCTCATAGGACTCAACATATCGTCCTCTTTTCTTCATTCCATGGTTGACAACTTTTTTTTCTCACTTTAACATTTTCTCATGGGATTTAAGTGAATGATTTAGTTCTTTTGACAAAATTGACGAATTGTGGGCTCAAACTTTTGAACCTATGAACTAATTATATCTATACATTTTTATTTGAAATTTTTTTCGACATGAATAAATATCGTAACATTCGCATGTGTTATTAAGGCAAGAACCCATACCATTTTCGACGAGCTAGGCCATGGCATCCAGCAAGCATGCCGAGCCTTGATGACACATACACCCTTCACTGCAGGTGCCTGGATCGGCCTTTAGATCCCTGTAAGCTAAAGGTCGTAAAGGTACCACAAGTAGTGAAGGTACGCAGAAGTTTTTTTTGGGGCAATTCGTTTGTTTTTTTTATATTTATTTTTGAAGGTCATGACATCTCTAGAGGAGAATAGAATTGTCCTGAGGTGAAAACGTTTGTCTAACCATAACAGGTTCCGTCACACTACAACCACGTCTTCAATTTTATTTACAATTTTGGGCAATTCAATTCCTCTTTTCTTTTATTGTATCTTTACTTTCTTATTACCGCTTTCTTCCCCCAAACAAAAACCCCCTTTTTAATTCGCGAAAGTTATGTAAAAGTTTATATGTGCATACAAAAAATATAATTAAAATATCATAGTATTTAAAATCTTAAATATTAAAACTCACCCTAGTTATTTTCCTCCAGGAGTGGCCACTGCTGCGGGAAGCGAAGAGTTTTTCTTCGTTACCTTTCTCGTATCCTTTGCTTAATCGATATATTATGATTTTTATATTTGTTATATACTCATATAACTATCTTCACTTCCGCGAATTAAAATTCTTTTTTTTTTTTACGGTTCGCGTAGCGGTAATTTTCGATTGAAATTCCGACCTTTACCACGGTTGCTTACGAGGCGAAAAGAACAAAAATTTTATATTTAATTTTACTTTAAAATTACTTAAAACTAATAAATATTTAAAAAAAACTTTAATTTTGGCCGGGTGAGATTCGAACCGGGTAACCTCCAATCACTTTTTCTAACTGGCTGGCGGCTTTTTTTATTTTTTTAATTCATTTTTATTTAATTCAAACTTATAACTATCTTAAAGCTAGACAAAAATTCATAAAACTAGCCTACTTATCAATAACTTACAACTAACTTACTGGCCCTAAACGGGCGCTCTAAGTTAAACTATATCATGACTTAATACTAATGCCTTTCGGCCTAAAAGCTAATTAATTCTAAGGATTCTTTAGTGGTTTTATTTTTTACCAAGAAAGATTTGAAAAAACTTGGTTTCATGATCATTTTTTTAAAATTTTATATAAAACTTACAAACTACCTACAACTATAATAAAGCTAATTAAAACTACTTATATTACTACTATTTTAAAACTATGTATTTAAAATTACTTAAACTACTTAAAACTACTTAAAGCTACTTAAAACTACTTAAAAACTAGAACAGCCACAGCAGCGTTTTCGGTTTTATATTTTTTTGTTGATTTTTGTTGGTTTTATACTTTTTTTTTGTATTTTTGTTGGTTTTGTAATGTTTTTTGATTTGTGTTGGTTTTATAATTTTTTTTTTTTTTTTTTTTATGCCACCCCAACTGTTCTTACTTAAAACTAATACCTACACCTATATGTAGGTCGGCCAAGACATTTCAAAAAACGAAAAAGCAAGTCGACTTCAAATATCAAGTTCCGGATTGAGCCACCAAAACTGGTTCTCCTGCTTCTTCCTATCTCTTCGGTCCCGATCAGACACAGTCCTACTGAACCGAATTCACTCAGCGCCGCCTTGTGCGAGAACGTCTCGATCATATCGAAGCCGCCTATCCACTGGCTGGCGGCTTTGCCACCTAGGCTATCTCCTGTCTTGAACTTCTATTAACCAAATTGGTATGGGTGCTGCTTGGGTTGCCACTGGTAATTGTAATCGGTACACTAGGCAGGTACACTAGATAGGTACACTAAATAGGTACACTTAATTAACTGCCTATGGATTTTGCTTGGCACCTGGTGCTTTATGGAATTTTTGTCCAATTTAGCTCGTTAGGATTTCTTTTGTTTATCCCGGAAAAACTTTGTAAATCCGGGCACTTTTTTTCTTGGGCAGTCGTAACTTTTACGCCGAATTTTCCTATATATAATAAAAACTATTTAAGAAAACTGACTTACAAAGCAATACGTTACTGCTTATCTTACCGATAATTTTTTTTTCTTTTATTTGATTTTTCTTCTTTTCCACACTGATTTCATAATTTCCTTTTTTATTTTTTTATATTCTTAACTTATAAAAGTTAATAAAATATTTGTATAACGCGAAAAAGGACGGTGCCTTCGCGTATTAATATGTATATAACAAAAAATTGAAAATATACTATTTAAGAACTTGAAATGTAGGATGTATATAACAATAAAATCACTTTTGTGGTGGACTAGGCTATTTGATGGCGGTATAGCAATTAATTACTTTGTTCAAATACCATTGTCTGTCTACCTATCCGCAGCTAAATCACAAAGGAAACGTCTGCAAATACCTTTCCTTCCAGGATCATTGAACTCTTCGAGTTAAAAATACCCAATTTCAGAGCTTAAACTCCTCAACTTTCTACGTACTCAAATCCTGACCCAAACCTGCATGTCGGAAACCCCGCGAAAGCTCCCTTCCGAGGACGCATTCCAAAGCTCAAGATAGGGATTCTACTACAATTTTAGGATCACGCCCATTTTTTGTCTTTCAATTTCTCAACCGTTTGGTTTTTCCTACGTTTACTTTTCTTGTTTTCAAATCCCTTAAGCTCACTCGTCAACCTCAGTGCAACGAGGGTCGTCTACCGCGTCGTTTCTTTTTTTTTTTTGTTTTTTTTTTGTAAATAAAACAAAATAAAAAAAATTCAAATGCGTGACTATGCGAAATCGGTTCCAGGGCTTTGCTTTTTCCAGGTATGTCGATATCGGGAATATGCAAACGAACCCACGAAAATTCAAAATCGGTCGGTAAAAAAAATAAGTGCAGTGTTTGTGTAAACTAATAAAAAAAATTAAATTCTGGTCTTAAAAATTATTAAATTGTTCTGAGTGTATAAAACCTACGCAAAAAAAACATAAAAAAATTGAAAACAAACAAAAATCAAAGCACCAAAAGGTTTGCCTTTCGGTCGTGAAGGAGACAGAACTATACGTAAGTTCATTTGTATGTTTTTCATAACTGTAGTGTGGGACAGTGTATACTACAGTCGATAAATATTCCGTTTTGGAGTATTTGTATTATGTAAACAAAAGAACGGTTCAAAAAAAAAATTATGTAAACAAAAGTGCAATTAACCGATAGGTTTTTTTCGTTTTGCCGTCGGGAAATGCAAAAAAAATATACCTTTCTGTGCTACTGTGTTTTGCCGTCGGCAAAAGAAAAAAAATAAAAAGGACTACGAAACTGTTTGTTTATTTTTACGAGTGCGTCGGTTTTGTTTTATTTTCTTTTATTTAAGCAAAATAAAAGTGAAAGTTTTTGTAATTAAGATTGTTGCGGCAAATTATCATTTTCTCTTCTAACAACGTGGGTCGCGAGCCCATTTACCTAGCCGGGATATAATTAAATTTTTTCAGATAAGTTAAAAACTTATTTTTATTAATTTGAATTCGATACTTTGTGTGTGTTTTCAATCTATTTTCAGGGAATTTACTGCCGCATATCTTTAGCATGGAATATGCCCAAAGGTTTTCCTGATAGTGTTTCGAGTTCGTACATACAATTTCCAATGACTTTCCGTACGCGAGATTTTATAAACTTTGGAAGTAATTTGGCGTTAACTCCTTTTACGAATGAACTTTGAGTGAAGTTTCGATGGAACACCTCTTGACCTACGCGGTAAGTTACTTGTTTTGAACGAGTGTTATAAGTGTTTTTAGACTTAACGTGTGCCCTAAAAAGATTCTCCGACAACTTCTTTCTGGCTATAACGGTTTTAAGTGCGTTTGGCAAGACCAACATTTCCGGGTCTTCAAGAGCCTTTAAATCACGTAGTATTCGGTACGTAGAGCCGTGAGATACCATGTTTTGTCCGAAAAGAGCATAGTACGGTTGGCAACCTATAGAATCATGCGAGTCTGAACGTAAGGCGCAAGCGATGCTGGACAAATGAGCATCCCAATCGTTCTGCTCTTTTGAAATTAAAACTCTAAGTTTGCTCAAAACACTACGGTTGACTCGCTCGGAAATGTTGACTTGCGGAGAATACACTGCCGTTCGCACATGTCTTACACCATAGTCAGACAAAAAATTTTTAAACTCCTTGGACACGAACTGACGTCCGTTGTCGGAATGAATCAATTCAGGGGTGCCGAAAGTGTGAAAAATGTCTGTTTCCAGAAAACCAATGATTATAGCAGAAGTTGCTTTAGGCATTGGCTTTCGAAAAACAAATTTTGTGAAGTGGTCTACCACAATGAAAACGTACACATTTCCTCGCTTCGTACGTGGGTATGGTCCCAAACAGTCGACATACAACCGCTGAATAGGTCTTTCTGTCACAACCTGCGTAGTGATAGGTGGACGGAGAACCGCATTTGGGGCCTTTACCATTTTGCAAGTTTCACACTCACTAACGAACGCCTTGATTTCTCCAACCATTTTTGGCCAATAGTATTTTGCTCTGATTCAATCATAAGTTTTCGCAAAGCCACTGTGACAACTCAGCTTCGTGTTATGGGATAATTCAATGCATTCGCGAGTGAGTGTATTAGGCAACCAAAGACGCCAAAGCGAATCTTCTTCGTTCACATCACCTGTCCTAAACCTAACTCTTTTGTAGATATACTTTCCCGATACGACTAGGTCAGGAAGCGCAGATTGATTCACAATGATGTTCTCTCTCAGTTGGGAATATTGCTCCGAATCAAATTCAACTGAATCGAGATCAATCTCCCCACTTAACATTTTCGAAGAAGCCTCATCTAGCTCATTTACTTTCCCTGTTACTTTCGCAGAAACCTCTTCGATATCCATTCGAGACAGGGTATCCGGTACCACGTTGAGAGACCCCTTTCGATGTTCGATGGAAAAATCAAACCCTTGGAGCTCCAAACTCCATCGAGCGAGTCTTCCACTCAACTCTTTCATTGACATTAGCCATTTAAGACTTGAATGGTCTGTTATAACTTTGAAAGGTAATCCATCAACGTAGGGCCGGAATTTCCGTATGCTCCAGACTGCTGCAAGACATTCCTGCTCGGTAACAGTGTAGTTCTTCTGAGACTTGTTTAGCTTCTTCGACATGTAAGCTATTGGTCTCTCGTTGTTGTTCTCATTCAACTGAAAAAGAACACCGCCAACCCCCTCTGAGGATGCATCACATTGGATGGTAAACATTTTGTTGAAATCGGGTTGGGACAACACAGGTGCCGAAGAAAGAGCCGTTTTCAATTTATTAAATCCTTCTAAGGCTTCAGGGGATAATTCGAACTTACTTTTCTTTTTCAAGCAATCGGTAAGCGGAGCAGCTAAATCCGAATAGTTTTTGATAAACCGACGGTACCATCCGGTCAAACCTAAAAAATCTCCTAACTTGCCTTATAGTCGTGGGGATGGGAAAATTGACCATTGTCTCGATTTTATTAGGATTGGTCTTCAAAGTACCTTGGCCGACAATATATCTGAGATACTTAATCTCTCGCATGCAGAACTTGCTTTTATCGAGGTTAATAGTCAAGTTAGCCCTGCGTAGACAGGCAGCCACCTCGTTAAGGATACGTATATGTGACTCGAAATCAGCCGTACAAATTGACAAATCATCTAAGTAGATGAAAACATTTTCACGGAGGGAACTTGGCACTACTTGATCTATCACCCTACTAATTGTTTGACCAGCATTGCTCAAACCAAATGGCATAACCTTAAATTGGTAGAGAGGCCTACCAGGTACTGCAAATGCTGTTTTCTCTCTCGATTTCTCATCTAAAGGTATTTGCCAATAAGCGTCTTTCAAGTCGATTCCGGTTATGAAATGATTGTCCTTTATACGGCTGAGTAAGCCTTCAATATGAGGCAAAGGATACGCGTCCTTAACGGTGACTGCGTTGACTTTTCGGAAATCTAAACACAGGCGAACCTTAGCGGGTTTCCTAACTAAAACTACTGGGCAACTCCAAGGAGAATTACTGACCTCGATAACTCCAAGTCCTATCATGCGGTCCAACTCCTTATAAACCTCTTCCTGACGAACCGGAGACAATGGATAATGTCGGGATTTGATCGGCACCGCGTTTCCCGTATCAATAACATGACAACCAAGATTTGTCTTTCCCAATCCTAATACGACAAAATTCGGAAAAAGTTTTTTTGTGTGCTCTAGTTGTGAATGCTGCTCAGGTGAAAGTTGGAGTAACAGATTGAAATTTCGCCAAAAATTCATTCCCAAGTACAATTTCTGAGTCAGGTTGGGAATTAAGTAAAAAGTTAGAAGTTTGGTGATTCCATTCTACTTAGTAAGAATTTCACAATAACCTATAATGTTATGTGACTTACCGTCCGCAGTACGTACAACGTTATTATACGGTTTCACTTCCAATCCAATCTTCTTTACCAATTCCTCACATTCACTCCCTAAAACTGATATGGATGCCCCGCTATCCAACAAACCAAAGACTGATTCATCGTTTAGTTGAACATTGGCATACATTCTACCGTCTGAATTAGAAGTTATTATTGTTTCTATGATTCGTTTGCGAATTTTTTTTCGATTTCGAAACCGACGTCGGCATGTTCGAATGTGAACGCTAGCTAAACCATTATTGGTTCCAAAAATTCTGGAACGAACTTTATAATAGTTTAACTTTCGTTCATGAAGGGATTTAAGTTTATACGTTTCAATAGGATGAGATTGAGAGCTCAAACAACTGAGAGGCTCTGATCGTTCCAAGATCTTATTTGGAACTATTTCTTCACTAGTGTTAAACTTTGTTTCTTCTATTTCTGTGAGTGGTCGGGTTTGTTCCTCGAGGGACGAATCTCTCCACTCTTCCTTTTGTTCCGGGCCAAGTTTCCCGAGTGTTTACCACACTCCACGGTATTAACCCCCTTCGCACCACACAGAAAACAGAAAAGATTCCTAACATGTGAAGCACAAAAATGATATGCGTGACCTTTTTGGTCGCAATTCCAACAAATATAGTTAGCAGTTGAAACTGGTTTTCGAACTGCTGAAATGGCCGCGACTTCCTCCCCGTCGTAGTCGAAATCCGACTGATCTTTTTCCACAGCAATTTCGTGGACAGTCTTTTGGGAAGAAGTACGTTTCGCCAAAAACCTTTCTGCTTCTCTTGCTTTATTTCGCAACTGCTCTAAGTTTTTAACCTCGGCTGACAACAAAATCTCACCCAACTTATCTTTGGCATTATTTCGAATGACATCGATAAGTTTTCGGTTGTCGAAAGGCTCTTTTAAACGGTCATTTAAAACAACGAAGACAGCATTATAAAAGTCATCAAAACTTTCCTTCACTCCTTGCTTCCTAGTCAGTAACTTCATATAAATATCAACGTCACTTTCTAACCGACCAAATTTCTTTTTCATCGCCACCTTAATCTCCGACAATTTCGCTGTTTGGTTTCTTTTCAAAAAACACCAGAACCATTTATGGGCTCTTCCACTTAGCAAAACATGAAACTTCGCAGTGATTTGTTCGTCGGTATAAGATGACGATGACTGCATCCTATCCACCTTGAACAAAAAGTCATTAACGCTGTCTGTTCCATCATATTTGATGTTCCACCTATCTAACCTACATGTTTCAGAAGTGCTGAACATTGACGGAGTGCCGGAATTTCTTGGTCTAGGAATCGGTTGAGGAGTTTCGTTCAATCTACCCTCAGCACCTGTTCCTAAAGAAGTATCTCTTCTACGAGTGTTTGGCACTTGTGGTGCTACATTCAAATTTTCGAGTTTTTTTATAACATTGAGCATAAAAACATCCATTTGTTGAAATAACCTTACTTGGTTATCAATCATGCTCCTTTCAATTCTTGCAGCTAATTCTTCCGACGAATTAGACCTCTGAACATTTGTAGGGTTTGCCCTATTGTCAGTTTCCTCATTCTGCATTGCATTATGCAACACACCATCGTTGACTGATGAGTTATTTTCGTGTGACATGTTTGAAGTTGAGTTGGAAATAATTGAGTTTAAGCACTCAGAAAAACTAAAAGATGAATCTAAATTAAAACGGTTGATAGTATCTCTAAACTGTCTGTAAAACTCCTCAAATCTTGCCTCGGAATGAGCTTGAATTACGCTAAGGTCGTCGTAAAGTGAAAGTCGACGCCTTCTGCTCATGCCTACTCAAAAAGAAACCTCCGCAGAATCTCCTCCACTCAGACTCTAGACAAAAATCCAAGCTTTGCAAAAATAAGAAAAACAGACTCAAAAACAAAATACTTCCAAAAAAAATCAACGTCCTGAAAAAAGTTTTATACTTAGAAATACCCTTTGAAAATTCAGCTGCAACAAAAAATTTGAACAAAATATCGAAAAATAAGAACAAAAAAAAAACAATTTGCAATTCGCAATTGAAATCTCCTAATTCGGTTTTTTTCTTTTTTTTTTCTTTTTCCTTTAAACTCAGTAAAACAAATTTTAAATCTCAGAAAACCCTGATTTCAAAATCACCAAAAGCCAATTATTGATTTTGCAAAATAATTCCACAATAAAATCAAAAAAATCAATAAAATGTTGTTCAAAACTATATAATATATATGTATGTTATGTATATTGTATACGTATGTAATTTGAAAAAATAAAAAAAAATATAACTTCAATTTGCCACAAAAAAAAGTTTCAAAATATTCTGTTTTGTTGTATTTTTCATAAAATTAAAAAAAAAGGATGAGAAGAAGAATTGAAAAGGATGGCTTCGATGAAGGATAGGAAGCCGTAGTTCTACGAGCCAAAAACCAGTGAGCGGACAAAAAATTTAAAATATGCTAAATGTGTAACTTGACTCTAATGTGTGTATTTATCTATTGCAACTAGTTCTTTTAAACAAAAAAAAATGTATTCTCCTCAGTTTTCAGGACAACGACTGACAAATCCTTCATCAGCGAAGACATCTGCAAACCTCGGAAAATTAAAGACAAATAATAAAACCCTGTTGGAAGGACATTCGAAGACGCCTGTCGCATCATCGGGACTCTTCAAAACATTGCTTTAAATTTCAAGCGTGCACTAAAGCATCCGGCCATTTTGAACATCTATTGTACGGATATTTAAAGACTCGGATAACCACATCACACTTTGTCTACATACTTGTTGGTTGCATCTTTCTTGTTGCAACGCGGTACCAACAGTGCTTTCACTCAGTAACCGGGACTCACAAGAGAGGTACAGCCGAACTCGATCATTAAACATCGAGAAAAAAAAAATATAAAAATGTTTAAAATGAAAAAAAAAAAAAAAAAAAAATAAAATAAAAATTGAAAGAAAATAAATGAAAAAGTTATTAAAAAAAAAAACTGGTTTAGCTCAAAAATTCAAGCCTCACTATCTTGAGATAGTGGGCTCCACGTTGCGGGCGCCATTTTGTAACGACATTATTTGCCTTTTGGTCCATGCTGGCAATTTTGGAACCCCCTAGCTCAGCGATGGGTGTGGTTCTTGGACCTATATAGTCGAAACAAAAAAAATATATTGCCAGACTTCATGCACCATGGTGTTACGGCGCGGGAGCAAATTTTACAACTCCCTCCCTACCTGGTTGCCTTCCTCGCTAAAGCAACCCCTTAACTAGGCTTCCCCTCACCTCACCCCTTCATCCATCTCTTCTTCCTCCTCTCATCCTTTTTTAACCGATAATTTATTCACTCACTTTTTTTCTATTGTGTTCTTTAAAAATCATTGTTAGCTTTATTTAAATTCATATTTTTTTTTATTTTAATATAAATTCATTGCTTTTAGACACGTTGCTATTTTTAAATAGAAAATAGTATGTATTTTATTTCGATAAAAACAAAATTTATTACTTAAAATTTACAATTAGTTTTGCTCCAAAAAAATTAGCTCGACGGCAACGCGAAGCCAAAATCCAAAATTTAATTCAAACTACTGTGGGAAAATGATCTATTTAAATGTATGTGTACATACAATAATATATTAACTTAATCAGACTGAGTTATTTATAGTTTTTTTTTTTTTTTTTTTGAATCCAACGATAAATAGTTGGAGAACGATAGGAGAACTATTAAGTTTCATTCACTGGGAACAGATTTAATAAAGGTTGTTGTCTAGGTTAGATGAATGAAAAACGAACCCAAAAACATTATACCGGAAAGAAAATCAAAGCCATCTTGAAGAATTTCTCTTAAAACCTTGGTAAGCGTGGGCTAGTCTCTCGAAAGCATACACAACACACTTCAGTTGCTTGTGATGCTGAGTGCGGGATAGACTTAAATTTAAGTTTAAAGGTGGTAACACAAAAGAAGAATAAAACAAAAAAAAAAGAAATTTAAGTCAGAAAGAATTATTCAATATAAAACTTTACGACATACAGTAATTAAGAATAAACAACAGAAAAACAAGTCTCCACCAGCAGAAGCCACGCTAGCCGCAGAAACTACTCCTACACAATAGAAAAAGAAACAAAAAGCCAGCCAAAGTAGGAAGATACCGCCAGCTACGAGATCGTCCAACCGACCACCTGGGAGCGACAAGGGCTCACGTGGGCAAAATTCCATTGGGCAGCGGCGACTGCAACTACCTTAGCCAACGCTTAAGCATTAACAAGCAACGCCATTAAAAAAAAAAAAAAAAAAAAAAAAAATAAAAAAACCAACAACAATAAAACGTTCGACACCCACTTCCAACGACGAACAAGAATATACGACGACGGCTTGACGTCAATACTTATCATCAGACACATCCAACACTAACATCTTCACGAACGCAAAAATTCAACAAAAAATCAATATTTGCGAGCAAGAACCTACAACATCTTCAACACCACCAAGTACCAGCAAAACTTACAGCAAACGAACATCTAAAACATACAACATTCATAACATACAACATCTAATCAGCCATTATCAACATCAGCAAGGACATCCACCACCTACCAGGTGCACGAAACATCAACAGCCAGAACATACGACATCTACATACTATTACATCAACAGCCAGAGCACACGCCATCAATATCACAATCACATCAACAGCCAGAACACACGACATCTATATCACAATCCCATCAGCATCATAAACAGCAATAACTTACAACCTAGATACGACAACATATTACATATATACAAAATATACACGCAAAAGCTAAGTACCAATCGTTCTTAATTATAATTAGTTATTTTTATCCTAATTTACTTTATTGAAAAACAAAAGAAAAAAAAATTTTACAAAACAATATTAATATTTAAATGCAAATTAGATCAGATTTTGGATAATATACTTTTATTCTGGTAAAAGAAATATTAAAGTAAAATAAAAGGTAAATAATACATTACTATATATGTATATACTAAACTATAGGCAGAGCAAATTCTATTAAAAAAAAAAAAAAAAAAACAAAATAAATCAAGTAAAATCTTATGGTCTACAGGTTGAAACATAACATAGATAAACGTTACAACAGCGAAAAAAAAATAATTGATTAAACTGTTCATCCCAACGAAGCGGTGCACCTCCTCGTCGGTACAACAACAGCAAAACAAGAACAGAGTAAGAAAACAAACTGATTAATAAAGAAAAAAAAATAAAACATCAGAACATACGGGGTAAGTGAACATTTTTATTTAATGAGATTTGATTTGACTATTTTTGAATTTTAATTGAATTTGCCATTGTGAGTGTAGTTAAAGTTAACTGAAAGATAGACTACAAAAAAAAAAGGAAAGGAATATATAGTATATTTTAACTTACAAATTTGAATTAAATATAATTAAATATTTACTTTTGTGCCAGATAATGTAATTTATTTTGGTGATATTTTAAATCGAAACAATTTTAAAGTTGACAAATAGAAAACCGGAATTAAAAGGATATAAGAAGAAAAAAAAAAAAACAAAATAATAAATAATAAATAATAAATAAAGAAATAGGATAGATATTAACAAAAGAAAAAAAAAGGGGCTTATCAGAAAATTAAACATTTTTTTTTCTACTCAATTAAAAACGGAATTGTCTATCCTTTTCATTATTGTTTGCAATTATTGTATAGAGTATATAACGATTGGTACACAACATTACATTTATATTTACATTTACACTACATTTATATTTATAAGAGTTACATCATATTTTAAAATCATATTTGTAACTTATTCTAGGATATCTTTAAATTTATATTTTTTTTTTATCTTAAATAAACCTTTATAACGTTTTCCGAAAATATCTAAAAGTGTTGTGCATAACTACTTTAGCTGAAGATTTTACGATGGGAAGAACTTTCTACTACTTCTATATTCCATTAGGTTAATAGGAACAAAAAGAAGAAGATGAATTAAGCTCTTTTTATAAAAGAGTGGATGTGGAGATTCGGGGAAAATCCCTGAGGAAGCAGAAAAATCGAAAATGATTTAAGACTGTAATGTTATCCGTACTCCGAGATAGGGGGCCACTGGAATAATGAGTAAGAGGCAGCAGTGGTCAAGGACGCCGCTCCACTTAGTGTTGTGCGGGTGGGATTAGCCTCATAGGACTCAACATATCGTCCTCTTTTCTTCATTCCATGGTTGACAACTTTTTTTTCTCACTTTAACATTTTCTCATGGGATTTAAGTGAATGATTTAGTTCTTTTGACAAAATTGACGAATTGTGGGCTCAAACTTTTGAACCTATGAACTAATTATATCTATACATTTTTATTTGAAATTTTTTTCGACATGAATAAATATCGTAACATTCGCATGTGTTATTAAGGCAAGAACCCATACCATTTTCGACGAGCTAGGCCATGGCATCCAGCAAGCATGCCGAGCCTTGATGACACATACACCCTTCACTGCAGGTGCCTGGATCGGCCTTTAGATCCCTGTAAGCTAAAGGTCGTAAAGGTACCACAAGTAGTGAAGGTACGCAGAAGTTTTTTTTGGGGCAATTCGTTTGTTTTTTTTATATTTATTTTTGAAGGTCATGACATCTCTAGAGGAGAATAGAATTGTCCTGAGGTGAAAACGTTTGTCTAACCATAACAGGTTCCGTCACACTACAACCACGTCTTCAATTTTATTTACAATTTTGGGCAATTCAATTCCTCTTTTCTTTTATTGTATCTTTACTTTCTTATTACCGCTTTCTTCCCCCAAACAAAAACCCCCTTTTTAATTCGCGAAAGTTATGTAAAAGTTTATATGTGCATACAAAAAATATAATTAAAATATCATAGTATTTAAAATCTTAAATATTAAAACTCACCCTTGTTATTTTCCTCCAGGAGTGGCCACTGCTGCGGGAAGCGAAGAGTTTTTCTTCGTTACCTTTCTCGTATCCTTTGCTTAATCGATATATTATGATTTTTATATTTGTTATATACTCATATAACTATCTTCACTTCCGCGAATTAAAATTCTTTTTTTTTTTTTTACGGTTCGCGTAGCGGTAATTTTCGATTGAAATTCCGACCTTTACCACGGTTGCTTACGAGGCGAAAAGAACACAAATTTTATATTTAATTTTACTTTAAAATTACTTAAAACTAATAAATATTTAAAAAAAACTTTAATTTTGGCCGGGTGAGATTCGAACCGGGTAACCTCCAATCACTTTTTCTTAACTGGCTGGCGGCTTTTTTTATTTTTTTAATTCATTTTTATTTAATTCAAACTTATAACTATCTTAAAGCTAGACAAAAATTCATAAAACTAGCCTACTTATCAATAACTTACAACTAACTTACTGGCCCTAAACGGGCGCTCTAAGTTAAACTATATCATGACTTAATACTAATGCCTTTCGGCCTAAAAGCTAATTAATTCTAAGGATTCTTTAGTGGTTTTATTTTTTACCAAGAAAGATTTGAAAAAACTGGGTTTCATGATCATTTTTTTAAAATTTTATATAAAACTTACAAACTACCTAAAACTATAATAAAGCTAATTAAAACTACTTATATTACTACTATTTTAAAACTATGTATTTAAAATTACTTAAACTACTTAAAACTACTTAAAGCTACTTAAAGCTACTTAAAACTACTTAAAAACTAGAACAGCCACAGCAGCGTTTTCGGTTTTATATTTTTTTGTTGATTTTTGTTGGCTTTATACTTTTTTTTTGTATTTTTGTTGGTTTTGTAATTTTTTTTGATTTGTGTTGGTTTTATATTTTTTTTTTTTTTTTTGTGCCACCCCAACTGTTCTTACTTAAAACTAATACCTACACCTATATGTAGGTCGGCCAAGACATTTCAAAAAACGAAAAAGCAAGTCGACTTCAAATATCAAGTTCCGGATTGAGCCACCAAAACTGGTTCTCCTGCTTCTTCCTATCTCTTCGGTCCCGATCGGACACAGTCCTACTGAACCGAATTCGCTCAGCGCCGCCTTGTGCGAGCACGTCTCGATCATATCGAAGCCGCCTATCCACTGGCTGGCGGCTTTGCCACCTAGGCTATCTCCTGTCTTGAACTTCTATTAACCAAATTGGTATGGGTGCTGCTTGGGTTGCCACTGGTAATTGTAATCGGTACACTAGGCAGGTACACTAGATAGGTACACTAAATAGGTACACTTAATTAACTGCCTATGGATTTTGCTTGGCACCTGGTGCTTTATGGAATTTTTGTCCAATTTAGCTCGTTAGGATTTCTTTTGTTTATCCCGGAAAAACTTTGTAAATCCGGGCACTTTTTTTCTTGGGCAGTCGTAACTTTTACGCCGAATTTTCCTATATATAATAAAAACTATTTAAGAAAACTGACTTACAAAGCAATACGTTACTGCTTATCTTACCGATAATTTTTTTTTCTTTTATTTGATTTTTCTTCTTTTCCACACTGATTTCATAATTTCCTTTTTTATTTTTTTATATTCTTAACTTATAAAAGTTAATAAAATTTTTGTATAACGCGAAAAAGGACGGTGCCTTCGCGTATTAATATGTATATAACAAAAAATTGAAAATATACTATTTTAGAACTTGAAATGTAGGATGTATATAACAATAAAATCACTTTTGTGGTGGACTAGGCTATTTGATGGCGGTATAGCAATTAATTACTTTGTTCAAATACCATTGTCTGTCTACCTATCCGCAGCTAAATCACAAAGGAAACGTCTGCAAATACCTTTCCTTCCAGGATCATTGAACTCTTCGAGTTAAAAATACCCAATTTCAGAGCTTAAACTCCTCAACTTTCTACGTACTCAAATCCTGACCCAAACCTGCATGTCGGAAACCCCGCGAAAGCTCCCTTCCGAGGACGCATTCCAAAGCTCAAGATAGGGATTCTACTACAATTTTAGGATCACGCCCATTTTTTGTCTTTCAATTTCTCAACCGTTTGGTTTTTCCTACGTTTACTTTTCTTGTTTTCAAATCCCTTAAGCTCACTCGTCAACCTCAGTGCAACGAGGGTCGTCTACCGCGTCGTTTCTTTTTTTTTTGTTTATTTTTTGTAATTAAAACAAAATAAAAAAAATTTAAATGCGTGACTATGCGAAATCGGTTACAATTAATAAATGTTTTAAATACTCCACTTATCCAAATTTTCTTTTACTGTTTAAATAATTGTATATATTAATGCAAAATTACTGAAAATTGTATCTTCATAACCTCCTTAACTTTTCAAAATAGCTTTTAACGGCCTTTAAGTCCTACAAAAATTGGCGTTTCGTCCCGGCGATCTCACTTGGACTCATCAGTTGACTATAGTGAGGGCCTTTGTCAATACGCAATTTTTGCTAAGTTCAGTTCATCTTACATTATAGATTTCTTGACGAATACCTAGTATTTCTTTGTGGTGTAGTCTCCATGTTGTGTGTATGAATGTATATATGTAAATATAAAATAAAAATGAAAATATATTAAAAAAAATTTTTTAATATTTGTATATTTTTTAATTTTATTTTAATTCAAAAATTTTTAATTATTCACAACATTATATAATATATTGTAATGCGACGCGTTTCGGTTTTTAAAAAACCATCATCGGGCTCAATTTGGTGACTTTGGTTGTTGGGTTGCCAAGAATGTTAGTTTTTAGTGCTTGCCGTGGTCTATGTTGAATTATTATAGTTGTTGTATGCGATTTATATATTTGTCTCGTTTAAGCTGGCGTTGTTGTTTGCCTGTTTTGGTACTTAATGGCTGTATTAAACAGTGTGTTAGTTTTTATTGTTAGTTTGTCGTTTAGTATTTTGTCTTGTTCTGTCTTGTAAGCTTTGTAAATTTCATATTCTTCAAGTGCGTTTAGTCTTGTCCCTTTTTTACATATATGTAATGGTGTTACGTTCGTTTCAAAGTCTGTGTAGTTGTGGTCATTTTCTATTATGTGTTGTGCAAATGTAGATTTTGTATTTTGTTTTGGCCTATGTTCTAAGTATCGTTCGTAAAAAGTTCTACCTGTCTGTCCAATGTAGTAGCTGTCACAATCATCGCATTTAATTTTATAAACTCCAGAAGAAGATTTGTTATCGGTTTTTGTTTTATGTTGTAAAATTTTTTGTACGTTATTTGTTGTTTTAAATGATATGTTTATGTTTAATTTCCGGAACTCGTTTTGTATTATATTTGGTAGTAAATTAGTGTAATCAATTGAAATGTATTTTTGATCTGGTGTATTGTTATCTGTTTTGTTGTTGTTTTTTATTTTCTTCTTCTTTTTGTATATTAATTTGTCTATTAGTTCTGTTGTGTAACCATTTGATGTTGCTATATGTTTGATTATATTTACTTCGTCATCATAATCTTTTTTCGTCATTGGGACATTTAATAGACGATTAATAAACGCATGGTAGGCTGCCATTTTTTGGGATTGTGGGTGGTGTGAATCGTTTTGAATTGTTATATCAGTTGTTGTTGTTTTCCTGTATATTTTATAATTTAGTTTATTGTTGTTTTTGTAAATTGTTAGGTCGAGGAAATTGATTGAGTTGTTGTTTTCTAGTTCAGCTGTGAATTGTATTTTATTGTTGATGTTGTTCATGTATTTTTTTAAAACGTCGATTTGCCTTGTTGTTCCATCGAATATGACGAATGTATCATCAACATACCTTGTGTAAAATATAATTTTTTGTTTTTGTGCATTTAAATTTGAAAGTATGTATTTGTTTTCGTAATAATTTAAGTAAATATCAGCCATCAAACCACTTAATGGAGAACCCATTGCGAGGCCTTCGTCTTGTATGTAATATTTGTTATTAAAAGTAAAATAATTCTGTTTGAGTGTTATTTGTAATAGTGTTATGATTTCGTCTATTTGTTATTGGTTTAGTTTTGCGGTTGTTATCAAATTATCTTTTAATATTTTAATTGTTTCATTGATTGGTATGTTGGTGTACATATTTGTGACGTCAAACGAGATTAATTTATGTTGTGGTAATATGTTTATAGTTTTAGTTTTTTCTATGAATTCTGTGTAGTTCTTGATGCTATTGTTGTTTTTTATATTAATGTTTGTTTTGATTAATTTTTGCAGTTCTTTTGCGATTTTATAACATGGTGCGGTTTTATAATTAATTAAAGGTCTTATTGGTGCTCCTGTTTTGTGAATTTTTGGAAGTCCGGTTAAAATTGGTGCTTGTGCTTTTGGTTGTTTGAATTTTATTTTGTTAATGTTTTGAAAAATATGTTTTCAATTATTTATTGCTTTGTTTATTTCTTTTACGTAAGGTTTTGTGGGGTCAAATTGTATGTTCTTTATGTTGTTATTATTGAAAAATGTTATGGTTTTGTCTATGTATTCTTGTTGTTCAATTAAAACTATGGTATTTCCTTTATCGGCTTTTGTAATCATTGCATGGTTGTTTGTTAATTTTTGTTTAATATTTTTTAGGTTAACTATATCTTCTTTATATTTTTTCTGTAATTTTTGAGTTGTTTGGTTGCTTTTTAGGATGTGTTTGAGTTTTTTGTTCACTATAATTCTTGTTTCATTTTGTATTTCTTGTGTTGTTATTGATTTTATGGCTGATTCTGCGTTTATGACTTCTTGTGTTATGTTGTTTTTATTGATAATTGGGATATTGAATTTTAAGCCCTTATTTAGAGTAGTTATTTCATTTTCAGTTAGTTGTATGTTGGTGTTGTTTATTAATCTTGGATAGAATTTGTGAGTGTTCAATGGTTTTTTGTGTTGGTCTATTTTGATGAGTTTATTCAATTTGTTTTGTTGTTTGATATTTATTTCTTTGGCTATTTTTTCAATTTGTTGGTTTATTTTGTGTGTGTGTTGTTGTAGATGTGATTGGTATAGTGTATAATTAAGTGTTAGTTTTTTACTGTATAGGTGTTTGATTTCTTCTTTTATTCGTATTATTTGTGCTATTTTTTGTGTTTTAATGGCCGCTGTAGAATTTGGTGTAATTTTAATTTCTGCATATTTTGGTGTGATTTGTTTTTTAAGACACTGTTTATTAAACTTGATGTTAAGGTTGGCTTTCGTCAATTTGATTTTTGTATTTTTGTATTTGTAGACTAGTTGTGCATGTTCTGCTTTAATATTTCTTTGTGGTGTAGTCATTAAATTGGAAGTTTTTGTTTTTGTTTTTAGCCCAGGGCCTGGCTAGTTATATAAGAAGGTTTTTTTAATAATACAAATTCTATATACTTTACTACTGAAATACATCAGCCAAGTAGAAGACTTAGCACTATTTTAATGGACTTTGTTGAATTATTGATTCAAAATAGCTTTTAACGGCCTTTAAGTCCTACAAAAATTGGCGTTTCGTCTTATATAACTAGCCAGGCCCTGGGCTAAAAACAAAAACAAAAACTTCCAATTTAATGATTAGGAATTCTAGTCTTGTTGGATATAGTTCACACTAGGTATTCGTCAAGAAATCTATAATGTAAGATGAACTGAACTTAGCAAAAATTGCGTATTGACAAAGGCCCTCACTATAGTCAACTGATGAGTCCAAGTGAGATCGCCGGGACGAAACGCCAATTTTTGTAGGACTTAAAGGCCGTTAAAAGCTATTTTGAATCAATAATTCAACAAAGTCCATTAAAATAGTGCTAAGTCTTCTACTTGGCTGATGTATTTCAGTAGTAAAGTATATAGAATTTGTATTATTAAAAAAACCTTCTCCTTAACTTTTTTTTAGCAAAGATTGCAAGTTAAAAATCCATTTTGTGAAAAACTATGAAAGTAGACTTAAGAGCTTTTACCTTTTGAACACAGATATTATAAAGCCCTTAACTTGTTGTTTTGGAAGTTGTTTGGCCTAAGACAAACAAATATGTAAATCTATATAAATAAAAATGTAAATGTTTGTTCCTTACCGCTAGTCTCCGAAAGTTCTTCACCGATTGCTTTGAAATTTTGACACAATGTTGCATTTAAATACGATTGGGTTTGTACATACTCAAAATAAGAAAAAACAGTGGGATATGTTGGACAAAAAAAATCTGTTTTTTTCTCAAAAAAAATTGAGAAAAAAAAATTTAAATTCATTTCTTCAAGGAAAAGAAATGACAGTGACAGTGACAGATGACATATGACAGATGATAGAAGATAAATGATAGATGATAGATGACAAAACAAATACGAATCCGGAAAACCCAAAATCCAGAATCCCGAAAACACAGAACCTCGAAAACCCAAAATCCCGAAAATATAGAATCACGAAAACTCAAAATCCCGAAAACAAAATTTTCCATTTAAATAATTTTTCGGGATTTTGGGTTTTTCGGGATTTTGGGTTTTCGGTTTTCGGGATTCTGACCCCAACCCTCGAGTACCATGTCGTTTAAAGGTAAGTACGGTTTATTATTTCTTATTTCGTTAGTTATTTACAATTTTGGTTTTTCCAAGATTTGGAAAATTTGAAAACCAATTTAATGAATTTTAAACTTTTATTATAACAGTTTTATATTTATATTGTTTTCTTTTTTAAAACACTAAAATTATAAAAAAAATAATGGATTCATATGAATAAAAAAAACAATGCCAGCAATACAAAAATTTGAGGATGCATCTTTCTGAGGTCAAACAAAATGTTATAAGGATTGAAGTTTTTAAAAATACTTATTGGCCATTAAAATTGAAATCAATGAAGGTTAAAACTGATTGTACAGACTTTTATAGAATGTTAATTAATTTATTTTTTGATTCAAGATTAGAAAAAGAAGAAAAAACAATAGACAAAATTATCAGTGATAAAGAACAACAAAATGTGTTACAAATTCAAAAAAATTTTTCGTATTAATTTAAATAACGCCCAGCGAATCGGGCGGGCTAACAGCTAGTACTAAATAAAATATAAAAAACACACCTGAGCTTACTGATTCCATTGCCTTATTTATTTTACAGGTACAAAATAAATCACAAATTAATTACTCCACCCAATACAACGAAAAACGTGCGAATTTCAATGCAACAAGTCAACTAATGCTCGATTCGTGATGATCTTCCAGCGATCACGTGATGTGAATGATTCTCCTCTTATTTTGTATTCTCTATCATATTTCCTTTAAAATTTCAACGGGATTTAACGAGAACCTTCAAATTCAGAAATTTATTTTCTTCCAGCTTTAGGGGTCTTTTGCCCCACTGTCCGACCCCAGGTCTAAAAAAATAAAGAATTTAATTGTCAAGGTGAGTTCAGGTTTTTCAAAAAACGCTTTAGGGCGACCCCAAGGTGACTCCAGGGCTAAAGAAATAAACATTTTAATATCGTTTGGTTTCCTTTCACGCCAAAAATCTATTGCGAGCTCTCGGTCTATTCTTTGTTTGCTCTTTTTTGTTTATCTAATCTTTTATAGTGCATTTGCGTATTTCGCTGTAGATGGTCTACAAGTTAGACCGAAAAGCATTATAATAAAAATTGAAGTTTTTAAATTAAATGCTTACTGTGTTGATTTCTATTTTAAAATTATTGCGGTTGATAAGGAAAAGTCAAAATACCTAAAATAAATGTCGCTGACCACAAAGTTTTTTCATTCCTTTAGTGATCGTTTACATTCGCTCTATCATTACCAGCAATTTTTTAAATTTTGATGACTAAAAGCAAACATTAATAAAATATCTATTTTTTTATTTTTCTCTGTTTTTAGTTGAGATACGTTTATAATCAAATAAAACCAATTTACAACTAAATTTACTTTATGCAGTCGCTGTATCTAAAATTGTCCGTAAGTCTGCTGCTGTGTTGAAGCTTGTTGAGAAACAATCACCATTTGTCCCGAAATACCAGAATTGTGTCCTGTCATTCCTGTAATTGTAGTAACAGTTTCCGATGTAACAATAGGTTCTCCACTGAACCAATTGATAAGAGAATGTTGGGGCATGGTTACACATTTCCTTTGATCAGCGATCAGATTCTCTGAATACTTGACATGATTCGCATAAGCTTCTTTCTCGTGCTGCATATCTTTAGACATTCGATGAAGATCTTTGAGAATGGCGCTGCCCCATAACTGAACGTGAATGTCGGGAATTTTTGAAGCCAATTGCATTGCTGGGGTTACCATGTTCATACTTTCTTTTGAATTTCCAATACTGAGGAAGACATGGCTTAGAAGAACCAGCGAACACGACGTAAGACGATTCAGATCCTCGGCGTTCGCCATTTTGAGGGTTTCACGGAGGAAGCGTCTAAAAGAATATAATTTAATTGTTGAGACTATAGATACTATTTGCATACTAAATAACATTTAGTTTATATTAAATGCGACAAAAGAATACGGTATGTAGGTTGATATATGAAAATAACCTGTACGAGGGATGCACTTACTTGCTTTATGTACAATAATAGTTTTAAAGTCTGAATTTGATCATATTCATTTGATTTTAAAAGAAATAAATAAGTTATGGAAGTTCACAATACATGCAAAGTTTAAACTGAAAATTTGTCAAAAATTATTTTAATTAGAAATAAATTGTTAAAACAATGCTATTATGTACTTTTTCTAATATACATTTGTGGGAACAAAAATTTTAGAAAATTATTTTTGTATTTTATAAACATATTTAAAAATTTTGAAGAAAAATGTGGATGTAGAGTAACAAAAACAACTTCTACGGAAAAATCATCAATAATAGAGCTGTAACAAATCGTATGTATTCATTACTGAGTAACGGGTATTTACTTTATACCAATTAACGAAACGTTACTCCAAAATAAATGTCGTTACTTTCACGATTTCGTTACTTTTTTTGTGCGGGTATTTATTTCATACTTATTGGTAAAATAAGGGTTCACCATCCACAAAAATAAAACATAACGAAAACTACATTCCCTGCCTTGTTCTTCTGTGAACTGTGTGTAGTGTGAGTATATATCTCTTTCATCTAGTGTAGAGAAGGGACAGAACAGAAATGAGAATGCAGACTGCGGAGTGCAAAATAATTTTTCATCTTCTTTATGCATGACCTTTGTTGTTATTGTTTTTGTTTGGCTCTGGTTAGGGATTTTTTTGTTATGTGATCGTGGATTTGTTTTTGTTTGAGTTATTTACATTTATAATTAATTTGTATTCTTTCCTTTTTTTATTATTTAGTTACTTTTGATTTTGTTACTCTTACTCCGTGCCGGCGCAGCATTGATGTTTCTAACGTTAAGTTACTGTTAACGTAGTTACTTTTTTGGAAGGCAAATTAGTTACTTTTTGTATAATGGAGCGGAAAAGAAGTAAATTGTGGAACTATTTTAGTCCAATACCAGACAACCGTAATAAAGTTAAGTGTGACTTATGCAATTCGTCTTATTCGGTTAAAGGTGGTTCAGTTACCAATTTAAAAAAAAAAAAAACATTTAATGACCAGACATCGGTCATCATATGTCACTGAGACTATTTCAATTCCAAATATGCAGCTTTCTCCAATGCCTTCTACAAGGCGCCAATCGTGCGAGGATGTCCAAGAAGTCGCAGATATTACAGGTAACGAATGCAATTTTTTATTGCCTTGCTCAACTTTGATTCCTGCACAAAAAAAAAAAAAAAAGTGACATTTGAACGTTTATGAGAAAACGGATGAATGTTGAACTTCAAAATGCCATCTAGATAACTTTTAAGCACGACTTTACTTGATGCTAAATACTTGCTTGTGAAAGAAAAATTAAAAAATGATTTGAGACTTGTCGATTTTATTTCATTAACAACTGATGAATGGACTTCTCGTGAAACAACTTCTTATCTGGCAGTGACTGCACATTATGTCTTAGGAGATCCATGGGAATTACATTCAGCCTTGCTAGGCTGTTTCGAGTGAAGCGAACGACATACGGGCGATTATTTAAAACAAGAGCTTTTGAACTTAACAGAATCCTGGGAAATTAAAAATAAGATTTTTGTGTGTGTCACAGACAATGCAGCTAATATGAAGGCAGCGGTGACGTTAACGGTGTGGGAGCAATTTTCTTGTGTTGCTCATACTTTTAACTTGATAGTCAGAGCTGGATTAGCCGTTATTCGAGATCTTATAAAAAAAATTAAATCAATAGCAGAACACTTTCATAGAAGTTCTGTTGCCACAAAAAAAAAAACTTATTTTAATCCAAGAGCAGCTTAAACCTGCCATTAAAACTTAAAATGGATGTTATTACTCGCTGGAACAGCACACTGGATATGCTTGAGAGGGTTACAATTCTGCAAGAACCATTGGAGGCAGCAATCAGTCCGTAGCATAATCCAATAGAAAATTTATCTGAAGATGAATGGATATTATTCCAGAAGTTATAAAAATAATAAAACCGTGCAACCGTTACACTTACAAAAGAATTGTCTTCCCAAACCGAAGTTTCTATTTCTTAAGTTTTGGGGGGAACGAACAGTGTCTTCAGAATTTTAAATGATTTAAGTTCAAAACCGTTGACTTATCTGACTTATCAAGACACATTACTTTTAGAATTCAATGCTCGCTTTAGAAACAGCTCACGTCACTCAGTCTTATCAAAGGCAGCTCTCCTAGACCCCAGACTTAAAAAGCAATCATTTACGAGTAGTTCTTGCTATAATTATGCTAAGCAATCAATACAGACGGATTTAGAAAGAATGGCAAGGGTGCAGGAAGCTTCAAGAAATCAAGATGATGCATAGCATATATACCTTCAGCGGTTGAAGAGGAGGAATATTCTATTTGGAAGGAACACGACAAAAACATAGCTTCAAACTCATCCATTTCTAATTACCTATAAAAGAGAATCCACTTAAATGGTGGAGTGTCCGAAAAATTTTGTATCCACAACTTGCTGATTTAGCAACAAAAATATTTGTCTGTGATGGCAACATCAGTACCATCAGAAAGAGTATTTTCAAAATCCGGCCAAATACTAAATGAAAGACGTTCATCGTTGAATCCAAAGCGAATGAAAAAAATATTATTTTTAAATGCTAACCAAGAGTTAATTTCTTTAATTAAAAAATAATATTATTTTATTTGCTTTTTCTATTTTTTTTTAAGATTTATATTACATATTCAGTTTTTGTTATTTTATTCATTTAGTTCCTTTTTTCATCAGTAAATTAATGTATTTATTTATATTATTTTGGATTAAGTTTAAGTTTTTTTTTTAACCAGTTCCTTTTTTATTAATTTGTGATATTTTTTTTATTTTATTTTTATGTTTAGGCAATTCAGCCATTTTTGTTAAATTTATAATCTTGTGAAATTATTTTATTTTTGTGAAAAAATTTTATTTTTTATTTTAATTTTTGTTTTAGTTTAAGTTATGTGAACTGGATTAAGTTTAATATTTTTTAGTTATAAAAGTATTTAAATTTTAGTTTTACGTATCATTAAAAAAAATTAAAAAAGATTTACTTTTTTGATTTCTTTAAAAAATATTTTCCAATACATTTATTTGAAATTTTTTATTTAAACTTCCATTTCTCAATTTCTAAATGATACAGACGCAAAGTAAAAAGCTAACTGTTTTCTATTCCACTCGTTTAAGTTATTACACATGTATTAACTTTGAAAAAAAGTAATATCAGCTGGCTCATAAGAATTAACAAAATGTTAAACAAGAAAGTATCATTTTCCTTGCGTATCTGCGTCTGAAGTACGTTTTTTTTAACGTAAATACCAACTTCAATGAATGTAACAAAAGTAACTAGAAACGACATTTTTGTAACGAGTATTCATACCAAAAGTAACGTATACATACGGGTACTCATTTTTACGTTACTTTTTTAAATCAAAATAGACCCAGAGAAATTTTGGGTGTGAATAGTAAAATTTAACTGGTATTTTTAAATAGATCTTAACTTTTCATATGCAAATATGAAAGTGTTGCATTCCGTGGTTGGGGCGTTTGTAGGTAATGGTGCATTGAAAATGCGTTCTTGGATTTGAAAAGTAAAGATTTATCTAAAAATACCAGGGAATTTTTGCTATCATTCACACTCAAAACTAGATGTGGGCTCCTAGTCTAAAATTTATTTTTTGGATACGTTGTTTAAAATGCTGTAGGTATTACTTAAATTTTGAAAAAGTCGAAAACCACAAAAAACACAGCCGCATCATTTCCTCATATGTAGGTGACTAAATTGCATCCGAATTAAAAAAACATCAGTTAATCCACCAACACAAAAATAAACAAGACCAAATCCCATCAGCGCACGGCAATAGTCGGGGTTAATATAACATCAGTTTCACAAACCAAACAAAATTCTACTCCCCGCAATGGTTCGTGAAAAGCTGGCAAAACTTGCTTATTTATATATTGCAAGTAGAACTAGTATAGGATTGATTTCGCGAGTCTAGTCGGTAAGCAATTTTCTAATTAAAATACTTAAAAACATTGGCAACACTTGTAATAATATCAAATACAATTCTTCAATCTCAGAAGAATTTTGGAAAATGAATGAAGAATTTTTGAGAGAATTGTTATTAAAATCGAATTGTTGCAAAAATGTACAGCAATTCACTAACAAGATTACGCAATTATATAAGTACAATTTTTGCTTTAGGTTTTTAGTTCTACTTGATTAAGGCTAGCAAGAGAGAAAAGAATGATAGTAAATAATTTTTTGTTGGCACAGTGGATTTTGTAAAAGGTTATAATTTTCTCATGAAATCCCATTGAGGTAACCAACTGAAGAAAATATATAAAACAATTCTACCTAGCTAAGAAGATATCCAAACTCACTATTCAAAATTACACACTATAGAATACTTAGTAAAACAAAACAACCTTTTCGTTTGGCTGCTATACATTCAATGATCTTTTTATTACAAACAATCCTGAATATTTATTCAATGACGACTCTATAAAAATACAAAGTATCTCAAAATTATTCATGTAAAGTACACAATACTACAATACTTTCTTCTCTTTAAGTTCGTTTTAAGTCGATTTTTTTTAACTTCAAAATTTCGTTAGTTGGTCGTTCTAGCGGATCTTCGAAGTTTTGGAATTTCTTGGATTTCTTCCACCGATTTTGTTTTTGACATCATTTTTGGTTCTTCAGTTATGTTCAGTTTCTTTAAATGTGAAACATTTCTTCGATAAGTTTTGCCTGTGGCCTATTTCACCAGCCTACAAATTTAGTAGCGCTTACAAGCACTTTTTCAACAAATTTGTAGAAAAATCGATTTATTTTGTTTTGTTTGTTGCTAACAAGTACAAATTTGTTAAAATTCATATTTTTTTGTAAGTTTGTGTTTCACGAAATCAAGAAATTTTACAAATTTGTTCAGTTACTGAAAATTTCTTACAATAGAAAGATCGTCAGTCGATTCAAAAACAATTTGTATTTTTCGAAAGAAATCGCATTTCAAACCTAAAAATGTCCTTACGTTGGACAATGTGAAATTACCCTAGCGAAAATTTATTTAAAAAATATAAATAATTTAATAAATTTAATAAATCTTACTTCAGCATATAGTATTAACTTCAAAGATTTACCGTTCACAAAACACATGTAAAAACAGCAGGGCTCAGCTCATAGGCTGTACAATGCCTTCAATTTTTGATCACAAATGGAAATATCAAGCTTTTACTACTTGAAATTAATCAACCGTTATGTTAAGAACTGATAAAAACCGGTTTTATACTCCACAACTCAACTTTATTCTTTCACTTAAGTTCCGCTGGATTGCGAAAATTTCACACTGTGGGTCGAAGGCATAGTAGCACTGATAGTGATATAAGTGAAGATTTTGTGCTTAAGGAAAATAAATCGTCCGCGAATTAACTATGAAATTTCAGATTCTTTTGTTTTCAACGAAAATTTTCGGTTGTTAAGGCAGAGCAAATAATAAGACAAATTGGACCTAGGATTGCAAATGAGTCTGAAAAAAACTTTTCACCGACACAGCAATTTCTAAAAGCTTTACATTGGCTTGAAAATGGTGGACAGTATCACGGGATCGCAAACATGCACGGTATATCTAAATCTAGGGTGACAGAACTTAATGACGACTCTATAAAAATACAAAATATCTCAAAATTATTCATGTAAAGTACAAAATACTACACAAACTATAGGATTGCATTTAATGTAATGTTAAGGTATGTCTTTGTATTTTTGTATTTATATTTTTAATTTTTGCTGTCAATAAAATTTCCTGATTAATTGAGGACTGGTGTAATAGACTATCCATTCGAATATTTTTCTTAAATCCAATCTAACATTTAACCTTCTCGCATCTTACGCGAATTACTATGTTCATAAATGTAAAAGTTTTAGAAAATCAGAAAGTTGTCATACTTTTTTATACATAATTTTTATATTAACGCAAGTTTTATCAAATATTTACATAAATAGTTATGTTATAGTTACACAGAAACCATAAATTAATGAACTCGGCGGATACTGTCAATCATTAGAATTAAAAATGAAAAAAAGTTTACTCACTTAGCTTCATGAAAACTGCTTTTGTGAAACGCATGGAGGCCTTGCACATAATAGAAACCTCCCATAAGAGCTTGGGAACTATATGAATGTGTGTTCTCAGTAGACACCGAGTCCAGAATCTGCTTCAAGTCTTGATCTCGCTTTGTCCTGAGGTATATGATAGCCAAGTTCAAGTTTGCAAATAATTTTAGATCTCTCTCGACTGTTTCATGTACACACGCTACAAATTGTCGTTCGGCGTAGTCAAATAAGCTCGTCGACATGGAGTACAGCCCAAGCAAGCAATGCAATTGTGCTGAATGGCGTTTTAAAAGATTTCTATTCGATGTGGCAAGACAAACATCTCTAGCTGCTGCAATTTCGGTGATAGCCAGTTCACGATTACCCATCACCATGCGGCACATCACGATGTGTTCTAAGAGAATGATTTTGAAGACCGAAAGGATCGGTTTGTCGTCCTGGCACTTCAGCTTCTCGATTTGGGTGAGAGCCTTCACGATAAAAATAATACAAAAGATTGTTTTATATAATTACGTATGTAAATATGTTTTTACATATATTGAAAAGAATACATTAATTTTTGTTATTCTTTTTTGTAAAGCGAATACGTTTTCTACATTATACTTATAATTATGAATTCAAATCAAGAGAGTAAAATAAATTGCTACACAATTCGTTTGAAATGGAAATACTGAATTGAAATATCCATTTTTAGCTGACTTAGAATTGAATTAAAACGAGCATTCCTTTTTTTTTAAACTACAAGTAATTATGATTACAATTATTTATGTATTTGAAACAAACTAATTAATATCTAGCGAACAATATCTTCTTAAAACCATACATTATAAAAACTCTTAAAAGGTATGTGATACATCAGTATTAATTAATAATTTATACAATTTATACGGTATACAATTTCAACATTTTATTTGGTGGTGAACTTTCTTCGTAGTTGGTACGATAGTGCGTTACACATATAAAAAGCGTTAGGTAGACCTCTTAGATTCCGCTTTGGAACATTAAAATTAACTCGAGACAAAAGGTTTAAAGCATCGATTCGATCGTTAATAAGTTTAACAATAAAAACAAAACATAAATAGGAACGTCTTCTCTACGTCTGACTCTCTAGAGGTCAATAAGCTTGAGCATATTATCATATGAAGGAAGATTTAATGAATTCTGCCAGCCTAAACCTCTGAGAGCGAATTTCATTCAAAAACCTTTTTTTGAATCTGTTCGATTCTAATATTCAATGATGGGTCTAACAAATGAAATAAAAAAATAAGATCGCCGGGACGAGCCGTTAAAAGCTGTTTTAATAAATTATTTCAATAACGTCCAAATAAAATAGTCTTCTACTTGGCTGTTGTATTTCAGTAGCATATAGAGTTTGTATTATAAAAAAAAAAAACTTTTTATATAAACTAGCCAGGCCACGGGCAAAAAACAAAAACTTCCAATTTAATGATTAGGAATTCTAGTCCTATTGGATATAGTTCACACTAAATATTCGTCACGAAATCTATGTAAGATGAGCTGAACTTATCAAAAATTGCCCTCACTGGTCAACTGATGAGTCCAAGTGAGATCGCCGGCACGAAACGCCAATTTTTGTAGGACTTAAAGGCCGTTAAAAGCTATTTTGAATCAATAATTCCACAAAGTCGAAATGAAATAGTGCTAAGTCTTTTACTTGGCTGATGTATTTCAGTAGTATATAGAATTTGTATAATTAAAAAAACCTTCTTATCTGAAATAAACAGTTGTTTGATAACGTAGGGGTCAGAAAATTTACACTTGGTCCCTTTTAATTCATCCTAATATTGAATAACTTAATAACTATTATAAATAAATGGGAAGCTTTTAATTAATTAAAATTATTTTATTTTATTTATGAGTTTGGGTGATCTTTATATGGGTTTTTTGATAGTAAAAATTCTATATACTTCTAAAATAATTGGACTTTTTTTTGTGATTAACATGCGTCTCAAAGCTAGAGTATGTGATTGATACTAGCCAAGAACAAAACTCGTATGGGAGCGGGTGTATTTCTCCTCGTTTAGGTGGGAGGGGCTATTTTTCTAATTTTCAATTGAAACCAAAATAAATAATTAGTTTTAAGTAATTAAGTATTTCTAATTTTCTTGATTCATTCACCCTTATTGCTTTAGGGGTTTTAGTAAAACGCCAGTAAAACGACACGGCTCCGAAAGCGTTAATCGACGTTTAAGTAAAACTAAACCTTTACCCTTCTCTTCTTTCTTCACCCTTCTAAACATTAAAACATTATTCGTTTCACTAAAACACCAATTGCCGCTTCTTACTTCTAGAGCCTGGTCGTATTACTGGCGTTTTACTAAAACGCCTAATATTGTGTTTTCACCGCATAAAAAGATTATAAAGTAGATTAACTTTGACAGTTCCTTTCAAAATGCAAATGCTCTTTCATGTTTTCTTCTAAATTGGAAGTGAGATAGATACACAGTACACATAGTTAAACGATGAAAAAAAATAGATTCTCGAAAATGTTCTCTCGATTCTCGAATAATGTACTGAGCGCAAGAGAGGAATAGTTTTGTTCGATCTATTCAACTGTTAGCCCTATGAAAATTTAACAAGATTAATTTCTAATCTACTAGATTTTAGGTATGGTAAATCTTTGAGATTTGAGGAGGATTTAGGGTAAATCTACTTAAATCTCGGTTTAGCGGTCGGTGGAAGCATAGTATAACGCAATAAGAGTAATTGTTTTACAATAATAGGAATTTAAAATATATACTATACTCTGTTCAATTTGAATATGCAGTACAGGGAAGATAGGATATTTGCCTTTCACCCATACTATTATGGATTTCAATAAGCTATCTCCATTTCAAAGCTCTCACAGGGTTGCCGTAGTGATCATTATACATCGGCATAGTTCTCTCAGTAGGTAGGGTTACCAACTGTTTATTTAGATTTTATGAACACAAACATGTAGAATAAGCTTAATTAAAAAAAATTAAACTAAATTAAATTAAATCTAAGTACCTTTTTCCACACCACCAAGAGGTAAGATAGTAGGCGCGTTTTTTAAAAGAGTTCCCCAATTTTTACTTTCTTTTTTGGTGGTGAGTTATGGCCTTTGATTTTAGTTTCCTTCAAACAATTGTAGACAGTTCGTTCTGCTACAAAAAATACTTCCGTTTTCTTAACAACTTCCGTCTTATTTTTTATAAGATCGTAAAATTTGTTGGTTGCGTCAACGATTGCCTGCTTCTTTTGTGCACTTATGTCCTTCGAAGAACTTGAAGCCATTTTAAATGTAAATAAACACAGAAACACAGCACAAAAACTATATCAACGCAAAATTAAATGTATGTAAAAGTTTATTGCACAGCATTATTTATTGACGAAATCCTTTTTTTTTATTTTAATTTTCATGAACACAAAATCTACTTTGCAGTTAAAAATCGAAATTGCAATTAAATAATGAACCGAACTCCATCAAAAACTTGGCCAAACGGTAATCCTTCCATAAAAGTAATACTGTGTGTATAGCTGCATTTTAACCGTTTTTTCAAGAAAAAAATAATAATTTAAGCAGAAAAACACGCAACGATAACACCTTTTTCCATAAACTTAAAATATAATACGCTCCCAAAAGCTATAAGAAAGCTTCAATTCTGAAAGCTCCATAGCAAAAACCAAAGAAAAGGTATTATAATTTTCATCAAGGAATGGATATGGTAACTCTTAATAAATGTGTTTTTATTTTTTACAAACCAATAAGCAAGAGATAAATTGACGAATGACGATCAGTCTCCTCACAGAAGGAGAAAAACAGGACATCCTTGGATGTACGTGGGTTATATTACAAAAAAAATTTCAATATAACTCAGGGGTTCGTTTTTTATTTCAGTGGCAATTGAAACTGTATGAAAATGATTCTTTTTTCTGATGGTTGTTTATAGCAATCAGAAAAAATGTGTCAGAAAAAGTGAATCAAACCGAAAACAAACAAACAGCCGCAAAGATTTTTTCTGATTGAAATGGCAGAAAAAAATTTTAGGATGGAATTCTTTCAGTGGAACAGAAAAAAATTGGAACACAAATCAGTGGAACGATTTTTTCCCTTTTCTGTCAAAAAGCAATCAGCTGATACGAAAAATGAAATTTCAAAAAAAAAACAAGTAAATCCATTTAACCCAGCGGCTCCATCAGCAATACTTGAAGAAATAAATTGCTTGGCTCATTGCCTTAAATATTGCTGATGGAAACACTTTTGGCAATGGCAATGTCAATATTGCTGATGGGAGTCAATTATTGATTTCCATCGCTGAAGCAATACATTTTGACGTTTCACCTTTTTCAAAATGGTTTCTCCGCGATTTTGAACGAATAGTGCTTCGTTTTGAAAATAAAGTTGAAAATATGAGAAATTAAATGAATTAAAGTTTTTTTATTATCAAAAATTGTGATTTTAAAGAGCAAAAAACACTTTACTGTGGACGTAATTTCTACACTGACATTTGACAACTGAAATTAACTGGCATTAGAATGCCCACCCAGGCAATAAATTGTCATTGCCTTTGAAATTGACAATGCCTCAAATATTGCTAATGGACCCACAGCGTAAAAGATAAAAATATAATCAGCCCTATCGCGAAAGAAATTTCCCCGGAGTTTTTTCCCATTTTGGGAAATTTGCTATCGCGAGTTATATTGGGAAAATGTTCTTTTTGGCAAAAAAGCTATCGTGAATAATTTTTCCAGGGAACTTATTTCAATGCAAAAATTTCCCCTAGTAAGTTCTTAGAGAAAAATTATGAGATTTGCGATTGCAAATATTCTTTCCCCGGTATTTTTTGTTTTTTTTTTTTCGGGGAAAAAAGTTCACATTTAGTTGGCGATAAGGCTAAATGTTTTGGCAATTTTTTTTCGCGAAAAAAATTCTACGCTGAATTACTCGTCGATTGATATATCATTTGGCTACTAAATCGAATTGAAAAGTAATAAAAACTTCAATTGATTTTTTTGTCGGATGGTTTTTTCTGATCGCTATAACTGGCTCCTAAGTTGAGTGCCATGCAAACATCAGCAGGCACCAGTGTGTTTGCAAAAGCTCTTCCATAAGGCCTGTACTGCATATTCAGATTGAACAGAGTATAGGTATATCGAATCAATAATAAATTTTATCGATTGATATGTGAACAACACGGTGAAGTATATTGTAATTATCAATAAAAATCACCGCCTTAATGACTATAATTTTATCTATCTTAATTAAATTAAATTAAAATAAAACACATCAAATTAATTTAAATAGGCATTTCGGCATTTTATACATATGCTATCTTCTTATTTTATTGACTTGAAAGTACATTCAATTTGACAAGTTCTTGTTTTGGCTTATGCTAAAAGTGAGAAAGGAATAAGTTTAACTAGTTTCCTAGTATGCTAAAAAGAGATGATTTAATCGCTGGTTCCATTGTGTTCATACTGATGTTTTTGTACATGTTAATGCTCTCGTATGCGTCTAATAATCTTTCATCACTTACAGCCATTGACTAATTAGAAACGATTCTATTCTACAGGCCTTTAAGAATTTTTTCAGGTTAGCGGGAAGGAAAAGTGCTTTTCCTGTGAAAAGATTGTGGTTAATAACACAATTTTAAAAAATGAAATGAGTATCGCGACGGCTTTTGAAAACCACTTCCAAAAAATTTACACCGACCCCTACTTACAACGCGACGGAGGAAGCCATTTCGGCAGCGCGTTAAGATAATAATGCTCTCAAGTCAATGGCTCATTAAATCTTCACTGTAACTGAAGAAGTATCTTGTATTATCAGCCTATTGAAACTCACTAACTCGCTAAAAAATCCCACTGCAATAAAATTCATTACTATAATATTCAACAATTGCATAAACAATGGTTATTTCCCTAGACCCTGTTTAGATTGTGACTTTTCACTACCCTATGACGATGATTTTGTGGGTGAGAGCGGTGAGGAGCTCTGATCCCTTTACCGATCTCACCCACAAGCCCCTCGTCATGGCGTAGTGAAAAGTCACAATCTAAACAGGGTCGTCATGGAAAACTCAAGAGATGAGCTTAACTATGATTTTCAATCACAAGTATAACTGTGTGTGTGATTTATGAATCACTGTGAGTTTAACCTATGATTGTGATTGGTAAACTTAAAATATTTTTGGAGGCCCAGACAAAATTTTTTCTCAGTAAAATAAAAAGTAATTAAATGAGAACAATAAATAAGTTATTTAAGGTACCACGGGGGACATAACCTCGAATACAAAAATGGTAAAAATCTCGAGTCAATTTAATGATTTAGAGAGTTCATATACACAATTTCAGATTTCTTGCGCCTTTCAATAAAGATAAAATTGAATTTTAATAAAAGTGGGCGTGGCAGAAGGCGGATTTTAATCCTACCAATGCTTTAGAGAGTTCATATATAAAATTTCAGCTTTCTATCGCCTTTGAATAAAAAGAAATCTAAATTTTAATAAAAAGTGGGAGTGGCAGTAGGCGGATTCGAAATAATCAGTTTAATGCTTTAGACTTTAGAGTTCATATACACAATTTCAGCTTTCTAGCGCCTTTGCATGAAGAGACAACTGAATTTTAATAAAAGCAGGCGTGGCATGAGGCGGATTAAAATGTACGTACCCAACGCTTTAGAGTTCATATATAAAATTTTAGCTTTCTAGCGCCTTTGAATAAACAGACGTCTGATTTTTAATAAGAAGTGGGCGTGGCAGTAGGTGGATTCCAAAGTATCAATTTAAAGCTTTAGAGAGTTCATATACAAAATTTAAGCTTTCTAGCACCCTTTAATAAAGAGAAAACTGAATTTCAATAAAAAGTGAGCGTGGCAGGAGGTGGACCCGAAAGTACGTACCCAATCACCAATGCTTTAAGCGGAAAACACAAAGCTACTTTTGTGTTAGCGTTGAGGGACGTCTAAAGTTGAACCATAGGAATCGCTAACTTAACCTATCACAATATTGACACCTGATCACTGATCTCTATAATATACTGGATAGTGTATTCCCTATATGTATAACATGACTCCATTTGAAGATGACAATCAGTGTACTTTGCCACGGGTGCGTGTTTGGTAAATTGAGTTTTTTTCTGAATTTGTAAAAAAATGCACAGCAAATTGCTTGATACTCGTTTCTAAAGCATCAATTGCTGATTTCAAAAAGGTATCAACCATCGCTGTACGACTTACCGTTGGTCAGATACACTCCAAACCGTTTTTGACTTTTCTTCATGATGGGAAAAATCAAGAATATTGATAAAGGTTTTCGAGTGTATCTGGCCAATGGTAAATCGTACAGAGATGAGTGATAGCTTTTTGGAATCAGCACTTAATGCTGTTAAAATAAGCATTAAAATATTTTACTCAAGAGTTTTAATGAGAAAAAGCACTCTTAAAATACGCATACAAGTTCCAATATGCGAGTCCCAAAAGTAAATTTTTTTTAATGGTAATTCTTTTTTAACAAATTTTGATACTCGTTTTTAAAGCATCAATTGCTGATTTCAAAAAGGTATCATCAACGATCGCTGTACGATTTACCATTGGCCAGATACACTCCAAAACCTTTTTCAATATACTTGATTTTTAGATTTGTAGAAATTTCCTGAAATTGATAGATATACTACGATGTCATTTCCAAACTACTTGCTTTAAAAGGATGGTTCTAAGTTTAATTTGAAGTCCCTAAAGTGTTTCTGAAAACCATTTTCAAATCGAACAAAGATTCAAAAAAATTTCCATATAAAAGTAATTTCCGTCATTTTTCAGTTTTAAAGCAAATGCCGAAAATTACTTTTATATGGAAAATTTTTTGTAATATTTGTTCGATTTGAAAATGGTTTTCATAATCACTTATAGAACTTCAAATGAAATTTAGAACCATTACAACCATCCTTATAAAGTTAGTAGTTTTGAAACGACAACGTGGTATATGTAACAATTTCAAGAAATTTCTTAAAAGTAATATAAATTTCTTGAAATATGTAGATATACAACGATGTCATTTCCAAACTACTTGCTTCATTTGAATTATTGGAACGGTTTTGAGTTTGAATTAAAGTTCTTTTAGTGTTTCTGAAAACCATTTTCAAATCGACCAAATATTTCAAAAAATGTCTATATAAAAGTAATTTCGACATTTGCTTTAAAACTGAAAAATGCCGAAAATTACTTTTATATAGAAATTTTTTGGAATATTTGTTCGATTTGAAAATGGTTTCCATAATCACTTAGAGCACTTCAAATAAAACTTATAACCATTTCAACCATCCTTATAAAGTTAGTGGTTTTGAAACGACAATTTCAAGAAATTTCTGTTACTTTTAAGAAATTTCTTGAAATTGAAATTCCAACCACACGTCCATTCAATTCTTTAATTACATCTTGGAAGTGTCCCACACTGTCCAAATGCACAAACCCATACACTAGTAAACAAATACACAAAGTCACACTCCACGACCGTACCATATTTCTCAAATCGTTCTCGCACCTCTGGTGCTCGGGTTTTGTTCATCACATTGCCAACAAAGACATTGGTTGCCGGCGTATTGGGGGCACGACGGCACTTTGCCGCTTCCACTTTGATCGGATTGTTGTGTAAGATGTAATTGTTAAGATTCTTATTGCGTCGCGACCCTGTTGCTCCGATTCCATTCGACGACGGTACCGTATTTCTCGAACAGCGTACGCAGCTCGCCAGCTTGAGTATTCTCGTCGAAATTCCCCATGTACAATTTGAATGTGCCAACGCCTGGCATTTTTGTCGTCCGAATCAATCAATCGTGTGGCTGGTTGGATAAATTTTTATCAACATTCCTTGAAGCCTAGGTGAGGTTAATGAATTCACGCGGGGACGTAGCGCGTCTGCCGGATCCTAGGGAGCGGTAGCCGATACGACGAGGACAGAGCAACGTGTTCCGGTAGCACTAGCTCTTGAAATCGAATATCTAGTTTCTTAAATTGATTTGTTTTTCGGTTTGTTACGTATACACTTAACTTTGACCAAAAAAAATTATGTATTTTATGATTATTTAGAAAATTTTCGCGGATACGCTGATAAGTTAACACAAATCGCAATACACAAATAAATTTTGAGGTTATGGGTTAAATTTGTCATTTATGTTTTGTTATACTGTTATAATTTAGAACAGTTAAAAAAGTAAATGTACCTTGCCACTGTTATAAAATTCTTCAAAAGGAGTCAAGTTTTTTGTATGGATACACTATCCAGTATATTATAGAGATCAGTGCACCTGATAAGTTGCTTTCCACCACGCCCCCATCTCAGTTCGTGAGCTCTGAGAAGGGGATAAAATATTTTTCGATTTGACATTCAATGTATTTCCCATAAGAGAAAACCAAAAACAGGTCTGAAAAACATTACTTTTTCTAATTAATTTTATATGAACGGATCGGATGTCCACACAAATTATTGGTCCTTCCGCAAAAGTTTGTATAATATTTTGTTTATAGGTCCGGTATAAACTTGTGGTAGTAATTGGCGTAGCTGGGTAATTTCTACCGGGGACTTGACTTGCGTATATTTTATCAGGTGTTTTGTGTAAGCCGTTCTTGTAAATTTTATGTCCCAAATAGATCACGCTTTTTCAAGCATTTTGCATTTGGATTAATTTTTAAATACAGATCGAAATTTCGTAGTTTGTCAAGAAGAAAGTTGCATCTTTGGAGTGTTTCATCTATATTTCGCCCCACAACGATAATATCATCAAAGAGACAAGCTGTTTCCTGGAGATCATTAATTTTTCATCCATAAAGGGTTGCCATATGTTGGGGCACTCTTAACTCCAAACATGAGTTTATTAACTTAGTAGAGACCTTTAGTTGTGCTCACCGTTTGCAATAGCGCGCTCTCCTCTGACATACTAAGGTGTAGAAGTGCAGTAGTACTCGCCGTATTTAAGTTTTTGATACAACTCACCGATTTTGGGGATTGGGTATTTATCGTTCACGATAAATTTATTTAATGTTACCTTAAAATCTACACATAGACTTATTGATTTATCTGATTTGATCACATGCACTATAGGAGTTTGCCAATCTGAATGTTCGACCTTTTCGAAAATAACATCTTTTTCTAGTCGAATAATTTCATCTTCTATATGAGGTCGAATAGCATACGGAGACTGTCGGGATGCTCTTTTTGTAGCTTAATTCCCTGATCCGTGATTCCCTTTTACATTGGGAATCGTTCCGATTTTCGGGTGGAAAGTATCCTTATGGTTCTCAAATATTTGTTGCTTCAAGTGATGGATGTCTGATTCTGTAAAAACATTAATTCCATTATTCTGTAATATTTTTAGTGCATTTACCCATTCTCTTCTCAAAAGTGTATCAATGGGTCTTTTACAATGTAAATATCGCACATAACCTTTTGTCAATTGTACACAACTTCCACATGAGATTTTCCGCAAGCTGGAAATGCCATATTGTTGTAGATTTTCAGCATTGTTTTTTAGGTTTAATTTTTGCATTTGGCCAATGGGAAACAAAGTAGGTATCGTAATTCATAACAGATATAGCTGCAACTGTATCGAATTCCATTGCGAACTTCTTGTTGATGATTAGTAAGGTTACGAAGTATTTACCGCCACGTGATTCGACATTCGATGCGAGGCTTTTATTTGGTGCTAAATTAACCCATTTCTGGCTAGCGTTGCGAAAACGCAACGTCGTATCTGAGGAGGTCTTGAACTTAACTGATGATAAATTTAAATAAACTAAATAGTGAACTGTTTTTGGATTTTTTTTCAAACAAATTTTTTAGTATTTTTTTGGGACCGTCAAAATACGAAATTTTGAGGTAGTATTTTCGAACTATTGAAAAATGTCACAAAAATAATATTTTTTTAAAATAATTACAACTACAAGTAAATAACGGTTCAAATTATATTCTTAAATAACGTTGACGCAATTCGCATGAGTTGCCTGCCTGACAGGTGAGACGAAACCGCTATGTTGCGTTTTCACAACGCTCGCCTAATGTAGTAGCATTTGAACCTAAAAAAAATTTTTGCGTTCGTTGCGTTTTCAAATCAGAATGATCGGTTTTTTCTCAGAATATTATGTTTTTATGTTTATAATGTACCAATTTTTGTAAAAACATAATTTTTGATTGCATCCTGTCCAAGAAAAGGATTCATATTTTAGTTCTGAGAAAAAAATCCATTCATACTATATTGGAAAAACCATTTACTATCCCTTTGACATTATTCTATGAAATAATTAGCCAATACCTTCTCCGTATAGGAAGATTTGGCTATTTTTCTTATGAGCGTTTTTGAAAGAGAGGAACATTTTCCCAAATTAAATAGCTGGCGAAATTGAGCTACAATGTATGTAGATTTGTTTGATGATTTAAATTCTCAAAACCCTCGTGAAAAATACGACGAACCGGAAGTCGATCAAAAGATTTAAACAACATCCGAAAACGGCGCTTCAAAATTTTAACAAAGAATCAACATGTCTTCGTTATAAGTTCCCGAAGTGGTCAAAAAGTCATCGAGTTGAATTTTCAAAAAAAGCAGCAGACGTGTCAAGTGAAATTATATTATCAATTTATTACAAAATCGGTAAGCTTATAATATTTATATAATTCATAAGCTATTTGTTGGCTATTGGTTGGCAACACTGCTGTGAAAGTGATTGGTTCAATTTGCGTATCGCTCCTTAAAATTTTCAAATTTAAATAATAAATAACTCACAAAACTTTTAAAAAAGTGTTTATACAAGTTCCGCTTATTTATTTACTCAAGAAAAGTGTCAATTAATCAGGTAAAATAATTAGTTAACACTTTAAAACAATTTATAAAGGCTGGTATCGATGTCACATGACCACAAAAGAAAATTAATCCACACTTCACCAGAAGAAAACAGTTCCACCAAAAAATCCTTTTCATTTACTTCCGCTCAATTCAATTCACTGCACCCAAATATGTCGATTTCTGAAGCTGATTTGCAAAAGATTAAAATGGTAGTCGATATTTCTTTGAGTACAGCATTACCAAAGGCAACCGCCAATCTCGCCACCAAGGATGATGTACAAAAATTAAATGTCGAAATTGACAGTTTGAAAAAGCAAAATGCAGATCTTTCCCTAAAAGTGCAACAGTTCGAAGCCAGATGCAATGTATTGGAGGAGGAAATCGAACTTCAAAACAGAGAAATTAAAGGGAAAAACCTAATTCTCACAATGCCGATTAATACCGCTGACCCTCAAGAAAAGATCAAAGGAGTCACAAGTCTGCTGCTAGGAGAAGCGCAGCAAATGTTGGATGTCCTCAAATTAAGCGAAAATAATTCAGTTATGAAATATAAAATTGACACTGGCTCCAACAAAAATGCATCAAATATGTTACGGAACTCTGCAAAGCTCAAAGGTACAGGTGTCTTCGTTCAACGTGATCTTTCAAAGCAACAACAACACAAACGCAGAATCCTCCTTGGCTACAGAAAAGCGATTAAAACAAAACAACCAACTGAAGCAGTTCAATTAAAAAACAATTCTTTGATAATATCCAGCAAATCTTTTTATTTAAATTATAATAATGAACTTAAATACGAAAATGAAGACGGGGAGAATAAACTTCGAGAAATGTTTGGCGAACTAGATTTCCGTGCTGTCAAACGAATGGTGATGTCAAATGAACATCATAATAAGTTTGTTCGTGTACTTCTCGGACTAAATCTGGCAAATTGTCAAATTTGGAGGAGTGGGGATGAAATTCTCTCAAAGAGAAGCGAAACTGTCTGAGAGTACACGAACGCCTTAAACCAAAATATTTGCCAGTTTTTAAATGTCCACAAAAAGTAAACAAAAGCGAAAAAGTAAACAAAGCGACATTATTAAAATTTAAATAACATTGTAAATATTTGCAAATGAAAAATACACAATAAACAGGAACATCACGCAATTTATTTTTTAGTTATCCCAAATTCTATGAAGAAATTATAACTAAATTAGACAGAATTAAAAAAAAAACACTGAATTAAAGTACACTCCACAAAATAAGTTTCTTAAATTACCTAAATATTTTATTTATAAATTTTTTTATCAAACAGTGAAGTGAAAATATTTCACTTTTGTAAATGAACAAATAAAAAAAAAAAAACTTCTACCAAGATAAAAAAAAGTAAACAACAGCCATTTTGTATTTTTTTGTTGTTCTTTGTCTTTCAGACTGGCTTCTGACAGAAAACAGAACTTACCAGTTTCTGCCCGAAGAAATTTCTCGGGTAAAAACTGGCAAGAAGGGGAAATTTTTTTCTCTCTCATGAGCGCTCTCTCCTGCCAGAAACTACCCAAAATTTGCGTACGCGAACGCCTTCGGACTAAATCTGGTAAAAAATTGTAGTTTTGGGTAGTTTCTGGCGCGTAAGCGAACGGACCTAATGAATGGTATAGACCAGCTGATACTACCCAACCAGGGATGTCTTCTCTACCAAATTCTAGTACTAGTACTTTTTTACGTATGTAATTGAAATTGTGAAGCCGTCAGCTCTTTAACTACTATTAATAATTGTAATATTTTGTCTTATAATAGCTGCGTTTTATTTTCCCCCAGATCCAATCCAGATCAGATCAGGAAAATAAAACAACCCAGGATCTCTGTGACATACGTTATATACCCAACTCTTTTTTTCCTTTGTTTTTTTTATTCGTATACACCGTTTGCCTTTTTTCTTTACACTACTGACGACATTTACAAATTAAGGGTATGTGTTCAAAATGGATTTGGAAATCCAAATTCAAAACAAAGTTGGATCTTGTGTTGTTTTTGTAATACATGTATTTTTGTAAGCAAATCCAATCTGGTTCGGATCTTGGGGAAAATAAAACACAGCTAATGTTTCAGGTTTAACAAATAAACTATTGTTCGTAGATTTTTTCAATTATGTTCAAGATTTTGATCTATTTTTCTTGTATGAAACTCATCCCAAGTAACATTTTTAGTTGTTTAATAGCTTTAACAGCACACCCAGAGCTAATCTTAAAGCTCGTTTATTTTAGAAGTAGCTCTAGATACACCTTTAGAGCTAACGTCGCGCTCACTTGCAGCTAATTCATTGAGTTTGAGAGCTCTTTTTTGCTCGTGAGAAGCTTGTTGTTAGCGGCGACTGACTCTGCAGGTATTTTGTATATATCTTTAAAGAACTTCTTTGGCAGAATTTTGTTTGTATTGGTTTGAGTAATATGTAGGTACATATTATGATAAAAAATATAAACACATGCACGCTTTAATACTACAATAGAATAAATATGTATCGTTTGAAATTATGTATGTATAATGAATAATTTTGTAAGATATGCAAACTATAATTTCCTAAGAAAATAAATAATAACAGAAATTAATATTTTTCAGTTAAATGTTAGCGAATTTTATGTGCGAATTAAATTTTTTCACAAACGTATTGCCGGTACTTTGCTTAATTAAAACGCGCCTTCAAAATTCTGGATATTTAGTTGTCAAATAAAAAAAAATAATAACAAGAAAAAAAAAAAAAACTCTAAGAAATACATTTTCGAAAGCCGAAATTATTTCATTTCAAAAAAAATGCAATTTCGTGTGTTTTTAAGATAGAGCGGATATATTATATTCCTTTTTTTAATTGCAAAAAAACAAATATTGAATTAATTTTTTTCCTCGCCGCCATATTGTCAAATCGCTATATTTTTTATTGTTCTAGAGCTGCAATATTAAGTACTGTTGATATCGAGCTCAAATCACGTCATACCTATACAGTGTGTGCGTGAAGCATTAAATTGTAAAAAAAAACAAAAAAAAAACCCGATCTGTCACTTTGCCGAACTATAGGAATGTGTTTCGAGATTTTTAAACATTAAATTAGTGAAAATACTAAATAAAAAAGTTAAATAAAAGTTAAAACAGTGAATATTTTCAGTAATTTATTAAAAAAACTATAAAACAACATACAGTGCTGCGTTAAATCGTGTAAAAACACCTATAATATGGAGTTTTCATTTTTTTCTTTTCACGGTCTGATTGTGTCTCGTATTCTATATAAAGTAATATGAAGTGATGTTTTTTAGGCAAATACATTGTCTAAGAATACATTTCAATTGATATTTCTTAACATTTTGCTATAAAAAAGCAAATTGTTTGAAATTAAAATACACTTCAATCACGGGAATTATAGCTGAATCCAATCTATCGAAATTGAAATTCTCGTCCAGGGTCGCATTAGTTTTTGTTTGTGATTGCAAGGCGCTCAAATTCATTGAGCGCCCGTGGTGCAGAGTAATTTTACTTACTTTATGTGGAATATGAGACACAGCTTACCTATGAAATGAACAAAAACTACACTGTTAATTATAAGTGTTTTTAGAAGATTTAACGCAGCACCTCATGTAGTTTTATATTTTTTTTTTCAATGAAGTATTGCATTATATTCACTTTATTTACTTTTATTTCACTTGTTTATTTAATTAACTTAGCTTTTTTTACAATTTTAACGATTTAAAATCTCAAAATACTTTTTTCAAAAAAACACATAAAAATTTCTTTGGGCGCTTTATCAATTAACTGTTTGACTGCACGCCTTCCCTGTGTGAATGTATTTATGTTTGTTTAACTCACACTTTTTTCTTCCTATTTCTTCTTTTAAGTATACAGCTTTATATCCACTCTGTTAAAGAAGTTTTTTAAAAGTTTAAAATGCGCATGCGCTTCACGAAGTACGCTACAGTCGCTTTTTGTTTAGCTCCATAAATGCTATTTTTTTTTGACATTTTAGAAGATCATGCGTTATTATTTTGGACATGTGTTGTTAGGAGCTCTACAATGGCGCAAAATTTTGAACATTTTAACGCGGCTTTAAATCTACTTTAAAATGGGAGTCGGCTCTTAATAATAACTTTAGAATGAGAGGCGGCTCTTTGTAAATTTTAAACGACATAAAGTATACTTTAGCGTTAAAGAGGTCTTCTAACTTTAAAACCAGCAAAACGCTTCTCTATCTTTTTAAAGTATGCTTTATCTGTGGGAAATTATCACTTTGAGTGTGAGTTACACAAACACAAATGCATCCACACAGGGAAGGCGTGCAGTTAGACAGCTAAATGCACCCAAAGGCATTTTGATCTGTTTTGTTTTAGGATTGTTTTGAAATTTTAAATCGTTAAAATAGTAAAAAACCTTAGTAAATTAAAGAAACAAGTAATATAAAAGTAATTAAAGTGATTACATGCAATACAAAAATGTACAAAAATAGAAAACTTCACGTGGTGCTGCGTTAAATACTGCACATATATTTAAAAACACCTATAACAAGCAGTGTAATTTTTGTTCATTTCAGAGGTAAGCTGTATCTCACATTCCACATAAAGTAAGTAAAATTACTCTGCACTACGGGCGCTCAATGGATTTGAGCGCCTTGCCATCACCAACAAAAACTAATGCTACCCTGGACGAGAATTTCAATTTTCACAGATGGGGTTCAGCTAATTCCCGTGATTGAAGTGTATTTTTATTTTCAAATAATTTGCTTTTTTAAAGCAAAATGCTACGAAATATCAATTGAAAAGTATTCTCAGATAATGTATTAGCCTAAAAAACATCACTTCACATTACTTTATGTGGAATATGAGACACAATCAGCCCGTGAGAAGAAAAATTTGATAACTCCATATTATAGGTGTGTTTACACGATTTAACGCAGCACCTCATGTTGTTTTGTTTTTTTTTTATAAAATATTGCAATTATTCACTATTTTAACTTTTATTTCACTTTTTTATTTAGTTTTTTTCACTATTTTAACTCGAAATTTAAATCTCGAAACACTTTCCTATAGCTCGGCAAAATTACAGATTGGGTTGTTTTTGTTTTTTTTTTTAATTTTTCGTTCTGTTTGATTTATTCAGCTGTCAAAATTAGGCGTGTTTCACAAAAGTTTGCTGACGTTTTGTTAAACACGTTCTTTAGTTAGAAGAGTTGTTTAAAGTGTTTAGAATTAAGAAAAATTTAAACAAGAATTTTTAAATAAAGGACTATTTTAACTAGAGTCGGGTTTATTGCTTAAACGAGAACTGTTTAAAATTTTGCGCCAATGTCTTTAAATTTTTTGATATTGAGAGTTTGCTCGTTAGAAGATGTATGAAGATTTAATGGAGCATATTTTTAAATCTTAAAGTGTCATAAAATTAATAGAGCTTAAAGTGTTTTTAAATTTCAATTATAGAACATAATTTTTAAATCAAATGTAGAGAGCTGTGAAATAATCATTTACAAAGCTATAGTTTTGCATTTTATCACCTAAGAGCTTCAGAAGAACAATTTTACTTCTAATAGCTCCATCGATGTTACTTGGGATGTAACTGAAGATAACATAAGTAAATTTTCAAATTATTTTAGAAATTATAAATTAGTATGGAAAGCAGCAATATAATATAATGTTAAAGGTCGTGCAAGTGGAGGTAGCCTCTTTGGTATTAAAATATCGCTTTTAAAGAACTACAGTTTTGAAGAGTGTGAAGCAGTGACCGTTGTAAAACTCTTACGCGAAAACAATATGTACATAATTCCATTCTATATTAACTGCAATCATTGGAATGAAGATCAAGAACATCTGAACGACACTATGCTTCACCTTGCAGGAAAAAGTATCTTATTGATTGGAGACTTCAATGCGAGAATCGGCAACCTACAAATCAGCACCTTACAAACTATAAAAAACTCCATATTAAATTCCGAAAACAGATTTTCAAAGGACGATGTTCGCAATTCACACGGCACACAGTTTTTGGAGATGTTACAGCTATATGATTGCCTAATCCTTAACGGGTGTACGAACGGAGATAACGATGGTAACTTCAAATTTTATGGTGGTCAAGGAAACAGTGTCATCGACTATTGCGCGGTTAACAAGAAATGGGTGAATTTGATAAAAAAATTTGAAGTACAGCACAAAAACTTTTCTGATCACATGCCAATTACGGTCGTCTGGTCAAATCAAAATGTTTCGCAAGAAAAAATTCTAAAACTTATCCCTAGACTGAAATGGAAGCAGGAGGATGCACAAAAGTATCAACAAAAATTAGATCAAAACCTTGCCTTGTTAAACGAATCCTATGAGTCCACAGATATACATTCAGACCAATTATTGTGTTGCATCAGAAATTCATCGCCATCGTTGATCTCTAATGTATTTCCAAGGTTTAAGCAAAACTGGTTTGACAAAGAATGCATGAAAGCCCGAAAGAAATCATTCTCTCTCCTAAATGCTCTACGGAACTCTAACTGTGACATCCTTAAAAGATGGTATTTTGAAGCAAATCTGGAATACAAAAAGTTGTGCTTGGTGAAAAAAACCGAGTACGAAAAAAATCAGGCATGTAGACTTGGCGAAACAAAAAACTCTAAGGAATTTTGGAAAATAACGAGAGAGATAAATGGATCTCAGTTCGCGATAGGAATAGGACTGACTGCTGAAGACCTATCAGTTCACTTTCAAAATCTCCTTTGTGGCAAATCTATCCTAAACTATCATTATGCGGAACCTATGACAACTAACGAATTCTTAGACCAAGAAATATCGATTGCAGAAATTTGTGCTGTTATCCAAAAAGCGAAGGATGGAAAAGCCCCAGGTGAAGATGGAGTCGCATATGAATTTTTTAAGAACGCCACCCCCAGTTTTTTCGCCCAGCTCAAAATATTAATCAACAAAGTATTTCAAAATGAGGACATCCCAAGTTCATTTAAGAGATCAGTTATCTTTCCAATTCACAAAAAAGGAGCTTTGGACCAAGTCGAAAATTATCGAGGAATTTCATTTATGAATACTCTGGCGAAATTATTTTGTGGAATCCTTGCCAATAGATTGGAATCGTGGGTTGACGCCAACAATATCCTCACTGAATTTCAAGCTGGTTTTAGGAAGAATTATTCAACTATTGATCACATTTTTTCACTCACTTCAATTGTCAAAGCTTTTCAAGCTAGGAACAAGAAGGTTTATGCATTTTTCGTAGACTTCAAATCAGCCTTTGACTTGATGAATAGGAACGCTCTCTTTTATAAGCTCTCGCGTTTAGGCATATCTAATAAATACATTCACGTCTTAAAAGAAATGTATTTCAACTCACAAGCAGCTGTCTGGGATGGATCTCATTACTCAAAATGGTTCGCAACAGATAATGGTGTTAAACAAGGGTGTCTACTCAGTGCACTCTTGTTCTCACTATTCATCAATGACATAGTAGCTTACCTTCCTGGAGGAATTCGGATTGCTGGTATGTCAATCAATGTGCTACTATATGCCGATGATTTGGTGTTACTAGCAGAATCGCCCGATGTTCTCAAACTAATGATTAACCGTCTTTCGGATTATTGCTGTAAATGGGAACTTCTTATTAACACCAACAAATCCAAAGTCATGTTATTCTCAAGATCTGCCAGGAGTCAAAGCCGATATAATTGGTCCTTTAAAGGTACAAATCTAGAAATAGTTACGGAATACAATTACTTAGGAGTGAAACTTAACCCTAAACTTGACTTTAATGAACACTTAGTGGCAAAAACAAATTCTTGTCAAAGTATGTTGAATCTATCGTGGAGTAATGTGTTCTCTAACAAACGGATCCCAATTTCCGCAAAATATAAGATTTTTGACACTGTTGTCAAGACTACTCTTTGCTATGCTGCTCAAGTATGGGGTATAGACGAGTACGAAGCGATTGAAAAATTCCACAGGAATTTCTTAAAAAAACTTTTTAATTTCCCTTTACAAACCCCAAGCTATGCACTTTACATCGAAACGGGACTTCCCAAACTTTTCACCGGTACCTTGAAGTCTCAGGCGGATTTTATTTTGAAACTTCTTCGTCACCCAGATCAACGGCTGTCTAAAAAAATTGCTGCTCTACGAAGTAAGAAATGAGGATTGGTGGATGGCGAAATGGAAAAATATGGCAAGCAGTTTCGATGAGGCGGTTTCGATGGATGCGAGTAATTTAACAGATTTAAGGGAGCAGTTGTATCGTATTATTGGGAAACATGAACACTCTGTGCGTGATGCCTTTAAAACCAGCGCCCGTAATTCTTTAAGTAGAATATTGTACTCCCAACTCAATATATGTTTAAAAGGATCAAATTACTTCCAAGACTCCTTAAGTTATAAGGAAATTTCAATAATATTTAAAGTAAGATGCGAAATCTTAGGACTTAACGGAACACCTTACAATGGAAGTTTTAACCAATTCTGCACCCTATGTAACCTTAAGTCCAAAGAAGACTGTTTTCATTTCATGAGCATATGTCCCATTTTTGCATCACAGCGATGTTCATACTTTGGAAAAAGAACCCTATCAATGGAGGAAACAATAAAGCTGTTGAACGGACCTGATTGGAAACCTCTCGCCTCATTCTTGAAAGATATTTACAAGTATAGAATGTTAATTATCACAGAATTTGAATAGTTACATTTATTTATTATTTTATAAAGAAAAGATACATTTATATATAAATTTGCTAACCGAGCTGACGGCAATGCCATAGCTTTAAATTCTATAAATTGTTAACTTGTATCTAAGGAACAAATCAATAAAATGAATTAATTACTTACTTACTTACTTACTCATAAGCTATTGAAAAAAAAAACACGTCAACATTCCAATACCAAATGCAATTCGTGAGACGCTACAAGCAACTATTGCATTCGAATTCGGGGAAAGAAGTGGTCCTGGCCACATTTATCAAATGCACTGGACGAAGCGTTGGTAAATGCTTGAAAGATACATTGAGTTTGCAAAAAATTTGCTAAAGAAACCCCAATTTCACAGCTAGAATTTTTTTGATTTTGCGATTGGAAATAAATATTCAACGTGATTCAAACGGAAGGAAAAAAATAAATAAATTGGGTGGTGACAGCTCGTGTAGAACCAAGGCCTAGTGACTTTCAACTCTCAATTCAACTGTCTATTGGCAGAAATTGAGGTCACCTACAATTTTCTGCCGAATCTGAACGGCCAAGATAAGAAGCCCGCGCAAAAACATTTCTGTTTTAAGGTGGCATAGGCTGGGAAACGGACCCAAGACCATCGGCGTAACAGTCCTATGAACTAACCATTACTCCACGGGCAACTACTACTTACAAAAAAAAGCAAAGAAACCCCAATCCCCATCAAGCATACAGTCGTCAAATCAGGAAAATATCTTCAATGTCGCAAGCGTCCAGCCAAACCATATTTTCATGCAAAATGTAATATCCTGCTTCATCCAAAAAAAAAACCAACAAAAAAACCCCACAAAAAAAAAAACAATTCTTTGTAACTATAAAATATATGAATATTACATGTATATATGTATATCTTATTATAAATTTCTTCATTTTTAATTTTCAACATCGTTTTCATAACCCAGTGTATATATTTTAACTCATTTTTCATAAAAGTATTCAAATAAAGTTGACATATTCCATGTAAGTAGTAAATTTTCTTTCAAATTTTTTTTTTACAGATTTCCTCTAATTGCACAAAAATAGACGGTATATGAAATTAACTTGAAGTCAACTGGAACTGGTAGCCGCCGGAAATGGGTTAAGGACATTTAATTCGAATGGATCATCTTCCGCTTGTAATCTATGTTGCATATATATTTCCTCATCAGGTTCCTGAAGAGCTTGAAGTGTGTTAGTATCTTTATGTTTAGATTTTGATTTCATACACACTGAGGACACATGACCACTGCATCGACATTTTTTACAATATAAGTTTGTAGCACGACACCTGGTTGCCATATGATTATGCTTCCCACATCTGTAGCAAATCGTTTAACTTTTTGATCTTTTGATCGATCATGGGCTCTGTAGCTACTCATTTTATTTCTTGCCTTAGCTTTTTCTACTGACGACCCCTATGTCTGTATTTAATTAATATTTTGCATGAGAGAGAGAGATTTCATATTCAATATTTTTGTCCAGAGTCATGTCCGTTTCCCGCAGAAACCTTCCTTATTGTCTGAGTCTTTCAGTCGTCGAATGAAATGGGAACGTAAATGAGTTTTATAGCCAAACCACAACCACGCGTCAGGTCGCTCTGACTTTGACATATTGAATAGAAACAATGGGCTCATATGAAGCAATCTGAAATGTTACCTCACGCTCCGCGTTCGCTTTAGATCGTAAATATCGTAAGCCGGAGCGCAACGCCCGAATAGATCTATTTTCTATTCTGGTCGCGCTTTGACAGCTCAACAAACAACAATCAATTTTTTTTATTTGCTATTCCATTTCTTTTGGATGTGAAAGTTTTTATTAAAATAAAAATACAAAAATATGTTATTTCAGTAAAACCATTTAAATATTTGTGTGTGAGTGACTAAAATAAGTGTTAAATGCAACAATTGCTGTATTAAAAAATTTCCTATGTACGTGTGGTTTATTAAATTGTGGTTCAAGATCCAGATTCAATTGAATATTATGGATTATTGGAAATAAATTTGAATGATTTTATTATTCTAAAAGATACACACATCCATGTAGATAAGGTTTAATTAATTGGATAGAATAAAAACATAACAAATAAATCATATTTGAAGTGAAATCTGTTTGTGTTTTATTCATTTCACTCTAAAATTAAAAAAAAAAATGTTTTGCTGCTCAACAGCTGTTTTGGAAGTACCCTTGTTTGGTTGGACTTGTTTGATTTAGGCAATTTTTGTCTGGTTCCGGAGAGTGAATTTTCTCTGGTTTTTGTACCTGTAATGCCGACTTCTCACCTGTCTGATTTTGTGTGTTAGGAAAAACAACACAATATCCGACTTTTACAGGTAGATGACTGTTTTAATTTGCAAAATGGCGCCAGTAGTGTAAAGAAACAGATACGAGTAGATACAAATAAAACAAACAAATGGAAAAAAGAGAGAGGTATATAACAACGTTTTCACTGGGATCGTTGTTTTATCTCTTCGTATTACAGTTTTGAGTGAATTGTTCACAGGCAGAGGCATTTTATTCCGTTTTGTGAATTTTTCAATAGGATAAGAAAGAAAAAAAAATTAAATGTGTGTAGGTAATTGTTCTGGGACTTTTACCTAACTACAATACATACATTTTTCGATAGTTTTCTTTAATAATGAAATTTGTTCGAAATGTCAAACAAAATCTAGTTTATGTGTTGTGTGAACGGATTTCATGATCTTGTTGCCGAAATCCGAGATTTTGTGAAAACCATATAATGGTGAATTTACATTCATCTTCATGCGAGTACTGCAAAAAAAGGATGTAAGATTAAAATTTACATTTGTTGAATAGAGAGAAAGGACCAACATGCTCATCTTCGAAAATTGAAACATTTCGTATGAGTTTTGTTCCATTTTTCAACGTTTCTTGACCAATTTAATCGATGCAAGAGTTACAAATTGTATAGGCACTGGATTTGATCTGGGAAAATAAAATACAACTAGTAATAATAATAATAGAAATAATAATTAAATATTTTTCACATCCCGATTGCAAATATAAAGTCATTCTTCGAATTACTTGTCAAAGTTCAATATGCTTGAATTTTTTTGTTTTTGTAAACTAGCATTGTGTCAATGTGGAAAGACGGTTGTTTCATATTTCATTGAAATCAAAAAGAAAACATCGACATTAGTAAATACTTTCATTGGAAAAGCAATTTATTTCAATTGTTGTTAGTACCTAATTGAAACCATAAAACAGGGACATTTTTGGTTCCCTATTATCTGCGAAGAATTTGCGCAGTGTTATTTTAAGGAAACAGAACTTTTATTCTCTCATATCTCAACGCCCGAGGTTTGAAGCTACATTACGTTTTGCAAATTCCTAAGGTCGCGCTTTATGACACATGATATCGTAAAATATCGTAAAGTCGGTGAAAAGCCTGTCAAAAGCCCGAGCGCCCGAAGCGTGGTTGTGGTTTGGCCATTAAGAGTTGACTTTTGGCACGATTCACAGGTGAAATAGCAGTATGCACTTAGTTTTTTCAACTCAGATAAATAATTAGATATTGACTCTCCCTCTCGTTGGAGTCTGAGTAGGAATTTGTGCTGCTCTGTGATTTCATTTGGCTTCGGACTGAGGTGCTTCTTCAAAAGAACCACTAGATCATTGTATGACTTTGCATCAGGCCCTTCTGGGGCTGTTAGATTTGAAAGGAATTGGTAGTATTTTTCGCCAATGCAATTTATAATTACTTGCCGTTTCTTTGTAGCATCCGAGATGTTTCGTAGTGCAAGGCAATTTTACAACCTCTTAACGTGATTGGTAAAAGGTTCTTCATTTTCGTTGGTGCTTAAAGTGTAAATTTGTTGAACTAGGGGTGGTTTGCAAATTTTGAAGTGCGGTCGTTAATACATCTAAAATGTCTCGCGCAGAGTCAACCATCGCACATTGGGGCAGAATGCCTTAAAACGTGGTATTAAATCAACCGTAAGAGCTAGGACCCTGAAATTTTGCATATATGCTTTTAAGACCCTTACTAGGTCATATCTAAAGCTATAATTGCCACGCCCACTAAAACGCCCACTTAAACTTTGGTTATTTGGGAACTAATAAGAATGTCAGTATTTTTCAGATTGAAAGTTTATTGTAAGGCTAAAGAGAAATTTTTTATCTGACATAACTTTTATCCATGCTCTCTTATATCTTTAACCTAATTGTGGAGAAAATCTGATTTAAAAAAAATCCTTTTTTTAATTTAAAGTTTTGTATTTTCATCGATTTTTTTAATTTAAATAAAAAAAAACTAAAGCAAAATTAATAGATAAGTTTATTCATCACTTTCGTCATCAGATATGTTAGTTTCAACAAAAATGTTTGCTGCGGGAATGCTTGGAGGTTTCAATAGCGCTAGTGCTTCTGGGGTATAAGACTGCAATTTTTTCGTGTGTGGTTTTTGGTTGGAAGTAATGATAGGATCGGAGCTTAGCAGAAAATAATTGAAGATATCCTCATTTGTTTTATCGCGACCTGATTTTCTTGAACAATGCTCTCGAACGTTCTTAAAATTTTTATTTCGAGCCTCTTGCGCTTCCTCAGAAAGCTGCCCAATTGGCAACAATGCAGATTTTATTATTTCCGGGCCATGAATAAAGTATTTATGTAAAGTTAGGGGCATATAATACCAAGGATATTTACTGACAAACAGTCTTGCTGTTTCGTGCGCATGTTTTCGGAACTTATCAACATCAATTTCATATCCACTGGCAACTACAATCATAATTGTGTGCATTTTTTTAATAAGTTCTATTTCTATTTTCGTTATTTCAGCAGGAAGTTCAGGATTCTGGAAAAACCCCCTAGCAGTGTTTCCATCATTACTGTTGCCGAATCCAGGTTTTGGCTTATCAACAATTAACCCACATTTTATTCGGAATTCTTTTTGAATTCGAGCCTTATTTTCTGCCACGATTGCCTTGTCATTTTCGCGGACTTGCCATTTTTTAACAGGTAGTTTGTAGGCTACATGTAAAAGACATTCAAACATCCTTATCCAACCATGCAAAACAGACCTAAGAATTAATTAAAAAAATATATTTACGAACATTTTTCACATTTTTCGAAAATGACGTCACCAACATAAACGTTTACCATAGGAAGGGGGGCAAATTGGGGCAAATTTTTTTTTCAGATTCTTAAACTAGACAAATCACTGAACACAACGAGGTATAAAACTTAGCGGCATCTTACGGGAAACGCAACTAAAAGATTAGGTATTTTAGTAAAAGGAAAAAAACATGTTTTTTTTAACACTTTCCATGTTTTCAACTACAGGCTAAAATACGAAACAAATATGTAAATGCAAAATAAAATATAAAAAAAACACACCTGAGCTTACTAATTCCATTGCAAAAAGTATTATCGTTATATATTTAACAAAAAAAAAATTAATCACAAATTAATTAGTCACCCAAAACAACAAAACACGTGCGAATTTCAGTGCAACAAGTCAACTAATGCTCGATTCGTAATGATCTGACAGCGATCACGTGATGCGAATGACTCTTTTCTCTCTTATTTTGTATTCTCTATCATATTTTCTATAAAATTTCAACGGGATTTATAGAGAACATTCAACTTCAGAAATTGATTTTCTGCCAGCTTTAGGGGTCTTTTGCCCCAGTGTGCATCGTAAAGATTTTTCTTAACCTTGAAAGTCCTCGTTGCCACTGTTGGATATTTGCTTAACCCCAAAAAGGAAAAACGTGATAGAAGGAGATAATTTTCGGGGCTTAACTTAAGCACGAAGAAAAACTGTATTACCGGCGGAATTACATACTTGTTATCGATAGTTTGTATGGAAACTCCATTTTTTTCTGTAATGGCGTCGCTAATCCCCAAAATCGTTTTTTAACCAATTCCCTCTATGATTGGAAAAAAAACACACCTATTATATTCTAAGATTAAATCACAATTGCATGATAAGAAATTCATTATATGATTCACAATAACAACTCATACATACATAAATATGTAATAAAAATCATACCAAACGTTTCTCTAACACTGTCATCTATAGGCGCTCTGAACTAAAAAAGAAAAACGCCTTATATTGACACATACACCGTTCCGTAATTGAGATGTCTTATCTGAAGATCTCCAATCTTCACTTATCAAACAATGAGCTCGTCAGGGACGTCATCTCTTCACGATCAGGTTTCCCTAGGGACTCGTACAGGAGGGGACCATTTTGAGCAATTTTTGTAAGTTAAGTAAAAAAAAATTGAACGAACTGTAAAAATAAAAAATAATAAATCAGCTATTATTTTAAAAAAGATTTATTTTTATTTATTTTAGAACACTGTTTTATTGAGTTAAAATGGTAATAACTTTTGATCTAAGTCTAATATTGCCAAGTTTTATACCTGTTAAGAAACTTCGAAAACATGTCCAATTTTTAGAATTAAAAACCAGTTCTAAGACATACTATTTTATTTTAGTCTGCTCTTTTGAAAAATGAAGTAAAAAAATAGATTTGATCAAAGCGTCATGAAATTTATGAATTTTTAACAAAATGGTGCAGATATTTTTAAATATTTTAATGCAAAAAATAGATTTCATTATAAGGCAATATTTTAGTGTAAAAATTAAAAATTAAAAAAAACAAAAATCAATTATAGACAGGGTGAACAAATAACTGGGCACGACTATGGCGCCAAGAATTGATGACGGTTTTTGTAGAGGGGTCAAAAACAGACATTTTTTTATTATGGGAGGGGGGACCCATCTCACCCGGTTTAGGAGGTAGGGGCAATTTTAGAAAAATATGACTTAAATTGAAAAAAAAAGTATTAAAAAATACCGGCAACACTAACAATAAAGTACTATACTGTTTATACGCCGTAATGCTGGGTGCTGCACTGTATTTATGTAAGCAAGCAAAAAAACAAAAATCTCATAAAAAAGTAGTTACAGTAACTGTCAATTTTCTCAAAAACTAGAAGACATAAAACCATTTTGTTTTTTGCGTTCGACTTAGAATTAATATGTTCACTGAATATTAAATTTAATTGAACACGTAAAAACCGGACACAATAATGTTTTTACACTTTATAAGTTTTTGTCGCACACCGAATTTATTTCAGTTGATCACGACGATAAGACGAATGATAACAAAAACAAAACAAAACGAATGAACGATCAAAAACACGTACCCGTATGCATTTCGGACTGCATGCAATCCATCATCAGCATCAGCATCTCTTTGTATGAAATAGCTTTCATAATTGCACAAGTACGCAAAGAAGAAATAATGATTTTGATATCATTAAATCTTTAAAATCTAAAGATTGCGTATATGTTAAAGCTGATAAAGACAATAAATTGGTGGTTTTAAACAAAAGTGATTATGAAAATAGGATGCTAAGTGTAATTCAAAAGTGCGATTATAAGCAAACAAGCAAAAATCCTCTGCCAAAAATGATAAGAGAAAGTAACGAACTTATCAAAAAAGTGAGCTTGGTTTTCGGTTTTTGGCTAAAAAGAAAACTATCAGTGTCCAACCCACAAGTCCCGCTTATATATTGTCTCCCCAAAATTCATAAGTCCGGTGATATACCAATTGTTAGTAGCATCTCGTCTCCTTCTTATTTATTGGCAAAATGGCTGGTTAGTGAAATGAGACTCTTGCCTCCAATTAACATCCTCTCAATAAAAAATTCATTCGAATTTGTCGAAAAAGTAATGAGTGAAACAATACAAGAGGATGAAATGATGGTGTCGTTTGACGTTGAATACCGTTGATTTAAGTAATGAGAAAAAAGTATGTTTTTTGAGTGTGGCTAAACTTTGCATGCAACAAATTTTTTTCCAATTCAGGAATAAATTCTATAAAGTAGAAAAAGGAACAAATATGGGAAACCCGTTGAATCCCCTAGTGTCGGAATTGTTTATGTCGGCATTTGAAATCCGGTCAAAAAATGAAAAATTCGTGATCGTCGTCGAGTGCGGACGTCTTTGTTTGTAGGAGGATAATAAATAAAATATATAAAATAAATAAAAATAGAATAAAAATAAAATAAAAACAAAATAAAATTAAATTAAATAAAATAAATAAAAATAAAATAAAATAAAATAAAATAAAATAAAATAAAATAAAATAAAACAAAATAAAATAAAATAGAATAAAATAAAAAAAATAAAAAAAAAAATAAAAAAAAAATAATAAAATAAAAAAGAAAATAAATAAAATTAAATTAAATTAAATGAATAAAAAACAATTAATAAAATAAATAGGAAAGTCGGAGGTGACAGATTACATGGCGGACAAAAGAGTAGAAAATAATGAAGAGGAATCGAAGAAGAGAGGAAGGCCAACAAACCTGGAAAGACTGTCAAAGGGTAGAAATAGCAGCACGGGATTGATAGGAGATATAGGTGATCTATGGAAAAGGAAAAGGGAACATACAGACAGAGTGGAGCAGGAGACGGAGGAGGGAATGGAAATAATTCAGGTTAGTAAGAAAGTTCCGAGATCACCTCAGAAGAAGGAGGGAGAGGGGTCGAGTTTGGAGAGGATATTAAGGAAGATGAGAAACGAATTTAAACATGAGACACAGGAAATAAAGCAAGAGATGAAAAAGATGAGAGTGGATATAAAGGAGGAACTGGGAAAAATGAGAGAAGAAATAATAAGAGGGGAAAATGATAGAGGAGAACTGAAAGTTGAGGTAAGAGGGCTCGCAAAAAGGGTAGAAGATTTGGAGAAAAGAGAACAAAATGTACGGGAAATTGAAGAGAGAGTAAAACAGTTTGAAGCGCAAAGCCGAGAAGGGGCATGTAAAATAAGTGAGGGAGAAGAGAAAGAGCACCTAGTGGAGAGGATGAAAGAAATAGAAGTAAAGATGGAAAGGCAAGAAAAAGAAAAAAGACGGCGTAATATAATAATTAAAAAGTCGCAGATAAAAGGCACAATTCAAGAAACAGTGCAAAGAATATTCGAAAGGATAGGAGTACGAAGAGGAAGGATAGAGGAATCGAAGGAGGTCGGCAGGAGAGGATCAGACAGGAATAAAGGTATGATAGCTGTAAAGATGGAAACAATAGAGGGGAAAGCAGAGGTGATGAGAAATAAAATGAAGCTAAGAGGAAGGAGGGAGAGAATTGAAGAGGAAAGAAAGGAGAATGCAATGGTTGATAAAAGAGTGAGCAGAAGAAGAGAAGAGAAAAGGGAAGTGGGTGATATGGGTTTGGGATAAAAAAAGGGAGGTCATAAGAAAAATAATGGATAAAGAGGGAGAACAGGAGCAACAATTACTGAGGGAAAGTAGGAGTAGCGAAAAGGAAGAAGGTGAAGGGGGAATAGAAGCGCAAACGGTGGCGTCAAAAAACGGACAAAGGAAGTAGAAAAGTCAGAGAGAATAAGGAGAGAAGATTCAGAAGACAGATGGAAGATAGGCTTCTGGAATGTGGCAGGGCTAGCAAATAAAGAAAAAGAGTTCTGGGAAGGGATCAAAGAATGGGAAGTTGTAGTCATGATAGAAACGTGGGTAGAGGAAAAGAACTGGGAAAAAATGGAAAGCAAAATTGCCAAAGGGGTATAAATGGACGAGACAGGGAGCAAAAAAGAAGAACAAGAAGGGAAGAGCAATGGGAGGGATGATGATGGGGATTAGAGAAGAAATGGCTATGGATGGTGATGATAGTCAGGAACAGGAAGAAGGAATAATGAGCAGGAAAGTAAAAGCAGGGAAGGACCAATGGGTTATAGTAGCAACGTACGTAAATGGCGACATAGATAACAAATTGGAAAGCCTACGAAGGTGGATGGAGGGGCAATCAAAAGAAGAAAGAGTGATAATAGGAAGAGACTTCAACGCGAGAACAGGACTACAGAGTGGGAAAGTGAGGGATACGGAAGACGAAGAGGGTGGGAGAAGGTCGAAAGATAAAAAAGTCAACGCCGAAGGAAGGAAGCTAACGCAAATGATAGGAGAATTAGGGTGGGAAATTTTGAACGGGAATATAGAGGAGGATGAGGAGGGAGAGTTCACGTATACAGGAGTTAGAGGGGAAACAGTAATAGATTATGTATTGGGGGACGAGAGGGCAAGAGGCGGGATAGAAAGGATGGAAGTAGCAGATAGAGTAGAGTCAGATCATCATCCATTGGTGGTCACGATGAAAAAAGGAAGAAGGAGAAAGAGAGAGAAAGTAAAGGAGGTCAAAAGAATAAAAATAGGAAAATGGGCAGAAGAGATGAAACGGGAATACGAGAGGAGAATGCGAGGAGTAAGACTAGGAGGAGGAGAGGAAGCACAAAAGGAGATAGAAGAGAGGATAAAGATAATGCAGGCAGAAAAAAAGGAAGTAAGAAAGGAGTTAAGGAGTTGGAGGAAAGATAGTGGTACACAAGAAAAATACAGGGAGAAAAAGAGAGAATATCAAGCGCTTATTGAGAAAAAGAAAAAGGAGGAACAGGATAAGATGATAAAAGAGATTGAAGAAGCAGATACAGAAAATACAGAAGGACTCAGGGAAAGAGTGGGGGAGGTCTACGAAGAAACGATGAGTAGAGTAAAAGCGGGAGGAGAGATGGGGGAAAGATTTTGGACGGGAAAGGGAGTAAGACAGGGGTGCTCAATGAGCCCAATTCTTTTTAACTTACTGACAGCGGATATAGAAGATGAATTGGGCAAGGGGAGTTGGGGAGGGATAAAAGTAAGAGGAAGAAGAATTTGCTCGTTGGCATACGCCAAAGTATGATACGAAAACTGGAGAAGTATTTCGAAAGGAAAAAACTGGAAGTTAACGTGGGAAAAACGAAAGTGATGAGGTTCAGGAAAGGAGGAGGGAGGAGTACAAAGGTAGACTGGAGATGGAGGGGAAAAAAGATAGAAGAAGTAAAAGAATTCAAATACCTGGGGTATGTGTTCAAAAAGAATGGAGGGCAGGAGGCACATATAAGGGACAGAATAAAAAAGGCAGCAGCGGTAATGAAGGAAGCATGGGGGATTGGGAGGAGGAAATTCGAGAAGGTATGGGAGAGGAAGATGTGGCTTTTTGATACCCTGGTGTGGACGGTGATGGGATATGAGGCGGAGATATGAGGATGGAAGGAGAGACAAGAAATGGAAAGAATGCAGGAGAGGTACCTCAAATGAACACTAGGAGTAGAATGGCAAACTCCAGGATACATGGTGAGAGAGGAAACCAAAAGAGATAAGATAACGATAACAGCAGGGAGAAGGGCATGGAATTATGAAGAGAAATTAACAGGTGGGAAAGGAAGTGAAATAGCGAGGGAATGTTTAGAGGAGATGAGGGGGAGAGAGAGGGAAGGAAGCGAGAGGATCCCGATGGGAACAAGGGAGAATGGGAAAGAGAGGAAGGGAAGGAAGAGAAGACAGTATGACAGGGTACGAGAGAGTAGAATGGGAAGACAGAAGAGAGCAGAAGAAGGAAAGACTGGAACTAATATTGGAATCCAGATATAATAGGTGGTATAAGGAAGTAATGACCGAGGGGATCCCACAATATTTGAAAGCGGGATGGAAGGCAGACAGAACAAGGAGAATAGCGAGAGTCAGGCTAGGGAATGAGGTGAGAGAAAGATGGTACTGGAAGCATGAAGAAGAAAGAATGTGCAGAGTGTGTGAAGGTGAACCTGAGACGTGGGAACATGTGATAGAAAGATGCAGGTCAGGTGGTGATGAAGGGATGTCAATAGGGGAGAAGATGAGGGATATAATGGACGAAGGAGGGAGGGGGGAAGAGTGGATAAAGGCACTAGAGGTTGCGAGAAGGAGTAAGGCGAGACGGATAGGAGAGGGAGAGTAATTGTAACCCCTAGGGGAACCAATACAATACCTACAATACATATGAAAAATTACTACCGCGGTTTTGGTGTCGATATGTGGATGATGTGTTTTCGATTGTGAGAAAAGATAAAATAGATTGTACGTTGAGTGTCTTAAATAGTCAATTTGAAACCATAAAATTTACAATTGCAACAGAGACAAGCAGAAAAATCTGTTTTTTAGATCTCGAAGTAAGAAAAACGTTACAGAAAAAAATAGTACACTTCGGTTCATTACAAGTAATTCACATTGTCCAACTCAACATAAACACGCCGCGTTTCATTCAATGATATATAGAATGTGTAAGCTCCCTTTATCAGCTTCAAATTACAAAGCTGAGTATGAATATATAAAAAAAGCTGCAGAGGTAAACGGGTACAGTGCAGGTTTAGTGGATAAACTGATCAAAAAACATTAAAATAAAATTAAAAAATATGTCGACGCTTTTCTCGCAAAATATTGAAAGAATTGAAGTTAAACGAGCCTTAGTGTGTTATGGCCTGAAATAACTAATAAAATACCGAAAAATTTCCGAGAACATAACATTCAATTAGTTTTTTTCTAATAAAACAAAACTAAAAAACTTACTCGGGTCAACAAAAGACAAAATAGACGATATGAAAAAGTCAGGCATATATGCAATCAAATGTGGTGACTGTGAAGGTGTTTACTATGGTCAAACCAAAAGGACCATAGAAAAAAGATTTAAAGAACATAGTGCATATATCAAACAAAATAAAAGCCAAAGTTCTTCCATCGCAGACCACGTCTTGAGGCTTAACCACTTCAATATAAGTACAAGCTGTGTGAGTTTGAAGAAACAAGTAACAGATGAGAGAAAATTGGATGCGTATGAAAGCTATTTCATACAAAGAGAAAGCAATTCTATCAATGCTGATAACGGCAATATATCATCGAACCTCTTTTCTCTCATCTGATTAAAAGCTACCCAAGAAGAAAATACCAATTGAATTAATTAGTCGTGATGCTGATGATGGACTGCATGCAGTCCGAAATGCATACAGGTACGTGTTTTTGATCGTTCATTCGTTTTGTTTTTGTTATCATTCGTCTTATCGTCGTGATCAACTGAAATAAATTCCTATAAAGTGTAAAAACATAAAGGTGTTTATATATTTGTTTATTATGTTTACTGACTTCAAAAAGCCAATTTAGCACTTCATTTCACTTTCCTTTTTAAGTAATTTTTTTCTAAAATTGCCTCTACCTCCTAAACGGGGCGAGATATACCCCCCCTCCTCCCATAGTAAAAAATGCTTGTATTGAGTCACTTAAAAAAACCGTTATTACTTACGAATCGTAATGTGCCAAATTCTACTTTTTAATCTTCTGAATAATTTGATTGTTCCTACAATGTTTATCGCTTAGATCGTATTTACAATAATTCCGTCAAACATAGAGGCGGAATATTCATGTCGATTACAGAATTCGCCGGATGAACTACATTGTCGGTTCCTAAGACTACCTTATCATTTCTGAACTTGCCTATCGACGCTGTCAGTTTCTGGCATCTAAACGTCATATAATTCAAATGAACTAAGTGAAAGAAAAAAAGAAAAACAAAGTTGTAAAGTGAAATAATTTAATTTATTTATTAAACGATTTTAAAAATAAACAAAAGATGGATTCCATTGCATTTTTTTTTAATTTTAGGGACCAATCTGCTAAGAGGACTAGATTGGAGCTACGTAATATGGCCCAAAGCATCTATGACATCCCAGATGCTCTGTAAGTACATGTTTCTGTGTTCTGATGTTTTCTAGGGACTATAACTTTGCCTCTATTTTGGTCATTAAGGTAAATTTCATAGAATCGAAAGGAGAGAATCCTAATAAATGCATATACGGTTCGATGGATAAAGCTAAAATTAGTTTGAAATTTTCTTTACGTTTGAATTAAGAACTTTTTGAGTTTTCATCAGTTTTACCTTCATGAAGAAGTGCCAATGGTAAATCGTATTGAAATGGTTTATAACTTCTTAAAATCAGTCAATGATAACTTTTGGAACTCGCATATTGGAACCTGATTCAAAAAATTTCCATATAAAAGTATTTTCGTCATTTGCTTTAAAACTGAAAAATGCAGGAATTTTTTTTTTTTTAATGGTGATTCTCTTTCAAGAAATGTATATACTCGTTTTGAAAGCATCAATTGCTGATTCCAAAAAGGTATCAACCATCGCTGTACGACTTACCGTTGGTCAGTTACACTCCAAATCGTTTTTGATTTTTCTTCATAATGGGAAAAATCAAGAATATGGAAAAGGGGTTTGGAGTGTATCTGGCCAACGGTAAGCCGCACAGGGATGAATGATACCTTTTTGGAATCAGCACTTAATGCTGTTAAAATTAGCATTAAAATATTTTACTTAAGAGTTTTAATGAGAAAAAGCACTCTTAAAATAAGCATACAGGTTCCAATATGCGACTCCCAAAAGTCAATTTTTTTTAATAGTGATTCTTTTTCAACAAATTTTGATACTCGTTCTTAAAGTATGATGAGCAGATTCCAAAATGCAATCAGCTATGTTTTTAGGACAAGCCGTTCTAAAACAAAAACACAACCGGATATTTTCAAGAAAAATGTCCTACACTGACAATTAGAGTTTTTTTTAATTCCAATTTAATGAGTATATTTTTGGACTCTTCTCGATAACCTTACATTTGTTTTCTTTTTTTAGATTTATTAAACATTATAGACAGCCTGCGTTTAAATATGTTTTGAGTGAGCTGAAGAGGAAACTACCAACAGTAAAATCATCATCATTAGCACCGGAAGTGAAGTTGGCGGCTTGTTGTAGATTTCTTGCTGAGGGGGGTTATCAACACGGAGTGGGACAAGATTTTAACATTTGCATGGCTCAGAGTACTTTTTCAGTGGTTCTCGCGGAAGTTTTTGGGATTTCGGAAGAACATTTAGTGCCAAAGTGGATCAACCTACAAATGGATGATGATGAAAAACGGGAGGCTAGAGCATATTTTTATAGAAAATGTAAGATCCCTGGTGTGGTTATGTGTATTGATGGCACACACATCAAAATATTTAAACCCACTGGGGACAATGCTCACCTCTTTCTTAATCGGAAAGGATTTTTTAGTCTCAATGCCATGATTGTAAAATTAACTGTTAATAATTAACTGAATATGATTATTGATTTTTGTTAAATTTTTTCAGATGGTTGGATGCAAAGGATTCGATATGTGGACGCCAGATATCCGGGCTCTAGCCATGATTCTTTTATATGGGGAAACAGTGCAGCTTTCTTCTTTTTTAAAAATTTGTATGATAATGGAGACAGAAATACACGATTGATTGGTAAGCATATTTATTGTAAGAAACATAACAACAAAGTTGTAATAACCTTTACATTTTCTTTTTAGGAGATGCTGGTTACCCATTGTCACCTTGGCGGTTTAATAAAACCCATAGCAGTGGACGTAATATCGTGGAACGAACTTTTTAGTGTGTGGAAGAATTGGTGTCGATGCTGCCTTGGATGCTCGGCAACTACACTACTCACCAAAAAAATGTGTGCAGATAGTAAACGTCACAGCAGCTCTTCACAATGTAAGACTACATTTTAAAGTCCATGATGACTTCATATTTCATCCAAATGAAGAAGAGGAAGATGATTAGTTGTACGTTTTCTACAAAAATGTTAAATAAACACTTAAAAATTCAGTATGATAAACTTTTAACTTACATTTTTGAACTTTCCATTGTTTATTTTTGTTTTGTTTTCGTTTAATTAAAAATTCACTTCAGATTCGTCTCGAAATTGGCGCGAATGACAGATGAAAGAAATTGTATGGAGTGCGAATGTGTTGCGATTTCAGTAATACCAGATTAGTTGAACAAAATGTCGGTGGCGCAGGGCATGTTACCGACATTCGTTCAACTTTCTTTCGTCGGATTTGGTAATAGCAAAAGTTTGGAAAATAATTGAAACTGTCACTTTAGCTCATTCGCCGAATTCTGTAATAGGGGTGAATGTTTATTTTAAGCTATGTTCCACCAAAAAGTTCTATTCAATTGTATGAAAAGCATATTGTAAATATTGAATTTAGAATGAATAATTTATTAGAAAATCAACGCCCATTTATTGCTGGTGATTTCAATTTAGGTGATGTAACTTGAACTTTTAGTAATGAAGATAAATGCCTTTTTTTATATAACATGTGTAAAGATACAGAATATAATTTCATTGATTCCATGTTCTCTATGAATGTTTCACAAATCAATCATGTTCTTAATTCTTTGAATAGACTTTTAGATCATCTAATTTTAATAAATAATATGAACTATGAAGTTTTTGAAGTTCCATTTCCATTGTTAAAAAATTCAGTTCATTATGTAGCTATTTGTTGTACTTTAAAATTTTAAGTTTTTGTTAAATATTCGTTCTTAGTTCTTAATGAAACAAATTTTGATTTTTGTAAGGGAGATTTCATTGCACTTAATGATTATTTGTTTTCATTTGACTGGACGCATATTTTTTCTGGCTTGTCATTAGAAGATGTTTGTAATAAACTTATTGATATTTTTTATTTATATATTATATATATATATATTTATGGGTTTAACGAGTTTATCCTAAAAAAGAATAAAAGAAAATCTTTTAAAATTCCATGGTCAAATCAACGATTAATAAATTTAAAAAATGTTAAAGATAAAGATTTTAAAAAATTCAAGAAAACAAATTCTGATACTGATAGGAATTATTTTTATCAAATTCATAGAGAGTATGATTTTTTGGAACAAATATCTACATAGGCAATACGTATTGAACACTCAATCTCAAATTTCAACCAACCCCAAAGCTTTTTGGACTTTTATAAATAGAAAAAAAACTGTGTTGCACTGCAGCAAAATATGGAATATAAGGGACAGTTATCCACCGATTTACAAGGTACTTGTGAATTATTTGCAATGTTTTTTTAACCTGTATATGTAAATAATTCCCATTCTAATTTTATAGAAACTTGTAGTAATGTTCAGTACGTCAATTTATCACACTTATTTTTTATCTTGTTCTGATGTATTAAGTGGCATATCAAAATTTAAATCTAATCCAGGTCCTGATGGCATCCCATCGTTTATTATTAAATTATATACATATATATTATATATATATATATATATATATATATATATATATATATATATATATATATATATATATATATATATATATATATTATATACATATATACATATATATTATATATATATATATTATATACAAATTATTTTCAATCTTTCATTATCAACTGGGGATTTTCTTCATATGTGGAAATTTTGATATATATCTTCTGTATATAAGTCTGTTTCCAAAAATTTGATGGACAACTATAGAGCTATTTGCAAAATATCAGCAATTCCAAAACTGTTTGAACTGATAGTTAGAGATTATTTGTATTTTAATTGTAAAGAATTAATTTGTGATGAACAACATGGATTTACTCCTGGAAGGTCAACTGCTACTAATCTTATGCTATATTCTAAATTTACTACTGATGCTTTTGAGTCAAAATTCCAAGTTGACACGATATTTTACCAAGGCTTTCGATCGCATTTGTCACTAAATGTTAGTAAAATAAAACTTGAATCTATTGGCATTCATGGTATGCTCCTTAAATGGTTATGCTGCTATCTAACATATAGAACCCAATGCGTTAAGCTCGGAAGTAATTGTTCTAGGATTATAAGAGTACTTTCTGGTGTGCCACAAGGAAGTCACCTTGGGCTGCTTTTGTGTTGTGCCATAATTACCCCAGAACTCAGGTGAGTCCAATTACAACAACGAAAGTAGACGGTCTTCTTCTTTGACTAAAAAGATATCAACATTTGTTTATTATTTTTATTCATGAAATTCCTCTTTTATTAAAAAATGCGTCTTGTCTAATTTATGCCGACGATATAAAATTATTTATGCGAATAAAAAGTGCATCTGATTTTTTGAAAATCGATGGACTTATAAAATCAAGAAGAATCCAAACGGTGGTATGTGGTTTTACGCAAGAATATGGAATTGACTACCAAGAAACGTTTAGTCCTGTTGTTAAGTTCACTTCGATAAGAGCTATATTGGCGTGTGCAGCATCGAAAGGTATGAAACTAAAGCAATTCGACGTGAAAACAGCTTTTCTAAATGGTGATTTGAAAGAAGATGTCTACATGAGCCAACCCAAGGGATACGAAGATGGAAGTGGACGAATTTGCAAGTTATACAAAAGTCTGTACGGCTAGAAACAAGCGTCACGTTGTTGGAACAAAAAGTTTACGTCATTTATCAATAAATTTGGTTCAAAATACGTTACAATCGGATCCATGTGTATTCGTATCCAATGGAGAAGATGGTATGCTTGTTCTGGCCATTTATGTTGATGACGGTTTGATGGCGGCAGAAAAAGAAGAAGCTATATTGCCAGTGATTGAACATCTACAAATAGAATTCGAGATAAAATTATCCGAGTTAAACTGCTTTCTGGGACTCGAAATAATTCAAGAAGAGGACAATTCAATTCACTTACACCGAAAAGAATATGTAAAGAAGATTCTTGACCGCTTCAATATGTCAAACTGTAAGGCTGTGACAACACCATTGTGCACAAAATCTGGGCGAATTTGAAACAAAAGAAGAAGTTGACTTTCCATATCGAGGAGCAATCGGAAGCTTAATGTACTTGGCGGTAGCAACTAGGCCAGACATAAGCTTCGCATGTAAATGCAGTAAAACGCATTTTCAGGTACATTCAAGGTACAATTGATATGGGTATTCACTTCAAAGGCAATACAAAAATCACACCCAACGATATAAAGGAACTTTTACATATGCTGCGTCATCATTAAGTGATATAGAAACGCTTGGTAGTCCACCACATATCCCGGTCAGACCGGCTGGACGACTAAAAAAAGAATGTCATTTTTTAATGGGGTTACCCATCGATATAAAAGATGAAATCTATATCAAATTAAAGGAACAACTTTCACCATTCATTTTTTTATTGGACCTATAACATGTTACAATTTTTGAATCTTATACATATAGTTATTGAAATTAATTTTAATATAATAAAATAAAAAAAAAACCATTAAAATTTGATTCAACTAATAAAGGTTTGTGTATTTATTAATACGATGAATGCATTTCGACCGATGTATCGGTCATCTTCAGCAACACGACTGAGTAATATAGTTTTCACTGGCATAAAACAGAAAACATTAAAAACTTTATAAAATATATATTACATAAGAAAGTTGAAACAGAAAAGATTTTAACAATGATTATGCAAATTATCTTTGTTCACAAATCAAACCATACTCTTTGCAAAATATATGTATATACACGAACCAAACCATCACTGGAAAAAGAACAACAACATGACGTGGTTTACGAAATAAAGTGTAAGGGAAAACGAATAAGGTGTGCGATCTTGTATACATTGGCACAACAAAACGCACACTAGTTACGAGAATAGCCGAATACCAAGCTGACGTCAGGAAAAAAAGAGCATCAACTGGACTCTCACAGCATGGACACACCGCTGATTTTGATGACGTAAGAATTCTTGACAAGGAAAGAAACATGAATAAGAGATTCATTTATAGAATAATTTTTGATTAATAAATAAAAAAAATACTTTCATTCGCTTTAAAAACATTCTGGTCCTTCTAAAGCCAAATTTTATTGATTTATATGAACCTTAACAAAGTTAAAGTGTTAAAGTGGGCATAATAAGTCGGGCTGTAACATTTGCCGAATCGGTGGATATGAATACACCTCTTTTTAGCCCATTTAATTTTCGCCAATTTCCTTCAAGCTAAAAAAGCTTTAAATCCTTAAATCCACCTGCTCATGCGCTAGCTGAAACTTTCGAAGACACCTACCTCCATTTCGTTGCGAAAAATATCGATTCCAATCTTTTCGGGTGATGATTGGCCAACTTTCAAAGACATGTTTACAGGTTCGGTGGATTCTAATCCCTCGTTAACACTAACACACAAGTTTTAGCTGCTTAAATCGTTTTTAAGTGGGAACGCGATCAAGCTCTTGAATGGTATCGCAATTTCGGAAGATAACTATGTTGAAGCGTGGGAAAAATTGGAACAATGGCACGACCGTCCTCACCTGATTATTCAGTCGTTTATTCAAACCTTTCTATCGTTGCCTTCGATTAACTCGTCAAATGTAAATCTTCTTCGAAAATTAACTGACGGCGCCGATGATGTTATTCGCGGATTGAATGCAATTAATTCAAATGAGAGAGATCCTTGGCTCATACACTTGCTTGTTGCTAAACTTGACCAAGAGTCAAAGCAGTCATGGGCTGAGAAAATAGGTTCGAAATCGGATTCCACTATTAGTGAGTTTTTGGATTTTCTACAAAATCGATGTGCTTGTTTAGAATCACGACTTCTTCGCGTTCTATACAAAAGGGTAAGGTTCAGCCCGTCATTCGTTCTCATGTAGTGGAGTCTAAAAAACATATGGAATGTCCTTGTTGCAAGGAAGCTCACGAACTGCAAACAATTTCTTTCTCTTACTGTCGATTGTCGCCGTAGTTTTGTCAAAGAGCAATCTCTGTGCTTCAATTGTCTTCTAGCTGCTCATTCCTCTCATAGATGCAAATCTGACAGGCGCTTTAAAACATGTCACTCACGCCATCATTCCCTTGTTCACTTACCATCGCCATTACCACCATCGTGGTCATCGTCGTCGTCAAACTCTACGGATCAGGTTCCTTTAAACACCTCTAACAATTTACCATCGTCTTCAAATCAACCAAAAGCAACAAATTCAACCCTGTCGCTTTGCTCTTCTATAAACGCAAAAGGTAACTCGTCGTCTTCAAGTAATTTTTCTCAAATATTATTACCTACTGCCATCGGCCGTATTCAAAATAACCAAGAGGAGTTCCAAAACATTCGTTTGTTGCTGGATTCAGGTTCCCAGGTTTCCTTTATTACCGAACAAACTGTTCAAAGGTTGGGTTTAGTTAGAAAGAAGGCACGCATACCGGTGTTAGGTGTTGGATCCACTGCTGCAGGCGTTACAAATGGAGATGAAACTCTTCAACTTTTCTCTCGTTTATCAGAAGCTTCGATAGAGATAAAATTTTATGTTATCTCAAAATTGACGTCCGTTGTACCTGCTTCTAAAATCTCAATTCCTGATCAGAAATCTTTTGAATCGTATTCATTAGCAGACCTTTACTTCAACGTGCCAGGCCACATTGACGTTTTGGTAGGAGCTGACAAGGTTTTTAGTATTTTCAATGGCTCAGCTGTGCAAGGACAACGAGGGTTACCAGATTTGATTCCTACAATATTTGGTTGGGTTGTTTGTGGAAGCATGGATTCGGTTACGTGTCGTTCAGAAGGTAGTTTGAATTCTTTCATCAATCTGACACAATCTTAAAGGAAAGTTACGTCAATTTTATGAGAGAGTATATAGAGCTTGGACATATGCAGGAGGTTCAACCCATCGATATACCACGTTTGTCTTCAAAGTGTTTTTACCTACCACACCATACCGTTGTTAAAAACGACAGCAGTACAACCAAGGTTAAGGTGTTTTTTGACGGCTCTGCAAAGTCAGGTACTAGTCCATCTCTAAACGAGTCTCTTCTCATCGGCCAAACACACCAGCGCGATCTTTTCTCTATATGTCTTCGTTTTCGTCGTCATAAATATATAATTTCTGGTGACATAGAGAAAATGTATCGCCAAATAGTAGTTGCAGAAGATCACTCTGATTTTCAACGAATACTTTGGAGAGAATCTAGTGACCTTCCTCTTAAACACTTTTGGCTTTCAACTGTCACTTATGGTACAGCTTGTGCACTTTTTTGGCTGTGCGTACTCTTTATCAATTAGCAATAGATTCAAGAGAACAATATCCTCGAGCTGCAAAAATTCTCCTTGATGACTTTTATATGGACGATGTCATGACTGGTGCAGATTCGGTAGAAGAAGTTACTTCGTTGCGATTAGAACTTGTTAGTCTTCTACAATCGGGTGGATTCAATCTTCGAAAATGGACCACCAATTGCTGGTCTTTACTTCTCAGTATTCCAGAAGATCAACGCGAGGTATCTCCCAAGGAATTTGAAGAGTGCAACACGGTAAAACTCTTAGGATTGCAGTTGTCACAGTTCAAGGATTCCTTTTCTTATACGGTCAATCTGAGCGGTTATTCGTCCTTTAGTAAGCGTCGCATGTGTCTGAATCATCGAAAATATTCGATCCTATAGGCTTCTTAGCACCTGTCGTAATCGGCGTTAAAATCCTGTTTCAGGAATTTGGGCGCAGTAAATACAATTGGGATGATGTTATATCACAGGACCATACCAACAAATGGTGTTCTATTCTTCAGGGACTTCCTGCCCTCGAATCTTTGAATATTCCTCGAAGTTTGAGTATAAATCGCAGTAACATCCAGTTTCATGCATTTTGTGATGCATCGCTTGACGCTTAAGCTGCTGTCGTTTACTGCAGAAGTGTAGATGCAGCTGGTAATGTTACTACTAATATCGTCGCCCCCAAAAGCAGAGTAGCTCCTATTAAGGTTATATCTCTTCCTCGCATGGAACTCTGTGGAGCAGTTCTCTTAACTAGATTAGTTAATAAACTTAAATCGTCTTTACAAATTAAAGACATGCAAGTTTTTTCTTAGACGGATTCTTCAATAGTCCTCCATTGGCTTTCTACGTTGCCCAAAAAGTGGTCAGTGTTTATTTCAAACCGTACTTCAGAAGACAATCCGGCTGACTGCGCATCTCGTGGTATTCTACCTTCTCATTTGTTACAAAATGACTTATGGTGGAACGGACCATGGTGGATGAAACTTGAACCAGACCAATGGCCATCTTCTAGTCATGCTATCCAGAAAATCCATGCTGAACATCTCGAAGAGAGGCGAACCAACCTAGCTCAGGTATTCGTATCCACAAGCAAACCTACATACTTAATCGAAAAACTGATTAAAAACTCATCTCGTTATCTAAAGATCATTCGTGTACTCGCATATATCCTCCGTTATATTTCGAATTTACGTGTGAAAAGAGACAGTAGCAAACGAAAACTCGAAGATATTTCCAATCTGTATATTCCTCCATTACCATGTGATGAACTTACGCGAGCAAAACTTCACCTAAAAAAGATACATCAGTTCCAAAGCTTTTCATCTGAAATAAAAACAATTCGGTCCGGTCAAGAGCTTAAACGATACAGTGAAGGAATTCTACGTGTCGGTGGTCGAATTCAAGAGTCAGATTTGTCATATTCTTCCAAACATCCGGTTATCGTTGAAAAATCTTCTCAAATCGCGAGACTAATAGTGGAACATATACACAATTACAATCAGCATCCAGGTGTTTCACAAATATTCGCCATCCTCAGACAAGAATACTATATCGTCGGATGTCGAAACCTGCCTCGCACGGTCGTGTTTAAATGTGTCGAGTGTTTTCGGTATTAGAAGACTGCATGAACCCAGCTTATGGGTAATTTATCCGCCGAGCGAGTTCTGTTTTCGCGACCGTTCAACAAAGTTTGAGTCGATTACGCGGGACCAATAACACTGCGTGTAGCCATGGGACGAAATCCCAAATTCATGAAGGGTTACATCGCATTATTTGTGTGTTTTACAACTAAGGCAATCCACTTGGAGGTGGATAGTGACCTATTGCTCTAAGTCCAGCTCAATTTTTAATTGATCAACAATTTACTTCTGTCCCTCGTCCTGATATGTGTAATAAAAATGTTTGTCCTATCTCTAATTGGTCTCTTTTACAGACTCTTACTCAAGGTTTATGGAAACGATGGCATGCAAAATACCTGACCTCATTGCAACAGCGCCCAAAATGGCGAACAACTAAAGCGAATCTGGAAGTCAATGATGTCGTCATGCTAAAGGATCCGAATTTACCCCCATCTAAATGGATTCTTGGCCGAGTCAAGGCTGTGCACAAAGGAAAGGACAACTCTACAAGAGTTGTTACAATTAAAACACAAACTGGCGATTATGTGCGACCAATCACTAAGCTTTCTCCTTTACCGTTTACTGGTTTAGTATTCAAACTAATTTGTTTTAATATTTAAAATAATCGTTCAAATTAAATCTTTAATTCATTAATTGTAAATTCATTAAAATATAGTTCACTTTTTCTATTTGTTAAATTGTACCAAACACTTGAGCTATTTACCCTATGATTTTATGATATTATAATATTATAATCCTCTTAATCCTACTAATTGCATATTCTTCTTTACATGTCATTTTTTTTTCTCAAATGTTTAAATTATTGGAAGCTCAACTAGATTACATAAAATTTATTTCCTTTTCTATTCAAACCACCAAGAAGATAACATCTCTAGGAAATAAAATAAGTATAAACTAATAATAAGCCTTTCTCTTCCATATAGCCTATTGGAATACCTATTTTTTCGTCGTTGGTCATTGCTTGCTTATATAGAATAATTTTTGATTAATTAATAAAAAAAAATACTTTCATTCGCTTTAAAAACACCTGCCCATACCAAATCCTAACCAGTTGGTAGAAATGACTAAGTGAACTGTTTCACCAACCCCCATTCACAACAATAGAATGAAAAGTACAAATACTGCGATCAACTATTCAGCAGGATAATCCGTATCCAGGCGTGAAACGAGTCAGTCGTCTTTATATTTAAGAAATAATAATTGTATTCTAGTATTTAAGTTTTTTTAAATATAAAATTATAATAAATTAATCGGGGCTCAACAAAAAAAAGTAAAATCAGTGCTAAGTGGTTCCTGCCAAAAAAAAAAATAAATCAGCCAATTATTCTAAAAGGAAAGAAAAAAAGTGCATCACCCGTAACCAAGTAGAAGCAGTTTAACCAGGCAGCAGTCCGAGAACACGAAGCTTCCGAAGGAGAAAGTAATTTTTAAGAACATATTTTAATTATAATACATAATTATTCTTATATTGAATTATTATTATTATATTGTGTAACCTTAAAAATGAACCAAGAAGCTGTGAACGTCTTAATATCAGAAACTATTAAATGTAACAACGAGGAATTAAAGCTAGTTGGAGGGAAGCTGCCCATAATTCCATTAAATTGTATAGAATAGGAAGCAAAAGATACTTTGCTGCTTTAACAATATTCAGAAATAAAATAACGAAAACAGCCAATGATGTCCTAACAAATCATGGCACCGTCTTAAATTTCGAGGCAATAATAGCCAGACTAGAGTTTTGTTGATAGTCTATTGAAATAAGGTATGGAGAAAAATGGAGACGGAACAAGACAGCATACTTGAAGGCGCTTAGAAAAATGCTGATGCTCCAAATACATTTGATAAACAAACAAACAACATATCTCGATCTGTGGCGTCAGTGGTCTTAAGCGGTGGAATGCGTAGTGCATACGACTTCTAAGACTGAGTTATCTGATATGCGTAGGTTCGACCCCTATGGTGTGCATGTAGAAAGTTTTTCAAATAAAATTGGATTAAAGCTCAGTACCACTAATAAAGAGACTGATGATAGGACTTGGCACCCCTTGAAATAGCTATATCTCCAGCCAAATAATTAATTAAAACGAATAATAAATTAATTCGTATACCATTGGTGGTAGCACCTTTAAGTTGTTGTTGTTGTTCAGAAATTCAATGAAATTGACGGAATAGAGAATTGTCAAGTCTAATAAACTGACATTCTAGTATGAATAATTTATTTTTTATTTGACATAACTAAATTGCTAGTTTACAAAAAAAAATTTTAAAAATTCTTACCAAAGTGTATATTAAGATTTTAATTAATTGCAAAAAAAAAATGTTGATTTTAATTTACATGAATTAATTATTGTTTTATCAAACAGATTGTTATATTTATTATTGTAAAAATTAAATAGTTTAAAGGAGAACATTTTTCGTAATTGGTACGATAGTTTTGAATAAGTATACTGTCCGGTATGTTCCTCAAGTTTCTTTGTGGAATATTAAAGTTAATACGAGACAGAAGGTGCAAAGAGTCTATGTTACCGTTGATTAATTTTACAATGAAAACAAAACATAAATAGGAACGTCTGTCCTCGAGACTGGGTAAATCAATAAGTCTTAGTCTGTTGTTATAAGGTGGGAGATCATCCCATCCCATCCCAGTCCTCTGAGAGCAAATCTAAGAAATCTTTTTTGCACCTGTTCCAGTCTATTTTTATGGCATTCGTAGTGAGGTGACCAAACCTGACAAGCGTATTCTGAAATGGGTCGTACAAAAGATATAAAAAGCTGCTTTGTCACGAAAGGGTCAGAAAATTGTTTCGACTCTCTTTTTATCCAACCAAGAATTGAATTGGCTTTATTAGAAATGCAGTTAATATGTTCAATAAATTCGAGTTTGCGATCGAATGTGACACCAAGAATAGATACATTGATTTCACGAGATATTGATATATCATTAAACAAATAGTTGAACGAAGTAAAAGAAAATTTTCTGGTAAAACACATAGTTTTACATTTATCGATATTGAGAAACAAACAGTTACGAGTACACCAGTCGAAAAACGAATTAAGGTCACATTGTAATTCTTCGCAATCCGAGTATTTGAAATTGCTTTGAAAATTGTCACATCATCGGCGTAAATGAGACACTTAGAGTATTTTAACACAGATGGTAAGTCGTTTATAAATAAAATAAAAAGAATAGGGCCTAAATGACTACCCTGTGGGATTCCAGAGTCGATTCGCAACTGTTAAATACCACCGAGTAAGATCTATCGAATAGATAAGATTAAATCCATCTTACAAAATATTCGCTAAATCCCAATTTTCTTAATTTAAAAAGCAAAACTCGATGTGACAGCTTGTCAAAGGCTTTACTGAAATCAGTAAATACACAATCTACTTGTTTTTTTTTTTTAAATGAATCAATACAGTTTTCAACCAATTATATTAAAAAAGTAACAGTAGACCGACCTTTTGTAAAACCATGTTGATTGGGAACAATAAATGATTTAACATAAAAACACAAAGATTCACAAATAATAGCCTCAAGAAGTTTAGGAATCACAGATAATTTGGAGTTTTTCTTTCCTTTTTTATGTAGAGGAATTATGAAAGAATTTTTCCAAATAGATGGGAATACACATGAAGACATTGAAAATTTAAACAGAATAGACAATGGTAATGACAAGTGACGTACACAGTTTTTCAAAATAGTAGAGGGTATACCATCAGGACCTGGTATACAATTACTATCGTCAAGGTTAGATATGAATTTTACAATGTTGTCAGTATTAATGTTAAAGTTCATATCAGTCAAGTAAGTATTATTATTATTATTATTATTATTAATTTAGTAAATTAAATTAAATAATTTATAGTAAATAAATTACAAATTCAATAAGTGCTTAAAACTAGAATTAGCTGCCAGGGCTATCTTACTAGAATCATCTAATATGAATGTTTTTTTTTTTTTTTTTTTTTTAATTAGGTTTTCAAGTTTTAAATTTGTCATTATATCGAATACTAAGTTTATATTATTTATATTGATGTTTTTTAGAAGATAATGCAAGTTCTGGTTAGTTAGGTTTGAAGTAGAAGATGAGCCATTGTGAGAGTGGAATTGTCTTCACAAAGATGACAGATAGAAGGTGACTCTTTATTGAAAAGGTGTTTGTGGGTAATGTATGAGTGGCCTAGCCTGAGTCTGATGTATATCTATAATTTTTTTGTAGATATGTTGTTAGGATAGACTGCTCTGTTGCCGTTGGGATTTAAGTTTTTATACGGATGGTTATAATTTGTCCAAGCGATTTTCCTTTTGAATTTCCAGTTTCAAGAAGAAAATTCGAAATATCTTTGTTGTTGTGTTGGATGAATGATTTTAGAGGTTCTTTTATGGCTGATTTGGCTTCCGCGTCCGCTGCAACGTTGCCACTAATGCTAACGTGGCCTGGAATCCAAACGATTTTTAAGGTTTCTGGATTCAGGATGAGATGGTTACGTATTATTGCTACTATTTCAATAGAGTTTGAGATGTTTTTTATGGCTTTTATGGTAGAAAGGCTGTCGGAAAATATGATTGTTTTTCTTTTCTGCGAGTGTATTATCGCTTTGTATATAGCAAATGCTTCAGCAGTGAATGTTGATGTTAGGGTTGGTAATAGTCCTTTGGAAACAACGGAGTTTCGTTAACCACACCAAAAGAGGTGTAGGTGTCTGCTTTGGATGCATCTGTAAATAGCAGTTCCCATCCAAGGGCTTTGTAGTTGTCGGAGATGTCAGCAAAAAGAGTTTTGTAAATTTTATCAGTGGTTGAGATTTTTGGATAGTTGTTTAGATCAGTGTTTATGGTGTAGTTTGGGAGTTTCCAGGGTGGTTGACTCATCCTTGTGTGGTCTTCAAAAGAGATTGGTATGTTAGCATTCTTCGCAAACGTGATTGATCGGCATAATGTTGATTGCATTTTTTGATATCTTTTCCGATTTAAAATTTTCTTGACTACTGGATGTATGGATGTTTTGTGTGAAGAGTTTATTTTTGAAATTATTTTGGACGTAAGAAAATCGACTCTGTCCGTTAAATGAGGAAGTCCAGCTTCGGTCAGTATGTTTATAATTGGTGTTGAACGTAGGGCTCTCATACAGCTCCTGGCGGCAGCGTGGTAAGGTGTTGTGACAAGTCCTAAAGATGATTTGGAGCATTTGCCATAAATTGGTAAACCATAGATTTTCGATAGTATTATGGATTTGGTTAAATTTATAAGGGTGTCAATGTTGGCGCAGCTATTTTTTGAACATAAATATTTGATAATATTGACCCTGGCAGTTAAACTTTTTCTTATGAAAATACAGTGGTTCTTAAAGTTAAATTTAGAATCAAATACAATGCCGAGGAATTTCAAAGAATTAACATTTTTTATAAAGTTATTGTTTAGGTTTACTTGAATAAGTTTTGTACAATTGTGTTTGTGCATCTATAATCAGATAAAAAATATTACCCAATTCTTGGAGGTTTTTATTTTTAGAAAATATAATTAAGTCATCGGCATAGAGTGAGTGTTCAACTTTATGAAAGCTGTCTATTATATTGCTAACTTCATTAAAAGCTATAATGAACAACACGACTGATAGTGGTGATCCTTGAGGAATGTCATTCTTTAGTTTATGTAGGTTTGAATAGATGTTGCAATATTTGATTCGGAAATTTCTTTTAGAAAGAAAAGATTTTATGTAGTTGTACATTTTTGGCCCGATTTTCCATTTTAATAATTGATTCAGAACAACATGTGCCCCGATTCTGTCAAAGGCTTTCTGAAAGTCTAGGCTAAGAATGGTGGCATGATTACGCTCAGACAATTTTGAGCAGACAAAATGGTCAATGTGGATTTTAATTTACATGAATTAATTATTGTTTTATCAAACAGATTGTTATATTTATTATTGTAAACATTAAATAGTTGAAACATATTATTTAAAGGAGAACATTTTTCGTAATTGGTACGATAGTTTTGAATAAGTATACTATCCGGTATGTTCCTCAAGTTTCTTTGTGGAATATTAAAGCATGATTACGCTCAGACAATGTTGAGCAGACAAAATGGTCAATGTGGAGAAGTGCATCTAGTGTAGATTTACCTTTTTTAAACGCGACTTGTCGGTTGTCAACTAGTTTATTTTTTTCGAGGAACCAAAATAGTCGTTTGGTTATGATTTTTTCTAATGTCTTACCTGTACAAGGAAGGAGGGATATGGGACTATACCCAGAGATTAAAGTGGGATCTACATTTGGCTTAGGTAGTGGGATTATATTTGCGACTTTCCAGGCATGCGGAATTATGCCTGTATCAAATATTTTGTTGTACAATTTAAGAAGTCGTGTTTTTAGATCTTGCGGAGAGTTTTTTAACATTACGTAGGAAATGCGGTCGAAACCTGGTGTTTTGCCTTTTACGGTGTGTAAACAAGAAATGAGTTCCGACATGTTAATATCTGATTCGATAGAAAGAGCTGCAGAACTGGGATGAAAATATGGGTTTGAGTTTAAGGTTTTTAATTTTTCGTTGATGAAAGTGGATTCAAAATTAGAGTCATCCGAAAATTGTTCCCATGTCTGTGCAAAGTGATCCACAATCTTTCTAGGACATGTTGATGTTGAATTTACTGTTTTAATTGTTTCTATTTTATATGGAGTATATGTGCCTGTTAATGATTTTATATCGGCCCAAAGTTTTTGGGGTGTTGAACCAGGGTTTATGTTGGCAGTAAATTTTTCGAGACAGGCCTTTTTACTAGCCTTAACTGTTTTGCAAAATTTAGCATTTAATTTACGGTACAGAATCAAGTTTGGATCTGTAGGAGATTTTTTAAAGTTGTACCAAGCCTTTTGCTTTTGGGTTCGTAGAGAACTTATTTCCTTATTCCACCAGGGGGGAGTTTTTTTGTGGCTTTTTTCGCTAGTTTGGGGAATAGCTGTGTTTGCTGCAGTGCGTAGTGATTTATGAATCAACGCAGATTCTTTATTGATATTTAAAGAAACATCTCTTGCTAGCAATTCACTAGAAACAGTGGTTCGAAAAAGATTCCAGTTTGCCTTGTCGAGAATAAATTTTTTTTTGTTTCTTTATATGTTGATTATATTGACTGGTTGTGATGTTAATGACAATCGGAAAGTGATCACTCCCGGAGAGGTTGTCAGATATGTCCCAGGTGGTTTTATTGAGGAGAGAGGGCGTAATGAGGGATAGATCAATATGCGTAAACGTTCTATGGGTGGAAAAATGTGTTGGTCGACCGTCATTAAGTAGTGCTAACCCAGAGTTAGCAATGAAATGCTCGACTGTTTTACCGCGTTTGCTTAATTTCTCAGAGCCCCAAGATGGGCTCCATGCATTAAAATCACCTGTTATTAGGACTGGGTTGATGATTCCATTCGTAATGTCTTCAAGGTCTTTTGTTGAAAAAGTTTGATCAGGATGGATGTAAAGGGAAATGATTGTAAATTGGATGTTCAGATTGATCTGGACGCCTAAAGCTGGTATTTGTGAGTTGATAGTAATGCTTGAATGTGGGATTGAGTTGTGAATGAGGATTCCAACACCCTGTTTGGAAGTAGACACAGATTCAACATTGTGAAAATATGCGGTATATTGTTTGGGAGGAAATGGGTGGCGGTTGGCAGAGAGATGTGTTTCTTGAAGGCAAATTAGTTTTGGTTGAATGTCTTTTATTAGTATTTGTAGTTCGTGTAGGTAGCCTTTGAGGTTCCATTGTAGAACAGTGAAACGTTGGCATACTGAGGGTAAAGAATTATTTTTATTGTTGGAAAGAGAGTTTTGTATGGGGGAATTGAAGGTGACGTTTTTATTGAGGTGTTCATTATGACTCTGCGGCATGGACACAGAAGCTGCAGGGCTCCGTTCAGAGCCTCGCCGACTCTGTGTCCCCGCCGCAGAGTCGTTGTTTTGGGGAAGAAGATCATAACTAGATTGGTTCATCATCATCATGATCCATATGATTATCAGGTTCGTAGTATTTTTTTTGTAAGAGAAGTGTTTTTGTTAGATTTGTTAAAGGAGATGAGAATGTATTTGGTGTATGTGATTGAGTAGTTTCAAGTGAGTGTGTTTGGGAGAGTGAGTTCGTATGTGTGTTGTTTTTTTTGTCGTTTATGGTTAAGCCATAGTCAGTTTTTTTATTATGTGCGATATGAGCAAACATAGTTGATGTGTTGGAGGCAGTATCGTTGTAGTCTTGTTTGTTTGTGTTTTTACTATTACTTGTTGGTGGAGGTGGGTTTGTTATTGTGGTGTTTTGCGTGTAGGGTATTGCATTAGCAGTGTTTTTTTTTTTAATTTGAAAGAATAGTTGGGTTGGAAGAAGAAGTGGTGGGAGATGATGGAAGTGAGGTTGAGCTAGAGCTTGATAAAGCCGTGGAAATTGTTTGTTTGTTTGACATGGTGGAGCTTTGTGCGGCTGCAGAGTATGTTTTAGAAAAGAGGGGGATCGGATTTTTCTCTTTATATATTTTTTTCGCATCAGTCATAGAGCATTTATGTACTGTTTTAATTTTGAGAATTTCTTTGGCCTTGATGTATGTTTGGCAATTTTTGGATGACGATGGGTGTTTCTCGGCACAATTTGCGCACAAAATGCGTGTGCAGTTATCAGGTTGATGGGGGGCAAGGTTACAGGTTTCGCATGATTCAGAAAAAGTGCATCTTTTGGCGGTGTGGCCCAGGAGTTGACACTTGCGACAACGCATTGGGTTAGCGAAAAATTCTTCTATTTTTACATTATACCACCCTATATTAACTGTGGAGGGGGGGCGGAAGCGATCAAAAGTAAATAGAACTAGCCCAGTGGCACGAAGGTTGTTGTCGGGTGTATTTTTTTTGAATTTATAAACATCGATTACACCTTGACATTTCATTTCATTTATTATTTCTTCTTCTGGTACATTAATAAGGCACGGGGCGTAAGCTGTACCTTTGCAAGAGTTAAGGTTGGAGTGGAGTTTGACTGAGATTGGACATAGGTTAGCAAGATTTTTTTTGTAAGGAACAGATTGGCTATTTTTTGGGATTTAGCGAGGAGAAGGAGGCTGCCATCGCGTAATTCCGTTATGTTTTCGTACGCGGTACTTATACCGTCAATAGCTTTTTTAAGCAAGAATACGCTGATAGACGACAGAGGCTTTTTTCATCACTTGAGGAAATGGTTATGAACTTTGGGTCGGGAAGGGTTGTATTTATTTGCAAGGGTTTTTCCAGATCAAAATATGTGGAGTTATGTTTTTTTCTTTTTTTCACATTGGGCTCAGGCATAGTTTGAGGCTCTTTTTCAATCAGCTCAAACCTGTTGCCCGAGAGCACAGTTGGCCCAGGGGCCATACCCGATTACGCACTTGATCACACTATATATATATGTATTTATATTATATAGATCGAGGTAAAGCCAAACGAGGTAATAGGTTGTCGCAAAGACTGAGTAAGTAACGGTGAAGTCAAAAAGAATAGAGCGAGCAAAGCAGAAAAACAAGTTAACGGTTTGAAAGTCAGACGATGACTGAGTCAAGTAAGTAAAAGAGTTCAAATGGTCAAAATTTTGAGCCATTTCGTCAGATTTATCACAGATTAAAGAATCACAGGTTAAGGTATCACATTCTAAAGTATCACAGTTGAAGGCACTTTGAAAGAAGTCAGAAAAAAGTTGCGTTATAACCCGTGGGTCATGACTTGAAATGTCATTTATCTTGAGAACAGACGGGTAGGGACAAGATTTTCTTTTGCTATTAATAAAATTCCAAAAACATGGATTCATTTTCAGATCTCTTTGCACCTTCAATACAATAAATAATAATATATAAAAATAATACAATAAACAAAGAACTACAACTGGACAATATTAATTTGATGGACCGAATCCAAACTGAGATATCGAACAGTCCAACTATTTCGATAATAGGACTATTACTTTTAATGGCAATAATGATTATATTTTCAGTTCATTGCTACAAGAAAAGAATACTCTGAATCCCACCACTATCCAGACAAGAATTAATAGAACTTCAAGTTATAGAAATAATGAGACGCGTACACTCTTGAAAGATTGGGACAATCTTTTCTTAACCGTGGGGGAAGTTAACACTTGACACCACTTGAAGATAATCAAACCAACCAAACAATCTGGAAGACATAAACATCATTATTTATCACCAAGCGATATGAATAACAACCACTTGAGCATCGGAATGCCATTAACACATGTGCATTGGTTCCAGTTTCAACCAACCCCCATCCGCAACAATAGAATGAAAAGTACAAATACTGCGATCAACTATTCAGCAGGACAATCCGTATCCAGTCGTGAAACGAGTCAGTCGTCTTTATATTTAAGAAATAATAATTGTATTCTAGTATTTAAGTTTTTTTAAATTAAGTTTTTTTTATTAAAACTTCGCAGTAATAAATTAATTTACATTTTACTTAGTAAAATGACTACTTTTTCATATACATAAATCATAATGCCATTATGCGTTCGCCGACTGTGGGCATATTTCGGGAACTTTTTCAAGCACGCGAAAAGCGTGAACACCAATTTTAATGGGAATAAACTGTTTAAACTTGGCATTGCTCTAGTCTAGTCATTTTATTTTAGGACGAGACGAAATAAATGCCCTGGGCCTGCGGGCCGCATAAGCAGTACATACTTTTATCAACAAAACTATTATAAAATGGCATTTCTAAAGTCACTACCTTTTATGTATCAAGGGCTTTGAGTTTCTAGTTACTTAATACAAATTTTTTTTTCAATAGAAATATTTTTAAAGTTGCATTCATCACATTTAAAAAAAAAAAAAAAAAAAAACAACACAAACATACAGTGCTGCCAAAAACATTCCGGATTTTTTCCCATAGTAATGATTTTCTTAATACCAAGTAGAAAACTAACAACTTTCCATAAGTTTTTTAATAATTTGTAAAGAGTATGAGACAAGTTAATAATAACCCTAAAAATTTAATGCTACGATGACAAGAACAATAAAAAAAAATTATTTTATAAAGTTACTCAGTAACATGCCTATGCAAAACTAACCGGATTTCAAGAAGATTGCGAGTCTCGATGTTAAAGTAACGGTTTTTCGAGTGTTTTGACTCAAGCCGTAGATTAAAACGTTTTTACAAGTTGAGAGCTGTGTAAGTTGAAATTACATAGTGCATAAAATGGCTAAAACACGTTATAGCAAATCGATTCGATACGAAATAATAGAAAAGTTCCAAGCCGGTATAAAACAAAAAGTAATCGCTGAAATCTTAAAAATTCCAAAGTCAGCAGTTTGCGACATCATTAAAAAGTAGAAGCAGATCATTTTGGTGGACGCCCTCGCAAAACAACAATTAAAACTGATAGGCGCATAAAGAATTTCGTGCTTAAAGACCCTTTTGCGTCTTCAAAAACAATTTGTGATGAACTTAATCTACCCATAGGGCCAAGTACGGTCAGGAAGTGTTTAAGAGATTTCGGTCTTTTTGAATTTCGACCAGCTAAAAAACCTCTTCTTACTGCTAAACATAGTAAAAAAAAGATAATCCGTAAAAGGCATTTGGGAAAGACTTAAAATTCCTAATCAAAACATTTAACCCAGGGTTGAATTTGCAAAAAATCATCTTAACCGGTCTTTAAGCAAATGGAGGAGTGTGCTTTTCAGTGATGAAAGCAAATTCAACTTATTTTACTCCGATGGTGCAAGGACAGTGAGGCGCTCAAAAGGTACGCGATTAAAGCCTGCAAATGTACTCCCTACAGGTACGGTGGAGCCTCGGTGATGGTTTGGGGCTGTTTTTTCAGGAGCAGGCTGCGGTCCTATACACCCAATCACAGGAATTATGGACCGTTTCCAATAAATAGGGACATTTTTGGAGTCAGTAATGCTTCCATAGGCAGAGGAAGAAATGCCTCTGCGTTGGGTTTTTTAGCAGGATAATGAATCCAAACATTCTTCAAAGTTGTAAGAGTGGTTTGCAACTAAAAATATTCGTGTCTTAGAATGGACATCTCAATCACCCGATTTAAACCCAATAGAAAACTTGTGGGCCATTTTAAAATGGCGGGTTGAGAAAAAAAAGCACACGTCAACAACTTCTCTTTTTGCAGCTTTAAAAAATGAATGGGAGAATATTCCTGCTTTTGTTTTCGAGAATTTAATCCAGTCAATGCCTCGTCGATGCCGAGCTGTGATAAAAAAACAGGGGTTACTGGACAAAATATTAAATAAATAATAAAAGTTAATTGCAAAAAAATAAAATCCGGTTAGTTTGTCACATTAAATTTTTTTTTCCATGGGAAAAAATTGCAAACATTTGATTTTTTCATTTTTATATCACAAACCAACAATCAATGCAGTTTACCAAAAAAATCCGGAATGTTTTTCACACCACTGTATATATGCCAGTAAGACCTAGGGTGTTATAAATTAGGCAATTTTAGAAGGAATAGAAGGATAGGATAGATTTTTGTTGGCACAGTGGATTGAGAATTTAGGTTTTGAAAAGAATGCTGCCTAGACTGGGGATCGAACCCACATTTCTCAGATCGTACATCACATACATTTCATACATCAAACAACACTTTCATACATCTTACACATCATACAATTTTCTGTTTCTCAAATTTCATTGGAAGTGTTGTATGATATTTTGTTTGTTGTATGACGTGTATGATTTTGACAATTTATTAATATTGAGCGTCAAGTTAAAATAAATCTCAATTTTTTTTATTGTGAAGTAAATCATAGATCTTTTGTTGCTAGAAATAAAAGTAAATTCTAATTATTTTTATTATAATACAGAAAATCAAAAACAATAATGAGTCATCAAAAATTACCATTTTTTTAATTCAAAGATTGCTTAGTTTCGTATATTCATTTGTCCTTACACTTTAAATAATTACAACAAATTTATATGCTGTATGAAATGTATGAAAAATTTGAGGTTAATTTGCTGTATGATGTGTATGATAAATTTTTGAGAAACAGAATCATACAACATTCCAATATTTCCAGTGTAATCTCCGGTCATACATTGTTGAATGACATTGGATCATACAAAAAATCTGAGAAACAGAAATCATACAACAGAACTGTCAAAATCATACATTCAATGTATGTGATGTATAATCTGAGAAATAGGCCCCAGTCAAGCACTACTTCCACTGCGCCGGGGCCACCCCACTGTTGTTAATGCAATTTACATTAATTAAGCATGGATAAAGCAAATGCATTTTCACATCTCTTATAAACTGAGCAAACAAACTGCCATGCTTAATGTGTTATGAGCCAGATATCTCTTGTAATCAATGGTTTTCGCTCCAAATTTCTATACAAAAAATTATAAATTTATTACCTGCTATACAGGGTGTCCCGTAACTCAAAGTCAAACGGGTAACGGGTGATAGGGTAGGTTGTACCTGTTCTGGAAAAAATAATACAAAAAATCCATCACGCTTGGTTAAGTAATAATAATAGAAAATCGATACCATAGCCAACATTTTTAGGTACTGTGGTCACAAATTTCTGAATTTTGACGTGTTTATTTTTTTTACGTAGTCCTAAATAACCATGCTATTTACAGCAATCACAAATTTTAAAATAAATATTGTAAGTTTCGTAAGGAAAATAAAGTTTGACTGAGTCATTTTGCAAAAAAAAATTTTAAGCTAACTTTGACACTTCATATTTAAAAAAAAATGTACACTACCTTGGCAAGTTTTTTAAAAAATTGGCGTGTTTCATAAAGATTCATTTTACCAAGCTGTACGTAACATAAACAGAGGCACTAGAATCAGACACTGTTTGCCATAAATAAGAGTGAGACAGATCTACATTACGTAATATGGTACGCTACGATCTACGTTCGGTACGCTACGTTTCTTGTTTTACTCTCAACATCTTACAATCGTGCGCTTTTGTTACCCTGGACTCGAATAGTGTTGTGGAAAATATGTTAGTTATTATCTAGTAATAGGTACTAAAAACTTCACAAATTTTCAGTTATTATCTAGTAATAGGAACTTAAAACTTCCATATTTTGCGCCAATATTGTTCAGCAAATATCAACTCTGGGAGCGTATAGTTACGAGGGAGCAAACTTCGTATACACGTTGCATATGGTACGGATCATGGGTGGTAGTTGTTTTGATTTAAAATTCGATGAGCAATGCTTTTCGGTATTCCAGTGGATCTTTCAATCGCACTGATCAAGCGCTGGGATCACATTCAATTTAATTTAATTTAAAACTACTTCGTGGTTATGTCCTTGGGGTCTCCCGTTTGCAGCGAGTAATATAGGCAATCGTCCTTGCGAGTATGATAGGTGTGCATAGATGAACACCATAGATGGTCATGGGTGACGCCCCACAATTGGGTATCTTTCGATCCACTGGAATACCGAAAAGCATTGCTCATCGACTATACGCTCCCAGAGTCGATATCTGCAGAACAATATTGGCGCAAAATATGGAAGTTTTAAGTTCCTATTACTAGATAATAACTGACACAATTTTTACAACAATAATCGAGTCCAGGGTATCACAAAAGCGCACGATTGTGAGAAGTTGCGAGTAAAACAAGAAACGTAGCGTACCGAACGTAGATCGTAGCGTACCATATTACGTAATGTAGATCTGTCTCACTCTTATTGACGGCAAACAGTGTCTGATTCTAGTGCCTCTGTTTATGTTACGTACACCTTCGATTTTTGAGTACAAAAAAGCATTATTCTCGTAAAAGTGATTGAAATGAACTGAGGTCCTTTTTGCAAATAAAAAATGACAAATATATTTTACGAATGAATAAGTAGCAAGTGTTGTAATATTTTGAAATCCTGATGAAACGCGCTAATTTTTTAAAAAACTTGCCAAGGTAGTGTAGTACATTTTTTTTTTAAATATGAAGTGTCAAAGTTAGCTTAAAATTTTTTTTTGAAAAATGACTCAGTCAAACTTTATTTTTCTTACGAAACTTACAATATTTATTTTAAAATTTGTGATTGCAATCAATAGCATGGTTGTTTAGGATTACGTAAAAAAAATAAACACGTCAAAATTCAGAAATTTGTGACCACAGTACCTAAAAATGTGGTCTAGGGTATCGATTTTCACTATTTTTCTAAATATTGCTATTAATTATTACTTAACCAAGCGAGATGGATTTTTTTTATTATTTTTTCCAGAACAGGTACAACCTACCCTATCACCCGTTACCCGCTTGACTTTGAGTTACGGGACACCCTGTATATGAAAAAAACCGATGATTTATATGAAAAAAGTAGTAATTTTTTAAGAATTCTTGCTAATTATAGTAAAATCATTATAACTTCTGATCTAAGTTTACAAAGGTATAAACTTTTCAGAAAAAGCAAAAATGTGGGAAGTTTAAAAAAAATAAAACCAATATTCTGTAATGGATTAGGAATTTTTTTCTACTGTTAACTCCACAAGTTGAAGTTAAAAATATACGTTCAAAACAATTTCAGTTCACTTAGTCATTTCTACCAACTGGTAAGGATTTGGTATGGACAGGTTATAAAATTCTTAAAGGTAATAACTTGGGCTTCCTTTAATTAAAATTTCAAGCATGAGTTTTAGACATCTAGTAAGTTATGAATATTTAAAGTGAGGTACGCATTATTTTACTTTTTTGCATAAATCTCGTCGGCCAAAGAAGTTGACTAAGCTATGCACCGAACGACCTTAAAATTATGAAAGTTTTTCCTATAATTTGATATAGATTTCATCCTTTATATATCGATCGGTGGTAACCCCCTAAAAACTGACCTTCTCTTTTGGTCTTCAGCCGGTCTGACTGTGATATGAGGTGGACGACCAAGCGTTTCTTATCACCTAATGATTATCTAACCCTACATAAGTAAAATTTTCTTTATATCGATGGATGGGATTTTTGTTTTGCCTTCTCCCGGTCTATATATTTACGACAGACGTTCTCGATAACGCTACCACTATGTGCTGCCGAACGTATTAGTTGTTACCTTCACCGACTTGTAACAAAAATATCTTTTGGTGTCCTTTTACGCAAAATCTGTTGCGAGCTATATGTCTACTTCGACTACAAATCATTGATTTTCTCTGCGATATGAATATGCAAAATTAAAAACAGCGTTTTTTTCGGTGAAAAAAAAAAGATGGATAATTTCATCCACACAATTATCTTTAGTTTCAGAGCCTACAACTTTTTCCAAATCTGGAAGCAGTGTAATCCTTGGAGTGTAATCCTTGTTTTGATGATAGTTATGAAGATTCTTGAGAAAACATTATTTTCAATATGAATATTTCAATATGTGCACCAAACAGGTGCGATTATTTCTTACACATTTTATTCAATTGATTGTTAATAGGTAGTACTTGCCTTTTCTGTGTATTTCTGCGCTTTGTCCATGTATCCAGCCATCATGGAGTGCGAAACGGTAACCAGATAAACCAACACGTATAATTGTTCTTTTGGTAACCAAACGAACATCTCGAGTGGATTTTGTCCAAAGATTACTTCGTCAGAAGGCCAATTGGGTGCCATGATCGTTTGGATGCTCATTTGTAATTGCTTTAAACTGGGCTTCACCGTCTTCACCTGACCCAATGCCAGATAGTAACAAACCTGTAAAACTAAGAAGAATACCTTGAGGTATTCTTTTTGGTGTGGATTCATGATGTTGTTATCGATAATGGAACCGGCCTGATTTAGCAATGTAAGAACGTCGTTTGTTTTTCGTTCAATCATTAATATCATCGCTCGACTGAGGAGGAATAGAACTTTTAAGTAAGTGGCATTAGCTTCCTCGGCGGATTCGGCCCCAACCGCCAAAAGCTCGGAAGCCAAACTGTATTCCTTGTCGGTTGCATGAATCTGCGAAAGTTGAAGTAACAATTTGCAGTGCCAATAAACATTATTCTGAGATAGCTCTACGGCTTTCCTGAGGATTCCTTTGGCCAGAGATCCCAGCTCCATTTGTAGGTATAATTGGGCTAGTAAACTTGCTGTGTCAAACTTAACGTCATCAAAATTTAAAAGGTTTTCCGAGAGTTTCCAAGCCTTTTCTAAATGGCTACGAGCTAATTCAATGTTTTTGGTGTAGGCCATGAGTATCTGACCCATTTGCAAATGAGTACGAGCTTCGACTTTTGAAGGAGGCTGGAAAGTGAACAACGCTTGCAGACACTGAATGCATTTTTTAACGTTGGGCGGATTGGAAGTTCGGAAATACTCAGCTAAACCGAGAAGAGAGATATAGCACGCATCCTGGCCGGCAGCCATTTTTAAGGATTTTTATTATAAAAACAGATTTAATTTATATTTATTTATTTATGTTTATAAAATAAACCAGGCAAAACAAAATTACAACCAAAAATTATTTTCGTATTTCTTTTATGTGACAACTGACAATGGCCGCCAGAAGGAACTAATAGAGAGAGTCAAATTCGACGGTGGCTCTCTTTTAGCCTACAAAGTACAAGCTACGATGTTGCGACTTGCGCACCATCTTGCATATGTATAATTATTAACTCCATATAAAAAAAATGTGGGGACAAATACGTATGCAAGTTGTGCATACCTACCACCTTTGTTTTTGTTTTGCACTGCCCGAGGTGAAAACATGTACACACCGATAGGAATTCAACACACCGATAGGAATTCAACACGTTATAAAAAATGTAAACAAAAGCTTTCGTGGGGACGGAGACGAGGAAATTTGACTCTCTCTATTAGTTCTTTCTCTCTGGGGTTCTGTGCGGAGTAGTCCGTAGTCCGTAGTCCGTACCGTACTCGACGCTGATTACCAAAGATACTGAATTATAAAGATTGGAAACTTTCGTACGTTCCATCCCCCAAAACCCATTTGTTTACCTTGTTGTTTTTGTAATTTCATCTCGTGTCGATGAATAGATGTGAATTGCAACAACAATTTATGCAGTGGTGAATTCATATTTTTGCACTAGTGTGCGTTAAAACTTGACACTTGTGCAAAAATTTTAATTCACCACTGTCCGCCATTTTGTTTTGTAGGCAAAACAGAATGACAGCCGAGGATTCCAATCTTTATAATTCAGCAAAGATACTGTTGGTCTGTTTGGTAACGTGAAATTTCATGCGAATTTGCACAAATTTTCACAAAATTTCACAAATTGCTGTCAAAATCCATAGAAAAAAACTCAGTTTTTGGGAAATTTGTTGAAAATTCGATATTTCGTATGAAATTTCCCTCACGTGTCGTTCAGTCACTGATGCCGTAATTCGGCCCCTGGAAGAAATACTCGCAAAATAAAAAAATGTACATATAATGAAAATGAAGAACTATACGAACAACCCATTGAATAAATGCGCGTAGGAAATTCACAGTCACAAACTGAATTAAGAATTGAAAATGACCTTAGAAAAAGAAGACGAACAAGAAAATGTTTAAAGCATAATTTTTATAATGCAAGGGGTTGCAGGCTGTTGGGTTCAGAGAAGCGGTTTAATAGCAGTTATACAAAATAACTATATTAAAATACCTAACGCGAGTTATAGCAATCTTCCCTTGCGTTTAAGGTTATTCTAATTTCCCACATTTTTTACATAGGTCGGGTTGTTCTACATAAATAATATATTAATATTTTATTTTCTTAATTTTTTACGAAACCGGGGCGGGTCAGCTAGTTGAAATATAAAAATAACTCATTACAAATAAAAACAAACTACGATGGACCAATAAACGTTCTAATTTTAAAATTTTTTATAATAGATTTTAAATTTACTATAAATTTGTTTGTGTAGTTTGTTTCTGTAAGTAGTTATTTGTATTTAATATATCAAAAAATTTTGTTTGTATTATTATTTATATAAAACTTACTGACGGTGGAAGCATAGCTTCCGAAATGCATTTATTTAATATTACAAATTGCGTATCTAAAACAAGTTTCTCGGTTAATATTACAAAGTCCTTCGTTTAATTTATAATCTTCTTTGTAGTTTATTTCAAACACTATGTTAATTTTAACCTAATGCACTTCGTTGCTTAACCCGAGACAACGTTATTTTCAATACATTATTTTTTAACCCACCGAAAAACGCACTCGGTTAGAAATTATTACTATTTTTCAATTCCTCGCAAGATGCTGTAGCCCGTGAAAAAATTTCTGTTTTTTAAAGTGGAATGGCTGAGAATCGAACCCAAGACTTTCGGCGTAACAGTCCTATACGCACTAACCATTACGCCACGGGCTGCTACCTACTATTTTCTACCTAACTTAACTAAAAATCAATCAAATTTTGGCTTACATTTTGGGAATTGGGGTATACACTTTCTCAACTTCCGTATCTGTGTTAGGAAAAAAGGACTTAAACATAAAAAGTCATGTTTAGCTTCGTATGCAGTAAAGAGAAGTGTAAATTGATTTTTAAAAACATTGCTGCAATAATGCAAATTTTATAATTAGTGTTTCCTTCTTTTATAGGAACTTCGGAAGTACTCATAACAATCAAAATATCATTGTTGTTCTTTTTTATTTTTTTGTGGCCCTGAAATATGTTTCATCCACTACCGTTTGAGTTTTTTTTACTTTCGCTGATATTAAACATTTCCACGAAAGATTTGTAAATTTTGGCTGCAACATCCAATTCATTTTTATTCTTTACTCGTCTTTTGGAACATTATAGTGCAATTTGGGGCCTCCTTAGGTTACCAATGGGGTGGGGCCACAATAGCTCAATATTAAGTTCCAAGCATCCCATCTATAGTCCCATCTGGGCTGTGTGTTCATGCTCAACACAGAAATGTGTTCCAATTCTGGAACTTGCATTAAAGTCACGCCATCGGATAATTCGATTTGTAGAAACCTAGTGATTCCTTTTTGTAGAGGATTTTTAAGAATAGGAACTGCAGCTGGTTCATCTGTGTAGATGCGAATAACATCATCTGAGCCGGCAAATGTGATTTTGAAACAATTCGGATGCCAATAATTATATCAACAATTTATCTTGTAATTGTTTTATGACTCTTTCATTCACAGGAACCATTACCGATGGATATAAATCAACTGGCTTTGCAGCAGATGCACTAAATAACTCTCAGTTTACATTTATTTCTGAAAATAGTATTCCAAAACATAGGAGTTTCCTTTGACTTCGACTTGCGGCACTGTGCAAAGACGGCCACTCTTTTTACAAACAGAAACATTACCCGTTGAGGCTAAAGTTGGGAGATTCTGCAGCGAAACTGAAATATTATATATGTGGCGTTAACAATCAAAACGGTGCTAAACTCACTTTTTTCAATATATGGAGTGTGATATACCAAAATGTGCGTATCAAAGACAGCTATCAGATGGTGGAAGCATTTTGTTTCAAAACGAGCTAATCAATAAGTTATTACTATTTTTAATATGAGTTTAGTTTCAAAACGAGGCTATTAAGTATTTTAGTAATTTTCAAAACGACTTTTTTTTTTCTCTAAATAAAATCAAATAGGTAGCATTGATTTTCAAAACAGAGCTTATTATAATACGCTTTGTGGTATCAACATCCAAGCAAAAATGTGGTAGGTACCTACGTCTTTATGTTGTTGTGCAGGCCAAAATACAAATTTATAACATTGATATACATTTATGGCTTCAAATATGACTGAATAAGAATCCTTCAGCAAAAAAAAATTAAATAATCTTTCCAATTATTGGCCATTCCTTCTTTCCGCTGAACAGAGTCTTTGCTGGCATAGAAAAAAGTGCGACATGAAGAAGTTGTCATCCTTTGAAAAGTATTATAAAATTTTCAATGAATATGGAACTGTCAAAAAACTTGGAACGGCGTGACGGAATGTGTCCAGTAATTGACTGGAAAGCGGCTGCCCAAGAAAACTTACAGCCAACCTGTTAATCATGGCATTTTAAGTTTAATACTACGTTTTCATTGGAGCAAATGAGGTTATTTCGTTAAAAACTTCCAAATTCGATTCCAAATAATCTCATCTCACATACAAATTTATATTTCGAAATGAGATAATTTATACCAAATTTGCACGAAATATAAGAAAAATTCGCTGTCAAACGAAATTAGTAAATGTGTAATGAAAATACTTTCTGTAATTTATAAAATTACCTCATTTCGGCTCCAATGAAAACGTAGTATAAGCCAGCTGTTTGGTTTGTCAAAACAACATCTTATGAAAGAAAGAGTCCAGATGAATCTGTAGTTGGAGTTCAAGATCCATTATGCACTCGACTAAAAGAATTAATATGATAGATCTAATATCATTGCCCTCAGGAATTCCGCTGATAGAACCTTAAAAGTAAAAAGAATAGTATTGACAAACTCAACACCATTATTATTATTATTATAAATTCTTTATTAAACATCTCGATTAATTAACAATTTTATATATATATATCTAAGAATAATAGCATGACAAGACACCATTGTCGGGTTAAATTGAGAGAAATCAAAGATTTGAAATTTTATAGGGAAATTATGGATACAGTAGTTTTTCAAAATCTAAGGACGGATCGGATGTTTGTGAGTTTCTCGAAGAAACATCAGCACTTACTTAATTTTAACTTTTTGTTCATTTATCTAAAGTTTCTATACATAAATGATTATTTTAGTGACCTTTGTATTTAACAATCTATACATATATGACGACAAAATTGTTAAGAATTATTATTAATGTATAAGTTTGTGAAGAGAGGAGTATTATTAATTTATTTTACTAATATTCTTTACTATGGCTGTTATAAAACTTTTTATAAACACCAATAATTACGTAATTTTTCTCTCCTTTTTTTAATTTTACAGGCATTTGAGAATCAAAACGATACCATTTAAAAAATTTGTTTTCAAAATGCGCTAAATATACTTTTAACAAACAAAACTGCCTAAAAAAATAAAACATTTCAAGAAAGGACGAAAATAAAAGGTCTTTCTAGTATTTTTTTTAGTCAATCTAATAGAAAAAAGTTCCACAAATTTAACAAAATTTACTGCATAGAATTATCTTAAATATTTTAGAAGTTATAGGTTTTCGCCCTTTTGCTCGGTTTCATGTTCAATTTTTTTAGCCTCTGTTTGATTGTTAACGCCACATATATTTATTAGTTCTTTTACTAAAACATTCCCGAAAAAATTACATTCGTTTATGCAGACGAACCAAAATAAAATACTCACCACAGCATATAAATAAAAAAAAAATCGAACTGTCAAAACAAATAAACTCACCGCATTATATTGTTGTTGCAAATCACATCTATTCATCGACACAAAATGAAATTACAAATACAACAATGTAAACAAATGGGTTTTGGAGGGTGAAACGTACGAAAGATTCATATCTTTGTATGAAATTTCCCTCACGTGTCGTTCAGTCACTGATGCCGTAATTTGGCCCCTGTATTTTGTCTTTTCGGAGGCATTTTTAGGAAATACAACCAACGCAAAACATTCGAAACGACGACGTGACTTTCGGCTGTCAATATATTTTAGATACGTTTTTTTTTTTAATCTTACGATTATATAAGCAACATAATTAGCTTCTATTACTCCGGTTAGACGGGCTCTGTATATTTGTTTCGCTTATTCACATCGCGATCGTCACGACTCACGTTGCTTGGTGTGAGTACTGTCACTTATCGTCTTGCAAATAATTTAAACAGGCAAAATTTTCGTCGTCGTTCCGAATGTTTCGCGTTGGTTTGGGTTAACCTTTAAATTCATAATAATAAGTCTCCCATAAGCGGAGTCTCTAATAACCGGACGCGGAAACCAATTTTAATAATATCGCCATAGTGTTTGGATCTCTCTTACGCACATACCACTTCTTTCATTTTTTTTTGAGTATTCCTTTTAAGGTTCCCCCATACGAACGCGAATCTGTCGCGGCAACGAAAACAATAATAAACAATCACCCCTGTTCTGATTTCCGATCGGTTTTAAAATCCTTTCGTTTTCAAACTCTAGGTGTTCTGAAATACTTTTCGCTTTCAATACTTGCGGAATGAGTGTGCATTGATTTTCGATCGGAGAATAATTGATATTTGAAAATGCATTTTAATTTTTGTGCCCCAATTGAATTGACACGGTATTATACGTATATTATAAAATTTTTTGTTGGGAGTTATTTAATTTTTTTCAACGAATATGACGTTCCGAATTTTGTTTTTACTGATTTCGAAAGAAAAAAAGGTTTGAATACTAGCCTACGTGAAAGTGAAAATCAGAACACTTTTTTTTGAATCCGTGAGGAAATCAATTTGTTTACGGATTTGATTCGGAACGGAAATCAGAACAGGGGTGAATGTCTCAAAAATAAATACATACCTAGATTACTTACTTTTTTTGTTTTGTAAAACGCACAGAATTTCAAATAAGATTTATTTTCTTAAATTTTTCACTTTTAAGTCAAGAATTCGATTTCACAAAATTTATACATAATTTTAAAAATGAAAATCTTGAAATGTCGGATTATTGGTACTGTGTAATATTCACAGAGCTCGAAGTGCGACAACTAATTTACAAGTGACGCCACAGATAGTGAGCCCAGAAAAATAAGTTGTATATGTATATGTAAAATAACTTTAATTTAAATAAAAAAAATGTTCTTTTATAGTTTGAAAATACTTATACTTCTAGGAATTTTTCCCTATCCATACTATCACTGGTTTCATCAGGAAAATAGTGCCATATTTGACATGCCACACACACAATTACAAAAAAAAATCAATCCCATTTAGCTCTCCATTCACCACGAAAAATCCGCAATCCCGGATCAAAATCCCAAATGGCAAAAGGAATTCGACATTCGACACACATGACTTTTTTCTTGCCCATTATAAGAAATCTATCTCCATTCTCCATAACAAATTTACTTTAAAATTGTGGCGGGACGTTGGATTGAAATGAATTGTACCAAAAAAAAACAGACAGAAGCATGAGAACAAGAAAAAAATGTTTTTTGGTTGAGTTGAGAGAACACAAATTTTGAAGAGAAAAAGCACTGCATACAGATCTTAAAATAATTCCTTGATAAGAGCTTTTTTAAAAGCTTCTTGAAATGTGGATTTTCAGTTTCATATAATACTTTTTTCTATGGGCGTGAGTCATATGCATTATTATTTGTGGTTATAGCTTATCTTGAATTTAAAAATCATTTACGCAAAAACCAAGCACTAAAACAACTTAATTTAAAAACATACCTAAAGAATGAGTTTCTGGCTTTAAGATAAGCTATATAACATAATATTGTAAGTGTAATATAATATTGTAATCAATATTGTAATCAAAGCACACTCATTCCGCAAGTATTGAAAGCGAAAAGTATTTCAGAACACCTAGAATTTGAAAACGAAAGGATTTTAAAACCGATCGGAAATCAGAACAGCGGTGATTGTTTATTATTGTTTTCGTTTTTTTTTTTATTTGCTTCTCCCACTTAAAGGGGTGGACAAATAGAGTGGGTCGATATCTTAAAATCATGTCCATATAATGTACCAACAACAAAAAAAATGGTGATTTTAATTATGCAAAATTATCTTTTATGAAAATAAACTTTATTAAATAATACAATAAAAAAATAAATTTTATTAATAAATACAAATACTTCGGAAGAACGACTACTTGTCGATGCCCATAGATCAATGAATCAATAATTGATAAAAGAGTAGTAACTCCATATACAATGCCTACATTATAATGGTGATAGGTGGTGGAAGTGTTACCTACTTACAATTTACATTACAATATTCTACTACATTATTACAAAAATCCTTAACTCTTCTGATTGGTTTATTTTAGAAACCGTTATTTGTATGAAAAAATTATTATGATAATAATTGGAAGTTATTCTTGAAAAACCATTTTGGGGGGCCTTCAACTCCCCGTAAAATTGTTAGCGGTGCTCATATCGATGGGGACTTTTGACAATTTCTTAAGAACACAATGAGGAAGCTATATACCATAATCCAGCTTTCCGGCGATTATTTCCGAGTCAAATGCTTCGTTGACTGGACTATGAACGAAATACTCAAATTCGAACCAAAATTCAATTTTAACCTAACGTCGAGTTCAACCGGATTTATATGGGGTATGAGTGTTTGAAAAGTCAAACGTGAGTAGACTCTACCACGTCGAAGTCAGCCGGCGAACTTTCGATTTTCGTAAAAAAAAAAATGCCAGGCGATGTATCTCTAATTGCTCATCATATTTATGCAATTAATTAATTGCTCATTTCATTTGTTGTTTTTTAAAAAATATAAACAAATTGCACTTTGTATGGAAACTTCAAATGCCTATAACTCTGTGACCACGTAATATTTCATAATGGAAACAGGCTTAAATAATTGCTCATCTCGCAATTTAATTTGCTCAGCCAAAATTTTAACTTAAAAACCCCCCACTAATTAATAAATCAATAATTAAAATTTTAGTCGACGGGCTAGTAAGATTTTACAAGTAACTCTTATATAACTTTAAACCACTAAATATCAGATAAGGTATAGCCCAATGGGAGAGCAGCCGGTTGAGTTGTCAGTGGCCACAGGTTCAAATCCCGCAAACAAAAAATTTTTTTTTTTTTTTTTTTTGCAAATCATACAACCAATACAATTTCGACATACATATTTCCATAAATAAAAATTAAAAAAATATCATGGTACAAAAATTTTACGAATTAAGTGAAATTGCTTAAAGCATACCAAATTGCACCTACATACCCATACTAAAATCGCGATATCTTTTTAACCAGATGGAATTTTTAGCTGATTATAGTTTTAAACAATTGCTCAACTCAAAATTGAATTTGCTCAGCCAAAATTATAATTTGCTCACCCTTGGTTAACTAAAAAAATCGCCGATTAAGTGAAATTGCTTAAAACATACCAAATTGCACCTACATACCCATACTAAAATCGCGATATCTTTTTAACCAGATGGAATTTTTAGCTGATTATAGTTTCAAACAATTGCTCAACTCAAAATTGAATTTGCTCAGGCAAAATTATTATTTGCTCACCCTTGGTTAACTAAAAAAATCGCCGATTAAGTGAAATTCCTTAAAACATACCAAATTGCACCTACATACCCATACTAAAATCGCGGTATCTTTTTAACCAGATGGAATTTTGAGCTAATTATAGTTTTAAACAATTGCTCAACTCAAAATTGAATTTGCTAAGGCAAAATTATTATTTGCTCACCCTTGGTTAACTAAAAAAATCGCCGATTAAGTGAAATTGCTTAAAACATACCAAATTGCACCTACATACCCATACTAAAATCGCGGTATCTTTTTAACCAGATGGAATTTTGAGCTGATTATAGTTTTAAACAATTGCTCAACTCAAAATTGAATTTGCTCAGGCAAAATTATTATTTGCTCACCCTTGGTTAACTAAAAAAATCGCCGATTAAGTGAAATTCCTTAAAACATACCAAATTGCACCTACATACCCATACTAAAATCGCGGTATCTTTTTAACCAGATGGAATTTTGAGCTGATTATAGTTTTAAACAATTGCTCAACTCAAAATTGAATTTGCTCAGGCAAAATTATTATTTGCTCACCCTTGGTTAACTAAAAAAATCGCCGATTAAGTGAAATTCCTTAAAACATACCAAATTGCACCTACATACCCATACTAAAATCGCGGTATCTTTTTAACCAGATGGAATTTTGAGCTGATTATAGTTTTAAACAATTGCTCAACTCAAAATTGAATTTGCTCAGGCAAAATTATTATTTGCTCACCCTTGGTTAACTAAAAAAATCGCCGATTAAGTGAAATTGCTTAAAACATACCAAATTGCACCTACATACCCATACTAAAATCGCGGTATCTTTTTAACCAGATGGAATTTTGAGCTGATTATAGTTTTAAACAATTGCTCAACTCAAAATTGAATTTGCTCAGGCAAAATTATTATTTGCTCACCCTTGGTTAACTAAAAAAATCGCCGATTAAGTGAAATTGCTTAAAACATACCAAATTGCACCTACATACCCATACTAAAATCGCGGTATCTTTTTAACCAGATGGAATTTTGAGCTGATTATAGTTTTAAACAATTGCTCAACTCAAAATTGAATTTGCTCAGGCAAAATTATTATTTGCTCACCCTTGGTTAACTAAAAAAATCGCCGATTAAGTGAAATTCCTTAAAACATACCAAATTGCACCTACATACCCATACTAAAATCGCGGTATCTTTTTAACCAGATGGAATTTTGAGCTGATTATAGTTTTAAACAATTGCTCAACTCAAAATTGAATTTGCTCAGGCAAAATTATTATTTGCTCACCCTTGGTTAACTAAAAAAATCGCCGATTAAGTGAAATTCCTTAAAACATACCAAATTGCACCTACATACCCATACTAAAATCGCGGTATCTTTTTAACCAGATGGAATTTTGAGCTGATTATAGTTTTAAACAATTGCTCAACTCAAAATTGAATTTGCTCAGGCAAAATTATTATTTGCTCACCCTTGGTTAACTAAAAAATCGCCGATTAAGTGAAATTCCTTAAAACATACCAAATTGCACCTACATACCCATACTAAAATCGCGGTATCTTTTTAACCAGATGGAATTTTGAGCTGATTATAGTTTTAAACAATTGCTCAACTCAAAATTGAATTTGCTCAGGCAAAGTTATTATTTGCTCACCCTTGGTTAACTAAAAAAATCGCCGATTAAGTGAAATTCCTTAAAACATACCAAATTGCACCTACATACCCACACTAAAATCGCGGTATCTTTTTAACCAGATGGAATTTTGAGCTGATTATAGCTTTAAACAATTGCTCAACTCAAAATTGAATTTGTTCAGGCAAAATTATAATTTGCTCACCCTTGGTTAACTAATAAATCTCATGAAAGCAACAATTTTGTCTATTCCCTTGACGTTGTGCCCTCTTCGTCCATAAGGAGTTTCACATTTTTAATATTGTTTTGATTTTAGCACATTGTTAGTAGGTATACGCCTGCGCTTAAACATTTCTAATGTTAAAAATGGACTCGTGAAAAGCCGGCATGTAGTTATTTAAACAATCCAAATTTTAAGATAAACATGCAAATAAATAGTAAACATAAATTAGCTGTATTGTTTGTTCATATATCTGATCTAGATCATAGCATGAAAATAAAGGAAGCCAAAGATCACATCGACAATATAATATTATTATACCCAACACTTACTGAGTGCCCATCCCTAGTCTTAGTTTTTTTTTCTTTGCACTATTAGTCCCCTATTACACGATGATTCTTTGCGTCTGACTCTTTTCGAACATAACGAGTGCGAAAGAGAAAAAAGATGAGACGGAAGACCAGTTGCCCTGTGAGTCGTGGGCCAAGTTTTCCGAGACTCTTTTTGACGTTTCTTTTTATATAACTTTATTTTGATGATTTTCAAAGGGAAATTCGAAAAAGAGTCAGGCGCAAAGAATCATCGTGTAATAGCGTGCGACTCACAGGATGATTTTCAAAGAGAAATTCGAAAAAAGAGTCAGACGCAAAGAATCATCGTGTAATAGGGGACTTACCGCCATTTGCAAATTATAATTGCCATCTACCCGTCAAGAAGAACTATTTTTTTTAATAAAGTGATAAGGGTGTGTGTTTAAAATGAATTTGGAAATCCAGGGATGGCATGGTGTAAGGTGACTTGAGATAAGTGAGAGTGAGGTTTAAGAACTGAACTTCACGACTTTTGTAAGAAATTGTATGAGCTATATATCGCACTAAGAGGCAACTGCACTTCACGTGGAACAACTCTATGAGACAAAATTGATAATCTGACCAACTTTGTCGCGACATGAAATTCCGTTCAGTTTCGTGTGAAAGTGCACGCGGTGTCGCTGTGCGCGGTTTTACCTTCACATTTTTCACATTTAAAAATTAGGTGTATTCCCGATCCGATGCAACTGGTCTTGTATCATTGCAAAAATGCAAAAGTGTAAAATTGCTATACCCTAACCCCATTGTAAAAAAAAACTTTGCACTTTTGCAATGATGCAAGACCAGTTTGCATCGGATCGGGAATACCCCTAGTATCTACATGAAAAATATACAAAAATAAGACAAAAGAGATGAGCATATACAACAGAGTTTTCATTAGGATCCGTATCGTTTTATTATATCAGGGTGAACCATATGGGTTATTGGCGATAATAAAACGCAACTACTGTGTATGTGAAGAGGAATGTCAAAAAAATCTCCCCAAATCGTTGATGGGGGAGATTTCATTTTCCTCTCTTACTTCTTGCCTTTCTCTCCTATTAACTGAAAGTTGCTGGAAACTCAGTTTCCTCGTGTGAAAGGGGACTAAGGAAATTAAAAGAAAACGTCAAAAAAATCTCCGGCAACTTGTTTCCTCGTATGAATGGGGGCTTTCATCCAATTTGTCCCCTTATTACACGATTACGTCTGACTCTTTTCAAACATAATGAATGCGAAAGAAAAAAAGATGAGAAGGAAGACCAGTTGCTCTGTGAGTCGTGGGCCAAATTTTCCGAGACTCTATTTGACGTTTCTTTTTAGCATTAAGGTTTCCCCACACCAACGCGAATTTTCGGTGGCGACGATGAAAGGCTCTCCCAAACTAACGCGAAATCGTAGCGAATCATTCACAATAACACAAAATATGACAAATACACAAAGCTAAACAACAACAAAAATCTGCCGTCGGCGAATGTTTCGCGTTGGTTTGGGAGAGCCTGAAAACAAAAATAACAACACGTGATTGTCAATGAAAACAACAAGTTATTATTAGCCGCGTTTTATTATTTACGGCTCTGGGTCGGGGTTATCTTTTAACACAAATTTGGATATAGGTTTCTATCGGGGTTTGCTTTATGGAACCAGAAATAAGTTCTTACTTTGGCGGGTAGATGGCTCTTCAGTCGGTAGGGAGTACAAACTGCAGTGCGAGGAAAAAAGACAGTGGGCCTTACTAATAACCAAACACTAATGTCGACTATAAGTAAAGTACAAGGTTAAAATAAAGTGCGGAGCTTAAACGGAATCCTACTAATAACATATTTAACTTCTCGTTAACAAATCCTCACACTTTCCTTGAATCTACTACAATTTCCATCCAGATGTTGTCAAATAAATGTCAAACTTTCTTGGATTTTAAATTTCATTAATTTCGCGCCAACAAAAACAAATATTTAGAAAACTGAGTTGTAACGAAAGATATAAATTTATTCAAGGAAACTCAAAAATTTAAGGAAGCCAAAATTAAGAAGCGATTCCATCAACAAATGCACGCGGGACTGGGTATATAGAACGCAATGTATAGGAACACCTCATAAATTATATATTTTTCATTTATTTGTATGTCATAAATATGTATTAAGTAACAACAAAGGATATGCTAAAAAAACTACTTAAAATAATCAGACATTTCATTTTAAAGTTATTACTTCCAAAAAAAATAAAAAAAAAAAAAAAAAAAAATAAAAACAAAGAATCTTGAACTTGGTGTTCGATGGGTTCTTCTTTTCACAACACGCGTATCCAATCTGCGGGATGCATTAAGGAATTCCTTGAATTCATGAGTTTAGTGTACAGCTTAAAGATGGATTTCCATGTATTAAATTTTAACGTCTTGCTAGTGAATAACCTGGAGACTAAATTCGTTATTAGTATGCAAATATTCTGTAATCTGGAGATTTTCGTTTAACTATTTACTAAATTTGGTTATTAGTAAGGCCCAGTATCATACATGAAAAATAAACAAACATAAGACAAAAAGAGATGAGCATACAACAGTGCTTTCAATAGGATCCGTATCGTTTTGTTATATCGAGGTGAACCATATGGGTTATTGGTGATAATAAAACGCGGCTACTGTCTTTTTTTTTTCTCACACAACAGTTTGTACTCCCTACCGACTGAAGAGCCATCTACCCGCCAAAGTAAGAACTTATTTCTGGTTCCATAAAGCAAACCCCGATAGAAACCTATATCCAAATTTGTGTTAAAAGATAACCCCGACCCAGAGCCGTAAATAATAAAACGCGGCTAATAATAACTTGTTGTTTTCATTGACAATCACGTGTTGTTATTTTTGTTTTCAGGCTCTCCCAAACCAACGCGAAACATTCGCCGACGGCAGATTTTTGTTGTTGTTTAGCTTTGTGTATTTGTCATATTTTGTGTTATTGTGAATGATTCGCTACGATTTCGCGTTAGTTTGGGAGAGCCTTTCATCGTCGCCACCGAAAATTCGCGTTGGTGTGGGGAAACCTTAATGCTAAAAAGAAACGTCAAATAGAGTCTCGGAAAATTTGGCCCACGACTCACAGAGCAACTGGTCTTCCTTCTCATCTTTTTTTCTTTCGCATTCATTATGTTTGAAAAGAGTCAGACGTAATCGTGTAATAAGGGGACAAATTGGATGAAAGCCCCCATTCATACGAGGAAACAAGTTGCCGGAGATTTTTTTGACGTTTTCTTTTAATTTCCTTAGTCCCCTTTCACACGAGGAAACTGAGTTTCCAGCAACTTTCAGTTAATAGGAGAGAAAGGCAAGAAGTAAGAGAGGAAAATGAAATCTCCCCCATCAACGATTTGGGGAGATTTTTTTGACATTCCTCTTCACATACACAGTAGTTGCGTTTTATTATCGCCAATAACCCATATGGTTCACCCTGATATAATAAAACGATACGGATCCTAATGAAAACTCTGTTGTATATGCTCATCTCTTTTGTCTTATTTTTGTATATTTTTCATGTAGATACTAGGGGTATTCCCGATCCGATGCAAACTGGTCTTGCATCATTGCAAAAGTGCAAAGTTTTTTTTTACAATGGGGTTAGGGTATAGCAATTTTACACTTTTGCATTTTTGCAATGATACAAGACCAGTTGCATCGGATCGGGAATACACCTAATTTTTAAATGTGAAAAATGTGAAGGTAAAACCGCGCACAGCGACACCGCGTGCACTTTCACACGAAACTGAACGGAATTTCATGTCGCGACAAAGTTGGTCAGATTATCAATTTTGTCTCATAGAGTTGTTCCACGTGAAGTACAGTTGCCTCTTAGTGCGATATATAGCTCATACAATTTCTTACAAAAGTCGTGAAGTTCAGTTCTTAAACCTCACTCTCACTTATCTCAAGTCACCTTACACCATGCCATCCCTGGATTTCCAAATTCATTTTAAACACACACCCTTATCACTTTATTAAAAAAAATAGTTCTTCTTGACGGGTAGATGGCAATTATAATTTGCAAATGGCGGTAATAGTGCAAAGAAAAAAAAACTAAGACTAGGGATGGGCAATCAGTAAGTGTTGGGTATAATAATATTATATTGTCGATGTGATCTTTGGCTTCCTTTATTTTCATGCTATGATCTAGATCAGATATATGAACAAACAATACAGCTAATTTATGTTTACTATTTATTTGCATGTTTATCTTAAAATTTGGATTGTTTAAATAACTACATGCCGGCTTTTCACGAGTCCATTTTTAACATTAGAAATGTTTAAGCGCAGGCGTATACCTACTAACAATGTGCTAAAATCAAAACAATATTAAAAATGTGAAACTCCTTATGGACGAAGAGGGCACAACGTCAAGGGAATAGACAAAATTGTTGCTTTCATGAGATTTATTAGTTAACCAAGGGTGAGCAAATTATAATTTTGCCTGAACAAATTCAATTTTGAGTTGAGCAATTGTTTAAAGCTATAATCAGCTCAAAATTCCATCTGGTTAAAAAGATACCGCGATTTTAGTATGGGTATGTAGGTGCAATTTGGTATGTTTTAAGGAATTTCACTTAATCGGCGATTTTTTTAGTTAACCAAGGGTGAGCAAATAATAACTTTGCCTGAGCAAATTCAATTTTGAGTTGAGCAATTGTTTAAAACTATAATCAGCTCAAAATTCCATCTGGTTAAAAAGATACCGCGATTTTAGTATGGGTATGTAGGTGCAATTTGGTATGTTTTAAGGAATTTCACTTAATCGGCGATTTTTTAGTTAACCAAGGGTGAGCAAATAATAATTTTGCCTGAGAAAATTCAATTTTGAGTTGAGCAATTGTTTAAAACTATAATCAGCTCAAAATTCCATCTGGTTAAAAAGATACCGCGATTTTAGTATGGGTATGTAGGTGCAATTTGGTATGTTTTAAGGAATTTCACTTAATCGGCGATTTTTTTAGTTAACCAAGGGTGAGCAAATAATAATTTTGCCTGAGCAAATTCAATTTTGAGTTGAGCAATTGTTTAAAACTATAATCAGCTCAAAATTCCATCTGGTTAAAAAGATACCGCGATTTTAGTATGGGTATGTAGGTGCAATTTGGTATGTTTTAAGGAATTTCACTTAATCGGCGATTTTTTTAGTTAACCAAGGGTGAGCAAATAATAATTTTGCCTGAGCAAATTCAATTTTGAGTTGAGCAATTGTTTAAAACTATAATCAGCTCAAAATTCCATCTGGTTAAAAAGATACCGCGATTTTAGTGTGGGTATGTAGGTGCAATTTGGTATGTTTTAAGGAATTTCACTTAATCGGCGATTTTTTTAGTTAACCAAGGGTGAGCAAATAATAACTTTGCCTGAGCAAATTCAATTTTGAGTTGAGCAATTGTTTAAAACTATAATCAGCTCAAAATTCCATCTGGTTAAAAAGATACCGCGATTTTAGTATGGGTATGTAGGTGCAATTTGGTATGTTTTAAGGAATTTCACTTAATCGGCGATTTTTTAGTTAACCAAGGGTGAGCAAATAATAATTTTGCCTGAGCAAATTCAATTTTGAGTTGAGCAATTGTTTAAAACTATAATCAGCTCAAAATTCCATCTGGTTAAAAAGATACCGCGATTTTAGTATGGGTATGTAGGTGCAATTTGGTATGTTTTAAGGAATTTCACTTAATCGGCGATTTTTTTAGTTAACCAAGGGTGAGCAAATAATAATTTTGCCTGAGCAAATTCAATTTTGAGTTGAGCAATTGTTTAAAACTATAATCAGCTCAAAATTCCATCTGGTTAAAAAGATACCGCGATTTTAGTATGGGTATGTAGGTGCAATTTGGTATGTTTTAAGGAATTTCACTTAATCGGCGATTTTTTTAGTTAACCAAGGGTGAGCAAATAATAATTTTGCCTGAGCAAATTCAATTTTGAGTTGAGCAATTGTTTAAAACTATAATCAGCTCAAAATTCCATCTGGTTAAAAAGATACCGCGATTTTAGTATGGGTATGTAGGTGCAATTTGGTATGTTTTAAGGAATTTCACTTAATCGGCGATTTTTTTAGTTAACCAAGGGTGAGCAAATAATAATTTTGCCTGAGCAAATTCAATTTTGAGTTGAGCAATTGTTTAAAACTATAATCAGCTCAAAATTCCATCTGGTTAAAAAGATACCGCGATTTTAGTATGGGTATGTAGGTGCAATTTGGTATGTTTTAAGGAATTTCACTTAATCGGCGATTTTTTTAGTTAACCAAGGGTGAGCAAATAATAATTTTGCCTGAGCAAATTCAATTTTGAGTTGAGCAATTGTTTAAAACTATAATCAGCTCAAAATTCCATCTGGTTAAAAAGATACCGCGATTTTAGTATGGGTATGTAGGTGCAATTTGGTATGTTTTAAGCAATTTCACTTAATCGGCGATTTTTTTAGTTAACCAAGGGTGAGCAAATAATAATTTTGCCTTAGCAAATTCAATTTTGAGTTGAGCAATTGTTTAAAACTATAATTAGCTCAAAATTCCATCTGGTTAAAAAGATACCGCGATTTTAGTATGGGTATGTAGGTGCAATTTGGTATGTTTTAAGGAATTTCACTTAATCGGCGATTTTTTTAGTTAACCAAGGGTGAGCAAATAATAATTTTGCCTGAGCAAATTCAATTTTGAGTTGAGCAATTGTTTGAAACTATAATCAGCTAAAAATTCCATCTGGTTAAAAAGATATCGCGATTTTAGTATGGGTATGTAGGTGCAATTTGGTATGTTTTAAGCAATTTCACTTAATCGGCGATTTTTTTAGTTAACCAAGGGTGAGCAAATTATAATTTTGGCTGAGCAAATTCAATTTTGAGTTGAGCAATTGTTTAAAACTATAATCAGCTAAAAATTCCATCTGGTTAAAAAGATATCGCGATTTTAGTATGGGTATGTAGGTGCAATTTGGTATGCTTTAAGCAATTTCACTTAATTCGTAAAATTTTTGTACCATGATATTTTTTTAATTTTTATTTATGGAAATATGTATGTCGAAATTGTATTGGTTGTATGATTTGCAAAAAAAAAAAAAAAAAAATTTTTTATTTGCGGGATTTGAACCTGTGGCCACTGACAACTCAACCGGCTGCTCTCCCATTGGGCTATACCTTATCTGATATTTAGTGGTTTAAAGTTATATAAGAGTTACTTGTAAAATCTTACTAGCCCGTCGACTAAAATTTTAATTATTGATTTATTAATTAGTGGGGGGTTTTTAAGTTAAAATTTTGGCTGAGCAAATTAAATTGCGAGATGAGCAATTATTTAAGCCTGTTTCCATTATGAAATATTACGTGGTCACAGAGTTATAGGCATTTGAAGTTTCCATACAAAGTGCAATTTGTTTATATTTTTTAAAAAACAACAAATGAAATGAGCAATTAATTAATTGCATAAATATGATGAGCAATTAGAGATACATCGCCTGGCATTTTTTTTTTTACGAAAATCGAAAGTTCGCCGGCTGACTTCGACGTGGTGTAGACTCTCTCTCTGTATTTATTCTGTGGCATCTGACAGAACACAAAAAAAAATTAAAGTAAAACAACGTGAACGAGTAGAACATCGTCGGCAGCAAGAAACGGAAGCAGGCAATTATTTGGTAAAAGCCCTTCCACACTATCCCACTGAGTATTAATACATGTCAAAAAAGTGTGAAACAAATAATGTATAATAGTGTGGAAACAAAATATGATATTCCCAGCCTACACGATTTGACATGTGTTAATATATGATAATTTTTAGAAATGGTTCTAATTCTGTCACACATTTCATCACATTTTTATTGAGGTTAAATTAAACTGTTGTGTGTGGTCAAAAAATTAAAAGAAATTTCTCTCTCACAAATTTGGCAGTAGCATGGAATTCTTTTCCACTTTGTATTAATACTAAGTGGGATAGTGTGGAAGGGCTTTAAGTAATTTTGGTTTTAAGGTTCCCTCACACCAATGCGAATTTTCGGTGGCGACGACGAAAACAACAATAACAACACGTGGTTGTCAATGAAACAACACGTTGTTATTATTGTTTTCGTCGTCGCCATCCTTCCTCATTGTGTTCTTAAGAAATTGTCAAAAGTCCCCATTGATATGAGCACCGCTAACAATTTTACGGGGGGTTGAAGGCCCCCCAAAATGGTTTTTCAAGAATAACTCCTAAATGGTAAGTTGTACAAAAAAAGTGTCAAAAACTAATTTGTAGCTAGGAATATTTCCTACAAAAACGTAGAACATAATTTTTTCATACAAATAACGGTTTTTGAAATAAACCAATCAGAAGAGCTAAGGGTTTTACTTTTCTATGTGGTTGGGCGACTTAATTCCAAAATTGTGCATTTTGTGATAAAAGCACCATTTTTTTTGTTGTTGGTACATTATATGGACATGATTTTAAAATATAAACCACTCTATTTGTCCACCCCTTTAAGTGGGAGGGGCAATTAAAAAAAATTCTAAAATAAAAAATGATTATAAAAACAAAACGGCAACACTTACAATATTATGTTATGGCCTATCTTAAAGCCAGTAACTCATTCTTAATATATGTTTTTAAATTAAGTTATTTTAGTGCTTGGTTTTTGCATAAATGATTTTTAAACTCAAAATTTTAAAAATAAATTAAAAAAAAAAAATAATGATGATTTTTTTTAAATTTTTTTGTTATTAAGTACTAACTTGGGTTATAATTTTTAATACTCTTATTATTTTTCAATCGAACGCTAAAAACAGATGTAGGTATGTAAGTCTCTTAGTTTTTGAGAAATTTGAAAATGACCAAAAGTACTTTTTTCTCATAAACATTCAAACCATTCAAGCTTAGAAAATATATATATTATATATATATTGTTATATACACAAAATGTTCTTCCACGATTCACCAAACGATTCTACAGTAATATATCTTTTTACCACACATTGTACTTGCAAGGCAAATACTTTAGTGTGACACTGTGGTTATCGTCATTTGTCTTTTTCTCTAGCTTCATCTTCTGCGAAGATGCAGCTAGAGAACAATGACTAATTATCATTAAACTCTAATCAGCCTAGCAACTAACCGACGCCTAGAGATTAACCAATCACAGTTGCTGTTATAATCATTTTTGTCTTATGTAGTTAAGTCTAGTTAGCATGTAAGTTATCCAAGCTCACTTCTATTCCAACTCGCTCTTCGTAAAGACATTAAACTAAGTGATTAATGTTCTATTTGTAAAAAAGAAATAAAGTTGTACTTAATAAATAATTTCAATAAAATTAAAACTTGGTGTTTAATTGTGTTTAAGTAGAACACAAACCTTTACTGGCGCAGAAAAAAACTTTGTGTGTGGAAGTTTGAACGTAAAATTTGCGTGTGAAAAAAAATTAAAACATTTAAATTGTTTGCCTGAACAAACTAGTTAAAAAAACACGTGCGAGTTTAAATCGTTTAAATCGTTTAAATCGTTTCAAACAAAAATCGAAATTAAAAAAAAAAAAGTTTTATAAAAAATAGTTTGAAAAAAAGTTGTAACCACAAAATTGGGAAAATTGCATCGAACAAATAATTATACTTTCAAATTATGAACAAAAAAATCAGAAAATCAAAAACTCCTTTACATGTCTGTAAATTCATTCATTCGAATATTTGTACGAAAAACCCTAAACAACAAAAAAAAACGCAGTACAAAAAAAATTTAAATTACATAACTCCACCAAAAAAAAAAAGAATTAACTCAAAAAGAAAATAAATAATAAAAAAAAAAAACACTGAACATTGAACCTACAGCAAAATAAAAACTCAAAAACCTGTGAAGATCGATGTACCTGGGATATCCAGCAAGTCAACTGTAATCCATCAACCATCAACAAAAAAAAAATAAGTATTATTTTTTGTGTGAGTACCCAAATTATTGATCTTTGTTAAAACATAAAAAAATGGAGGTCCTACATCCAGTTCAGAAATTTAAGCTTACTTTAGATTTAATAACTAAGATACCAGAGTTCGATTGTAACCCTAAATTGTTAGTAGATTTTTTGGACAGGGTAGATACTTTCATTTCTACAATTGAATCTGTTTTAACCCAGATAAAAATCCCTAAGATATTTATTGTAATGTATGTTGGTTAGTTTGTCAGAAAAATCCGTGGGATAGTTCTGAGCTAAAAATGATATAAGAAAGTTAAGACTACCTTTGTAATATTAGACTGACTGACACTTTATTGGTAATTTCTTACTCTATTTATACTTTACATTTAATTTCTTAACCTACTTATTAGTACTTATTATTACTTACATACATTTAATTTCTTAACCTACATTTAATTTCTTATTATTAGTTATTTATTATTGCTTAATTACGGTTTACATTCCAAACATTTCCGCCCACCAAGAACTAAGTAGTTCTTTATAGTCCCGTTTTGTTTAATTCGCCTGATGTTTCGTACCATTTTGAGGGCAATTTAATCTGTTTGCGTTGGTTTCGCACATATTTCCAAATCAACAATATCATTGCTATTAATGCACTGGAGAGCACGATTGATATTGTTGATGAAATCACATGCCGGTGTATTGGCTTCAATATGGTGTCGTCTATTTCTTCTTGGTATGAGGCTTCTTCAACTAGGGCTGTGAATGCATCTGAGGACTGGAGCACTTTGGATACATTAAGTTTCGGAAGTTGAATTTATTTGATGTCAAGTAAAGAAACATTGGATGAAATGGCTGATTGCTTAATATATGTTTGTACCGTCCTAGTAGATTCTCGAAGCTCTGTTGTTAAGGTTACGTCTTTTGTTTTAACGACGCAATCTGATGTTATTTGTATGATACCAGCGTCTTTCAAACAAATCTCGCTTAACTGGCCATTACAAACTGCTTGAGCTATTATTTGATTCGGACTTATATATAACCATGTATTTACTTGATGTAATTGTTTCCATATGACTGCGTGTATTTCGATCGTTTTACTTGAGCAGCTGACTTCATTGAACTTCTGATAGATTTCTGAAATTACGCAATTCGGCTTTGATTCAATGTTGTATAGAGTTTGGATTGGGATTATATACTCTAGATTAGGTAGTTCAATACTTTGCGAGCATGTCTTCCGTGAATTTAAAGTACGTCTGTGAATCGTAATGAATACCTAGGATTTCTGCAGGGATGGTGTGAACCGTGTATGTGGATTCACTTATTTTTGTTGGTATCGTTGTTGCTTTTATAAGTTCATATTGTTTTATTTCGTAAATTGGAAGTTTTTCAATAACTTAAATTTTTTCCATGGTTGAACTCATAATGACTTGACTGGACATAAGGTGATGTACCTTCAGTGTTGGCGGTAGATGTCCTTCAGTTTTGTTAAGTACGCTGCTTAAGTCAATTATATGTGGACACTGCCAGCTGCTTGTTCTCTTAGAGACAATTTGCCATATGCAATTATATTTATCATCAATTTCTTCTGAAAAATTTTTAGCTTGTTGATACATGCTGAGGTATTTCGTTTGTACACCGTTATGATCGGCCGCTAAAATCCATCCCGCCGTGAATTTGTTCATTTTTTCCATTGATTCATTTAGCTGCATGTTGAAACTTCTCAGTCGTTTTTCAATTCTATTATTGGTGTCATTAAGTGTTTTGACAGCCTTGAGCATGACCTTTCCTTGAAGAGATATTGTATTTCGCAAAGTTTGTTGATTTTCTGACAAGTTATCGATATCATGGTACACCTCTTCGTTGACTCCGAACACTGACGTAAGAATTGTTCCTAATACACCCCTTCGTGTTCTTGACCTTAAAAACTGAATTGAATCAATACGATGGATAATGCCTGTACTTATTACTTGCAGGTGATGATTTAGTATGTCTCATTGTATTTCTTCACTTATATATTTTCCTTTCGTGCAAAGCGTTTCCATCTTTTTAGTTGTTGCGGTAACTTGTTGTTTGTCTTGTAAGAATTCACTTGTCGAAATACTGATTTCAATCTTTAACGTTCCTCTGTTTAAGAAACTGTGTCCCAATTTTTCTACATAGTCCTCCATTGATTTTAGTGTTGTTGACCAGCCCTTGAACATTCGGTATGATTGCGAAACACGTTATCATTACGCTCAGTATTAATGCTGGCCACGTTGCAATACCTAAGGAATTTGTTACAATTTTTGAGGTTTTAGTTTTTCTGGGACTTTCAGTTTCGATTTCTCTTTCTTGATTTTTCCGTTTTAGAGCTCTCTTCGACACTTCTTCGTCAGCTTCTTCAATTGGCAATGGACATAGTTTTACGATGGGACGTTTAGTTATATTTCCGTTTAATTTGATGGTTACCACTCGAACAAGTCCGTCTTCGCCAGGATGTGTGTCCAAGATGCGTGCTAAAGGCCATTTGGTTTGCGGGGTATTTTCTTTCAGGACTAAAACAAGTTGTCCGGGCTGAAGATTTTTCTTTGTTGATAACCACTTTGGTCGCTCTTGTAGTCGCGTCAAATATTCTTCCTTCCACCTATTCCAGAAATCATTTGTAAGGCGTTGGGTTAGTTGCCATCTCTTTAAAAGCTTTAAGTTATCTGGGACTGCATCAGGCACTGCAAACATAGAATTTCCAATGAGAAAGGGACCTGGGGTTAAGGACAGGACGTCATTGATATCATTACTGATTGGAGCTAATGGTCGGCTGTTTAAACAGGCTTCAATTTGGGCCAATACTGTATACATTTCTTCTATGTTTAAAAGACTTTCTCCTAGTATTTTTACTAGATGTCGTTTAGTGGATTTGACACCTGCTTCCCATAATCCCCCAAAGTGCGGACTACTTGGAGGTATGTGGTGCCATGTAGGCCGGTATTCACCGAGCACTCATAACTTATGAGCCTCATAAACCTATTCACCAAGCAATAATAAGTGGATATTTATGAGCGCTCATAAAAGTTATGAGTGGTCCCAACCACTCATAGGCCGGTATTCACCGAGCACTCATAACTTATGAGCCTCATAAACCTATTCACCAACCAATAATAAGTGGATATTTATGAGCGCTCATAAAAGTTATGAGTGGTCCCGACCACTCATAACTTATGAGCGCTCTCTTCGAAAAATATTTCGACATTTTCGAAACTATTTCCACAACCACCACCCCCACAAACACAAACATCTCCATCGCTACCACTCCATCTACCTAAAAAAGTTTGATTTTAAAGTTTGGGAGTGCCTGGTTGACACAAAGTGGCTCTCTTTTTCGAAATTCGAAACATATTTATGAGTGGTTGGTGAATACCCCAAAGTTATGAGCCTCATAAACTTATGAGGCTCATATGAGCGCTCGGTGAATACAGGCCGTAATGTTGTCATTTACTATCCATGCTTGTGTTTCGTATGTCATTCTTTCAAATGTACGCTGGAGTTCTTTGCTCGCTCCAACGAAATTTGTGCCACAGTCACTGTAAATGGCCTTGCACTTGCCTCTTCTTGAGACAAATTGCTTAATTGCAGCAATACAAGTTTGTGAAGTTAAGGAACTCACAAGTTCAAGATGAATTGCTTTCGTTGCTAAACATATGAAGACCGCTATATATGATTTTTCGGTTTTTGTTCCTCGTTCACTTGACCATTTTATTGTGATTTGGCCAGCAAAGTCTAATCCGGTTTTCCAAAAGGGGCGGTTTAGCGTTACACGATGCGTTGGAAGATCTCCCATTAACTGTTGTTGATTGACCTTTGCGTTTAGTTTGAAGCAAGTAATACACTTATGAATGCATGTCGTCACTAGCTTGTTTGCATTTAGTATCCAAAATTCCTTACGCATTGTGTTGAGGGTAAGTAATTGTGATCCGTGAAGAGTTCGCTGATGAACATGGGATACTATTAATTTTGATAGCGAGCACTCATTGCTTAATATGATGGGATGTTTTTCAGCTTGACTTAACTCGGCCCTTTGTAGTCTTCCGCCCACCCTGAGGACCCTTTCAGTGTCTAAATATGGGCAAAGCTGTAATATTCTTGATTTTTTATCGATTGGTTTTCCAGCTAGGAGAGCTTGTATTTCATGGGGAAAAGACCGGTCTTGTGACATTTTGATGCAAATTATCTTAGATTTGTGTAGTTCATCTGTAGTCAAATGATTAGGAGTATCTTTTTTACGGCAGCCATGGTTAGGAAGCATTCTCTTGCAATACGCTACCACTCGTATTAGTTTTGAGAAGTTTGAGAATCTTTCAAGTATGGTTTCATCGGTTGTAGCAAGATGGACCCTTGTTTTCCTTTCTAAGTCTGTACTCAGTATTCGGGGTTGCTTTGTGTATTCTTCGGACTGTCATAAAATGATTTGTGGACCATTCCACCATAGGCTGTGATTCTTAAGAGCTTGTGGAGATAGCCCTCTGGTGGCACAATCTGCCGGGTTTTCATGTGTGGATATGTGATACCACTGGGTACAAGTGCTGTTTTCATGTATTTGACTTACTCTGTTTGCTACATACTTATTCCATCGTGCTGGGTGATCATTTAGCCATGAAATAACAACTGTTGAGTCAGTCCAGTAATATGTTCGGCTGCTGTTCCATGAGTTTGACTAATAGCACGGCGCTAGTAAGTTCTAATCGTGGAATCGTTTGAACAGCTATGGGTGCTACTTTCGTTTTGGAACTTAGGAGTGTTGCTATTGGCGTTCTTCCTGGCGTGCGGATGACCATATAAAGCAGCCATGGCAAACTGGGATGCGTCACAGAAACCGTGTAATTCATAGATATCTTTAGACGTAGTTCCTATCCATCGTGGTAGTTTAATCTGATTGACGTCTTTTAACTCCATTGCGGATTTCATCCACTCATGTTTCATAGGTGTTGGAAGCTCTTGATCCCAGGTAAGGTTGCTTAACCAGAGTCGTTGCATGAAAATTTTGTTGCGAACAATAATGGGTTGCAGCCATCCCAAAGGATCAAAAAGCCGTGCCATAAAGGAGGCTATGGTACGTTTTGTAACTTCTTGTTGGTTTTCCCCATATCCGTCAGACTTGAAGATGAATTGATCATCTCGTGGGAGCCACTGGAGTCCCAGTGTTTTTATGACGTCTTCTTCTTCATCGAATACGTACACTTGTCCTCTATGTTTTTCTGGTATTGCGTTGAGGACTTCTTGATGGTTACTATTCCATTTACGTAAATTGAAGCCTCCCTTGTCTAGGAGTTGTGACAGCTCTAAGTATAACATTTTTGCCTCTGAAATTGTGTCTACGCCAGTCAGAAGATCGTCTACATAGAAGTCGTTTTGCAGGCGATTTGCTGCTACAGGGTAAGTTTTAGTTTCATCTGTTGCCAGTTGTCGTAGCGTACGAATAGCCTGGAATGGAGCGTTAGCAGTTCCAAAAGTTAGTGTGTTCAAACGATATTTTCTTATGGTGTCCGTTTTGTTTGGACGCCACAGGATGCGTTGGAAGTCTGAGTCATTTTTTTCGACTGATATCTGTCGATACATTTTCTCAATATCCGCTGTAATGACGACTGGATATGTTCTCCATCGTAAAATTAAACTTGTGAGTGTATCTTGAATGGTTGGACCTACCATGAGGCAGTCGTTAAGTGACTTTCCGGAAGAAGTTTTTGCTGAGGCATTGAATACAACTCGGACCTTGGTGGTCGTGCTTTCTTCTTTAATCACTGCGTGGTGAGGCAAGTAATAGCAAGGGTTGTTTATTTCATTGCTGGGAATCTCTTCCATGTGTCCAAGCCATTGACCTATTATATATGGACTGCTAGTTGAGTTTCATTTTCATACAAAAACCCCAATTAAAGTGGTTCCACCACTCGTTAGCGACACTAACCCTTGCGTAGAAACACGGGAAACAGAAGTAATTATTTTCACTGTTTTAATAATAGATGTCAGTAGTTTATTTGTAAAAAAAAGCTTGTCCAGACAAAGAAACTACTGACATCTGTTATTAAAACAGAGCCACCTGTTTCAATTGAAATGACATTTTTACGTTTGTCGTTTGTGTGCTATATTTTTTTCTTCATGTGGTCTTGAAAGTTTTTTTAGTCATTTTTTAGTCTAGATATCATCGTATAAGTTTTTGCTTTTATTCTTAAATTTTTCAAGAGACCCTAATTACAATTATTCGGGATGGTTAGGGTGAAAAAACAGCCTGGAAGGCCAACTATTTCCTTAAAGTCGTTCAATTGTTCGTTGAATACCTAAAATGTTTCATCGGCAACGGCTCCGACAACGTAGGTTCTCGCCAGATGCAGAGCATCCGTACTTCACTTCGTGGAAAGGTTGTCGTTCTCATGTGTAAAAACACCATGATCCACAAAGCCATCCGCGGACACTCGGAGAACAACAACCAGCTCAAGAAAAATGAAGGTTTCTTTTTCACCAAGGAGGATTTCTGCGATATCCATGACACGTTGGAGAGCAAAGTGTGTGCCCCCTGCTCGTGCTGGTGCCATTGCTCCACTCCCGGTTATCATCCCAGCCCAGAACACCGGTTTGGGACCCGAGAAGACTTCTTTCTTCCAAGCTCTGTCCATCCAAACCAAGATTTCGTGTGATGAAAGGTAACTAATAAAATGAAAATTTTGTTTTTCCTTTTGCTGCAAGTATCTAATATAGCCCCAATACCCCCAATGCCCCAATGTGATAGATGATCTAGTAAAGAGTCAGAAGTGAAGTACAAGCCGCAGAAGAATACCGACCGACCGATATTTGACCAAAGAATATTATTATTGTATAACAATATAATTTAAGATTGCTTGAATTTATATTAAAAAAAATTGGAGTCTTAATAAAGAAAGACCTTTTCATACTAAAATTTTATTGTACCTGCTTTAATAGGACCCTGGATCCCAAGAGTAAACCTTAGCCTAAGAACCCAAGGTACATCATCAATTGGTTTAAGAATGCCTATACTGATTCCAGATGAGATTGTGTAAAACAAAACAAAAAAATATAAATGTTTCATCTTAAAAAGTCATTTTTTTATTAGTATCCAATATCAGAGGATTTAGGAACTACATACATATGTATATGCTTTTTTTTAATATATTCAACATTTTTAGATCAACAATTTTCCACCGCTCACCAATTCTCCAGAGATTAATCCACCAGAAACTAATCCTTTGGTTACTAATCCACCAGATACAAGTCCATTTGAGATCAATCCTCCAGAAACGATACCATTTGAGATTAAACCATTTGAAACGAGACCGTTAGATATTAATCCACTGCTAATTCCTAATGGTGCTCCAATAGTAGTGCCCAATGTAATTGGTGCTGCCCTTAAGACATTTATAGTTGGAGCTGCAGCAATACCCAAGGAGAAAGGATTCCTATTTTCTTACCTCATACATTGGTGAAATTGTGAATATTTCACGAAAACTTTCAGATGGTTTGTTAAATCAGTTTTATAAATAATAGAAGTTAATAAGTTTTTGTTTGTTTTATTCAGGTTGGTTTTATGATGAATCTGGCTAGATTCCTGGAAGTCTTCCCGAAGAAAAAGTTTGTTTCATGTTAGCACAAGAAATCTATGACAAAGATATAGTTTACTTACACTTACCGCAATTTTATTAGAAATGCAAAAACGAAAATAATGCCATTTAATTTTATGAATTAGTCTAGTTCTAAGAAATAAAGTTTGAAATGTTACTGCTTGTATATTAATAGGTATATGAATATAAATGTGAATAGCATTTGTACATAATAGCGTAAACCAACATGGATAGCAATCCTTTTTGCGGTTGATTTTGAATTGAAAAGGTTGTCTGAAAATGACAAAAAAAAACATCGTAATGGACGTTGCTGCATGCATAACCTGTGTATATATACAAATTGGCGCGCTGTGTTCTTAAAGATAAAGCGATAAAGAAGTTTTTCATTCGAAACATTGTTGAGGCTGCAGCAGTGAAGGATATCTGAAGCATCCATCTGGGACTCTTATATAAGGAAAATTGCATTGATGTGTATCGTGTGCTATTCACAAAGTTGAGCGCAACGGATCGAACGAAGCAAGACGTATTCATACTCCACCTGCAAGGATGTTCACCTAGGATATGCAGCGCCAAAACAATCAGACTAGAAAACTTAAAAAAAATTTGGTCTTCAAACTAAAAAAATACGATTCAACGCAGTGTATTAAGATGCATTCTATAAAGTTTTATTTAATAATTATTATAAATATAAATAAATGTATACATGTTTCTGTTTCTTAATTTGAATTATTGGAAATATAATTTAACATTTATTTTAAAGCACTAGTACGCAAGTACAAGTGAATATTTTGTATTTGAGACGTGGATATAAAAGGAAAATAAATAAATATAAAAAAAAACACTTAGTATTCTTTATTTAAATTTTCTTTTGTAAATTTCTTACGATAGTTGTAGTATTAAGAGCCGACAGAACATAGACTAACACTGAAACAATATTATACTAGTTTTTCTTAAAAGTTTTTTTATTCTCGTACAATTGCCTCTTTGTTCGATTACAGTTGGTTGCTTCATCTTTTATTCACTAGAATTTAAAAAATAAAAAAAAATATCATTTAGTGAAAAATTGTATGACCGTTAGTATTTTGTAAGCACAGCTTATGGAAATGCATTTAAATAGTCATCAATGAATTCTTGTAGGAAAATTTTGAGTGATTTTGTGCAATAAAGTCAAGAGTTTATGTTTAAATTTTGCTTCAAATCTTTATGCAAGTCTTTCGCACAAACGAAAACGTTTGATCGCTTTTTAGATACAGAATCTGGCCCCATATTTATTTTTGAAAAATCATCGACATAAAATTTTCAGATATGAAAAAGTAACGCATTATAAACAATTCACATTACTTAGGTACTGCTGTACGACTGCAGCAAATTTATATAATTTCTTAATATGTATGTTTGTGTCAAACATTTTTTGTTCATTTTTTTATCAATATTTTGAATTCGCAAGCGAATTTTTCAAAAACTATCGATAAAAATAATTTAATTTAAATTAAGGATTAAAGAATAGGTTTCTGGCTTTCAAAACCGATATAATACTTTATTTTAAGTGTTGCCGTTGTTTTTTAATATTTCTTCTAAAATTGTTCCTACCTACTAAACGGGGAGTGATAGACCCACCTCCTATAATAAAATATGCTTATTTTTGACCCTCCATACAAACTCCACTGTTTATACGCCGTAATTCTGGGTACTAGCACTGCATTTATGTAAGCAAGCAAAAAAAAAATTCATAAAAAAGTAGCTTTAGTAATTTTTAATTTTCTCAAAATCGATATAAACATTGACCACAATAATCCAATTTAGCACTTAATTTCACAATTTTGAATTTTGTTTTTCATTTTTTTTTTGTCAAAAATTTGACTTTGAGATTCTTATATTTGAAGGTTTCAGTGAAACTCCCTATAACAATTCTCCCATGGAAGAGATAATTACTTATATAAGTGGATTTGTTGAATACAAAATTATAAAATCAATAGAATGTAAAAAATGTAAGGAATTTTTACTAACTTCTAAAAAAAATAGTTCAAAACTCATATCTTTGAAAAGCAAGGGCTTTTTAAGATATCCTCATAAGGATACAATAAAAATTTGCAAGGCTGTGAAATAAATAATTTTTATTTTAGAAAAAGAAAACAAGCCGGGGAATAAAAACTTGTTTAGTTTAATAGGCTTAAGTAGTTTAAGAAATATAGACTTAAGTTTGATTTATATAGAACTCGATCGCCATGTTCTAAACGATGATATTTTTAATAACCATAAGTGACAAGCTTAAAAGTTAAAAGACAGGATAAATACAGTTGAAGTTCACAGCTCCGCGATGGGCAGGTGTTTACACTTTTACTGCTTGCTTGCGCTCAGGTCTGTATGAATAAGACCTTTTTTTAGTATATTAATTGTCAACCTTTTTTTTATAAATAGATTCATATCTCGGTATGGATCTGCAGCAAGAACTCAAATTGGATGAGAAAAAAGCATCAGAACCTCCGGCTGATCCGAATCAGAGCACAAGGACGAACAAGAGCACGAAATTCAATTCACGACTGATACATCTGATGATGAGGAATAATTTTTTTGTTTTACTTTCTTCCAATTCAAATCACTGAACACACACACATTGTTTGCATTCATTTGAATTAAAAATGTTTGTATACATTGAAGATAATAATATTATTTTGTTCGTTTAGTTCATTATATGGATTATTTTTATAAAAAAAACACAAAAAATAACAAAAAAAAAACGTATTGTCTTATATATGTATGTATATTCCATTCCAAAAACACAGTATGGATTCACATTAGTTTTCTTTGTTGATCCAGATATACAATCATAAGTTTATAAGAAAGATTATATGTAAGATTATAAGAAAGTGAAGGCGATTTTTTTAAATTAAATAAACAAAAAATATTGTTTAAAAATAGGTCCTTGTAATAAAGAAGAAACAAAAAAAATAATAAATGTTGGAAGCGAATTGTCACAATGTGTTTTGTTTTTACGTAATTTGGACGATAAAACTGTTTAATTGCTTATAAAACCATAACGGATGGTAAAAAAAAATAAACCATCTTGACATTTGCAGTACTCAGCCTTATCGATTCAAATGCAAATGAGCATACAATAGTGTTCATTTGACATGGATCAAGGTGCTTACTTCGTGAGTATCCGACGGAGGAAAACGATTGTACCAAAATCAAAGGAAATTCAACATTTAATTATTTATGATTTTGGAAATGATTTCAATAATAAAAAATACTGCATTCGAAACTAATTTAAAGAAAATTGAATGAAACGTGTACGTGAATCGAAATTTCTGATTAATTGAACATTAGGAATAGGGTTGATAAACGAAAAATTAATTCAATATTTCATATTTTAAATTTCATCCCTAGTTGCTGTTAACTATTAAATTAGAGTGCTATTGTTAATTATATGTATGTGGTAGTTCGCCTAAGATAAAGACTATTTAAAAACGAACTAAAAGAATACATCATACTTCTTCTTCGGGGATCAAATCCTTGAATCATTAATGCAATAACAACATCTCCGTACATTTCTACAAAGTTGTGACAATTTCCACGAATTGAAGCTGGGAATTTATCACACAAATGAATAACCACGTCTTTAATCTTTTCATCTGTGGCTGGAGTAGCTAGGGTCTCTTGAAGAAAATGCAAAAAATACTCACACAAAGTGCATAATTCCGCATTGCATGTTGGTATCTTCTGCACCGTCAAAAGGTCGATTGGAAGTTGCATAACTGGTAAAGTGCTCTTATCAAGTTTGGATATTTTATCATTTATTTTGGCTAGCTCGATATATGGGATCAATGGCATAAGATCTCTCTGACCTAAGAATCCACCTGCGCTTCCTTTAGGGCAAACTCCAATAAGGAAACATACACCATTTGCATCCAAATTACTAACAAGCATCTGGTAAATTTGATCGTAATATTGGTCAGCAATGCTTAGGCACTCTGCCTTGAAACCTTTAGTTTGTTTGCATAGCCCTTCGAAAACTTCTTTGAATTCAATCTCAGTAGTGTTTGCTGTAAGTACTTCTTGAAGATGATTGACCAATTGTTGGCATAACTCGCATGGAATGTCGTCTTTTGATGATAGAACTCCAACACTAGACCAGTTCTGGATTTGAACATCTTCCGGATGCTGATGGTATTTGACAACGCATGTTGGTCGCATTTGCGATCAGCTACAAGCTCTAAATGGCACAAAACTTACCCATATTTTGTATGCGCAGAGAGCAAATCTTAACTCATTCGTTCCACATTCTGGAATTCCGTTGGGAAAATCTTGTTTCTGACCAGCTTCATGGCTCTTTCAATTTCCCTTGGATCTAAGTTAGAGGTAAGTAATTGTTCGTGTATTCCCTCCAGAGTTATACCACGAATAACAACGATTGGATCAATAACGTTGCCCAAACTCTTTGACATTTTGAGACCGTGAGCGTCACGAACCATGGGATGCAGATAAATCTCTTTGAATGGCAACTTGCCTAAAAGTTTTTCCAAATACAGAGAAGCGAAATAGTCCCGAACTGAACCATGTGTCTAGTACATCTTCATCTTGATTTAGAATGATTTTGCTGGCATCGATTTTGAATTTTGAAGCTGCTTTGGTTAAGAGCTTCTTCTTTGCTACGAGCAATGATCCAGTAATCTTCGTTTTCACCCTGAAAATAAGTTAATTATTGGCGTTGATTTTTTAAGAGCGATATCAATTAATTATGTTTTAACTTACCAATGCATCTTTGATACTTAAATCACTGAACGTCACAAAGTATGCTGGAACACGATGACCCCACCAAAGCTGACGTTATACACACCACTCACGGATTCCTTCCATCCAGTTGTACCAAACCTTAGTGTGCTGTTCCGGTATAATTTTCAGCTCTCCGTTTTTGAAGGCATCTGTGGTGGCTGCTGCCATATCATCACACTTGACATACCTTACAAAAAATAAAATACATCTCTAATTTCAATATTAAGAGGTAGACAAAATTAACGCTTACCATTGTGGTTTAATCATTGGTTCAACGACGTCCTTTGATCGACTGCAAAAGGGTACCCACCATCGGATTGTACAATCCCAGTCCTTCAATTTCTCCAGAATCTTCTTACGACAATCGAATATCTTCATTCCCGAAAACTCGCCCATATGTAACAAATTTTCTTTGTTGGTGTTCGAACCAAAATTTTTGTTCTCGATGTCGCACTTCAAGTAGGTCTATTTATATTTAGTCTACTTTTCTTAATTTAGTTGCTTTTAATACTTTTTCACCATTGGACAAGAAATTTGTATAAAAAAAAACATTTATTGTTTTCCAAAATTTAAAAGAAAGGATAAATTTTTCTAAAATTAATGAAAAAAAAAACAAAACAAACACAAATGAAAGAAAAACAAGACAGCACAAAACTGAATGTCAAAAGTGTTTCACTGTGTTTTCCGCTGTAAAACGTGAGGGCTAGTGGCGTTTAGTTATAGGTGGAACCATCGTGAAGTTGGCTCCTGGCAGTCCATATATAGTAAGTCAATGGTCCAAGCGTAAGATACTCTTCTATGCATTTGTTGTATTCCGCAAAAAGACTTGGGTTTTTAAGTAGTCTTTTTTCGTTTGACACATATCTGGCAATAGCTGACTTTTCTGAGAGTCCAAGTTTGGTCTTAGGATCATCTTTCCACGGCATTTTAACTTGATACCGTCCATCTTCCCTCCTTTTGATATTTGTAATATATTGCTGTTCGGCCATTTCTTGTTCTTGAGACAGAAGGGGTATCTGTTTGATTTCCTCTTGTTCCCAGAATTTTGAGAGTTGTTGGTCGAGTTCAGATGTACTTATCATTGAGGTTGACGTAGTTGATGCGCTTCTTTCTATGGGACCAGATAAAATCCAGCCTAGTTTTGTCTTTTGTGCAGTTGGCATACCTTTTTTCAAACCATCTAGCAGGATTTCACCATATACATCAGCTCCTAACAAAACATCGATCTTTGATCGAGTGCGGAACTCTGGATCTGCGAGTTCAGTGCCTTTTATGTTTAAGTTAACATTGAAGTTGATGGTAGTTGATGGAAGACTTTGGGTGATTCTTCCGAGTATAAGAGCTGATGTGTGTACATCCTTACTTGACCATTTTTCTTTTATATATAAAGAGATCTGCCCAGCACTTCGGTTGGTGGCATTTCCAATACCCTTGATAGTGACGTTTGCGGGTTCACGCTTGAGTCCCAACAACTGTACACCGTATTCAGTGATGAATGAGTTTTGTGAACCTTGATCTATTAAAGCTCTTAACTTTATGTATTGACCGCACACATTATTTACGTGTATAATTGCTGTAGCCAGTAAGATATCGCATGAAGATTTATTACCTTGACTGTTGAAACTTTTGGTGCTATTTTCATTGTTATCTTTGATTTCGGATCGCTTAAAGTTTAGATGAAGCATGGAGTTGTGTTTCTTTGAACAGATTCTGCATGTTGTTTTGCTTTTGCAATCGTAAATTCGGTGATCGCCCAGGGAATTGAAACACAAATTGTTATTCTTCACCATGTCTCTCCCAGTTTGAACGTTAGCCCTTTGAAACTGAGCGCACTTGACAATGAAATGGTTACCTTTGCATAATTTGCATAAAGCATCTGACTGTGTGAATAAACTTGTATTGTGAAATTTTCTTGTAACGTCACTCGAAATGGCTTCTAAGGCTCTGATTTTTTTTGAGAGAAATTCAGCTAAGTCCTCCCATGAGGGCAAGTCTGTTTTGACTCCCCGCAACAGTTCCCATTCCTTTCTGGATTCTATATCTAATTTTTGTGAAGCCATATAGACTATAAATGGGTCCCAGGACTTAGTGTCAATATTTAATGCCTTTATTCCAATTAATGTCTCGTTCGTCGTGTCTAACAATTTCTTGTAGTTATTGGCAGTTTCAGACTTAACATTTGGGATGTTGAGAAATGCTTGAAGGTGAGACGCTAGTAATGTCCTTTTGCTGTTGTATCTTTCAAACAACATTTTCCATGCATTCTGGTAGTTACTTCCGGTCACCCCCAGATTCTCGATTAGGCGACGAGCTTCACCCTTTGTAGAAGTCACCAGGTACTGCATTTTTTGAATATCATGCAGTTGCTTATTTTCATGCACTAATGTTTTGAACATTTCATAGAAATTCACCCATTTCAGATAATAACCTTCAAAGGTTGGAATTTTAACCCTTTCCAGACGAACGACATCCTCATTATCAGGTGTTTTCAATACTTGTGGCTCTTTTGTATCAGACGGTTGCTGAACTCTATACTGATCAATTGCGTGTTGAAAGGTGGTGGTTAAATCTATTGCCACCTCTTCTATTTTATTATACTCTGATACATAGGCGCATATTCATAGTCGTTTTTAGACCCCAGTTTATCTTAGCCTGGAGTTTTTCCAATGTAAATTAGATAGGATAAACTCCAGGCTAAGATAAACTGGGGTCTAAAAACGACTATGAATATGCGCCATAGTCTTTGACCAAAGGCTCGCTATGGATCTTCAAGTTGTACACCTTCGCATGAAGATCTTCGCAATTTTTCCATGCTGTTGCCAGCTTCTCCGCACGAACTTCAAAGTATTGTAGAGAATGCCTTTCCTTTGAGTCCTTTTTAAAATTGCTCTTCAGGCGCTCGATGCGTTCAAAGTTTAATTTTTGGATGGTTTCTACTGATGGATCAGTCATGTTGCTTATATGTCGCTAGTATCCGGCTCGAAGGACCAATGTTTTAACCCAGATAAAAATCCTTAAGATATGTATCGTAATGTATGTTGGTTAGTTTGTCAGAAAAATCCGTGGGATAGTTCTGAGCTGAAAATGATATAAGAAAGTTAAAACTACCTTTGTAATATTAGACTGACTGACACTTTATTGGTAATTTCTTACTCTATTTATACTTTACACAGAAAAAATAAGATACATTTTAAAAATGAACAATTTCCCAAATAAAATTATAAATGAATTAATACACGAAAAAATAAATCAAAAAAATAATACAACAAATAATAAAAAAACAACAGAAAACAAAGATGGTAACACTAAAATTTTCTTCAGAATTCCCTTCATACCTAAGCTCACGCATCATCGACAACTTCATGAGACAATTAAGAGGGACAATGTAACGTTTGCATATAGTGCAAATTGCACATTACATAAACTCTTTACAAATACAAAAACACCAATTGAAAAAGAACAACAGCACAATGTAGTATATGAAATCGGGTGCAAGGGTGATGGACAAACAAAATGTGAACAAGTTTACATAGGAACAACAAAAAGAGCTCTAGGTATTAGAATAGCAGAACACCAGGCTGATATACGAAAACATAAGACGACAACTGGATTAGCACAACATATAGACGAAACTAATCACACAGCTGATTTTGACAATATAAAAATTCTAGATAAGGAGGAGAAGGGAAATACAAGGTATACATTGGAAAGCTTAAGAATTCAACAAAAACTGACAAGAGCGATGAATACGAAAGAAGACATAGACAATATCAACAACAATTACAGTGTGGCAATCAAGAGTCTGTGATATAGAGTTAAGGTTCTCATCCGTCGTCAATAGTGTACAAAAGTTTTAATGTTGTTTTTATTTATTTATTTATTTATTTATTTTTGTTTAAAAAATTATTGTAAACTACAATTGATAAAATAATTATATTAATGTAAAATCTGTAAGTCCAATTTATAAAAAAACATATAATTATTAATTCAAACTTATATATATATATTGTATCCCAATAGTAAAACCTAATAAATCAAATACCCTGAAGAAGTTGGAAAAAACCAACGAAACGTCGGGAAAAGGATGAAATAAGTGTTTTATTTGCATTCACAAGATAAAGATCTGTAAGCCCAAATTATTTAAATAATAGAAACAAAATAATAATGCAAGTAACTCTTTTTATCAAAACAATAATAATAATACAAATATCTCTAGAGGTCAAAACAACAGCAGGTTTAATAATTTTACTCAAAGAGGTCAAGGTCAAAATAGTTCTTTTCATAATTCTGCACAACCTCGTCAACAGAACAATAACACTCAGAGTGGGCAATCACGCCAAACAAATAACTCTACTAATAGTAATGAATTACGTAAAACAAATATAAATGTTAATAGCAGAACAAATAATAATTCTTACAGTTGCCAAACACGTCAGACAAACAACAACTCTTACAGTGGTCAATCACGACAGACAAATAGGTCCCGACAGTTGAATAACCATGAGTCAATGGATATTGCATTGAATGAGTACAGTCAAAGTAATAATGATGACTCTCAAAACCGTCAAAATTTTCAAATACCTCTTTTTAAAGAGTTCAATAAACCCAATAGCTTTGTAAATTTCATTGAGTACCAATTTCACAATCATTTCGATTGGTTAATCGGTAATAATATACTGATGGAACTTAACCCAGTGATAGATTATAAAAACCGGTTACTCAAAACAAATTCTACAAAAATACCTATCTATTTTAATATCGAAGAAGAAATTTATGCCAATCAATGTTATGAGGATGAGTCCTTCAATGTTTTTTGTAACGAGCTTTTTGAATCTCAAATCAACGACAAAATTTTTGCAAAACATTTAAGTATTAACTATGCTACGAAACTCAAATCCCTGCTTTGTTCCTATAAATCTTTTTTTTATAGATAAGGTGACAATCTTACCTTCAAATGAAAACCAAAACGGAAATTCCAATCTATAGTAAACTGTACAGGTACCCCGAATTTCATACCAAAGAAGTTGATAGACAAATAGAAGAGGTGCTTAAACAGAAAATAATTGCACCAAGTAAAAGCCCATACAATTCGCCAATTTGGGTCGTACCGAAAAAAGACGATCAAGACGGTAAAAAACAATGGCGAATTGTAGTTGACTATAGGAAGCTTAATGAGCAGACCATCGATGATAGCTTTGAGAAGAACTCTTTGATAAGCTTGGTAGGTGCAATTATTTCTCTGTCATAGATCTTGTCAAAGGGTTATATCAAATCGAGGTTGAACTGCAGGCAGCAGGACAGACCAACAACCGCATTTTCACCTAAAACAGGTCACTATGAATTTTTGAGGATGCCTTTCGGGCTTAAAAATGCCCCAAAAACATTCCAAAGATTAATGAATAACATCCTTAGGAAATTCATAAACGTGATCTGCGTTGTTTATTTGGATGATATCCTTATATTTTCGACGAGTTTTGAAGAACATCTTCAAGCACTTAAAAAATTTTACAAACCTTAAAAGAATATAACTTAAAAATACAAATAAACAAATGTAAATTTGCCGAAATATCGACTTCTTATTTGGGGCATATTGTTGTGAGAAATGGTATTAAGCCAGAACCGAAATGACTTTACGAAAAACCATTAAAGGAATCAAACAATTCTTAGGAATTACTGGGTACTACCGCAAATTCCTAAAGGATTATGCAATAATTAAATATTTAAAAAAATCTGAAAAAATAAATCTTTGTGACAAACAGTACATTAATTCATTCAATAATTTAAAAACTCTTTTAACTTCTGAACCCATTCTCAGAAGTCCTGATTTTAGTAAGACATTTATTCTTATCACCGATGCTTCAAATTATGCTCTCGGGGCTGTTCTCAGCCAAAACAGCCACCCAATCTGCTACGCTTCTCGAACTTTAAATAAGCATGAGCTTCGTTACTCTACTATAGAGAAAGAGTTGCTCGCAATTGTGTGGTCTGTTAAGTATTTTAGAACATACTTATATGGCCGGAAATTTATCGTGAAAACAGACCACAAGCCTTTAGTTTGGTTAAGTCGTATAAAAGAACCGAATATGAAACTGCAAAGGTGGAAGATAATGCTAAAAGCCCTTCCACACTATCCCACTGAGTATTAATACAAAGTGGAAAAGAATTCCATGCTACTGCCAAATTTGTGAGAGAGAAATTTTTTTTCATTTTTTAACCACACACAACAGTTTAATATAACCTCAATAAAAATGTGATGAATTGTGTGACAGAATTAGAACCATTTCTAAAAATTCTCATGTATTAACACATGTCAAATCGTGTAGGCTGGGAATATCATATTTTGTTTCCACACTATTATACACTTTTTTGACATGTATTAATACTCAGTGGGATAGTTTGGAAGGGCTTTAAATAAAATAACACTTAAAATAGTACACAAAAAGGTTCAAAATCATATTGAGATCGACAAAAATAAAAGTATTCTTTTAGACATTATGAAACGTTTTTTTATAAACAAAGGAATCATTTGCATTTACTGCAATGATTCACAATTATTCCTTGAGCTTCAGAATTTGTATGTAAAATATTTTGCAATAAACACAAACTTAATAGTATTACGATCAACTATTAGAGATATAATAGATAAACACGAAATCATTACTTTAATCAAAAATGAACATTTAAGCAAAAACCATAGAGGCATTAATGAAATGTTTCTAGAATTAAAGATCCAAAAATTCATAAATAACTGCGATATTTGCAATACAGCCAAACACGATCGTCAACCACTGCAGATACCCATGCAAGTTACAGAAACACCGAAATGCATCAAAGATATTATTCATGTAGAACGAGGTAAAATGTATTTCACTACCATTGACAAATTTTCTAAATATGCCACAGTTCATCCTTTAGAGGATAGAAACTGGATTGCGATTTTAAGTGCAATTATTCAATTCTTAGGGAAACCTAACAAAATAGTATCTAATGGTGAAACATGCATATCGCACTCTGCAGTAGAACAGTTTTTAAAAGAACATGACATAACTTTTCACAAAACCACTGCAGCAATAAAAACTGGAAACGCCGATATAGAAAGGCCACATGGAACTCTAAATGAAAATCTAAAGGCCCAACTATAATAGGCATGAGCTAGCTTATGCACGCTTAAGCCAACGAGCGAATATATGAAATTCTTATTGAGTAGCCATGATGGAGTCCAGCTACGTTTCGTCCAATTTTTCTAAGCAGGAGCGGTCCGGTTCGCTCAGCGCATAAGTGAATTTGACAGATACGGTTCAACCCATACAAAATACACATCAAACCCATCGTCTGTGTAAATGATTCGAGATTAATGAAAGTGTTTGTGTGATATCTTTGCTATCTCGTTGTCGTTGATTCAATGTTCACACTCAACAAAATTAAACAGCTGTGAATTTGATTTTGACAGCTGCTTTTGCGGGCGTAAGTTATTATGGCTATGCTTGCGACTTTTTGAAACTTAAGCAAACTTTTCGATAGGTTCTGACATTAGTTTATGTTTGTTTAAGCCTATTATAGTTGGGCCTTAGAATTCTAAATGCTTCCAAAGATAACTCAGAATTAAACGAAAAAATATTCAACATTGTCACTATTTACAGTAATACAATTCACTCACGACTAAATTCAAACCAATGGATTTTTTTTGCAAGAACATAAGCAAAGAAGAGATTGAAAAGCACTATGAAAACTTTAAACACCAAAAAGAAAAAACTATAGAAAATAGAAACAATTAGGTCTATTCGGGGAGATCTTTTATTCTGTTACTCTGCTATTCTGTTATGAATTTCCATACAAAAGTTTGAGCTGTCAAAAAATCTTTTATAATTTGTAATTTTGGTATTCGGCATGCCAAAATCTGTTATAAAATCTGCTAACAAATCTGTTATGACCTGTCATAAATTCGAACTGTCACAAAATCTTTTATGATTTCCATTTCTGGTATTCAGTATCCGAAAATCTTTTATGAAATCTGTTTCAAATCATAAAAGAATAAAAGCCACATATTTTTGACTTTTATGATAAAAGATTTCCAAACAGAGTCAGTTAAAAATTGATTATCTATTTTTTCGTCAACGAAATGTTAAAAAAAGGAATCAAATGTAAGTATATATTTACCTAACAATAAAAAATAAATTAAAACAAAATTATTTTGGTAGAAGAAAACACAGGACACTTTTGTTGGAACTTCGATTGAAAAGTAGTCCCTTTGATCTTCCCGATGTTCGTTTTATACAGATTTTCCGACTGGACAAATTAAACACAAGGATTTTAATGGACAAGTTACAACAATTCACGCAAGTTACAAATACAACCATTCCGTTTCAAATACAGGTAAAACATTTAAAAAAAACATTCGTGGTTTATTTATTTCTTTAATTTAATTTAAGTTTCTTTCGACACTCCATTTTTACGGATACGGTTCGTATCAGTCATCAATTGGTAGCAGCCACATTTTTGGGTTGTCACAGCCCAGTACGTCGAGGGCGATTCATCTCGTAACAGACCTAATTAACGCACATTTGCTACACGACGCAATCCAATTCCCAAGTGGTATACTTGATACAGCAGAGATAAAAAGACAGTAAGGCAGAATTTATTTTAATTAAACTTTGTGTTTGGATTTACATTTTCCACAGGTTCTTAATGAAATTCAACATGCCCAGCATTATAGGAGTTATTGATGGAACCCATATACCAATTGTCGCTCCACCTCATAGCGGAATTGACGGACCCGGACATTTATATATCAACAGAAAAGGCTACCATAGCCTCAATGTGCTAGTTATAACTGATGCTAACTTAAAAGTTATATATGCTGATGCTCGATTCCCGGGTTCAGTCCACGATTCCGCTATTTGGATGGTTTCACGAGTGAGAAGGTTGTTCCAAGGTACATTTACCACTGCAGGAAATCAACGATCTCATATCATTGGTAAATAAATTTATATGAACGCGTATGTTTATTTTTTTTTTTTAATTTTCATGTTATTGACTAGGTGATTCAGGGTTTCCCCTTGAACCGTGGTTATTCACTCCAATAAATAACCCACCACAAGATTCAATGCAATCGGCCTTTAATAAGCGCTTTTTATCAGCAAGAAACTCGGTGGAAAGATCGTTTGGAGTGATCAAAAGCCGGTTTAGGTGCATATCACGACAAAGAGTTCTTCATTATTCACCTGAAAGAGCCGCAAAAATTATCTATGCCATATTTTCTATACACAACATGTATACTATGGGAGTAGAACAATTTCTTGACGATGTAGATGATCTTATAGAAAGAGCTGAAAATGAAGAAGAGCAAGGTGAGGAACAACACCGAAGACATCGCAATGAATGGCACAGCATTGGATCTCTAGTACGAGATCGATATGTTGCCAATTTAATATAAAACAAAAGTGTCATATAAAGGCAAATTTGAAAATTTAATTGAAATTAACTGATGAACCAACTTATTTGAATAGAGGAAGCCTTTCTTCCGTTCTTTCCATACCCCCCCCCCCCCCCGCTACGAGGTAGTATTATTATATTTATTATTATTACTCTTACTTTCATTATTATTATTATTATTTTTATTATTATTATTATAATTATTATATTATAAGCTTTATCATTAAGATTTTGAATAAACGAACATTGCAATATGTACATACATTTTTACATTTTTATTTATTTACATAAAGACACTGTGTTTATTTACATAACTTGCAAAACAAAATTACTGACTATTGGCAAGTGCCATAGCCAATTTTTCAATAGCAACAGTAGTGGCTATTTGTGTTGCAGTCAACGCATCGATGCTTGTTACAAAGGACTCAGAACCGTTTCAATCATCTCAATGAAGAAAGTTGTTTTGAAGTTACAGCATTTTATATGTTACAGTCACACGAATTTCAAGAGAAAATCATTTGAAATTCTTTTAACTGTTACATATATATTGCTGTAATTTCAAAACTACTTGTTTCATTGCGACTATGAAACAGTTCTAAGGCAAGTAGTTTTAAAATGACAAATACAAATTTCTTGTAATTGGTAGAAATTCCAAACTGTCAATTGAAAACTATTTGCTTCATTGCTTCCTATATATGGCTTACCAAGTGTTCGAGTCGTAGTCCTACGTTGCCGTATACATGTAGGTATATTTATAATTAAAAGAGGGAGGGGGACCTGTGACACACTGCTAGTGTCCATACCATGGTATTCGGAAGTTTATATCTATGTATGTTTCAGAGAATAGATAACATGGGACTATGGGTGAACCATATTTTGAGTACAATGCTGGAGTAGGGTATTGCAATCGTATTCCCTGAAACATATTTGGTAAAATAGTATTCCATGGTATGGATACTAGAAGTGTGTAACAGGTAACAGGTTACTTTTATTTTGGTCATCCATTTCATTCATTTGCCAAATTTTCAGTGTGTTATTTCTATAAATTAACAGCTGATTATGACAACAGATTTTAGTTCTGTTTGCTAGCAGATTTTGTTTTCGAAGTTTCATAACAGAATTTTATAAAAGGTCGAACTTCTGAATACCAATTATAAAAAATCTTTTATGGTGAAAATCTTTTATGGTTTATAACAGAAAATTCACAGCAGAATAAAAGATGTGGCAGAATAGGCCTAAATAACATTAAAAATAGGCACTTTGACCCAGTGATCTCTATAATATAATGGATAGCGTATCCATACAAGAAACTTGACTCCATTTGAAGAACTGTTATAGTGGAGCTGCCTACTTTTTTGTATAACAGTTTAACTTTATAACAAATAAAAAGTGACGAAGTCAAACGTTAAAGTTTCTTAAATTTTTTGAACGACTGAGAGTTTGGTTTGAGAGCTCAACGTGGCCCGTCGTGCCTTGCAAACCGTGCATTTTCCTGAGATTTTACTCCAGTAATTTTTTTATTGGTTCCGGTGCCTCTTCACTGGAACCGATTACACTCGTTCTCAATCACCGTGAAAGTGATCCACCACCAGGCAGAGTTCCTTGGGAAGGGGATTTCTGCATGGCATCAGGAGAGGCTTCTCCAGCAACTGATTAGTTCCTGTGCCTCGTGCCAGGCCTATACCGTTCCCGTTTACCGTCAAAACGGTCTACCAGGAAGTTTCTTTGGAGGGGGATACCTGCTTGGTAATCTGGAGATTTCTAACTTCAACAACTTATTAGTTCCTGTTCATCGTCACCAGACTGGAACTTAACCCCGTTACTCCGTTTACCGTTAAAACGAACTACAGCTAGAAAGTTTCTACTAGCAACAGACGCAGCGCAAGCTGGCAGATTCTCCAGGCGAGGCCATCACCCTGTGAACCCAGATGGGTAAATCATCATCATAATCGAAAAAAAAAACAATATAATCGTAATGTGTTAAATCATTAATGTTTTAATCTAATTTATGACTTTTTTTACATATCGTTTTACTTTATTTTCATTGCCAGTAACTTATTTTTTAATGTAACTGTGAAAGAAGTGAATGTAAAATAATCAAAACAGTTCTTTTAATTAATTATACCTATTCATGTAAAAGTGATTTCATTAAATTTGAAAATTCCACATGGAGTGTTCTCGCTCTATAACACGAAACATTATGTATATAAATGTATTCTATGGCATATTAGTTTATAAGGTATTTGTAGGTATTGTATATATGTATATTTTTTATCCGTTGCAACAGCCAACACGTAACTGAAATATTGCTCCTGAGCAAGAGCAGAATGACTATATATTTTTTATATATTATAAATGACAGCCACGAGGCTTCCCCAAAATGTAACTAGATAGAGCAGGTAATACATTATAGCCGCAGTTAAACATAGCTTTGCTAAGTAATATAATCTGAATTGTACTCTGTAAAATTTTTCTTAAGTCTCAATAAAAAAATAAAAAAAAAAAAAAAAAAAAACTTGAACGACTGATTGATATCCACTTAAGAACAAGCATTGACTCAAGACTCTTGTCTTTAGCTCAAAATGCTTACTGCAAAGGGAAATCAGTAGATACGGCTCTGCACACACTAGTGCGAACCATCGAACACTCCCTCCACCATAAAGAGTACACTATGGTCGCATTCCTAGATATTGAAGGCGCCTTTAACAACGTCGACACATCTGCAATCGAATCTGCGTTGTCATCTCTGAAAGTAGATGGTTCGCTTGGTGAATTGAATAATCAAATGCTGACCAGCAGAGTTATCAATTCAAAACTGGGCGGCTTTTCTGCCAGAAGATTTGTCAGTAGAGGTACGCCGCAAGGCGGTGTACTATCTCCCCTTTTCTGGAATTTGGTCGTTAATGAACTCCTGATATGCCTTGAGGAGGAGAGGTACAGTGTGGTTGCTTATGCGGATGACGTTGCTATTGCCGTATCAGGAAAACATCCCAATACCTTGAGTGAACTCTTACAAAACGCGCTAAATAAGCTAACAAACTGGGCAGATCGCTGTAGACTGGATGTCAACCCTCACAAAACTGATCTTGTCCTCTTTTCTAGGTAATACAAAATTCCCCATATAGACCCTCCTACCATCAAAGGTGTACCTTTAACTTTCTCGAATGAAGCAAAATATTTGGGTCTTATTCTTGACAAGAAGTTAAGCTGGAAACCTAATATAAACGAAAGAGTTAAAAAAGCCACTGTGGCACTCTTCTCATGTAAAAAGGCCATCGGCAATAAATGGGGTCTCCAACCCCGCATTGCTCACTGGCTATATACCTCGGTAGTAAGACCGATCCTAACATACGGTGTGTCAGTATGGTGGACCGCTCTAGATAAAACAACAAGTGTTGGCAAACTTAGCAAGGTCCAACTTTCAGCTTGCCGATGCATGGGTGGAGTACTTCATACGACCCCTGCCGCTGCATTGGATAATCTGTTCCATCTCACACCTCTCGATATATTTTGCAAACAAACGGCGGTAAGCACAGCTATACGTCTTAAAGCCTCCTCACATCCTCACAATGGTCCAACAATGATATTGGCCACTCGATCATTCTGAACTCATTCAGATCACTCCCAAGTATCACAGATTACACCACCCCACAGCTACAGTTCCATAAAAACTTTCAGGTTACCATTCCTTTCAGATCTCTCTGGGAGGACCTGGCTTTCCTGGAAGATGAATCGATCCACTTCTATACTGACGGTTCTAAAACTGAGGACGGGGTTGGTGGAGGTGTATACTCAGATAGGCTGAAACTAAGTCTCTCCTTCCGTCTCCCCAATCACTGTAGCGTATTCCAGGCTGAACTTTTGGCGATAAAAGAAGTCCTGTCTTGGCTCAAAGAAAACGTGATATCAACCACAGATATCCGTATTTTCTCGGATAGCCAAGCAGCCATTAAATCTCTGGATTCTGTCTCTACAAATTCAAAAACTGCCCTTAATTGCCGATCATCTCTCTTGGAGATGGCACAGCAGTTCAACATTCACCTTTGCTGGGTGCCAGGTCGTAGGGAGATTCCAGGCAATTGCAAAGCAGACGAACTCGCCAAAAGTGGAACTTTACTACCTATACTATCAAATCGGACAAATATTGGTATACTCGTCGCTACCTGTAAACTTATGCTAAAGCAAGATGCAATAGAGAGAACAAATCTTAGGTGGAGTGATATTGCCACATGTTAGGCCACAAAACAGATCTGGCCTGTGCTGGATCTGAAGCGCTCTAGGAACTTGTTATCTCTCAGCAGACTGCACATTGGGTACATCATAGGTGTCATTACTGGACACTGTCTAATAGGCAAGCATGCAACAAGGCTTGGTGTATTTTCTAACGACTTCTGCAGGAGTTGTATGGACGAAGAAGAGGAAGAATCGATTCCTCACCTTCTCTGTACATGCCCTGCGCTTACTCAAAGACGTAGGCTCCACTTAGGAGAATTCTACTACAATGATCCTAGTGATCTGGCAAGTCATGACATTAATAGTCTCGCTCGCTTCGTAAGAAGAAGAAATGGTTCAACGAGTAGGAAGAAAGTTTCCTATATTCCTGTGGTATCACAATGGGCCAACCAATGGTCTAAGTGTGTCCAGCGTTCTGCTGACAACCACTTAAACCTAACCTAACCTAACGTCAAAGAAGTGGAAAATGTGAAACGTTTTTCTCAGTTTGTTGAAATTTCATTAAAAAAATAAATTCGGGGAGAAAAAAACATTATTATTGAATTTTTTCTATTTTTAAATCTTAAATACATCTTCGCAAAGTTATTATCTTCAATAAATGCCTCATTTGTTAGTTGTGAGTACGTCGCGTCGGCTAATTCATTCGTATTTTTGTGTTGTGAGTTCAGGTGGTGGTGGCAGTAATAATTGCAATGGCCATAATAAAATGAAACATAATTTTTATTCTACGGATGTGCATCCGCAACTCCAGAAAACAATCAGTGATGTTTGTTCACAAACGCATTGATAACCAAACCTATCTACAGGGAAGTTACAAATCCCAACATCGGTTACCACTGAGCTCGTTATTGAAGAACCATTAAAACCAAGTCCAAAATACAACGACATTATACTTTTTTTGGATAGTTACATCACTAAACTAAGTTGTAAAAGAAAATTTCGTGAAAGAAAATCAACTCGGCATCAGGCGAACATTTTAAAAGCCTCAAATAAAGTGATGGTCTGGAATTCATAAACATAGCCATCGATCATAAAAAGAGTTGTTTGTCACCAAAAGACGAATTTACAAACATGCGGGTAGTCCAGTGGAAACGCACATTTGGCTGGATGAACACACAAAGCTTAGACACTGCAGATAGGTGAGTACAAAACAAGGTGGCGTTTGTATTTGGTTTTGATGATAAATGTGTTTTTAAGGTACATCAACTCCAAGTGCGCTAAAAACATGTGGAAATTCAATGCATGTGGTTCCAAACAGAATGTGCATTGGGTTATCAGCGTCTGGGAAATGGGGTGACTCTCTGAAGAAATGTCACGAGGTCGAGTCTCCGCAGTTACCGAATTGATCGCCGAAAAGCTCGAAAGTCAAGACGATCCACTTGAAAAGGCAACCGATTTCCTTACACCTTTACAACTGTTAGCCAAAAATCGCATTAAAACTCAATTCACTTGAGTCGAACAAGGATTTCCAAAAATTTCCATATAAAAGTAATTTCCTGCATTTTTCAGTTTTAAAGCAAATACCGAAATAACTTTTATATGGAAATTTGTTGAAATCTTTTTTTCGATTTGAAAATGGTTTTCAGAAACACTTAACTTAAAACGAAACTTAGAACCATTTCAACCATCCTTATAAACTTAATAGTATTGAAACGACGATCTACGAATTTCAAGAAATTTCTTAAAAGTAATAGAAATTTCCTGAAATTGGTAGATAAACAACGTTGTCATTTCCAAACTACTTGCTTCGAAAAGAGATTTCAAAAAAATTCCATATAAAAGTAACTTCTGAAAAATTGAATTAATCTCCTTTTTAACCACGATTTAAAAAAGACACTTTTTTAAGCTTAAATCATTTAAGAGCAACTTGTATGAAATCTTTGTTTTTTAATGCCTATAATGCACTTTCTATATTTAGGAACTCAACAAATGCAACTAATGTGTCAATTTTGGATGTCCTAAGCTCTCTTGCTGAAAATGCTCGAAGCCAATTTTTATTTGTGTTCCAGGGATAGTGGATGATTCTTAAACACCAATCATTAAGAAAGATGAAGGTTATCATCCGAGCGGAGCAACAGTCTTATATTCCAAATAGAATTGTATTTGGATAATACAATAATTATGTGGAAGTGCTGTTGGTATGAACATAATATAGGTGCACTGAATACCTTAAGTTTTTTACTATGTTAAAACTTCAAAGGAAATAAATTAAACAATTTTTTTTTATATTGTTGAAAAAGCGATTTTTATTTAAGTTTTTTTTTAATTTAATTTTTGTTAATGGTGATTCTCTTTCAAGAAATGCTAATACTCGTTTTGAAAGCATCAATTGCTGATTCCAAAAAGATATCAACCATCGCTGTACGACTTACCGTTGTACAGATACACTCTAAAACGTTTTTGATTTTTCTTCATGATGGGAAAAATCAAGAAAATTTATAAAGGTTTTGGAGTGTATCTGGCCAACGGTAAGCCGTACAAGGATGAATGATACCTTTTTGGAATCAGCAATTACTGATTCTCTTAAAACGAGTATCAAAATTTGTTGAAAAAGAATCACCCTTAAAAAAAGTTAATAGGTACCTAAATGTAAAAGTATTTTCGTGAAATTTTTTTTAGAGAAATCAAAGAAAATGCGATGTTGGGAAATCATCATGGACAGGAGTACCGGCACCGGACACCAACGTTGTCAGATTTAGCTCCAGCAGTAATCAAGCTTCAAGAAGTAGTACACATATACATATTTCCAATATTCCACTGCGAAAGCGACTCACAAAAAGCACTTCTTACACCATGCTAATGTTCAGGTAGCCTTAAATACGTCTATCAAACCTGCCATCAGCAAATGGCTGACCGCTTCTGAAACAAATTCCTGTGAATTATGCAAATTCCCGTTCATAATGCATACAAAAGTAAAGCAACTGGTAGTGTGGCTAGCATACCAGGTGCAATAGCTATCGGTCCACTGCAATCCACTGACATCTTCGAGAGTGCCATCAAAAAAGAAACAAATACATGCACTGTTTCATCCTGGTAGTGATGTTACAAATTCCAGAAGCAAGCTCCGTTTCTCTAGGTACCATCGAAGATGGCTGCGGTCCGATAAGTGTGAAGCGAGAAAGAGATTAGAACAGCAACAGCACCGTCAACAGAAACAGCGGCTACCATGAATTAAGAACCAACGTATTTCAATTTGTGTGCTTTTTATTTGCTTAAAAATAAGAAAAAACAAAAACATACAGTTATTATTTATTTAAACAGGAGTTAATGTCATCAATACACTTTTTACATTTCTTTAAAATATAATAAAACTTTCTATTTTAAATGGCTTAATTTATTCTAATAAGTAGCTTGAAAATCTCAGCTATCAGTTTTATTTTGTTTTCACAGATAAAATTCTTACGTCAAAATGATTTTTTTTTGTGCTCGGAAGATGTCACAAAGAGCTGTCTTCCCAAATGTCATCTTCAATTGGAGTCAAAAAACTGTTATATTTTGTAGGGAATACACTATCCAGTGTATTATAGAGATCAGTGACTTTGACCAATGTCAAGATTTGGTTCAAAATAGAACAGTTGTTAAGTCCAAACCAAAATATAGAAAACTTAATAAATTTTCACCAGATGGGAATTACATCATAAATAAAACAACTAAACGAAATACTAAATATTACAAAAAACAATTGAAAAAAAGGTACAAACATCAAAACAATTGAAATTCGTTTGCAAACACCCACAATATTCAATTTCACATTAATTTAAATCAATAGATTCATACCACTTTCATGCACTTTTTTGCTCGATTCCGTGTTGAATTATCCATTATTTTTTTGTAGTTTATCAGCTACTTGTTATTTTTCCCTGTTTTGACATTATTTATCAGTTTTTGTTTGTAAATATATTACTTTTTTGTTACAATTAATTTGTTAATGAAATAAGCTTCTGTTTTGTAAACTCTTTTGAATCACAACAGTAAATAAATGAAAAAAAAAAACAAAACAAAATGGAGGACAAACATTTCCTTCCTTTTCATCTGTCATGTTTGTGAATGAAAACGTCTGCTACCCTAATTGATAATGAGTCCGTACAGTCGCTTACTCGATGATTTGTAAACATGTGAACGCAGTTCGCGTTCAGTTTTTTAGCTAGATGTCTTGGACAAATAGTTTTCGCTTGAGATGGTTTTGGTTGATTACTTTATTGTATTTTGTTTAATATTACTCCTTGGATTTTATACCCTGACCAAGAAATTTGTTGGAAATAGAATTTATTGAAGTTAAATGTAAACATTAAAAAAAAAAGAAATCAAAAATAGTATTATAATTAGCTGTGTTTTATTTTCCCCAAGATCCGAACCAGATTGGATTTGCTTACAAAAATACATGTATTACAAAAACAACACAAGATCCAACTTTGTTTTGAATTTGGATTTCCAAATCCATTTTGAACACATACCCTTAATTTGTAAATGTCGTCAGTAGTGTAAAGAAAAAAGGCAAACGGTGTATACGAATAAAAAAAACAAAGGAAAAAAAGAGTTGGGTATATAACGTATGTCACGGAGATCCTGGGTTGTTTTATTTTCCTGATCTGATCTGGATTGGATCTGGGGGAAAATAAAACGCAGCTATTATGTTAACAAAAAAAAAAAAAACTGAAAAAAATAGAAATTCATCAAAAGGATGAATATTAATTATAATTGTTTATTTTACAAAAATTTAAACTGTAAGCTTAAAACAAATTAAAAAAAAAAAACATTGAGCGAAATGTAATTTATAAAATAATAATGTTCTATACATGTTATACAAAAAAACATGGATTGGAAAGGTATTAACTGTTAAATAAAAAAATAAGTAACGAATATCTAAAGGAAAAAATAAACGAGTTGGACAAGAAATATTGAAAGAAATTGCTATTTTTTGAAGAAAAAAATTAAATTAATAAAACCCAAGTAAAGCCTAGTACGCTGCTGATGCGAAACGAAAATTTCCTGTGATCTCCAAACAGACAACGAAACGCTTGCGAAAACAAAACGGAAAATATCCTTGGAGAGTTTCACTAATTCCAAAAACAAAATCAAACAATCGCAAAAAATCAGAGAAACCCATGATCATGATGTAAGAAAATGATAAACAAAAAAAAAAACACAAATAAAACTGGAGACTTCTCCAAATAATCTGCTACAATTATAAAATTCGATCTTCGAGCAGCGTACTGCAAAACAAAAAGCAGAACGAAATTTTCCGTTTATGATTTCGTTGTGTCATTTTTGTATGGGATTTTTCGTTTCGCATCAGCAGCGTACTAGGCTTAACGATTGTAAAAGGGCGAGGAAAAATAAGTAAAAGTTTAGGTAAAGTTTAAGTTATTTCTTACTATAGAGTTCGTAAACAAGATATCGTGGAAGAATTTTTTCAAAATACACCAGGTTTTTTGGGGACCAAAAAAACTTGGTGGGGGAAGTGTTATATACACAAAATGTTCTTCCACGATTCACCAAACGATCCTACAGTAACACAGCTTTTCATCACAAATTTTACTTGCAAGGCAAATACTTTAGTGTGACACTGTGGTTATCGTCATTTGGCTTTTTCTCTAGCTTCATCTTCTGCGAAGATGCAGCTAGAGAACAATGAATAATTATCATTAAACTCTAATCAGCCTAGCAACTAACCGACGCCTAGAGATTAACCAATCACAGTTGCTGTTATATTCATTTTTGTCTTATGTAATTAAGTCTAGTTAGCATGTAAGTTATCCAAGCTCACTTCTATTCCAACTCGCTCTTCGTAAAGAAATTAAACTTAAGTGATCAATGTTCTATTTGTAAAAAAGAAATAAAGTTGTACTTAATAAATTATTTCAATAAAATTAAAACTTGGTGTTTAATTGTGTTTAAATAGAACACAAATCTTTACTATATATATATTATATTCTTTACGGCACTGCTCATGAACTATCACCAAATTTATACAATTTAAAATCTCAATTTTACCGTCTGATCGTTCAACACTAGCTTTTTTCAATGATTCAAGTCCGCGTTTCACAACCACAGTTTCACCTTCATCAAAAGATTTATTACAAATGAAACAAAATTCTGACATTTCGAATTATTAAAAAAAAAAAAACAACAATTATTTGACAAAATATTAAGTAACCACTTACAATGTGCATACGTTCACAATAAACAGTCAGAAACTTAATCTTGAATCGTTAGTACGTGTTACACCTCGCTATTGATTTTCCTTCAAAATGTCTAAAGTTTGCTCTATTTGTGACGAAGTCATTAAACGATCCAAAGATGTAAAGTACATAAAGTGCGATTATTTTTGTGGTCGTTTTTTTCACAAAAACTGTATCGAAGTTAGTGACAACGATTTTAATATAATCTCAGAAAAAAGATTGTACTGGAAATGTAATTCTTGTACTAATCTAAATTTCTCTAATTTCTTTAAAAGTTTCAATGATCTTGTTTCAAGTGTAAGTGACCTGAAAAAAGAACTCTCTTCTTTCATCTCTACTCATCAATCTAACTCACCACCACGAAAAACTGCCAAAAATAACGTGTCAATCTCTCTAAGAGATCCCATTATCAATAATAATATCCCTCCCAATAACAATAAAGAAGATCTTGGAAATGATATAAATTCTGATAATAACACCTTTCCATTACCACACATAATACAATCACCAATTAATAATAATGAACAATCCGTGAATAATGATGTTCCATCAATAACATTATTTAACAATGAAGACATCGAAAAAATAGTTCACATGGATTGTGATGTAGTGCTAAATAATAAAAATAAAAAAAAAGCAAATTCTAAAAGAGAAATGAAGATAATCGGTACTGATACGTCTTCCTCTCTTAGTTCTATACCAACAAATACATGGCTTCATATTTCACGATTCTCTAATAAAACCACATCTGATGATATCGTCAAATACATATCTCAAAAAACTAATATTTCTACTGAGTTATTTAAATGTTACATGCTCATAAAGAAAGATGCAGACTTATCCGAATTGAAATTCGTTACATTTAAATTGAGTGTTCCAATAGACCACTTATCAGCTATCTTGGATTCATCAGTTTGGCCGCAGCATGTTCGTGTTAAATATTTTTTTTCATTGAACAAAAGAGAGAAAACACCGATAATAACTCCCCCGCCTCCACTTGTGCAGCTCCAAACATAATATCATCTCCTTCATCGCCATCGCTTTTCGTCAGTACATCTCAACTTGCTCCTTCTACATCATCACTCCCCGTCGTCAACAACTATCATCTTACTGCATCTACATCGTCTAGCCATCTCACCTTCTCATCACCATCGCTCTTCGTCTCACATTCATCGCTTTTTATCGAAAATTCTCACCTTGCTCCCTTAACAGATACACACAATTTGCATGGTTATTATCAAAATGCGGGAGGTATGCGTACAAAAATGCAACAACTGCTCTTATCATCTACTTCCCAACTATTTGATTTCATTATACTCTCTGAAACCTGGTTATCTGCAAAGCACTACAATGCCGAAATGTTTGACGATCGACATTACTCTGTATTTCGTAAAGACAGAAGCTCTCTTGCAACTGGTTTAGACAGAGGCGGAGGTGTACTAATTGCAGTTCGCTCTATTTACGCATCAATTCAATTGCCTCTTCCTTCATCATCCTATTCTTCATATGACATAGATCAGATTATTATTAAACTTTCATTAAAAAGCAATAAAGACATTTATATTATAGTCAGCTATATTCCACCAAGAAGTTCACTAGATATTTATAAAGAACACATCAATAATTGTAACTTTTATTTATCAAACCTTAAAGATAACCAAAATGTTATTATCGTAGGTGACTTTAATTTACCAAATTTAAATTGGGTCTTTGACTCAGATGAAATGCAACTTATTCCATTTAATGTAAACAATGAATATGAATCAGAAGTTTTAGATTCTTTTGCAGCGTATGATTTAGTGCAGATAAATAATTGTAAAAATAACTTAGATAGACTACTTGATTTAGTATTTGTTGATAAAGAATTGGGGATGTCAGTTACTGAATCTCCTTTTCCAATTTTTTCCAACTCCATTCATCATACTGCTTTAAATTTAGAATTAAAAATACTTAATTTTTTTAAACCAAAAACTCAACACTCATTTAAATATAACTTTGAAAAAGCTAATTTTGTTGGTATAGCGAGCTATATGGATGAGTTAATATTGTCCAATTATTTTAATTATGATTACGATTTATCCTACCTTTACAACGTTTTTCTAAGCACTTTAAAGGAAGCAATTGACATTTATGTTCCGAAAACTCTAGTGAAGAACAACTCAAAGCCACCATGGTATAACAAAAGACTCATTAATTTGAAAAACAAAAAGAACAAAGCTTTTAAATTGCTGCGGGTTTCTTCATCTGATGCCAATTTGCGAGTTAAATATATCACCCTTGAAAAAAATTTCAATGTCTTAAATAAATTTCTCTACAAAAATTTTATTTATTCAATGGAATCTAAACTGAAAACTAATAGTAAATACTTTTGGACTTTCATAAAAAGCAAAAAAAATAATAATGGAATTCCAAAATGTATGGAATATTTGGGTTCCTCCTACACAAGTCTACCTGAAATTTGCAATGGGTTTGCTAAATTTTTCAAGTCAAACTACTTAGTTTCATCAAACATTAATGACCTTTCCTCTGATCAATCTGATAATATAATTAACATTGATCAGTTAGATTTTTGTACAACTGAAGTTGAGAAAGCTTTATCGGGGCTCAGTGATGATAAGAATGCTGGACCAGATGAAATTCCTCCTCTTGTTTTAAGAAAGTGTGCGTCATCGCTCTCCAGAATATTATGTTTTATTTTTAACAGATCACTCGAAAAAGGTGAATTTCTTTCCGAATGGAAAACTTCTTTTATTACACCCATCCATAAGTGCGGTCCAAAACAAAACATATCGAACTATCGCCCAATTTGCAAGTTATCTGCGATCCCCAAACTGTTTGAAAAAATTGTTTATGATAAACTTTCGTTTCTATTAAAAGAAACAATATCTCCATTTCAACATGGCTTTGTCTCTGGTAAATCAACTACTACAAACCTTACAATCTTTTCTAACTTTGTTCTTAACAAACTTGAAAAGGGATATCAAGTGGATGTTATATATACAGACTTCGCCAAGGCATTTGACAGAGTTCACCATGATATATTAATTCAAAAACTTCAAAAACTAGGAATTCATTCAAATATGCTGAACTGGTTGCGTTCTTATCTATCAGGTCGTATTCAATATGTTCGTATTGATTCGGCTATATCAAATCCGATTGTGGTTTCATCTGGAGTTCCCCAAGGTAGCCATCTTGGACCACTTTTATTTCTTATATTTATAAATGACTTACCTGATGTTCTTTTGAACTCCATGATACTGATGTTTGCTGATGATCTGAAATTTTTGAGATGTATTAAAGATGTTATGGATTGTGCGCTTCTGCAAGAAGACCTAGAAAAGCTGTCTTTGTGGTGTAAAAATAACCAATTACATCTAAATATTTCTAAATGTCAGTGTTTTTCGTTTTCCCGTCGTTCGCTTACTATATTATATGATTATCATATTGAGAACAAAATTCTTGAAAGAGTTTCGGTCAAGAAGGATCTTGGGGTAATTTTTGACTCTAAACTCAACTTTGTTAAACACATAGAGTTTATGGTCAATAAAGCCAACTCCATGCTTGGATTTATTATCCGCAACTCCAAAGGGTTAAAAGATCCTTATACTTTGAAATCTCTATACATTGCTTATGTAAGATCAGTTCTTGAGTACTGCTGTGTAGTATGGAATCCCTTCTATAAAACCCATTCTGTTCGAATTGAAAAAATTCAAAAAAAATTCACAAGGATAGTCACATACAAACTCAGATGGAACACCGTAGTAATGCCTCCATATAATACACGGCGACTGCTCATTGGCATTCAGTCTCTAGAAAACCGCCGCAAAATGTTTTCTGTAATGTTCATTAAAGATATTTTATCCTATCATATAGATAGTCCGTTTTTATTGTCTTTAATCGATTTATATGCGCCAACTCGAGTGCTTAGGAATCGAAACTTATTCAATGAGATAAATCATAGAGTAAATTATGCTTTTAACGAACCCATTACTCGCTGTATCAGAGAAATTAATCTCATATCAAATAGAATTGATTTAGATTTTCATTTCAATAGAGATACTTTCAAAAAAATGTTAAACTTATTCTTTTTAGTAAATTAACTAGCAAAAAAATATTTCCTAACTGTAATTATATTATGTGTATTTCGATAGTCTATAAGAGTAATATTATAAACTCAAATTGATGAAATAAACCTAAACTAAACTAAACGATTACTTAATACAAACCTTCTTCGATCATTTCAGAGTTTAAAAATATTTCAAATACAAATAAATGTAAATCCACTCCAAGTTTTATTTTATTTAATTACAACAAAAACGGTCGTTAAATGATTTATTTTAGGAAATATTCGTGCCAAGAAATTGGGAACAAATATTTACCTGTTAAAGTGACCGTTAGGGATATATTATACACAATAACCATGTTTGGGGCCAATGACCCCGTAAAATTTTTTTTGGCTCCCATATCTATGAAGAATTTTTGCAGCTTTCTCATCAATAATAACAAAAGAAGGGTCTAAACAAAAATGCAGTGTACATTTTGTATAAAAACAATTAACACCATAACTATTTACTGAGTTATTTTGAAAATGGTATAAATAATTTTTTTGTAGGAAATTTTCTAAGCTTGAATGGTTTGAATGTTTATGAGAAAAAAGTACTTTTGGTAATTTTCAATTTTCTCAAAAACTAAAAGACTTACAGGCATCTGGTTTTTAGCGTTCGATTGAAAAATAATAAGAGTATTAAAAATTATAACCCAAATTCATTCTTGTGTTAGCAGTTATAGTGAGTGCAAGTATTCTTTCATACACTCCGCGTTTTGCATAAAAAATTAAAATTTCTTATAAAAGAGTTCGTTGCGACTCTGGTGACGGCGATGATCGCCCTCCCAGCAAATATTATTTAAATAAAAATAAAAGAAATATTCATGATAAAATGAATAACAACCAAAACTATTATCAACCTTTGCAAAGCCTTATGGCTGATGCTGATGATATTGATGAAATGTCTGTAAACCATAATATTGAACGTTCTAACGTCATTAAAGAAAGTGTTCCCCCTATAGTGGTTCTCAAATCTACAAGTGAACGAGTGCGACTCATGCTTAGTGACTTAAAGATCGAAAAGTATCTTATAAAAAATATTTCTCTCGGTCAAAAAATTATATCTCCGAACTTGTTAAGTTAGAAATTCAATTTTTTTGCGTACTCGCGAAAAGAAGCGCGACCCTTTAAAGTAGTTTTATCGGGTCTTGATCTCATAGCCGAAAAATTAATTAAAGATGAACTTATTTCGTTTGGAATAAATTGCATTGATGTGAAAACGATCACTTATAACGCAAAATCAAATGCTCAAACATTGTTTATATTCAACGTGGTACAATAAAATTGAATGAACTTAAGCGAAAACATTCATGCTTGTATAAAACTCTTGTTCGATGGGACTTCAAGAGGCAAAACCCCGAAAAACAACGCAATGTCATAATTGCCAACTCTATGGACATGGTTCTATGCGCTGTCACATTAAGAGTTTTTGTGCTAACTGCGCCGGCAGTCACAAAATAACTGAATGCAAAATTTCTGACGTGATTGGATGCGCCAATTGCATCATCATCATCATCACCTTCATCATCGGAAGCTGTACAACTCAAACAAGTTCTACGTCAAAACAAAACATCATTTTCAAATACAAATGAGAACAATACTACATTATTTTCCTTTGAAGAAATTAATTCTCTTTTGAGTGAAGTTTTATCTAAGCTCAGTGTCTGTCATAACAAAAGTGACCAGTTCAATGTAATAACATCTCTTGCCATCAAGTATATCTACTCAAATAATCATGCTATATAACTCTCTTAAAATTATAACTTGGAATGCCAGAGGCATCACAAAAAAACAACTAGAATTTTTGAATTTTATTATTGATAAAAAAGTTGACATTGCGTTAGTCACAGAAACCTAGTTAAAAGAACAAAAATCATTTTCACATCCAAGCTTTAAATGTTATCGTCTTGACAGAAGAAACGAAATAGGAGGAGGTGTAGCTGTTGTCATAGAAAAGATATCGGCACTCGGTTCACCCTCATTTGCAACTACGATGTATTGAGTCAATAGGAGTAGATGTATTTTTAGAAAACAACTCAAAAGTGAGTATTTTTTCTGTCTACTTCCCGGGTGGAAATAGAACTGTTGATAAAATAACTCAATTTAATAGCGATCTACGTTAAATATTTAGAAATCGAAATAAGTCATTTTTGGCGGCGACATAAACTGCCGCCATCAATTATGGAATTGTCTTAGAGCTAATTTCTGGGGTAACGTGTTGTACTACGTCAATGAAACGCATCCAAATTTCTCTTTACTATACCTACGCGATTATACCTATGTTCCAACATCTAAATCTAAAAGTCCTTCTACTTTAGACTTTTTTGTTACAAATATACCAACTAACTGTAACAGACCATTTACTTACAACAAATTAGGATCTGATCATCTCCCAGTCAATATGAATATGAATCTGCAATTACAAGTAAAACAAACCAGACTCTACTACAAATTTTCTGCAGCAAATTGGAACCTTTTTACTTCATTTTTTAACAGAAGCTGCAATTTAAATAATATTTCTACTACCCCGATAAACACAACCCAAATTGATTCAATGTGTAGTAATTTTGTTTCATTGGTTAATAGCGCTGCTGACTTTGCAATACCTAAGTGTCCTGGACCCATGTTCTGTAACTCGGCGATAACTTTTCGAGGCGAGAAACGGTGAAAAATGGAACAAAAATGGAACAAAACTCATAGGAATCCTATGGGTTTTGTTCCATTTTTCGCCGTTTCTCGCCTTGAAAAGTTATCGCCGAGTTACAGAACATGGGTCCTGTAAAGGATAATTATTCGGTTCGACTTCCTAGTAATATTTTATTATTGATAAGACTAAGAAACTTTGAAAGAAGGAAATGGCTTCGCTATCGTTACGACTTCTTCCTCAAAAGCACAAAACTTTTAAACATAGAAATAGCAAAAGAAATTGATAAATACACAAACTCACGTTGGAATAATCTTCTTTCGTCCTTTGAGAAATCAAGTAAACCTTTTTGGAAAGTTACTATAAGATTATCAAAAAACGTGGTTCAGGTATTCCACCTTTCAAAACACAAGACAATCTGTTAATAACGGCTAAAGAAAAGGCAAACTTATTAGCTTCAAATTTTTCAAAAAATCATGAAACAACTGCTCACTATAGTGATTATTACACTTCAACTGAAGTTGCAAATACAATTACTTTTGTATCGCAATCAAATATCGAATTAATAGATTCAAATTTAATTAATCCTAGTAAAGTAAGATACTTGATTCAAGGCTTAAAAAATAAAAAATGTCCTGGCATGGACGGTATAAGTAACAAACTTTTGAAAGCTGTCACTGTATCAGGCTTACGATACCTTGCCTCAATTTTCAATGCTTGTCTTAAACTAAGCTACTTTCCAGATTGCTGGAAAACTGCTATTGTTTTACCAATTGCAAAGCCTGGCAAACCAAAGGATGATGCTAAAAGCTACAGGCCCATAAGCTTACTGAGCTCTATAAGCAAAATACTAGAAAAAATAATCAAAGAAAATCTTGATAATCACTTAGCTGCAAACAATATTTTGCCTGATTATCAATTTGCATTCAGATCCTTTCACAACACCAGCCATCAAATTCTCAGAATAAAAAATCACGTAAAAGAAAAATTTTAAAATAAAGAGTCGACTGCCTTAGTACTTTCAGACATTGAAAAGGCCTTCGATACTGTCTGGCATGACGCCTTAATCCACAAACTTGTACAATTTAACTTCCCAATGAGTATAGTAAAAATTATCCAAAGCTTTTTAGATGGCAGAAAATTTTTAGTAAAAGTTCAAAACGATAAATCTCCTTTGCAAATCTTTGTCTCTGATTTACCCAATCTGCGAAACAATATTGGTATTGCAATGTTTGCTGACGACACGGCTATTTTTACATCAGGTACATATTTCCTAGATGTTTATCATACGTTGCAAATGTCTCTTTCTACAATAGAAAAATACTTTTTCAAATGGAAGATTAAGGTAAACCCCTTGAAAACGCAAGCTATTTGGTTTACAAGACGTCGAAAATCTTGTTTCCTCCCAAACAATGTACAATGTACTTGGTCCGAACATTGTCGAAATCTTGGTGTTATAATAGACAAAAAATTTAATTTTCAAAAACATATATCTACTTCTATGGATAAGATAAATAAATTTATATAAAAGAATTCTTTACCCATTAAGTTCTAAACTTAGCAAAGAAAATAAAATTTTAATGTTTAAGTCAATTTTCCAATCCATCCTCCTGTATGGTGCTCCTGTTTGGAACGATTGTGCCAAAACTCACAAACTTAAGCTTCAAATATGCCAAAACAAAATTCTAAAAATGATGCTTGATTTACCATGGTGTTATTCAACTTAGGTACAGGCTTCATGAAAAATCCAATGTCAATCTTTTGAACTCCCTTATTGAAAATTCATCACATAAATTTTATGTAAATTGTTCCTTCTCTGATAATGAACTGATTAAATGTTTATCTACACCATAACTTTATATGTATTATTAGAATATACTATAATACTATATATATATTTTAAAGGCTGTAAATTTTGAGTGAATGAATTTGTCGAATGGTTTACTTTTCCTAAAAGGAATCCTTTGGCAATGTTTGTTTTCTTCGGAACTACGACCTAATATATAGGTACATTATAATTTAATAAACTTAATGTGGGAGTATTGCAATATTAGTTTTAAGAGTTAAATAAGGGTTTTTGTTCGTAGCTTTCCCTTGAAGTATTAATATCAATTTCCTTATACAACTTATTGTCATTATACTATGTTACTTTAAATTATAATTGAAAAGGAAAATATTTATCCTAAATCTCTAACTTGTAACTACCAAATGTAAAAAGAAACTCTGTTATTGCTACTTAATAAATAAATAAATAAAATAACCCAAATTAGTACTTAATAACGAAAAAATTAAAAAAAAATTATCATTATTTTAGGCTTTAAGATAAGCTATAACATAATATTGTAAGTGTTGCCGTTGTGTTTTTATGATCATTTTTTATTTTAGAATTTTTTTTTATTTCCTCCTCCCACTTAAAGGGGTTAACAAATAGAATGGGTCGATATCTTAAAATCATGTCCATATAATGTACCAACAACAAAAAAATGGTGCTTTTATCACAAAATGCATAATTTTGGAATTAAGTTGCCCAACTACATAGAAAAGTAAAACCCTTAACTCTTCTGATTGGTTTATTTTAGAAACCGTTATTTGTATGAAAAAGTTATTATAATAATAATTGGAAGTTATTCTTGAAAAATCATTTTGGGGGGCCTTCAACCCCCCGTAATGGGATGGGGACTTTTGACAATTTCTTAAGAACACAATGAGGAAGCTATATACCAAAATCCAGCTTTCCGGTGATTATTTCCGAATTTAGCTATTTTTTTCGCTTCATTGACTGGAATGTCAACTGCCAGTTGAAATAAGGTTTAATATGGAGTGATTTTTGAATAATTAGAATAATTCACCACAATTGAGCTGCATGAATTCACCTTTTATTAGGTTAAGAGCATTTTCGCCCAGAATATGGTGAAATAAAGCTACCGGCGACCTTTCTTTTTTCATTCTTTCATTGGAATTTATCCAATGAAAGCACGAATTTTGTTGTGGATGCCCAGACGCTCGGTAGAATATGAAAATATATTGAATCTGTCAACGTCAAAAGTGACAGCTGGTACTGTAGTTAGTCTCGCAGATGAGTTTTTGACATTCCGATTATTCAAACAGATTTCTATAGTGTCTCTATTTGTTCGTGTCATGTTTTCATGTTTAGTATATGTTCGCTAGTGTTGTCGGTGACGTTTACGCGATGAGGTATTCCCTCCATAAAGTTTGCGAAGTTAATGGGGAAAAATTTGAAATGTAAAGGATGTGTTCATCGATTAAATACTGCGAGGTTAGATAAGTAGGTAAGATAGTTGTATTTAACCAGAAAATGTGTGAACCCACATGCCAACTGGGGGTAGAAAGATAAGCGCCCTCTATCAGTGGAGAAAGGTACTAGATGACAGAGCAGAAATATAATAGATGAGGAAGTGAGGTGAAACGTCAGGGATGGTATGGCAAGCGTATATGATTTATGCGAAACGTCAATAGAAGTCATAATATGTCAGAATTTGTAAAACGAGGTGAAACAGCCGCCAAGTGTTCCTTGTGGACAGAGAATAAAAATTAGAACAAAAAATCTCCAAATTTCTTAAAAATCACGTGAAGTAATTCAAGTATTCTTTTGACCAGTACAATTTCTGATGCGTGTTTCTAACAATCTTGTAAAATTATTGTGTAATTGTTAATTTTTGTAACTTTGTTTAAAGATTGGTTTAAAGAGAGGTAATATTTGCCATTTTGAAAGCCGAAACCGACCTATAAACTTCCCTCGAAAATAAAATTAAATACTCCAAATAATTCTATTAGGGTTAGTTGCAAAAAGAAAGTGTTTTTATTGTTTATTTGTGCTAAAAAGAAAAACTCATTTCAAACAAATTTACTCATAATACAATTTTGTTCTTTTGGCGGTCCCAGTTTGACACCGGAGCGCTTGGCCGCCACCACCATTTATTTTTTACTTTGTGTTATTGGATTGTCTATTCATCGTTCGTTCCAACGTTAAGGTAGAACCGCACTAGGCGGAACTGCACTTCAGCGACACCGTGCGCACTTTCGCACCAAACTGAACGAAACTTCACTTCGCGACACAGTTGGTCAGATTACCAACTTTGTCGCATAGTGTCGCGCCGTGAAGTGCAGTTGTCGCTTAGTGCGATATACATTGACTTACTATAATAGGTCAATGGCGATATAGCTCATACAATTTCCTACAAATAAGTCGTGAAGTTCAGTTCCGCTGAAGTGCAGTTCCGCGGAGTGTGGTCCTAGCTTTAGTGTTGCTTGTGCGAAAAAGATCTTCAACCCTGGATGCACCGCAGTTTTGGTGAATATCCAATATCACCAGAGTCCAGAAGACCTCCTAATCCTCGTTACGAAGATTTTCGCTGCCATCAACTCAAGTACAGTGAGTCCCTGAACAAAAAAAAAGGAAATATAAAACAAAACAAAACCATTAAAAAAGAAACAAACACAGGTACGAGATTAGACAAATAACATACATAAAGTATTTACAAAGAACAAAATAAAAAAATTACAAAAAATAAAAACTAGGTAGAGATTAAGTCCGGTTTGGCGAAGTTAATTTGCATTATATTTGCAATAAATTTATAATACCCGCCAATTTGTTCCTGTGTTCTAGTCGTTCCAGTTGTTATCGTTATTATATTATTTCTTTATTAAATTATCAGGCGTTGAAGTTATTTTTCTTTGATTCTTATTTATTATTATTTCTTTATACATAATTTTCTTTACATTCATTTTTTTCTTATTTTTCAATTATTTTTTTTCTTAATTTAAATTATTATTCAGTCCTATCATGAATTCCATCGTAATCAGAAACTTTTCCGAATTCCGAAAAAAACTATCTCCGAATCCGTTCGTAATGACTATTTTAGAGATCTTCCACTACGATGGAATCTGTGATAGTTTTTTTTTCGGGATTCGTAACAAGTTTCCAATTACGATGGAATTCTTGATAGGGCTGATTTACTTTAAGTCATTTACAAGTGTAAGTGAAATCTGTTAGGTTTTCCAATATTATTCGCGTTCTGTCCCAAATTTTATTACTTCGTCCACCTCTCGTCACCGTCTCTCGTCTCGTCACCGCTCTCTGCGATACGTCATTCTAGCGCACTAGAAAGGGTGCTCATTCCAAATTTTGTTGGGAAACTAATCAGTTTCACGTTGATTGTTTTTTTTTTATTTTTTTTTTTAGCGTTCTATATTTTGACTGTTCATTTTCATAGGTTTTTGATGATTTGCTGTTATCTATAATCTAGATCCAACCCTGTCCGAAGAGTTGACGCTGTGCACCGTCCTTGGGAACTTAACATTCTACCCCTTCTATTCCAGAAGCTTTCTACCATAGTTTCCTATCCTTTCCTTTTTCCTACCCTTTTTCCGCAACAAAGGTAAGAATTCAAATTTAATCACAGCGTGTGCTAAAGAAATAAAAATATTTTTCAATAAGGTTTGGACAGACCAAAAACGGTATGTGCGAAAAAAGACCGCTCAAAACAAGATTCAATAAAGAGGAACGGGAGGTGGCTCAAATAAAAACTAAAAAATTATCCCCTTCTGAAGAGGCTATTTTTCAAAAGTGAGTTCGAGTGAAAGAAGTTAAGAATTCAACTTTAATCTTCTTAGCCTTTCTGAAGAGGCTATTTTTCAACTCGTTGGAATGAAGAAAGCTGTTGAGGGTGTCGTTGCGTCCCACTCCTTCGGATTACACGCACCTCAAAAGAGAAAAAGGGAGGATGTTGAAAACCAAATCGAGTTGGAGCATTTGTTGGACGAAATTGAATGTGACGAATACCAAAACCAACAATACGATAAAGTTGCGACGCGTCCACCTCATGTTCCTCCTCAAATCGAAGCCGCAACAACACACAAATAACAATAATCTGAGTAATAATATTTAGGCTTATTCTGCCACATCTGTAATTCTGCTTTGAATTTTCTTCTATGAATCATAAAAGATTTTCACCATAGAAGATTTTTTATAATTGGTATTCAGAAGTTCGATCTTTTATCAAATTCTGTTATGAAACTTCGAAAAGGAAATATGCAAGCAAACAGAACTAAAATCTTTGATTCAAAATAGCTTTTAACGGCCTTTAAGTCCTACAAAAATATTCGTTTCGTCCCGGCGATCTCACTTGGGATCATCAGTTGACTATAGTGAGGGCCTTTGTCAATACGCAATTTTTGCTAAGTTCAGTTCATCTTACATAGATTTCTTGACGAATACCTAGTGTGAACTATATTCTGTTTTCAATCAGATGTTCTAAAAAAATTTAGTATTTTGACAAATAAATTGAAGTGGGTGTTCCGTGTTCGCGAATTGTAATTAATTTTTTTAATTTGTATTTGTAATTATAGTTTGTTTATATTAGAGAAACCTTCTAGTTCGAAGCAATTGAGTTTGGTCAAGTACAAAAGTAAAATTTGCCTTATTTCAGTACAATTTTATGAAACCTGTCTTTTAATTTGCAAATTTTCTAAAACATTAATTATGTCGAATTCCTTTCAACAAAAGAATTTTTTCTGTCGTTGAAAGGAATGCGAAAAGAATAGATTTTTTTCTGTGTTTGTGTGTATGACACTTAACAGCAGCAACTTTGAAGTAAAACGTCAAAAAAAATATTCAACTTGGAAATTATGAGGAAGTTGTTTACAAATCAACTTACCAGTGTTGAAATTTCACTAATCAGTCAGTTAATTAACTTAATAAACATAATAAAACAAAATAACTAAAAGCAACAAAATTGAACTTAATAATTCCATCAACAAAATATCAAGGTGAGTGCTTTGACTGGTAGGTATTTTGTGACGAGAATTTCCCGCAATAGACGATGAATTGCAAGACTTGGTGGAGGACAAATGGAAATATTAATATTTTAATATTTTTTACAAAATCGGTTGGCCTATATTTCTACATCGCGACGACTTCCTATGAAATGGAGTTCCTTCTAAAACAATATTCTTTGCCCATGAAAAGCAGAATCACTCTCGTTGATTGAATTTCGAGAAAATTATTTCCACTATCTTTATTGCATTTTTGAATTTCACTTCACCGAGAACGGCTTAAAAATACACTGAAGAAAGTAATTATTTACCTTATTCGTTAAATGAAACTAAACTTATTATTGTCTGTGATTTATTTGTTATTATTAATTATTAAAAAACAACGCACAAATATTTAACATAAAATTCACGGAAAATTCCTTCCACAAGCCGTACTTTCCGTTTCCCATTCGTCCGCGAATGTCGAACGAATTTTTTCATACTAGAATATTATAAAGCAACAAAAGACTTGTTAAGGAATTCATCGTGCTATGATTTTGATATAAATGAATTTATTTTGAAAAATAACGTGCAAAATGCAAGCATTTTGACAGAAGAACTTTTAGACGGAAAAATAAGTATATAAATAATTTTCACTCAAAGTGCTTTTGTACGTTTTTCAAGTTTTTTTTTATTTTAAAGCAGTTATTTCTTTATATTTGATATTTTTTGTGTATTTATGTATGTATGTATATTTATGAATTGATTTTGTTTATGTTTTAAAGAATAAAATATTTCTGTTACATATAAAATATTTTTGCATTCAACAAAAAAAATTTCAGTACAATTGACTTCATTTCAGTATAATTTTAAATAAGTTTTCTTCATTCAAAAAATGTCATTTCCATCCCTGATTCAGTGGTTGCAGTTGATGCAGTATTAGGTCAGGACTTAAGCCTAGTACGCTGCTGATGCGAAACGAAAAATCCCATGCAAAACTGACACAACGAAATAATAAACGGAAAATTTCGTTCTGCTTTTCGTTTTTTCGAAATTTATAATTGTAGCAGATTATTTGGAGAAGTCTTCACTCCTTTTTCGCACTGAATTAATTATACAGACTATTTATTGTGTGCGGAAAAATGACATTTAAGATTTATTTGTGTTTTTTTTTTGTTTATCATTTTCTTACTTCATGGGTTTCTCTGAATTTTTGCGTCTATGTTTGATTTTGTTTTTGGAATTTATGAAACTCTCCAAGGATATTTTCCGTTGTGCCTCTTCGCAAGCGTTTCGTTGTCTGTTTGGAGATCACAGGAAATTTTCGTTTCGCATCAGCAGCGTACTAGGCTTTAAAGTGGTCAGAGTATAAAAAAGTTCCAATGTCTTTGGCAATGTTGGTTAAACATCGGAAAATTTTACTATCGATAGTATCGATGTTTTTCGCAAAAACTATCGATACTATCGATAGTTTAGTATTTAATTTTCTTGTAAAGCCTAGTACGCTGCTGATGCGAAACGAAATTTTCCTGTGATCTCCAAACAGACAACGAAACGCTTGCGTAAACACAACGGAAAATATCCTTGGAGAGTTTCACTAATTCCAAAAACAAAATCAAACATAAACGCAAAAAATCAGAGAAACCCATGATGTAAGAAAATGATAAACAAAAATAAACACAAATAAAACTCAAATGTCATTTTTCCGCACACAATAAATAGTCTGTATAATTAATTCAGTGCGAAAAAGGAGTGAAGACTTCTCCAAATAATCTGCTACAGTTATAAATTTCGCTCTTCGAACAGCATACTGCAAAACGAAAAAACGAAAAGCAGAACTAGGCTTAAGCCTAGTACGTTGCTGAAGCGAAACGAAAAATCCCATACAAAAATGACACAACGAAATCAGAAACGGAAAATTTCGTTTTGCTTTTCGTTTTGCAGTACGCTGTTCGAAGAGCGAAATTTGTAATTGTAGCAGATTATTTGGAGAAGTCTCCGCTCCTTTTTCGCACTGATTTAATTATACAGACTATTTATTGTGTGCGGAAAATTGACATTTGTGTTTTATTTGTGTTTTTTTTTTTTGTTTATCATTTTCTTACATCATGGGTTTCTGCATTTATGTTTGATTTTGTTTTTGGAATTAGTGAAACTCTCCAAGGATATTTTCCGTTGTGTTTTCGCAAGCGTTTCGTTGTCTGTTTGGAGATCACAGAAAAATTTCGTTTCGCATCAGCAGCGTACTAGGCTTTAGAAACGAAATCAACAGAAAGATAAATTTTGCATATATAAGTGTAGGTATGTACTTGTATATTTATTTTCATGGAGTGCACTGAACTTGGGTGCAACAGGGCCGATTTGGTGGCTGATTATCAGTAAGAGATTCTGAATGATGATTAGACCTTATGCATTAATTACCTTCGAAATACTTTTGGGGATATATGGATTAGGTAGAAGAAAAGAGTTTTGCTCTACGTCTCTTCATAATTCATATATAAATAAGTAAAATCCGAAGTCATTTTTTCGTCATTTCATTTAAAAGGAAAATCCATTCTTTGAATCTTGTTTTATATTTTTTTTAACACAGTTATGAGTACAAGGTGGTTTAAAAAAAATCCTTCAATAAATTTCATAAATAAAAGAATTTACTTTCTTTTTAGAATTTTATAAGATAACTTAATAATTTAAATTAATAAATTATTAGTAATAAAAAAATACGTTAAAAGCCAATATCTGAATCTCAACAAATTGAAGATTGGACTGCTATATATGTACGGCTTGATTTCAGTTTTATAAAATTACCCAACTCCATTAGATGATGTTAATAAAAAATATACTAAAGATTATTTGATAAACTTTTTCGAAATTAAGTGATAACAAAAAACTGAAGTCATTAACATGTAACAGGTAATTAATTTATAAGAACACATTTTGATGGCGAATACAAAGTCTTGTTTTATAAAATTATGACCATAAAGTTCATAACCTATATAAAATTATATATAAAATTAGTCTTCGAAAATTTTGGAGTTTTGTTTAGTAAATAACAAATTATTTAATCTTTATCTTTGAGTCGATATCTTATTTTTATTATTATCTGACCCGCTTTTTACACTTTTTCGATGGTATGGATAGTTTTAAACAATCGGCGATAGTTTCGATGGTAAAAAACTATCGATACTATCGATGTTTAACCAACACTAGTCTTTGGTATGTCATTCGCAAAGATGGAAAATACGTCCAGGGGCCTAATTCCGTAAAACGAAAACGATCGAACGATATCGTTTTGGCAATAGCTGTCCTTCTTATTCTCTTTAAATGTGATAAAGATGTGTATAGTCAAAACGATATCGTTTGATCGTTTTCGTTTTACGGAATTAGGCCCCAGTTGACCGATTCGAGCACAATCATCTCGGTTCTGGCTTCGGAATGTTAAAGAGACCTACGGACTCTCGGACGATGTTCGTTCGCATATCTATGAAGAATTGGACAGGTGGACGGATGAATTGAAGTAAAGCTTATTACTTAAATTACTTATTTATCTATGAAATTATGTAGGTATGTTTATAAATATTATTTTTTTACACTTGCTTCCTTTAAAGAACATTTTGTAGTAGAAATAAAATATAAATAATCAATACTTTATATTTTTATTAAAATCTTTTATACTAAAAGTCACAAAAAATTTGTCTTTTATTATTAATAACAGATTTCAAAACAGATTTTGGCAGGCTTTATACCAAAAATGCGACTCATAAAAGTTTTTTTGAGATTTCGAACTGTTGACAGTTCATACGAGATTTTGTTGCGTGGCAAGAGGAGGTATAGGGTGTCGGTAAAGTGGAAAGGTAGGAAAGAGAGAAAGGAAGAGTAGGAAAAGAAAGGTGGAATGTCAAGTTTCGGGGACGCGGCCTGCTTGCACATGCACGGGATCAGCTCGTCGGAGGGGGGGATCTTGCCCCCGAAACTTAACCTCGCCTGCAAACAAAAACACTTATCAGGCCTGAGGAAAACTGGGGAAAAAAAATAGTCAGACCACTAAATACACGGACGGACTATTGTCACACCAAGGAACTGCGGATGTTGTTGCAGTGAGGCCGTAACCCACCCTACCATAGGAATCCTTGGCCATTTTTGGATTCCCCCAAACTGATGTTGAATCTCATCCTTGAGAGTATTGGTGACTTCGGTTTGAAATGAGTTTCTATATGAGGACATAGCATCTACAATGGCCAAATTAATGTAAGCCTTTAAATCCTCAGAAACAATCCTCTTTTCGTTTTTTTTACTAGTGGGAGGTCTCGAAGCAAAACTTTCTAAAATGTCTCTAGAGCCGCCGCCATGGTGCAAATTCGCACTGCTTGCTCTAGAGAAAGATACCCTACCTGTATTCGGTAAAACTGTATCGTTATTATTACCGAAACTTTCGCGTTGAGTTGGTAACGCTTCTGCTCCTAAACCACTTAAGTTACTAAAGGATGGAGGAGAAATTAAATTGATGGAATTGATATCCGCGTTATTGGTAGGAAAAGCTGTACTAGTAGGTAAATTGGATGTGGATCGAACGTGTCTATCAGAAATCAGTGGAGAATGCATTATGCGACGCCTCTCGTTACCGTCCAAAAGTTGGCTAACTGATCTAGTTAGTCGGACATTATCGTCTAAATCTGATTCTCTTATGAACCTATTAATGCGGTCGTCTTCGTCCTTACCAGTAGGATACATTTTTAGACTTTTTAACAATCTTTCGATTGACTCAAAATCAAAAGACAAAAAAAACTTTTACAAAAAACTATGAAATAAAAGAAAATCTTAACCGGTGAGTTTCTCTAAGAAACGTTTTGCTTTTCTTAAACAAAATGTGTGTAAAAAAAAACAATAAATAATATAAGTTAATGTACTTACTTAAGTAGAAAAAAAGAATAATTATTCGTTTAAAAACAAAACGAGTAATTTCCAAGAAGTATATACAAAAAAAAATAAATATTATAGTAAACCAAGAAAAGTAATTATTTTCTATAGTAAATAAAAGTTTTAACCACATAATCAAAAAAAATATATTTTTGTTTGTTTCTATAAGATAGTGAAATTTTCACGAACGAAAAGTGATTTCGACAAATTCCTTATAAAGGGTGATTTTTTAGCTGGTTTGGTTTTGGCAACACTGGTTTTGACAGCTGACGTGTGTTAAGTACCTTGTGTCACTGTCAAACAGCTTCAGTTTGGTTTGCAATTTAACCATGGATCGTCTTACAAATGAAAAACGCTTGCAAATTATTGAATTTTACTATCAAAATTCGTGCTCGGTTCGAAATGTTCGAAAATGAAAAATTGTGTTCAGCGATGAGGCTCATTTTTGGTTGAATGGGTACGTAAATAAGCACAATTGCCGCATTTGGAGTGAAGATCAGCCAGAAGCATTGCAACAGCTACCAATGCATCCCGAAAAAGCCACTGTTTGGTGCGGTTTATGGGCCGGCGGCATTATTGGGCCATATTTCTTCAAAGATGATGCGAATCGCAGCGTTACTGTCAATGGTGAACGCTACCGAGCGATGATAACAAACTTTTTTTTGCCCGAAATGGAAGTTCTTGACTTGCATGATATGTGGTTTCAACAAGACGGTGCCACATGCCACACAGCACGCGAAACAATGGCGCAATTGCGAGGCGAGTTTGGTGAACAGTTAATTTCACGTTTCGGGCCGGTCAATTGGCCGCCTAGATCGTGCGATTTGACACCATTAGACTATTTTTTGTGGGGGTATGTCAAGGCTAATGTCTATAGGGACAAGCCCGCTTCGATTGACGCACTGGAAGCCAACATCCATGCATTCATTCGTGAGACACGGCCGATATGTGTGAAAGAGTATGCCAAAATTGGACTCAGCGGATGGGCTACCTGAGACGCAGCCGCGGTCAACATTTGCATGAAATTGTCTTTAAACATTAAATTGCAAGGTTCAAACTATCGATTCAAATAAATATTTCATTCATTTTTTCGAATTTTTTGTGTTTTTTTTTTTTTTAAAGTTCTAAACCTCTTAAAAAATCACCCGTTAGTTATCAAAATAAGTAACACTAAAGTTTTTAGGTTTTATCATTAGCATACGGAGTGCTTCAGGTAGCATCTTCGGTGGTTTTTGACGATATGGTATGACCTTACTTGTGGTATATTTGAAAAATGAGACTGCTGACGGACCTAGATTTGAATCCCTAGAAGTGGTGATGTAGAAAATAGAATGACAAAAAGTAGAGAAAAAGACAACAACAAAAAAATAGATGTGTGTTTTTCCTCCCCGCTTCCGCAATTCTAGTCAGTCTCTCAGGACTTTGCTAGAAGACTTTAAGCGGTGAGAAAACCCAAACACGAGAAAGAAAAAGGTAAACAAAAAGTTGGACGGAGCATCGATGTTCAACCACTCGTCAAACACGACCACTGAGTCCAAATCGAAAGTTAACAATTTGACAAAAAAAATATGAATTAAATTGAAAATTTATACAGAAAAGTAAACAAAATTGGGATTGGGATTGAGGGCAAAACGAGACAGAGAAAGGTAACTACTCCTGCTGCTAATCCTTGCTTGCAGCGGTTCACCTAAGTATGTCCGAGACTTTCTTAGGGAAGACTTACATAACCCAAAAATCGGCAACAAGACCAGTAGAAAAAAAAAGTACTGTTCCAACCGAAGTTGCCGTGAACTTCCAGGAATTGGTCGCAATTCACCTAGTACGTCAAAGACCTTCATAGTGAAGACTTACGAATCCTGACAACACCGGCCACAGAAAGCGGAATACACACATTAACCGCAATCACTGTGAATTTCCAAAACCTCGTCGCAATACATCTAGGTGTGTCCAAGACTTTCCTGATGCAGACTTACGAGTCTTGAAAATCCACAGTAAGTTTGGTTCGACTATTACAAAAACGAAAACTACAAAAAATCTTGGCTAAAAAGCTAAGACGTTGGGCGCCATTTGTTGCGAGGCAAGAGGAGGTGTAGGAAGTGTCGGTAAAGGAGTAGGACAGGAAAAGGAATAGGTAGGAAAATTGGAAAGGAAGAGGTCAGAAGATATAGGATCGGAATGTCAAGTTCCGGGGGTCGCGGCCTGCTTGCGATGCTCGGCAGTTAGCTCGCCGGAATGGGGGGGGGGGGGATCTTGCCCCCGAAACTTAACCTCACCTGCAACAAAACACATATCAGGCCTGAGAGAAAGAAAAAAAAACTATCAAAAAAGACCACAGACGGACTATCACCACTTCAAGGGCACTACTGGTGTTGGAGTAGTGATGCCAGCCCTCCCAACCTAGAAATCTGTTGGCAATTTTCAGATTTTCCCTAAATCTGGCTGATACCACGTTCCGGTCATCCCATCTTCACCAAAGGAATTGAGCTACCGTCCAAACCCCTGAAAAGTTATCTTTAAAAAATCATGATTTCTTTAACCGAAATCAAAATAAACATAATATTTCCACTTTGATGGCGAGAAATGCGGTTTTATTGGAAATCATGAAATATTTAGTAAATGAAAAAGAGGTAATAATGAAAATGTACATATATATATAACAATTAAACATTAGAAAAATAATAAATTTAACTCTTACTTTATATTTACAATAAACAGGATTTAACAATATCTAAAAAAAAAAAACAAAAGAACAAGAACCTGGTCCTTACAGGACCATCAAAAATAATGTTTTGAAAACCCTCTTTTTAGGGCTTAACAAAAAAAGGACAATGGGTATAAAAAGGTTCCCTGCCTGCATGGAACTCCTTGAAGGGGGATGAAATTTCTCTTATAAAGTGGTAGTATTCGCGTTGACAGACCCAAAAAGAAAAACACTACCTCGTTCACTTACAACTTTTAAATTGACAAATAATTATAATTAAGAAAAATAAATTACTCATCAAAAATTAACAAAATGACATAAGTCAACAAAAAAAATCAAACAGAAAGTATATTGAAGAAAAATGTTGAAACATCCAATTAGATACTGGAACTTAGTTATATATTAGTTAGATACTTTGCTAACCAATTTAGCTAGGTAAATCAGGAGAAAACATCTTCTTTTTTTTTTTGTAAATGTCTTCGTGTATTCTTGTAAGGGCTCTTCTCGACTTTCTCTTTTTCGTTTTATGTAACTTTTCTTTATTTATTTGTTTCAGGTACTCACATTGAAGCTGCTGTTTTTTTTTCGTAACTTTGAAATACCTTTGACCTGAAGTTCTTGCTCTCGTTTTGATGCTGCTCGAGGTTTAAACCAATACAGGGATCTTCTGTGACTTTTGGCCAGAAGGTATCTACACGGCCAAGATTCAAAAAGGTGCCGGAAAAAGGCCTTCAAACCGAGAACGGGTCACTTTGGTTTGGATTCACCAGGCAACCAGTTCCAGAAACAATTTGATGTAATAAAAATAAAACGATGTGGCAGTCCAGCGCTCCGAGGGCCAATTGGTACCGCCAGAAAGTAAAAAAACTTAGCTTTGTAGCCTGAATAAAAAGCACTCTCTTAATATAAATCTTTAAATAAAAAGCTTGTTTCAAACTCACCCAAAATTGTAGATAGAGGTATTTATTTATTTTGGTTCATCTTTAAATATATATATAACTTAAATTGATTTGAATATGATGGCCACCAGTTAGTACCCCTAAACGTAAGTACTACGAAATCCTATCAAAAACAGGTAAATTCAAAAAGGTGAACAACAAAACGATAAAATTTACGCACCATGTAATTATTAAAAAAATATAAAAAAACAATGGGCCTTACTAATAATCAAATTTAGTAAATAGTTAAATGAAAATCTCCAGATTACAGAACATTTGCATACTAATAACGAATTTAGTCTCCAGGTTATTCAATAGCAAGACGTTAAAATTTAATACATGGAAATCCATCTTTAAGCTGTACACTAAACTCATGAATTCAAGGAATTCCTAAATGCATCCCGCAGATTGGATACGCGTGTTGTGAAAAGAAGAACCCATAGAACACCAAGTTCAAGATTCTTTGTTTTTAGTTTTTAGTTTTTTTGTTTTTTTTCTTCTTATTTTTTTTTTGAAGTAACAACTTTAAAATGAAATGTCTGATTGTTTTAAGTAGTTTTTGTTAGCATATCCTTTGTTGTTACTTAATACATATTTATGACATACAAATAAATGAAAAATATATAATTTATGAGAAGTGCTCCTATAAATTGCGTTCTATATACCCAGTCCCGCGTGCATTTGTTGATGGAATCGCTTCTTAATTTTGCTTCTTTAATTTTTTGAGTTTCCTTGAATAAATTTATATCTTTCGTTACAACTCATTTTTCTAAATATTTGTTTTTGGCCTAAATCAAATATTTTTTTGACTAGAAATAATAATCGAGTCATCAGCTTTTTATTGGCATCAAAATAATCACCGATATCGCTGTTTTAGGGCCTCAAAACTGAAAATTAAAATTTTCAATTATGAGTTTCAATGAAAGCTATAACTGGAACCTTACATGGGGTTGATCGTCGGATGGATTGATGATTTATGTCTCTACTCATTTCCAAATCAACCGTTTACGAGGATGAATGGTAAGTAGTAATGGTTCGTATTGTTTCGTTGTATATTTCTATATTTTATAATTTTTGTTTTATTTCTTAATCTTTCATTTTTTTCCTTTTAGAATATGAACTTATCATTGGGACATATCGTAGTCAGGCGTCCACAACAATTTGGTAGCAGATTTCATAACAGATTTTGTCATGCTGAATACCAAAATTATAATTCATAAAAGATTTTTTGACAGCACAAATTTTTATATGGAAATTCATAACAGGATAAAAGATCTTGCCAAATAGGCCCAATTAGGAGAAAATAAAAATCCAATCGGCTGCGCAACAGAATTGTTTTTTTTTTTTATGAACAGCTGAGATTGGTTTGTCAGTTTTGGAAGTAAAACGTAATAGATTACCTCTTTTTGGTACTTTATTTGACACAAGCGTATTATAACTATACAGGGTAGGAAAATATTTTATAAATAATAATTTATGTTGCGTTGAAAAGTGGCTACATAAATGCTTATGCATTACATAACTATTCAGCCGTTTAGAGGTGTTAAGCGAATTCCAATAAATAAAGCCGTTAATGTTTTATTGGTTAAAGTGTATTGGTGATGTTTGTTTTGTGCGAATTCTCTGTCCTGCAGTCAGGTAACTAGAACTTGCCTCTGTGGTTTCCATACCTTCAATTTCGTGAATCTCAACTGCATCTTCATTAGCCGAAGCTAAGTCACTTTATAGTGAATACAAATATTATGCAGAGCTACACAAACATTTACAGTCTTATTTATAAACCCATTCCAAAGTATGTCGAACTTTGGACAGCTGTCCAACTCCAAAACCTTATTTATATTCATGTTCCATCGAGTTCGTTATACATCCAAAGAAATACTTTTGGTACCGTATATTAATTGCCAGATACTCGTGGGCTTATTGCCAAGATTGTTGATGATGATGTAAGAAAAACAACACTTAGTCGTATGTTTTTGAGTTACTCAGTTCGATATGGGTCAAGGTGCAGTTTCATTTCATAGAAAGACCTGCAAGCGCTGAAGACAGATTCTCCCAAACAGCGCCACTGATATAACATTTTGGCCACCAAATCCTAAGAGAGAACATAACGCTTTACAATGGGATTGTTTACAAATTGGAAGAAGAATTGACAAACACAGTAAGCATAATACGCAATTATATTAAAATAATTTCTATCTGATTTTTTCCCCCAGCGAAGTAATCGGGAATGGTTATAACATTTGTGGATGGGTGAAAGGTGAACGTTATAGGCATCTGCTGCATACGGCGAGGCATTTGAAGTTGGAGCGACTTTCGTACTTGGCCAAGAACAACTTTATAACGAAATTCGTGATATACATTCATTTGTGAAAGTATTGGTTGTGTTGTTGCACTGGGAAACGAGGCATATGATTTAGGTTAGGTTAGGTTTATGTGGTTGTCAGCAGAACGCTGGACATACTTAGACCATTGGTTGGTTGATCACTAGGATCATTGTAGTAGAATTCTCCTAAGTGGAGCCTACGTCTTTGAGTTAGAGCAGGGCATGTACAGAGAAGGTGAGGAATCGATTCTTCCTCTTCTTCGTCCATACAACTCCTGCAGAAGTCGTTAGAAAATACACCAAGCCTTGTTGCATGCTTGCCTATTAGACAGTGTCCAGTAATGACACCTATGATGTACCCAATGTGCAGTCTGCTGAGAGATAACAAGTTCCTAGAGCGCTTCAGATCCAGCACAGGCCAGATCTGTTTTGTGGCCTAACATGTGGCAATATCACTCCACCTAAGATTTGTTCTCTCTATTGCATCTTGCTTTAGCATAAGTTTACAGGTAGCGACGAGTATACCAATATTTGTCCGATTTGATAGTATAGGTAGTAAAGTTCCACTTTTGGCGAGTTCGTCTGCTTTGCAATTGCCTGGAATGTCCCTACGACCTGGCACCCAGCAAAGGTGAATGTTGAACTGCTGTGCCATCTCCAAGAGAGATGATCGGCAATTAAGGGCAGTTTTTGAATTTGTAGAGACAGAATCCAGAGATTTAATGGCTGCTTGGCTATCCGAGAAAATACGGATATCTGTGGTTGATATCACGTTTTCTTTGAGCCAAGACAGGACTTCTTTTATCGCCAAAAGTTCCGCCTGGAATACGCTACAGTGATTGGGGAGACGGAAGGAGAGACTTAGTTTCAGCCTATCTGAGTATACACCTCCACCAACCCCGTCCACAGTTTTAGAACCGTCAGTATAGAAGTGGATCGATTCATCTTCCAGGAAAGCCAGGTCCTCCCAGAGAGATCTGAAAGGAATGGTAACCTGAAAGTTTTTATGGAACTGTAGCTGTGGGGTGGTGTAATCTGTGATACTTGGGAGTGATCTGAATGAGCTCAGAATGATCGAGTGGCCAATATCATTGTTGGACCATTGTGAGGAGGCTTTAAGACGTATAGCTGTGCTTACCGCCGTTTGTTTGCAAAATATATCGAGAGGTGTGAGATGGAACAGAATATCCAATGCAGCTGCAGGGGTCGTACGAAGTACTCCACCCATGCATCGGCAAGCTGAAAGTTGGACCTTGCTAAGTTTGCCAACACTTGTTGTTTTATCTAGAGCGGTCCACCATACTAACACACCGTATGTTAGGATCGGTCTTACTACCGAGGTATATAGCCAGTGAGCAATGCGGGGTTGGAGACCCCATTTATTGCCGATGGCCTTTTTACATGAGAAGAGTGCCACAGTGGCTTTTTTAACTCTTTCGTTTATATTAGGTTTCCAGCTTAACTTCTTGTCAAGAATAAGACCCAAATATTTTGCTTCATTCGAGAAAGTTAAAGGTACACCTTTGATGGTAGGAGGGTCTATATGGGGAATTTTGTATTTCCTAGAAAAGAGGACAAGATCAGTTTTGTGAGGGTTGACACCCAGTCCACAGCGATCTGCCCAGTTTGTTAGCTTATTTAGCGCGTTTTGTAAGAGTTCACTCAAGGTATTGGGATGTTTTCCTGATACGGCAATAGCAACGTCATCCGCATAAGCAATAACACTGTACCTCTCCTCCACAAGGCAAATCAGGAGTTCATTAACGACCAAACTCCAGAGAAGTTGCGGCGTACCTCTACTGACAAATCTTCTGGCAGAAAAGCCGCCCAGTTTTGAATTGATAACTCTGCTGGTCAGCATTTGATTAATCAATTCACCAAACGAACCATCTTCTTTCAGAGATGACAGCGCAGATTCGATTGCAGATGTGTCGACGTTGTTAAAGGCGCCTTCAATATCTAGGAATGCGACCATAGTGTACTCTTTATGGTGGAGGGAGTGTTCGATGGTTCGCACTAGTGTGTCCAGAGTCGTATCTCCTGATTTCCCTTTGCAGTAAGCATGTTGAGCTGAAGACAAGAGTCTTGAGTCAATGCTTGTTCTTAAGTGGATATCAATCAGTCGTTCAAAAGTTTTAAGAAGGAATGATGATAGGCTAATAGGTCTGATCTCTTTCGGATTTACATGGGAACATTTGCCGGCTTTGGGGATAAAAACAACTCTTACTCCATAACAAGGGAATGTGAGCCGTCTTCAAACAACCGATGAAAAGTACCTCCATGATTGGCACAACCCAAGTAACAATTTAACTTGTGTATGGTGCATTTTTTTGAATTCGATAAGCTATAGCTAGCATATACATTTTATAAGGCTTTATTATGAAAGTCAACCATTTAATAAATTATGTTTTTAATAGTAACTTCTTTAATGCCTTTTAAAAGTTGGTACACAGGTTCTATAAAAGGCTTGTATACTAAAGCCTGTACAAGGCCTCCCAAATTGTTTCAATGAAAGTGAAGCTTCTATAGAGCTTTCAACAACAACATTTCTGTATGGCTTGCTTTAAAAAACTTTATAAATATTTAATATTCTATAGAGCTTTCAACAACAACATTTCTGTATGGCTTGCTTTGAAAAACTTTATAAATATTTTATCTTAATACTGCTCATAATTATACAGATGTCAACAGAAAGTGTAAGTACATTTTGTATAGGGCTTACTAATAAAATAATTATATCAAATTTGACAAATTCACCGCTTTTCATTTAGATTAGAAATATGTAGTCCAAAAAGGGAAGTTTTTTTTCTCACATTATAAGAAAAACTAAATACCAATAGGGTAAATCATCTAAGCCTAAACAGACAATAGTTAATTCGTGGAAAAAGTTTAAAAGATCAGGATCGCCTATTTGGTTCATAGGAATATTTTCTGGAACAAATAAGTGTACTGACTTGGAATAAAATGTTAACAGCAAACTTATGGAAATGATTGCCTTCTTTAGTGAACTATTTTACCTTTGTATAGCAACTATTAATAGAGGGAATTTATTTGGATTAAAAAGCATCCATTTTGGTTTGCTATTGGCTTCTGTAAGATAAGATATAAAGCTTTTATAAAATGTTAATAGCAAATTCTACAACCATTACAACAAGCGTCCATTTTGTTTTGCTATTGGCTTCTGTAAGATGAGATATATAGTTTTTATAAAATGTTAATAGCAACTTCTACAACCATTACAAAATATGTCGCTGTAGCAGAAACGTGAAGTATCAACTAATAAACATTTTAACATCCATCTCCTGTATTGCAAATTAGCCTGGTGGGTAGCGTGCTGGGTCTTTGATTGGAAGGACGCGAGTTCAAATCTCGGAGAAACCATGTAAGTAAAAGTGAAGTTTTTTTTTAAATTAATTTAAATTCTATACATTTCAGATAAAGAAAAAAGCTATTTCAAACCCTAATATGAAGAAACAAATTCAGATAAATAAATTAACTAAAAATTTGAAAGGACGCATTTTTTTCAATTATACAACTTCATTGCTTGGCATAAGGCCTTAATGGAAAATTTAATGAGAGCTATTGCTTTCATTATCTTTATCTTTATAAGACCTTATTACACTGTTCGTTGGAGACTATATACTTGCATAGCACTTGTGATGAAGTGTCTTAAGGAACTTCTATAATGTGCGCCAAAATAGTTTACAAGCCAGAAAATAGCTTGCATTGAACCTACAACAAGCTAAATTGTTAGTTGGGAATGATGTCAGAAGTCATCTGAAGTTCGGCTGGTATTATACCGTCTGGCCCAGCTGACTTGTAAGGTGCAAAGCTATTGATAGCCCATTTTAGCTTGTCCCTTGTAATCAGACCGTGTGGATAAGTTAATATATTTCTGGACCTAACGTGGTCACTATTATTAACAGTTTGGGAGCTACCTGGAAAATGAGTGTCTAGTAGCAGGTTGAGGGATTCTTCGCCTGAGTGGGTCCATGTGCCGTCGACGTTTTTTAAGAAACTGGGCATCACTGGATTAGTTGAGAGGATTTTTCGTAGTCTTGATGCTTCGGAGGTTTCTTCTATTTTAGTGCAGAAGGTCCTCCAAGAAGATCTTTTACATTTCCTCAATTCTTTCTTATAAATTTTTAGGGATTCCTTATACGAGTCCCAGTCTAAAGCTAATCCTGTGCTTTTTGCTCGATTGAATAGTATCCTACAACTTTTTCTAATCGGCTCGAGCCCTGAGTTCCACCAATAAGGTTTCTTTTTACCCCTTACGTGGGTAAGAGGGCAAGCGATTGACATTGAATTGCTAAGGGCTAGGGTGAGATCTTTGACTTTGTTATCAAGATCATTTATATTAGAGGGAGGGCTTAAAAGATTAGGTTTAACTAAACTTTCCAGCGCCATCCTATATTTGGGGCAGTCAGTTTTCTTATAATTTCGAAACGTAAAATGGCTAGGGGATTCAACATCTAGACTAAATTGGATGTATCGGTGATCAGAGAAAGAATGTTCCTCAGGTACTTTCCAATCTTTAATCATATGATGAATCGTGTCGGAGACAAGAGTTATATCAAGAACTTCCTGTCGATTTCTGGTAACGAATGTAGGTTCATTTCCTATGTTACTTACTATGAGGTTAGTACTTAAAATGAAATCAAAAAGAGATCCGCCTCTATCGTTGATATCAGTACTGCCCCATACTGTATGATGGGAGTTAGAATCACACCCAATTATGAGGCTGAACTTCTGCCGTTCTGCTTCAGCAATGATTCTCTCCAGAGTACGACCAGGGAGAGGGCCAAGTTGGTCGTGGCCTAGATACGCCGATACCAGCCAGTACGATCCTTTGAACGAATCAAGTCTGGCAGCGGTGATATCTTTATCGCTGAAGTTAGGGGGTAAGTATACATTAATGCTACTTTTCTCTTATATGCAGGATCTAGGTTTACCTTTATCCGTCACATATAGTGTGTAGTATCCAGGAGTCCTTAGTCCCTTCACCATGGATTTTACAATCCAAGGCTCTTGGATAAGGTCAATATCAACTGCGTGTCTGGTTAGACGGAGCAGAAGTGAGGCCGAAGCCTTGATGGAGTGTTGAAGGTTAATCTGGCCTAACTGCAGCATTTTGACTACAATTAGGCAGATCAATCTCCACCACGGCTTGGAGAGTTTTTAACTCATTTATAGTGGAAGGATCATGATGCACAACCCTACCACTACTGAAATTAGGTATTTCTACCATTGTACTTCCCTCACTGCGTACTGCATTAGCCAGGGGGCCATGATTAGCCACAACCACCCTACTGATACACAACACAGGAGAAGCGGCAGACAGCGTTGACGCCGTGCTGCCACCCGGTTTGGAAGAGGCATATGATTTGCGAGTTAAAGAATATTTGTATGGGTTCCGTTCGCCCTTGTATCCATTTTCATTCGAAGTCAAGACGTGAAAATATTTAAAATTGAAGCACCAGCATTACGAGATTCGTGTATGCGAATCGGGATGAAGGCTGAAGATAACTTTACAAAGCTAGTTGGTGTTCCACCTGGCCCGTTGCTTATATGCACCATCTTCTATCTGTGAGCTTTGTAGAATCAGCTGATAATAACCTTATTTCAAGCAACATTTTTGGATTTGTGTGTGTAAGTTGGTTAATTTCGCTTGGGAAATAATAGATACCGAAATACAAATTTCAACGATATTATCACCGCAACCACTGCCTTTACCTTTTAATCTTATCAGAAATACAATTAATGGACAGGCATTAATTTTCTTATATATGCATTTAAGAGTTATTGAGTAAGCAAATTTTGGTTCCGAGTTGAAGTATGGCGATGGGATAAGGCTAATGCTATAAACCAAAGTATGGCAGTTTATGTTGGTGGCTAAGTGAGTATTATTATGCTGAAAACCCTTGTTTTTATAAAACTAAAATAAATGTTAGTTGTTCATGTTAGTTTTATTGCAGAGTATTATTATTTAATCGCAAACGTTTCAAAATTGTAACAATCGTTTTTTGTAACATTTGACATAACCAAATAATATTTGCTTTAAAATATATAAGTGTCAAGTTGACTTGCTTTTATAAATGTGCTAATGACGGCTATTGTAGCTCCATAAAAGTTAAGTATTTAATAATTTACACCTCTATTCCAGTGATGGAAATTACCCATCAGATTAACTTTTCTGTTAAAATTTTTTAACTGAGATGAAACCAAAACTGTTCGTTATTGCTGCGATTTTAAAAAACATCCTGCTGTTGTAAAAATTTTAATTCCAGGAATTCCAAAAATAAGCAATTAGTGTCGCATTCTGAAAATCTTAAAAGAAAAAAAATTGAAAATACTTGCAAGAAGAACAATTTATAAAAAAAAATGTTTCTTTATACATACATATGTATATTAAAATTTCTAATTTATATAATAATTTCTAGTTCTTTATAAATGTATAGATATAATAACTTCTAATTTAAATTTAAATAGGCGTGTTTTTTGAAAAAGTGAATAGCCAGGTTTGCAATTTTTTACACGCAAACAACAACATTTCAAAGAGTGAATATAAGGTGTGTTTTATTCATTGCTGCATAGCCAGCGCAGCAAAATTTCCCTTGGCAAACAAAAACAATTTGATTGCTGGCGAAAAAGAAGTCAATAAAAATAAAGATGGCTGTGCGGGCGATAGAGCTTTTAATAATTGAAATGAACTTATAGAGTGCGCTTTCGTTTTATTCAGACTTGTGCTGCGCTGGCTTTGCAGCAATGAATAAAATGAATTAGGTCAGTAATGAGAGTGAACATAGAGTGAATATAATTTTTTGAATTGTTGAGATGATACACTCAGGGAAAAATATACCATTGATTACTCAATGGTACGACCATTGTTTTAATGGGACGCTTATCAATGGTATTTTACTATAAAAACAATAGCGCAAAATTTTAAACAACCTATTGCTAAGGGCTTAACATATTACTAGTTAGCAAATTGCTAAATTTATTTAGTAATTTACTAGCTCTTCCAAAATTTTAATCCTTTTTTTCGTTTTTCTAACTAGTAAATTACTAATTCCCTTTTATTAAAAACGGTGCAGCTGAACACGTCCAAACAATGACAGTTCGGAAAGAAAAACAAAGCAAACAAACCTAAACCTAGGGAACGGACCTAATAATTTGCAATATCAGAAGTTAAAGTGACAACCTACAATTTATTTTGTTATTTTTTTTTTGTTTTAATTTGTGACAACAATACAAAAGTTTCAATAGTGATATTAAAAAATTGTTTATGAAGTGGCCAGCCATAATAGGTCCCACAACCCTTACAGGTCGCTTAATTTGTACATGTGTACAATCGATCGCACCTATCACTTTTGGGAACCTGGCGATGATATAAAATCCTTATTTAAGCTCGTTTAACTCCGCAGGGGATGACGGAAACTTAATAAAATGTGGGAGCAATGAAGCAATTTGTTTTGAAATATTTTTTATGATTTTCCCCACAGTGGACTGGACCATTCCATGTAATGTTCCTATAAGATTAATTGTTGTAAAGTATACCCTTTGTGTTCCATTAAGAAGTTTACTTAGCAACATCAGCCTGATGGACATTTCTCCCAAAAAACTGGAGGGTAACTAGGACTTGTAATTCCGGTGAAATCGGAAGCCCACGGTTTGTTATTCGCTCTTGGATGTTTAGATTTTCAACCAAAAAACGAACTGTTGTTTTATCAAACCTATACCTGGAGTAAAATTCTCCATCGTCCAGTTCTTCAAAGGGATTTGCTCGGGACTTAAAACATTGTACTTTTCTGCACAAAGCTGAGTCTTCGAACATATCGAAATCTTCATCTTCCGAAAACATTTTTTTTGTATTTACTTTGAAAAGAATTAGCACACAAAAAAAACACAGTTTAAATCTTTCAAATAAAATTGCCAAAAAATTATTTTCTAGGACAATGACAGATTTCATATGGATTTAGCAAATTACTAAAATTTAAAGTAACCATTTTCTGATTTTAACTTTAGTAAAATGTTATGAGTTAGAAAATTTCTAAAATTGTTTAAAATTACCAACATCTTCTTTTTAACTTAGTAAATTACTAAAATGGCTTTAACATTTTACTAAATCGTTTAAAATTTTGCGCCAATGGTTTTCTAGTAAAATCAATGGTTTCTGGGTCATTAATACATTAATACAAATCAATACTATTATTATTAATAGGGTGCATACTATTAACTTAATGGGAAATACTATTGATTTAATAACATTTTACTATTAATCGTTAATAACACGTACCATTAATATCATTGTACGACACTGGTATCAATACCATTAAAAAAAGACCATATTAATGGTATATATCATTAATTTAATGTGGTGTCCTATTAAATTAATAGTATTCGACTATAAAATTAATAGTATTGATACTATAATTCAAATAAAATGACACACCATTGAATACACCGGACAAAAACCATTGATTTAATGTGATATGCTCTATAAATATCAATGACACGAACCATTTTTTTAATAGTATTATACTATAACATCTAAATCGAATATTAAATTAATAGTATATCCCATTAAATCAATGTGGTCGCCCTAAAATGTTCGAAAATTCGAAACTATTTCTTCAAAACTATAGTACACCATTAATTTTATAAGGCATACTATGAATTTTAAGCAAGAAATTAATAGTGTGGACTATTGTTTTAATGGGGTATGTTATTAGAATAAGGTGAGCAAATGATGTTGTTTCGAATATTCGAAATTATTAATCAAGTTATGTGAGACACCATTAATATCATAAGAAATACTATTAAATCAAAGCAAGAAATTTATAAAAACATACCATTGTTTAATAGTACTACCTTATTAAATCATGTATTAAGGAAAATGTGTATTGAATTAATAGTATATCCCATTGAATTAATGTGATTATTTATAAAACAATAGTATATAGTATGTTTTGTATTAATAGTATATCCCATTAAATTAATGTGATTATTGAATAAAACAAAAGTATCTGATACTATTATTATTTCGCCAATATTAATAACATATACTTTTGTTTTAATAGTATCATCTTATTGAATTATAGCAAAAAAAAAAAAAAAGATGTTTTGTATTAATAGTATATCCCATTAAATTAATGTGATTATTTAATAAAACAATAGTATCTGTTACTATTATTATTTTGCCAATATTAGTAACATATAATATTGTTTTAATAGTATCATCTTATTGCATTACAGCAAAAAAAAAAGAAGATGTTTTGTATTAATAGTATATCCCATTAAATTAATGTGATTATTTAATAAAACAATAGTATCTGATACTATTATTATTTTGCCAACATTAATAACATATACTATTGTTTTAATAGTATCATCTTATTGAATTATTGCAAAAAAAAAGAAAAGATGTTTTGTATTAATAGTATATCCCATTAAATTAATGTGATTATTTAATAAGACAATAGTATCTGATACTATTATTATTTTGCCAATATTAATAACATATACTATTGTTTTAATAGTATCATCTTATTGAATTATTGCAAAACAAAAAAAAGAAGATGTTTTGTATTAATAGTATATCTATCCAATAATAATAACATATACTGTTGTTTTAATAGTATCATCTTATTGAATCATTGCAAAAACAAAACAAAGATATTTTGTATTAATAGTATACCCCATTAAATTAATGTGATTATTTAATAAAACAATGGTATCTGATACTATTATTATTTTGCCAATATTAATAACATATACTATTGTTTTAATAGTATCATCTTATTGAATTATTGCAAAACAAAAAAAAAGAAGATGTTTTGTATTAATAGTATATCTCATTAAATTAATGTGATTATGTACTAAAACAATAGTTTCCGATACTTTTTGTAAAAAGTGCTCGATGCTTCAAAATTGATATAATTCGAAAGGAAACAACAAACTGATCAAGGTAAGTATGCATTTAAAATTAATTAAAATTATTATTATAAAGATATTTCTAACCAATCCTTCCTTCAGATACCGTTCCAGTAAAATTTATATATGTATGTATATATATTTATATAATTTATTTAATTTAAAATTCTTTAGCTAACAATTTTCATTAACACATCAATTAAAATACTAACTTGGTATTGAGTTGTATGTACTTCAAAATGTTCTTGAAATTTTTAATATTATGATGGTCACTCTGTAACACGATGATCTATATACGTTCTTCTGTATCATGTGTTTTTAATAACCTAAAACCATTGATTTAATAGTATTTCTTCGCAAGAATTATAGTATGTACTATTCTTTTAAACGGATATACTATTGATTTAATAGTTTGTTTCTGAATCTTATACTTTTAATAAGCTAACACCATTGATGTTATAGTATTTTTTATGAGATTTATAGTACATACTATCCTTTTAAAAGGATATACCATTGATTTAATAATTTGTTCCTTCAAAAATAATGTTACCTTATTATATTTTTTTTGTATTTTGTATATATTTTAATAAAAGGGTGTCCCAATATGTTTCATTGCATTTCATGAAGGTTTTGTTCGGTGTTTCAACAAAATATAAAAGAATACTATCTATCTATTCGTTTCAATAGGTGAACACAGTTATTATTGATTAAGTTACCCATTATATTTGCAAAAAAAAATTTGATCCAAATCTATTTTATAAAAGTTGTCTAACTTTAGACAACTTTTTATAAAGAATTGAAGAAAAATTTTTTAAAATTTTAAAATTAAACTTTATTTTGAAATATACCGACTTTTTACAACAATAAATAAATAAAATTGAAGCTACGCGTTTCGGAAATTTATTCCATCATCGGGCTTTTAATGCTAATTTAAGCTGTTTCTGGTTGTTGTTGTTGCCACTGTTGTCGTGTCGTTTGTTATGATATTTGTCCTGTTCTATCTTGTGTGTTTGTCGACGAAATTGATGCCTGTGTCGAATAATGAGTTGGTTTTAATTGTTAGTTTGTCATTCATTATTTTGTCTTGTTCTTTTTTGCATGCCTTATATATTTCGAACTCTTCTAATGCATCTAGGGTTGAGCTTTTCTTGCAGAAGTGCAATGGTTTTAAGTTTGTCTCAAAACTTGTGTAATTGTGGTTCTTGTCTAATAAGTGCAATGCGTAGGTGGATTTGGTATTGTGTTTTGGTCTGTGTTCGGTGAATCTCTCATAAAATGTTCTCCCTGTCTGTCCTATGTAATATTGTTCACAATCATCACAATTTATTTTGTAAACGCCAGAGCAAGTTTTGGTGTCTTTTTTGGTTTTAAGTTTTAATATTGTTTGTATATTATTGTTTGTTTTAAAAGATACATTAATGTTGTGTTTTTTAAATTCGTTTTTTATTATTTGTGGTAAAATGTTGGTGTATTCGATTGCTATGTATTTTGAACTTATTGTTGGGTTATTGTTGTTGGTTTTGTTTTGGTTTTCTATTTTCTTTTTCTTTTTGTGAATAAGTCTGTCTATCATTTCTGGTTTGTATCCATTTGCTAATGCTATGTGTTTTATTGTGTTGACTTCTTCGTCGTAATCTTTTTTCATTAAAGGTATATTAATTAATCTATTGATGAATGCGTTATAGGCTGCGATTTTTTGTGTGAAGGGGTGGTGGGAGTCGTTGTGTATTGTGATGTCTGTTGTTGTTGGTTTTCTGTAAATTTTGAAATGTAATTTGTTGTTGTTTTTATTAATGTTTAGATCTAGGAAATTTATTGCATTATTTTGTTCGATTTCGCATGTGAACTTGATTTTGTTATTTATGTTGTTAATATAATTATTGAGTATGTCTATTTGTCTATTGGTTCCGTTAAATATGACAAATGTGTCATCAACGTATCTTGCGTAGAAAACTATATTTTTTTGTTGTTGATTTAATTTTGATAATATATGTTTGTTTTCAAAGTGATTTAAATAAATGTCAGCGAGTAGACCACTTAAAGGGGATCCCATTGCGAGGCCTTCTTCTTGGTTATAGAATTGGTTATTGAACGTAAAATAATTTTGTGTGGGTGTTATTTGTAGTAATGTTATAATTTCTTCTATTTTTTGTTTGTTTAATTTTGCGGAATGAATTAGGTTATCTTTTAATATTTTGATTGTTTCTTTTACTGGGATATTAGTATACATATTGGTAACGTCAAAAGATATTAATTTGTATTGTGGTGATATGTTGATATTTTTGGTTTTGGTTATGACAAATGTGTCATCAACGTATCTTGCGTAGAAAACTATATTTTTTTGTTGTTGATTTAATTTTGATAATATATGTTTGTTTTCAAAGTGATTTAAATAAATGTCAATAAATTTTTCTTTAATTCTTTATAAATTACATATTACAACATGGAGACAAAAACAATAACATATTATAATTCAGCCGAAATGGTACATAATGTCTACAAATACAAAAATATTAAAATTAAGCTAACCAAAGCCAATCTAAACATCAAATTCAATAAAAAGTGTCTACATAAACAAATCACACCTAAATACGCTCAAATCCATATAAAAAATAATAATAATAATAAAAATTCCATCGCCGCCATTAAAACCCAAAAACTAGCTCAAGTAATCCGAATAAAAAAAGAAATTAAATACCTTTACAGCAAAAAAGCAAAGCTTAATAACGAATTATACAAACTTCATTTAGAGATATATAACACATTCAATTTTATTACTGCCGAATCATATATTCATAACATTAACCAAGATACCAAAAAAAATAGCCAAAGAAATTTACAAAAAACAACAAATGAAAATAAAAACCCTCAACAAAAAACAACATCTTCCACTACCAACATGCAAACATACCTTTTTCCCTAGATTAATCAACAATACAAACATTCAGCTCACAATCCCGGAAATCGAAACTCTAAATAAAGGATTAAAGTTCAATTTACCAAAAATAAACAAATTCAACATCGATAACGAAGTTATTAATGCCGAAGCAGCCATCAAAACGATACCAACACAAGATTCACAAAATGAAACCAGAGTTATAATTAATAAAAAACTTAAACAAATAATAAAAACAAATGGAACAAACACCAAAACACAAAACAAATTTCGCAAACACGCAAAGAACATAAAAAATATCAAACAAAAATTTAAAGATAATAATGCAATAATAACTAAAGCAGACAAGGGAAACACAGTTGTAATTATAAACCAACAGGAATATATTCAAAAATCCTTAGACTTCATAAAAAACAATAATATAAAAATCATGCAATCCGACCCAACAAAAACATATGTCAAAGAAATAAACAATGCTATTAATAAAACGAATCATCTTTTTCCCAATTACAAAAAACAAAAAATGAAACAACCAAAAGCACAAGCTCCTCAATTCACCGGACTTCCCAAGATACATAAACCTGGAACCCCAATCAGACCACTTATCAATTATAAAACAGCACCTTGTTACAAAATAGCAAAAGAATTACAAAAACTCATAACCACAAACATAACAATAAAAAACAACAACAGTTTAAAAAACTACATAGAACTCATCGACAAAACCAAAAATATCAACATATCACCACAATACAAATTAATATCTTTTGACGTTACCAATATGTATACTAATATCCCAGTAAAAGAAACAATCAAAATATTAAAAGATAACCTAATTCATTCCGCAAAATTAAACAAACAAAAAATAGAAGAAATTATAACATTACTACAAATAACACTAACACAAAATTATTTTACGTTCAATAACCAATTCTATAACCAAGAAGAAGGCCTCGCAATGGGATCCCCTTTAAGTGGTCTACTCGCTGACATTTATTTAAATCACTTTGAAAACAAACATATATTATCAAAATTAAATCAACAACAAAAAAATATAGTTTTCTACGCAAGATACGTTGATGACACATTTGTCATATTTAACGGAACCAATAGACAAATAGACATACTCAATAATTATATTAACAACATAAATAACAAAATCAAGTTCACATGCGAAATCGAACAAAATAATGCAATAAATTTCCTAGATCTAAACATTAATAAAAACAACAACAAATTACATTTCAAAATTTACAGAAAACCAACAACAACAGACATCACAATACACAACGACTCCCACCACCCCTTCACACAAAAAATCGCAGCCTATAACGCATTCATCAATAGATTAATTAATATACCTTTAATGAAAAAAGATTACGACGAAGAAGTCAACACAATAAAACACATAGCATTAGCAAATGGATACAAACCAGAAATGATAGACAGACTTATTCACAAAAAGAAAAAGAAAATAGAAAACCAAAACAAAACCAACAACAATAACCCAACAATAAGTTCAAAATACATAGCAATCGAATACACCAACATTTAACCACAAATAATAAAAAACGAATTTAAAAAACACAACATTAATGTATCTTTTAAAACAAACAATAATATACAAACAATATTAAAACTTAAAACCAAAAAAGACACCAAAACTTGCTCTGGCGTTTACAAAATAAATTGTGATGATTGTGAACAATATTACATAGGACAGACAGGGAGAACATTTTATGAGAGATTCACCGAACACAGACCAAAACACAATACCAAATCCACCTACGCATTGCACTTATTAGACAAGAACCACAATTACACAAGTTTTGAGACAAACTTAAAACAATTGCACTTCTGCAAGAAAAGCTCAACCCTAGATGCATTAGAAGAGTTCGAAATATATAAGGCATGCAAAAAAGAACAAGACAAAATAATGAATGACAAACTAACAATTAAAACCAACTCATTATTCGACACAGCCATCAAACACACAAGATAGAACAGGACAAATATCATAACAAACGACACGACAACAGTGGCAACAACAACAACCAGAAACAGCTTAAATTAGCATTAAAAGCCCGATGATGGAATAAATTTCCGAAACGCGTAGCTTCAATTTTATTTATTTATTGTTGTAAAAAGTCGGTATATTTCAAAATAAAGTTTAATTTTAAAATTTAAAAAATTTTTCTTTAATTCTTTATAAATTACATATTACAACATGGAGACAAAAACAATAACATTTAGACAACTGTCCAGCTTTGGAAAATGTATTCAAAAACATTGTTTATTGTTGTCTTATATTATCTGCCTAACTTAGACACGAGAATATGACTGTCTAAACCGTGAATAATGTGATACCTATTAATTTTTATTAAATAAAGCATATTTCCACTAATTTGAAAATAGTTAGACTACAGTGTCTAAGTAGACAAAAATCTAATAAATACGACTGCTATTTTGCAAATGTTGATCTTCTAAGGAAGGATCGGGTTGAAATCAGCTTGGTTCGACTAGATCGTACTTAGGAAGCGCAGTCGAGTCGTTTATAAGCGTCGAACAATTACTTTGGATAAATAATATTATTATCCATTTGCAGACTATTTTGGTGCTTTTAGACAGATTCGTGAAATTCTCTATTTGTACACACACAAATGTCCCAACCCAATGCCAGCCTAAAGAAGAATACCAGATCAGGATGAACATTTTCAGGGTGTCCCGATTTATTTGTCCATGCATGTTGACATTCTTGGCCTTTACTTTTTTAATTTCGTAAAGAAAAACACCGACAGTTCTACACAAAGTCAACAATTTATTAATGGTTGTGTTCCTTTACTTTGAAACTTTGTGCATTCGTGTGAAATTTTACACAAAAGTCTATCAAAGTTCATATATTAAAAAATTAAATGTGTAGAAATTGACACAAATGCACAGAGTACTAAGGTAAAAGAACACTCCTAATAACTAATCGACATTAATTTATTGAAGTCCTGATTTGTATGAAATACACCCTGTACTTAGAAAATAATTGTCTTAATTTGTTGTGTCCTATATATTTTATAACTTGCTACCATTGATTTAATAGTATTTTTGAAAATTTAATGGTACACGTTATTCATTTAATAAGATATACTTTCGATTTAATAATGTCTACCATGAAAAATAATAGTACATCCTACTGTTCTTTTAAATTTGAAAGCTATAATACTTTATATTAAAGGGTGTAACTAATTAAATTTCAAATGCGAACATAATCATATGACTAAAGTATTGAAATTGTAGAATGCACTAGATTCATGGTAAATGAAGAGAAACATAACTACTGCCATAAAAAACTAAACAACTGACCCTATGAAATGTCAAACAAAATGCATTCCCTTCAAATCTGCAAAAAGATAATGATTGCGTTCTTGTCTATGAACCCATTCTAATGAAATAATTTCATTTTATTTAAAATATTTTTTTAAGAATAAATAGATATAATTTATATCTTATCGTGATTTTATTTTTCATATAGGTGTTTTTCCTTTATTTAGTTAAAAACAGATTTTTTAAATGAAACATTATATATTGTTTACCTGTCATTTGACTATCGAATCTGATAGGGTACACCCTGTCGCAAAAAAATTTATCGCCATTCTCTCGGGTCACATTGCTTTAATAACTTACCACTATTAATATAATAGTATTGTTTGCTTTGTTTATAGTATGCACTATTATTTTAATTTGATACACTATTAATTTAATAGTTTTTTTCTTTAAAAATAATAGTACGTCTTATTGATCCTGCAAAATTAGTATCTTACCTTTATATTTATTTATTATTATATTATAATTAAATTTATAAATATGAACGTTATCATGTACATACTTAGATTAGTAGTATGATTATTGATTTTTGAAAAGTAACAAATCAAATACTAGCAGTCATAAACTCATTCCAAAATATTTCTAACCAAAATAAATTAACAAAATTGCAACTACATATCTAATAATCTTTTTGCTACGAAAAATCCGTAATTTCCGATTAAAATCCTTATGGAGAATTTTTGAAATCTATCAGTCGAATATTGACACTTCTCTAAAGTAAAGGTTTGACGTTTATAAACGATGGATAGAGGAATTGGGCTTTTCCTAAAATCATCTCTTTCTAATGTGACAGTTCAATTTGCGGGGAAAACAATACAACACAAACAAACTTACATACTTATACAACGACAAATTACAATGTTCACACTATTCGCCCCGGTTGAAACAGTGCTTGTTTTCCCCCCAATAAGGTTTATTTTTTGCTTGTGTCACATTGACGTATGGGGGAACTTCAGAATTCCATATTGGCAAAAAGAAATCCACAAAAAGCTAAAACACTCGCTGAACACAGTCAACGCATTTAAATACTAAAGCGATAAAGGATGGTACACATCGATTTAGGGATGGTATGTTTGCTCACAACTAAGTCCCCTTTCACACGAAAGGAGACAAATTGCTGGAGATTTTTTGACGTTTTTTTTTAATTTTCGATTCCCACCAATCGTAGACCGTTTAATTCTCTTACTTGGTGCCCTTCTCACCCAAAAACTGAAACTCAGTTTCCTCGTGTGAAAGGGGACTAATAGTGATTCGTACATTTTATTATGGTTAGTCACTTAAAACTTTTGACCAACAATTTGCGGGGTATTGTTATCCCATTCATTTCATAATCCCTTTTCACACGAGGAAACTGAGTTTTCAGCAACTTTTAGTTTTTAGTTCAGAAGGGTACGGACTACGGTCTATATACGATTGGTGGAGAGTAGAAATTAAAAGAAAACGTCAAAAAATCTTCAGTAACTTCTTTCCTCGTGTGAAAGCGGTCATAAACTTAGAATTCAACTGCACGTACATAATTTAAATACCACATAATCCACTTTAATTTGCTTAAAAATCTGCACTTTGTCAATGTCAAAAAATAAATACATGTAAATCCAGCATTATGAAATGCACAATCATTGTATATAAACCATTGACCTATTATATATAGACTGCTAGTGGAGCGTCATTTCCATACAAATTCCGAAATGAAAATGGTTCCACCTCTCACTAGTGACATGAGCGCTATGGTAGGACACGCGGCAAAGAGAAGTTACTATTTTCAGTGCCATCTGTTCCTACTTTGTCTGAGCAAGCTTTTTTTGCCATAGAAACTACGGACATCTATTGTTATTTCTTATAAAAAAATGAGCAATCTGTTTTTGCTAAAATTTATATTTTGACGTTTGTGTATAATTTTAATTTTCATTTCACATTTTGCGTCGTGCGACCTGCGTGGTAAATTTGATTTTTATAAATATATTTTTTGTTAAAATTTGGATAAAAAATGGTGATTCAACAGCATTTGGAGATAATTTTTTCAATTACATAAATATTATATTGATTTTAATTGATGTTGTTTTTTGTAGCAAATAATTCCGCCAAAAGTTTTCCAATTCAATCCGAAACTCGATCCTGTAACATCGCTCAAATGAGAATTTGGTCAGGCTCTCTTGTACCAGCATGGCAATTGAGGATATAAAAATACAAGAAAGTCGTCGTCATTTGTGTGTCCTAATACCGATTAAGATTTGACGGAAAAAATCTTCCAGGAACATAAATCTTATCCACATCATCTTTAATAAAAACTTACCAGAATGGTTCGAGAGCACATTGAAACAACTTCTGACGGATCACTGGTGGTCATTGATTGAGGGTTCGAAGCAGTTCCTCGCTGAAACATCAACTAGTGACAGTCTGATTACATTTTCGAATAATCTGAGGTTGGAAACAACGGTGAGCCACAAATGGAATCTTGATTGGAATCTCTACATATTATCTCTACATCTACCATTGTGTGTTGACTACTGAGATTTGGGCTCACGTCTTTGGCAGAGAATACAGCGATTAGTTTGAAAATCTCATGAATCAATTTGAACATCTTGACCGAAAAGACTCGTCCTGTGTCAATGGGTTGCAAACAGTTTTACTTGTGCCAAGTGCCAGGATGCACTTGGACGCAATTCTAGCTAGCACGAGTGTCGTAGGAGAGATTCTAACTAAAGAGGATGTCTACACGGCCGGAAACCGATCCATAACCAGTCGCACTTGGGGATAAATTTCTTTGGTCACCAGAACCTTCTTGACTAGGTCTTCATGCTCTGTGAGAACAGCCAAAGCGCTAAGTTTTATTGTTTTAATAGTATCATCTTATTGAATTATAGCAAAAAAAAAAAAAAAAAGATGTTTTGTATTAATAGTATATCCCATTAAATTAATGTGATTATTAAATAAAACAATAGTATCTGATACTATTATTATTTTGCCAACATTAATAACATATACTATTGTTTTAATAGTATCATCTTATTGAATTATTGCAAAAAAAAAGAAAAGATGTTTTGTATTAATAGTATATCCCATTAAATTAATGTGATTATTTAATAAGACAATAGTATCTGATACTATTATTATTTTGCCAATATTAATAACATATACTATTGTTTTAATAGTATCATCTTATTGAATTATTGCAAAACAAAAAAAAGAAGATGTTTTGTATTAATAGTATATCTATCCAATAATAATAACATATACTGTTGTTTTAATAGTATCATCTTATTGAATCATTGCAAAAACAAAACAAAGATATTTTGTATTAATAGTATACCCCATTAAATTAATGTGATTATTTAATAAAACAATGGTATCTGATACTATTATTATTTTGCCAATATTAATAACATATACTATTGTTTTAATAGTATCATCTTATTGAATTATTGCAAAACAAAAAAAAAGAAGATGTTTTGTATTAATAGTATATCTCATTAAATTAATGTGATTATGTACTAAAACAATAGTTTCCGATACTTTTTGTAAAAAGTGCTCGATGCTTCAAAATTGATATAATTCGAAAGGAAACAACAAACTGATCAAGGTAAGTATGCATTTAAAATTAATTAAAATTATTATTATAAAGATATTTCTAACCAATCCTTCCTTCAGATACCGTTCCAGTAAAATTTATATATGTATGTATATATATTTATATAATTTATTTAATTTAAAATTCTTTAGCTAACAATTTTCATTAACACATCAATTAAAATACTAACTTGGTATTGAGTTGTATGTACTTCAAAATGTTCTTGAAATTTTTAATATTATGATGGTCACTCTGTAACACGATGATCTATATACGTTCTTCTGTATCATGTGTTTTTAATAACCTAAAACCATTGATTTAATAGTATTTCTTCGCAAGAATTATAGTATGTACTATTCTTTTAAACGGATATACTATTGATTTAATAGTTTGTTTCTGAATCTTATACTTTTAATAAGCTAACACCATTGATGTTATAGTATTTTTTATGAGATTTATAGTACATACTATCCTTTTAAAAGGATATACCATTGATTTAATAATTTGTTCCTTCAAAAATAATGTTACCTTATTATATTTTTTTTGTATTTTGTATATATTTTAATAAAAGGGTGTCCCCATATGTTTCATTGCATTTCATGAAGGTTTTGTTCGGTGTTTCAACAAAATATAAAAGAATACTATCTATCTATTCGTTTCAATAGGTGAACACAGTTATTATTGATTAAGTTACCCATTATATTTGCAAAAAAAAATTTGATCCAAATCTATTTTATAAAAGTTGTCTAACTTTAGACAACTGTCCAGCTTTGGAAAATGTATTCAAAAACATTGTTTATTGTTGTCTTATATTATCTGCCTAACTTAGACACGAGAATATGACTGTCTAAACCGTGAATAATGTGATACCTATTAATTTTTATTAAATAAAGCATATTTCCACTAATTTGAAAATAGTTAGACTACAGTGTCTAAGTAGACAAAAATCTAATAAATACGACTGCTATTTTGCAAATGTTGATCTTCTAAGGAAGGATCGGGTTGAAATCAGCTTGGTTCGACTAGATCGTACTTAGGAAGCGCAGTCGAGTCGTTTATAAGCGTCGAACAATTACTTTGGATAAATAATATTATTATCCATTTGCAGACTATTTTGGTGCTTTTAGACAGATTCGTGAAATTCTCTATTTGTACACACACAAATGTCCCAACCCAATGCCAGCCTAAAGAAGAATACTAGATCAGGATGAACATTTTCAGGGTGTCCCGATTTATTTGTGCATGCATGTTGACATTCTTGGCCTTTACTTTTTTAATTTCGTAAGGAAAAACACCGACAGTTCTACACAAAGTCAACAATTTATTAATGGTTGTGTTCCTTTACTTTGAAACTTTGTGCATTCGTGTGAAATTTTACACAAAAGTCTATCAAAGTTCATATATTAAAAAATTAAATGTGTAGAAATTGACACAAATGCACAGAGTACTAAGGTAAAAGAACACTCCTAATAACTAATCGACATTAATTTATTGAAGTCCTGATTTGTATGAAATACACCCTGTACTTAGAAAATAATTGTCTTAATTTGTTGTGTCCTATATATTTTATAACTTGCTACCATTGATTTAATAGTATTTTTGAAAATTTAATGGTACACGTTATTCATTTAATAAGATATACTTTCGATTTAATAATGTCTACCATGAAAAATAATAGTACATCCTACTGTTCTTTTAAATTTGAAAGCTATAATACTTTATATTAAAGGGTGTAACTAATTAAATTTCAAATGCGAACATAATCATATGTCTAAAGTATTGAAATTGTAGAATGCACTAGATTCATGGTAAATGAAGAGAAACATAACTACTGCCATAAAAAACTAAACAACTGACCCTATGAAATGTCAAACAAAATGCATTCCCTTCAAATCTGCAAAAAGATAATGATTGCGTTCTTGTCTATGAACCCATTCTAATGAAATAATTTCATTTTATTTAAAATATTTTTTTAAGAATAAATAGATATAATTTATATCTTATCGTGATTTTATTTTTCATATAGGTGTTTTTCCTTTATTTAGTTAAAAACAGATTTTTTAAATGAAACATTATATATTGTTTACCTGTCATTTGACTATCGAATCTGATAGGGTACACCCTGTCGCAAAAAAATTTATCGCCATTCTCTCGGGTCACATTGCTTTAATAACTTACCACTATTAATATAATAGTATTGTTTGCTTTGTTTATAGTATGCACTATTATTTTAATTTGATACACTATTAATTTAATAGTTTTTTTCTTTAAAAATAATAGTACGTCTTATTGATCCTGCAAAATTAGTATCTTACCTTTATATTTATTTATTATTATATTATAATTAAATTTATAAATATGAACGTTATCATGTACATACTTAGATTAGTAGTATGATTATTGATTTTTGAAAAGTAACAAATCAAATACTAGCAGTCATAAACTCATTCCAAAATATTTCTAACCAAAATAAATTAACAAAATTGCAACTACATATCTAATAATCTTTTTGCTACGAAAAATCCGTAATTTCCGATTAAAATCCTTATGGAGAATTTTTGAAATCTATCAGTCGAATATTGACACTTCTCTAAAGTAAAGGTTTGACGTTTATAAACGATGGATAGAGGAATTGGGCTTTTCCTAAAATCATCTCTTTCTAATGTGACAGTTCAATTTGCGGGGAAAACAATACAACACAAACAAACTTACATACTTATACAACGACAAATTACAATGTTCACACTATTCGCCCCGGTTGAAACAGTGCTTGTTTTCCCCCCAATAAGGTTTATTTTTTGCTTGTGTCACATTGACGTATGGGGGAACTTCAGAATTCCATATTGGCAAAAAGAAATCCACAAAAAGCTAAAACACTCGCTGAACACAGTCAACGCATTTAAATACTAACAGCCGAATTTATAAACGCATTATAGCGAGTGCATAAACCTATACACTTCTTATAATGCCTCTAAACACGAAAATTGTATTTATAAAACTTTGCAACGTTGAATAGTGGCATTATAAGCTGAACGCGTTTGAGGGTTGAATAGTGTCTGTATAGGGATATTTTAGTATCGAAATGTCACTTTGACTCACACACAACAATATAATACATAGATATTAGGGTAGCGCTTATTTTGGCAATGTTTGAATTTCTTTTTTATCCTCCCCTAAAAATGATTATTATGTACCTGTACAATGTACATACAAACAAGTAGTGCATTTTTTTTTTGGAGGGGCTAGCTTAGTAACACCGAAAAATAATTATACGGATTGAATTCCAGCCTTTTTTCACCTTAAAAGTAAAAAATAGAAATGTTTTTTTATTGGATACTACCTCTTCGTGGAATTAAATTCTTGCACACTTAATAGAACTTCAAATTGATGCCAAATTACTTAAAATGTGTCAAATTTGGAAATTTTGTATCACTTTTACGAAAGGACTTAGAATAATTTTAGACATTGCGAACAAAAGAGCCACCCTAATAGATATATTTTCTTTTCAATAAAAACACCACCGTGTAGAGTGAAGAAAACACAAATCTTCTAATGAATCAATAAAAATGATTTTTTTATTCCAAAATATATAACTTTATTGACAAACAACACAAAAACCACACAAATAACAATAATCTGAATAATAATATTAGGAAAAAACAAAAGAATCCAATAAGCTGCGCAACAGAATTGTTTTTTTTTTATGAACAGCTGAGATTGGTTTGTCAGTTTTGGAAGTAAAACGTAATAGATTTCCTCTTTTTGGTACTTTATTTGACACAAGCGTATTATAACTATACAGGGTAGGAAAATCTTTTATAAATAATAATTTATGTTGCGTTGAATAGTGGCTACATAAATGCTTATGCATTACATAACTATTCAGCCGTTTAGAGGTGTTTAGCGAATTCTAATAAATAAGGCTGTAAAGCGATAAAGGATGGTACACATCGATTTAGGGATGGTATGTTTGCTCACAACTAAGTCCCCTTTCACACGAAAGGAGACAAATTGCTGGAGATTTTTTGACGTTTTTTTTTAATTTTCGATTCCCACCAATCGTAGACCGTTTAATTCTCTTACTTGGTGCCCTTCTCACCCAAAAACTGAAACTCAGTTTCCTCGTGTGAAAGGGGACTAATAGTGATTCGTACATTTTATTATGGTTAGTCACTTAAAACTTTTGACCAACAATTTGCGGGGTATTGTTATCCCATTCATTTCATAATCCCTTTTCACACGAGGAAACTGAGTTTTCAGCAACTTTTAGTTTTTAGTTCAGAAGGGTACGGACTACGGTCTATATACGATTGGTGGAGAGTAGAAATTAAAAGAAAACGTCAAAAAATCTTCAGTAACTTCTTTCCTCGTGTGAAAGCGGTCATAAACTTAGAATTCAACTGCACGTACATAATTTAAATACCACATAATCCACTTTAATTTGCTTAAAAATCTGCACTTTGTCAATGTCAAAAAATAAATACATGTAAATCCAGCATTATGAAATGCACAATCATTGTATATAAACCATTGACCTATTATATATAGACTGCTAGTGGAGCGTCATTTCCATACAAATTCCGAAATGAAAATGGTTCACCCTCTCACTAGTGACATGAGCGCTATGGTAGGACACGCGGCAAAGAGAAGTTACTATTTTCAGTGCCATCTGTTCCTACTTTGTCTGAGCAAGCTTTTTTTGCCATAGAAACTACGGACATCTATTGTTATTTCTTATAAAAAAATGAGCAATCTGTTTTTGCTAAAATTTATATTTTGACGTTTGTGTATAATTTTAATTTTCATTTCACATTTTGCGTCGTGCGACCTGCGTGGTAAATTTGATTTTTATAAATATATTTTTTGTTAAAATTTGGATAAAAAATGGTGATTCAACAGCATTTGGAGATAATTTTTTCAATTACATTTAATATTATATTGATTTTAATTGATGTTGTTTTTTGTAGCAAATAATTCCGCCAAAAGTTTTCCAATTCAATCCGAAACTCGATCCTGTAACATCGCTCAAATGAGAATGAGGTCAGGCTCTCTTGTACCAGCATGGCAATTGAGGATATAAAAATACAAGAAAGTCGTCGTCATTTGTGTGTCCTAATACCGATTAAGATTTGACGGAAAAAATCTTCCAGGAACATAAATCTTATCCACATCATCTTTAATAAAAACTTACCAGAATGGTTCGAGAGCACATTGAAACAACTTCTGACGGATCACTGGTGGTCATTGATTGAGGGTTCGAAGCAGTTCCTCGCTGAAACATCAACTAGTGACAGTCTGATTACATTTTCGAATAATCTGAGGTTGGAAACAACGGTGAGCCACAAATGGAATCTGATTGGAATCTCTACATATTATCTCTACATCTACCATTGTGTGTTGACTACTGAGATTTGGGCTCACGTCTTTGGCAGAGAATACAGCGATTAGTTTGAAAATCTCATGAATCAATTTGAACATCTTGACCGAAAAGACTCGTCCTGTGTCAATGGGTTGCAAACAGTTTTACTTGTGCCAAGTGCCAGGATGCACTTGGACGCAATTCTAGCTAGCACGAGTGTCGTAGGAGAGATTCTAACTAAAGAGGATGTCTACACGGCCGGAAACCGATCCATAACCAGTCGCACTTGGGGATAAATTTCTTTGGTCACCAGAACCTTCTTGACTAGGTCTTCATGCTCTGTGAGAACAGCCAAAGCGCTAAGTTTTATTGTTTTAATAGTATCATCTTATTGAATTATAGCAAAAAAAAAAAAAACAAAGATGTTTTGTATTAATAGTATATCCCATTAAATTAATGTGATTATTAAATAAAACAATAGTATCTGATACTATTATTATTTTGCCAACATTAATAACATATACTATTGTTTTAATAGTATCATCTTATTGAATTATTGCAAAAAAAAAGAAAAGATGTTTTGTATTAATAGTATATCCCATTAAATTAATGTGATTATTTAATAAGACAATAGTATCTGATACTATTATTATTTTGCCAATATTAATAACATATACTATTGTTTTAATAGTATCATCTTATTGAATTATTGCAAAACAAAAAAAAGAAGATGTTTTGTATTAATAGTATATCTATCCAATAATAATAACATATACTGTTGTTTTAATAGTATCATCTTATTGAATCATTGCAAAAACAAAACAAAGATATTTTGTATTAATAGTATACCCCATTAAATTAATGTGATTATTTAATAAAACAATGGTATCTGATACTATTATTATTTTGCCAATATTAATAACATATACTATTGTTTTAATAGTATCATCTTATTGAATTATTGCAAAACAAAAAAAAAGAAGATGTTTTGTATTAATAGTATATCTCATTAAATTAATGTGATTATGTACTAAAACAATAGTTTCCGATACTTTTTGTAAAAAGTGCTCGATGCTTCAAAATTGATATAATTCGAAAGGAAACAACAAACTGATCAAGGTAAGTATGCATTTAAAATTAATTAAAATTATTATTATAAAGATATTTCTAACCAATCCTTCCTTCAGATACCGTTCCAGTAAAATTTATATATGTATGTATATATATTTATATAATTTATTTAATTTAAAATTCTTTAGCTAACAATTTTCATTAACACATCAATTAAAATACTAACTTGGTATTGAGTTGTATGTACTTCAAAATGTTCTTGAAATTTTTAATATTATGATGGTCACTCTGTAACACGATGATCTATATACGTTCTTCTGTATCATGTGTTTTTAATAACCTAAAACCATTGATTTAATAGTATTTCTTCGCAAGAATTATAGTATGTACTATTCTTTTAAACGGATATACTATTGATTTAATAGTTTGTTTCTGAATCTTATACTTTTAATAAGCTAACACCATTGATATTATAGTATTTTTTATGAGATTTATAGTACATACTATCCTTTTAAAAGGATATACCATTGATTTAATAATTTGTTCCTTCAAAAATAATGTTACCTTATTATATTTTTTTTGTATTTTGTATATATTTTAATAAAAGGGTGTCCCCATATGTTTCATTGCATTTCATGAAGGTTTTGTTCGGTGTTTCAACAAAATATAAAAGAATATCTATTATCTATTCGTTTCAATAGGTGAACACAGTTATTATTGATTAAGTTACCCATTATATTTGCAAAAAAAAATTTGATCCAAATCTATTTTATAAAAGTTGTCTAACTTTAGACAACTGTCCAGCTTTGGAAAATGTATTCAAAAACATTGTTTATTGTTGTCTTATATTATCTGCCTAACTTAGACACGAGAATATGACTGTCTAAACCGTGAATAATGTGATACCTATTAATTTTTATTAAATAAAGCATATTTCCACTAATTTGAAAATAGTTAGACTACAGTGTCTAAGTAGACAAAAATCTAATAAATACGACTGCTATTTTGCAAATGTTGATCTTCTAAGGAAGGATCGGGTTGAAATCAGCTTGGTTCGACTAGATCGTACTTAGGAAGCGCAGTCGAGTCGTTTATAAGCGTCGAACAATTACTTTGGATAAATAATATTATTATCCATTTGCAGACTATTTTGGTGCTTTTAGACAGATTCGTGAAATTCTCTATTTGTACACACACAAATGTCCCAACCCAATGCCAGCCTAAAGAAGAATACTAGATCAGGATGAACATTTTCAGGGTGTCCCGATTTATTTGTGCATGCATGTTGACATTCTTGGCCTTTACTTTTTTAATTTCGTAAGGAAAAACACCGACAGTTCTACACAAAGTCAACAATTTATTAATTGTTGTGTTCCTTTACTTTGAAACTTTGTGCATTCGTGTGAAATTTTACACAAAAGTCTATCAAAGTTCATATATTAAAAAATTAAATGTGTAGAAATTGACACAAATGCACAGAGTACTAAGGTAAAAGAACACTCCTAATAACTAATCGACATTAATTTATTGAAGTCCTGATTTGTATGAAATACACCCTGTACTTAGAAAATAATTGTCTTAATTTGTTGTGTCCTATATATTTTATAACTTGCTACCATTGATTTAATAGTATTTTTGAAAATTTAATGGTACACGTTATTCATTTAATAAGATATACTTTCGATTTAATAATGTCTACCATGAAAAATAATAGTACATCCTACTGTTCTTTTAAATTTGAAAGCTATAATACTTTATATTAAAGGGTGTAACTAATTAAATTTCAAATGCGAACATAATCATATGTCTAAAGTATTGAAATTGTAGAATGCACTAGATTCATGGTAAATGAAGAGAAACATAACTACTGCCATAAAAAACTAAACAACTGACCCTATGAAATGTCAAACAAAATGCATTCCCTTCAAATCTGCAAAAAGATAATGATTGCGTTCTTGTCTATGAACCCATTCTAATGAAATAATTTCATTTTATTTAAAATATTTTTTTAAGAATAAATAGATATAATTTATATCTTATCGTGATTTTATTTTTCATATAGGTGTTTTTCCTTTATTTAGTTAAAAACAGATTTTTTAAATGAAACATTATATATTGTTTACCTGTCATTTGACTATCGAATCTGATAGGGTACACCCTGTCGCAAAAAAATTTATCGCCATTCTCTCGGGTCACATTGCTTTAATAACTTACCACTATTAATATAATAGTATTGTTTGCTTTGTTTATAGTATGCACTATTATTTTAATTTGATACACTATTAATTTAATAGTTTTTTTCTTTAAAAATAATAGTACGTCTTATTGATCCTGCAAAATTAGTATCTTACCTTTATATTTATTTATTATTATATTATAATTAAATTTATAAATATGAACGTTATCATGTACATACTTAGATTAGTAGTATGATTATTGATTTTTGAAAAGTAACAAATCAAATACTAGCAGTCATAAACTCATTCCAAAATATTTCTAACCAAAATAAATTAACAAAATTGCAACTACATATCTAATAATCTTTTTGCTACGAAAAATCCGTAATTTCCGATTAAAATCCTTATGGAGAATTTTTGAAATCTATCAGTCGAATATTGACACTTCTCTAAAGTAAAGGTTTGACGTTTATAAACGATGGATAGAGGAATTGGGCTTTTCCTAAAATCATCTCTTTCTAATGTGACAGTTCAATTTGCGGGGAAAACAATACAACACAAACAAACTTACATACTTATACAACGACAAATTACAATGTTCACACTATTCGCCCCGGTTGAAACAGTGCTTGTTAAGGTTTATTTTTTGCTTGTGTCACATTGACGTATGGGGGAACTTCAGAATTCCATATTGGCAAAAAGAAATCCACAAAAAGCTAAAACACTCGCTGAACACAGTCAACGCATTTAAATACTAAAGCGATAAAGGATGGTACACATCGATTTAGGGATGGTATGTTTGCTCACAACTAAGTCCCCTTTCACACGAAAGGGGACAAATTGCTGGAGATTTTTTGACGTTTTTTTTTAATTTTCGATTCCCACCAATCGTAGACCGTTTAATTCTCTTACTTGGTGCCCTTCTCACCCAAAAACTGAAACTCAGTTTCCTCGTGTGAAAGGGGACTAATAGTGATTCGTACATTTTATTATGGTTAGTCACTTAAAACTTTTGACCAACAATTTGCGGGGTATTGTTATCCCATTCATTTCATAATCCCTTTTCACACGAGGAAACTGAGTTTTCAGCAACTTTTAGTTTTTAGTTCAGAAGGGTACACTGAACCAAAAAAAATTCAAAATTTTAACAAACGACGTTTATTAAGTGGCTATTTGTTGTCACAATAAACTTTTTATTGTACCAATAAACGATTTATTAAAAAAAAACTTAACATTTAATCACCGTTTGTTAATACAATAAATGGCCGTTTATTGAGATATTTCGGTTATTAAAAATAACAAACCGTCCATTGTTACAATAAACAGCCGTTTAACAAATGAAAATTCCGAAAAATAAACAATGAGTTATTGTTGCAATAAACTTGTTGTTTGTCACAATAAACTTTGTTTAATGAATTTAATAAATCGTTTATTGTTATAATGAACGACGTTTATTAAAAGCCAAATTCTTAAATTGATAAACGGTTTATTGTTTTTTATAATTTTGTTTATCAAAAACAATAAACTTTAGTTATTAAAATTAATAAATCGTTTATTGAGATATTGGACAACATTTATTTAGAGCTCAATTCCAAAATTAATAAACGGTTTATTGTTTTTTATAATTTTGTTTATCAAAAACAATAAACTTTAGTTATTAAAATTTAATAAATCGTTTATTGAGATATTGGACAACACTTATTTAGAGCTCAATTCCAAAATTAATAAACGGTTTATTGTTTTTTATAATTTTGTTTATCAAAAACAATAAACTTTAGTTATTAAAATTAATAAATCGTTTATTGAGATATTGGACAACATTTATTTAGAGCTCAATTCCAAAATTAATAAACGGTTTATTGTTTTTTATAATTTTGTTTATCAAAAACAATAAACTTTAGTTATTAAAATTTAATAAATCGTTTATTGAGATATTGGACAACATTTATTTAGAGCTCAATTCCAAAATTAATAAACGGTTTATTGTTTTTTATAATTTTGTTTATCAAAAACAATAAACTTTAGTTATTAAAATTAATAAATCGTTTATTGAGATATTGGACAACATTTATTTAGAGCTCAATTCCAAAATTAATAAACGGTTTATTGTTTTTTATAATTTTGTTTATCAAAAACAATAAACTTTAGTTATTAAAATTTAATAAATCGTTTATTGAGATATTGGACAACATTTATTTAGAGCTCAATTCCAAAATTAATAAACAGTTTATTGTTTTTTATAATTTTGTTTATCAAAAACAATAAACTTTAGTTATTAAAATTTAATAAATCGTTTATTGAGATATTGGACAACATTTATTTAGAGCTCAATTCCAAAATTAATAAACGGTTTATTGTTTTTTATATTTTTTTAACAAAAACAATAAACTCGTTTTTAAAATTTAATAAATCGTTTATTGAGATAATAAACAACATTTATTAAAGGCAATATTAGTGCCTGTTTACATAGGCATTTTACTGAAGGGCGCATCCAGTGAGACAGGTAGATTTTATGTGCGTAGAAACGAGAAAGATTTTGGGATGGAATTTATCCTTCTCGTTTCTACGCACACATAAATCTACCTGTCTCACTGGTTGCGCCTTTCAGTAAAATGCCTATGTAAACAGGCACTTATAATACAATAATTTTATAATTTTCTTGTCTGAAATTCTTAATAAATCAATTAAACAATTTTTGCATTAGGTACTAAACACACTTAACGCAGATAAATAAAATTATTTTGCTATTTTTTTTAAACTTCCTAACAAAGGAATAATTTTAACACCATTTAAAAAGGTAAATTCAAATTATAATATAATTATAAATATAAAATAGGACGACGAAGCACGTTTAGCTTGATTAGTTCTGGACCCATGTTCTGTAACTCGGCGATAACTTTTCGAGGCGATAAACGGCGAAAAATGGAACAAAACCCGTAGCATTCCTATGAGTTTTGTTCCATTTTTCGCCGTTTCTCGCCACGAAAAGTTATCGCCGAGTTACAGAACATGGATCCTGGCTCTGATGTCGGCGACAAACAGAAGCCTGTAAATGGATCACCGTAATGTAAGCTTGGGCTAAGCTTCATACCCAATTGCTTTGGATGTATTTCAATAAACAATTTATTGAATTAATATAATATGTACGTGTTTTTAATAAACAATTTATTATTTTTAATGAACAATTTATTGTATCTAATAAATCGTTTTTAAATATAATAAATATTTTGTTAAATAACTTGATGATGAGCTCATTTACTGGTTTGGGCTGCTTAGTTTAATATAGGCAGAATTCACACTTTTTCTATATGTAGAAAAATTATATTTAATGTTCCTACATTACATGCATTTATAACAAATTCACTTTCTGTGTACCAAAATGTGGGTTATTTAAAAATAATAACATAAAAATATTTTGAACGATAAAATGTATTAACATATTCGCAGTGACTACGAAAATGTGGCGTCTTTTCTTCTTTACTACTTAGATTGCCCTTTAAGTACTTAATACTTGCATTGAAAAAGTTTACAAACAAAATTTGACGTCGCGTTCTTGATTCCCATTCCCAGTATTGTAACGTAACGTATTGACCTGGCTTGTCGTTTTGACCGCGCTCTGTTAAGCCATGCCTTAAAAATCGAGGAAAGGGAACGAAAACAAAAAAAAAGAAACAAGAATTTAAAATCTATGCGCAAAACTTGTGCAAAACATTTGTTAAAATGGAAAAAACGATAGAAACAAAAATACAAATGTAAATGAAAAAAATGTCAAACCAAAAAGATTATAATAGATCCCAAATCTACTTTAGCTGCGGAAAATATGTTATGTATTATAAATATTTGACAACGTATGACTGAATAAAACAGACACATATTCCGAACTTCTCCATCCGTCACGATGTTATATTGACGTCTTTATATATCATGAATAGGCGTTTTTCTTTTTTAGTTCAGAGTCTAAGCGAAAAGAGTAAGTTCTGAGCCACAGTTCACATATTAAAGGTAATATCATTAGCGTTTTCGTTTTTATTCAGTTCTGCGCATCTGTCAAAAAAGGGGTATTATGGTGGTAAAATGGTGGATCCAGTGCCCCTTTACTTGTCTAATTTCAATACTTTGTTGTTGTTTCTAAGGATGCGAGTTGAGTGCCTGTGGTCACTGGAACAGCCATTTTTAATTTTTTGACACTTTCAACTTTGACAACCTGCGCAATATATTACCTTTGATTTGTGTACTGTGGTCCTGAGCAGAGTATGTTCAGTGCTCTCTGATTTATGTCGAATTCCTTTCAACAAAAGAATCGTTGAAAGGAATACGAAAAGACGAAAAGAATCGATTTTTTTTTGTGATTGTGTGTGTGGCACTTGACAGAAACAATTTTGAAGTAAATTATCCAGAAAATATTCAATTTGGAAAATATTATTATTGTTAATTGAAAAGCAACGCACTATAAAATTCACCGAAAATTCGTTGCAACCAAAAACACAATTTGTTTTCTTAAAACACCGCGACATTCAATTTGACATTTTAGAAATTTCAAATCTTGCTAGTGTGTGTGCAAATCGGTGTAAAATCTTTCTTGAATCTTGCTAAATTAGCAAGATTTGTTTTGACAGAAAAAATTCGAATTGTTCAGAAAAAAAATCGATTCTTTTAGAAATAAATTCGATTCTTTTGTTGAAAGGAATTCGACATTAATAGTGAACGACTTGAGCACTGAATTGTCATGATTAGAAATTATTTAATTATTATTTTACCTTCTCCAGCAACCAGCCTCTTCCGCCATTTTTATTGTTTTGACAATGTTTTTATTTTATTTCCCGCCTTTCAAATGTCATCTCGTTTGTGTTCAACATTTCACTCCTTTTACTCTACTATTTTATTCTGAGCTCACAGATCGAGCTCTGACCATGCTTAGAACTAAAAAGGAAACACAATTTTTAAGTTCTGAACGATCAGAGCTAAAAAAGAAACACAAATATTTTTTTGACAGTTGCTCTGCTCTGAACTAAAAAAGAAAAACGCCTTATGCAAGAATTCGCCACTTTTTACGTATTTTTAACCAAACCGTAACAACGCATTTGACGTCTTCACGCATCCTCTTTTCTCGGTTTATTAGGGGATCCAAAAAAACTGAGTGTCTCATAGCCACCTTACAAAATTTCTTTAGGTCTACAGCAGAGGAGTGTTTTTTTAAATCAAAATATGTTTATAAATCGACACAAAACAAAACAAAACGTGTATGTCCTATGGTGGTCGCTTAAAACAAGGTAAGTGGAGATATCTAAACTTAATTATAATTACCATACTTTTAATTATATAAATAAGAAAGAAAAACAAAAATTTCCAAAAATTTCTTAACTCTTGAAAAAATGGTTATGTTGTGAATGTTATTACGGCCTTAAGTTTCCAGTGATTAGCAAGAAATAGTATATTAATCACACTTGGTATGGTAAAAAAAAGGTGGTCTAGATAAGGACATATTAATTTTCAACGAAACAACTAAATTTTCTTAGTTTCCCAAATGAAAATTGTTTATTTTCCTAACAAACAATTTATTAAGCTTCCATGTTGATTAGAAATTTAACGAAGCGTTCTTTGCAAACTTTACTATTTATTTGTAATAATAATCTTGTTTATTAAAATTAATTAATCGTTTATTGTAATAATAAACGTATTATTTATAATAATAATCTTGTTTATTAAAATTAAATACATTCAACGAAGCGTCCTCTGTAAAATTTATTTATTTGGAATGATAATCTTGTTTATTAAAATTAATTAATCGTTTATTGTAAGAATAAACGTATTATTAATAAAAGTAATCTTGTTTATAAAAATTAAAGACATTTAACGAAGCGTCCTTTATAAAATTTACTGTTTATTTGGAATAATAATCTTGTTTATTAAAATTAATTAATCGTTTATTGTAATAATAAACGTATTATTAATAACAATAATCTTGTTTATAAAAATTAATCAATTGTTTATTGTCATAAAAACGTATAATTTCAATGATATGCCTTCTTTATTATAATAAACTGCTTCTCACATTAAATAAATGATTTATTATCTTAATACTCATATCTCTTACTATTTTTAATAAACCTTTTATTAGTTATTGAATTCGTGGCTAGAGAAATATAAAAAATGTGAAAAATCTGTAGTGCGAACAGAGCTCAGCAATGTTCGTTGAGAGGGAATTTTTTTTTCCGAACTTAACGAAACAAGTAGAGTGTCGCCGGCTTTCTACTTCCTATTTCAAACAGCAACGAAAACGATTCGGTCAGTCATTCAGAACAAGAAGCCGCCGCCGCAACCAAGAATCCCAATAAGAAAAAGTTAAGTGTTTAAAAAATAAAGTGTTTTAAAATTCATAAAGTGAAAAAATATCATAATTAAATACATACAATACAAAATTGTATGTTGGATTAATCTTTCAACAAATATGTAAGTAATTTTTTTCTATATTATAAATATAAATACAAATTTACGTTCGCTGCCATAGATTGCGCATTGCTGGCGGCCGGCGCGGCGGCGTGGCGTCAAATTGAATTTAGGTATTTTTATAAATATTTTTGGCCTGAGCTATTGTGGAATCAATTTTAAAGTTTTATTGGGTTAATAAATTGAAAAAAGTTATTCAAAACTTCATTTTCAAAACTTGAAACTCCGTGCTATCAAAATGGCTGCCATGTCTGGCGAAGGTTATAATTGCTAACCGGAGAGCCTACTTTTTTATCCGTATGATTTTTTTTTCAATCCACTACGTTAAGCATTATTTTCGTGGAAAAAAAATTCATAAAATAAGTATTAAAATCAATTTTTTAAAACGACTTGCTATACTTTGTCTTTACAACAGCAACGAAAAGGATTCGTTCAGTCATTCAGAAGAAGGAAGAAGCCGCCCAATAAGAAAAAATTAAGTGTTTTAAAATTCATAAAGTAAAAATATATCATATTTAAATACATACAATACAAAATTGTATGTTGAATTAATCTTTCATCAAATATGTAAGTAATTTGTTCTATATTATAAATACAAGTTTACGTTCGCTGCCATGTGTTGCGTATTGCTGGCAGCCGGCGTCAAATTGAATATAGGTATTTTTATAAATATTTTTGGCCTGAGCTTTTGTGAAATCAATTTTAAAGTTTTAGTTAGGTTTAAAAATTGAAAAAAGTTATTCAAAATCTCATTTCCAAAACTTAAAACTCCATGCTATCGAAATGCCTGCCATGTCTGGCGAAGGTAAACTGAGTTTATTGCTAACCGCAGTACATACTTTTTTATCCGTATGCCTTCTTTTGAATCCACGACGCTAAGCATTGTTTTTGTGTAAAAAAAACTTCATAAAATAAGTATGAAAATCAGTTTTTTAAACCGACTTGTTATACTTTGTATTTACGACAGCAACGAAAACGATTCGTTCAGTCACTCACAAGAAGAAGCCGCCGCCGAAACTTAGAATCCCAATAAGAAAAAATTAAGTGTTTTAAAATTCATAAAGTAAAAATATATATACATATGTAAAAAAGTATGTGTCGGAACAAGATTAACCATTCATCAAAATATATACTTTCACTAGGTTCAGTATTATTCTATGCGTAAAAGTTTAAACAATTGAACTTTAAAATGCCAAATTAAAGTTTTTATAAGTAATTAATTCATGAGTTAAGATGATTATTGCGAAAAAAAACATTTTTTTAACAGAAAAATGTTTTCAATTTAGTTAGCATGATTATTACAAATTTTATTTTTATCTTTTACAATGTCGAAGGGTAAAGTAGGTACAGCAGGAAGCTGTATATGTTCTCAACATTGTTTTGCGTTGTTTTCTGTTGTGCCTACTTAACTTATTTTCAGTTTACTTACTTTTGAAACAAAGTTTTTGCAACATAACAAATAATCAGACTTTTTCTGAATATAATATTTGAAAAAAAAAATTAAAGTAGTTTTTGGCGTTCAGTAAGAGCAAAGAAAAAAATCATTAGATCACTCTGCTTCTCATAGAATCATTTAAAGTAGATACAATTATTATATACAATATTCATACATTGTAACTAAAAGTAATTTTCAATATTTCTAGATTATTTGTAACGATAAAGTGAGGTGTCCTGTTTGCAGCAGCATACAAAATCATTCTTTAAAACGTAAGTCATTATAATTTTTATACATTACGAACATATTATTATAAAATTATTTCTTACTTTTAATTCGCGATTGTCAAATTATTTTTGTGGTAAATTCAAAAAAACAATTTAAGTCTTTATTTAAGACGAACATTTTTTTGGGAAACGAAATGCCAAAGGCTTACTTTGGAAAGACAGGTTTTTAACAAAATATAATTTTAACTCATTTTCACTAAAATTAATGAGCCCTATGAAAAAAAAAAAGAAAAATAGTTTAATCCTATAAATGAATAAGTCAAAATAATTTGAAATTTTGCTTTTGCTATTTTAGCAGTAACTTAAATAATGATAATTTAAAACTTAATAACTTGTATACCTACATATACTTTCACAAGGTTCATTATTATTCTATGCGTACAATTTTAATCAATTGAACTTTAAAATGCCAAATTAAAATTTTTATAATAATTAAGTAATGAGTTAAGATGATTATTGCGAAAAAAAAACATTTTTTTTAACAGAAAAATGTTTTTAATTTAGTTAGCATGATTATTACAAATTTTATTTTTATCTTTTACAATGTCAAAGGGTAAAGTAGGTACAGCAGCAAGCTGTATATGTTCTCAACATTGTTTTGCGTTGTTTTCTGTTGTGCCTACCTAACTTATTTTCAGTTTACTTACTTTTGAAACAAAGTTTTTGCAACATAACAAATAATCAGACTTTTTCTGAATATAATATTTGAAAAAAAAAATTAAAGTAGTTTTTGCTGTTCAGTAAGAGCAAAGAAAAAAATCATTAGATCACTCTGCTTCTCATAGAATCATTTAAAGTAGATACAATTATTATATACAATATTCATACATTGTAACTAAAAGTAATTATCAATATTTCTAGATTATTTGTAACGATAAAGTGAGGTGTCCTGTTTGCAGCAGCATACAAAATCATTCTTTAAAACGTAAGTCATTATAATTTTTATACATTACGAACATATTATTATAAAATTATTTCTTACTTTTAATTCGCGATTGTCAAATTATTTTTGTGGTAAATTCAAAAAAACAATTTAAGTCTTTATTTAAGACAAACATTTTTTTGGGAAACGAAATGCCAAAGGCTTTCTTTGGAAAGACAGGTTTTTAACAAAATATAATTTTAACTCATTTTCACTAAAATTAATGAGCCCTATGAAAAAAAAAAGAAAAATAGTTTAATCCTATAAATGAATAAGTCAAAATAATTTGAAATTTTGCTTTTGCTATTTTAGCAGTAACTTAAATAATGATAATTTAAAACTTAATAACTTGTATACCTACATATACTTTCACAAGGTTCATTATTATTCTATGCGTACAATTTTAATCAATTGAACTTTAAAATGCCAAATTAAAATTTTTATAATAATTAAGTAATGAGTTAAGATGATTATTGCGAAAAAAAAACATTTTTTTTAACAGAAAAATGTTTTTAATTTAGTTAGCATGATTATTACAAATTTTATTTTTATCTTTTACAATGTCAAAGGGTAAAGTAGGTACAGCAGCAAGCTGTATATGTTCTCAACATTGTTTTGCGTTGTTTTCTGTTGTGCCTACCTAACTTATTTTCAGTTTACTTACTTTTGAAACAAAGTTTTTGCAACATAACAAATAATCAGACTTTTTCTGAATATAATATTTGAAAAAAAAAATTAAAGTAGTTTTTGCCGTTCAGTAAGAGCAAAGAAAAAAATCATTAGATCACTCTGCTTCTCATAGAATCATTTAAAGTAGATACAATTATTATATACAATATTCATTCATTGTAACTAAAAGTAATTTTCAATATTTCTAGATTATTTGTAACGATAAAGTGAGGTGTCCTGTTTGCAGCAGCATACAAAATCAATATTATGAAAGTAAGTCACTTGAATTTTTATTTATTATGTATTATATTTTTTTATATTATATTTATTTTTTGCTGGCTTTCAACTTGTGAAGATCAGGTTCATTTTAATGACAAAACCGTCTTTTTCTTGAAAAATTTTTATAAGCCTTTTTTAGAACAAAATTTTCTTTTTCTATCAAAAATCGAAAAGTGTTAGTCAGTATAATTATTATATTATGAACGAACAAATTTCAACACATTCGCTGCAACGTTAATTGCTGGGAACGATTTGAAAACATATTTTATTTGTGAACGTTATTACTGGTGTTTGTTTTTCTTTGAAAATATTTGTCTCAATGAGACTGACTGGGACTGGTATATACGGTTTACTTTTAGCCCATCTTGAACTTGAATATTTAAGTTTTGTAATAAATCGTTCATTAAACGATGCTCACGGCATGCCTTCCAAAATCTTTTTAAGAAATTCACTTATTTTGTCGTTTTAGGGAAGAATACTTTTTTCATTAATTTTTCAAAAAATAAATGTGACTGTTCAAAAAAAAGTGTGTTAACGTCACTTTTGTTCTCACTACCTCAAATGCAGATGTTAATAGAAGAGCGAGATATGCATAGCTAAGACGTTTGCAGCCAACGTGTTTAAATGATTTTTACAAATAATATTTCAAAAATAAGGAAGGAAAGACCATTCAATCGGTTTTTTTTTTTTGTTTTTCTTTATTTTTAGATTAATTCTTATCTAATTTTAATGCGAAGTCCCGTCCAGAATGTATATGGTTGTTTGACATTAGCACCTACCTACAGCCTACAACATCAATATTAAATTGATTATATTTTATTTATTATACTATATACTTATATATTATACTAAAAATACGTATATATTACTTAAATATTTTAAGTTCTGTTAAAATACTGTATACTCAAATTAAACAAAATGATTTGCTTTATCTGTAAGGTTAAAATTTCTTCCGTAAACTTGTATATACAAAACTTAAAAAAGATTCATGATTTGAGCACTTATAGTAATTTTAAATGTAGGGAAAGTAGTTGCTCACAAGAATTTCAAAATATAAGTACTTTTAAGAGACACATTATAAGAAAACATGAGGGGGGTTCAATACCCAACGTAAATAGTAATAATTCTGATGAACAAAATTTTACAGCTGAAAATCAGTTTTGCGAAAAAAATCAAATTATATCAAATAGTTTTAAGGAAGATTCCGAAACATGCGAAAATTATAATCATGAAAGCTTTGAAATCAAAGAAATCACTATAGAAGAAAGTCTAAATAATATTTTCATTTCTGCTACGCGTTTTGTATTGAAAATGCATGATAACAATAGTTTTTCACGAAAAAACATTTTAGTAATTCAAGAAGATGTACAAAAATGTATCTTAAATCCAATGCTTGAATTATTTAGATCATTTTCGAATGAAAAATTGGCAAAAACAAACATAAAAGTTCATAACGAATTTGTTAGTCTATTATCGAAGTGTCGTAATCCTTTTAACTTTTGCAACACCGAGTATAAACTTTTAGATTGGCTTAAAAAAGAAAATTTTTTGGACAGTTTAAATGAATTTTCGGTAAACAATGAAATCAGTAGAGTTTTTAAGAACGGATGCCTTGCGTATGATGAAAAAAACACTAAAGGTATATTGATGCCTTTAAAATTTCAATTTAAAAAATTTTTTGAGGGTGGAAACATCTTAAATAAAACGAAACTTCATATGGAAACATTAAGTAAAAAAAAAAAAATTTCAAATTTTGTCCAAGGTGAGCTTTGGAAGAAAAAATGTGAAAAGTATCCGGGAAAAATACTAATTCCATATTTTTTATATACTGATGATTTTGAAATCAACAATCCTTTAAGCTCTCATGCAGGCGTTCATTCGATATGTAATATTTACTATTCATTTCCTTGTCTTCCATGGAAGGAATCAAAGTTGGATAGTGTTTTTTTGGCAGGAGTTCTTAAAACAAGGGATCTCAAAGCATTCGGTAACGATAAATGTTTTCAATCTTTAATAAATGAGCTGAAGAGTCTTGAAGTTGATGGTGTGGAAATAAGCTTAAGCAACGATTCAAAAGTAAAAGTATATTTCATCTTAGGTCTTGTGTTAGGGGATAATTTGGGCTTAAATACTGTTTTGGATTTTAATAGATCATTTTCAAGCAATTCTTATTGCAGGTTTTGTAAAGCCAACAAATCTGAAACGAAATCGTTAACAATTGAACGAGATGATTTGTTAAGAAACCGCGCAAACTACGAAGAAGATATAATTCTTAACAACCCTTCGGAAACGGGCATACAAAACTATTCTCAACTTAATGAGATTCCATCGTTTCATGTCGTAGAAAATTACTGCGTGGATCTAATGCACGATGTTTTCGAAGGAATTTGTCATTACGATATTTGCCATATAATTGAATACTTCATAAACACAGCTAAATATTTTAAACTAGATACCCTTAATATAAGAAAACAAACATTTCAGTATGGTGCAATTGAGATTGACAATATTTCAGGTGAAATAAAAATTGGCCAATTAAAATGTAAACATCTGAAAATGACGGCACGAGAAATGATGACTTTTATTTCATTTTTTCATTTAATGATTGAAGATTTAGTGCCACATGATGATGAAGTGTGGTTATTCCTTATTAATTTAATTGAAATAATTGATTTATTGCTTGCATTTGAAATTTGCGATGAAATCATCCCAATGCTAAAATTAAAAATTGAAAACCATAACCAAGACTATGTTCGTCTTTTTCATGACACCTTGAAACCAAAGCATCATAATTTAACTCATTATCCTAGTGTCATTAAACAGTCAGGTCCTGTTCGTAGTTTTTGGTGTTTTAAATTTGAAGCTAAGCACAAAGAATTTAAACTATATTCACATGCTATTACATCTCGAAAGAATATTTGTTTAACCTTAGCAAAAAAATACCAACTTAAAACTGCATTTAAGTTGTTAACTAATATTGATGGAACTTACCCTTGTTACTTTGAAATATATGAGAAACATAAAATCGATAGTGATTTTAGAAATTTAGTATCTGAAATGCTAGGAGTCGATAATACATACATAGAATTTTTTTCTAAAGTAAAAATCGAAGGTTATAAATACCAACAAAGTTTTTATATAGCGCGATATGAAGCTGATATCGAGTTATATATTATAGTAGACATAGGTGTTTAAAAAAAAAATGAAGTTTTTTTGTTTTGCCAAAAACTAAATACAATCCAGTACAACCCAAGTATATTATCTTTTGAAATTGACGAAAAGCAGGTGGGCCCTTTTTCTATAATTTTTGGCAATAATATTGTTGGGCCACCAACTACTTTGATAAAAACAGCTACAGGAAAAACTTTATTAAGAGTTAAAGAGTATTATTGTTCACAATAGGCAAAGCAATCATAAAAAAAAATATAAAAATTATAAAAGAATGTGATAATTTTAACTTAAGATAAGGTATTTTTATAGTATTACCGTGTGACTCATTTATAGATACCAATAAGGATGACTGATTTTTTCTATCTACCTACAAATAAAAATTTTATAGAATATTTTCGTTTTCAAAAGGTTAACATTTAATTGTACTTTAACAATTCAAAAACTATACCAATCTATAAGTATCTATCGATCTTTTATAGAATATGTACCTACATTAAAATCATTTTGCGGATTTGATACCCATGGCTTTATTTTAGTTGTCTAGTAGTTAGATACTTTTGTAAATTTTTTATTAGAATGTTTTGATGTTTTGTAACGTTTTTAATAAATTGACAATAGGTACACAAAAAACTGAATTTTTAAAAGTGCCTATACTTAAGAAAATGACAACGCTTGATACATTGTTGGATGAAAAGGGGTCCGAGGAAGAGGAGGTCGATATCGTGGAGCTTGATGAACTGCAGGTTGGTGAAGAGCAGGTTGAATCAAGTGGGGACAGGGAATGCATTTCGACAATGTCAGAAACAGAATATGAAGTACTTTTGGGCGACAAGAATATAACAACGACTGTTGTCAACATTGACCCATGCGACGAGATAACGAGTTTATTGGGAAAATGGGGCCTATTAGAATTACTTGAGCATTTCAAAAGTAAGTTAAAATTAATTAAAAAAGCTAAAATGAACTCTTTTTTATGTCAGGCACAAGTTTTCAATTTTGTTCTGATTTTTTTTTATGGGAAAAAGTTTGGTTCTCGAAAAATTCTCTTTTTCAACAAAAAAAATTCTAATTCTTTTGAAAAAAAAAATTTCAGTCTTTTTCAACAAACAATTTTGGAACAAAAAATTTTATAATTCTTTTGAAAAAAAAAATTTCTAAGTCTTTTGGAACAAAAAAAGTCTTTTGTAACAAAAATTTTCTAAGACTTTTTCTCGGAAAAATTTTGTTTTTTTCAACAAAAAATTTTCTGTCTTGTAACAAAAATTTTCTAAGTCTTTAGGAACAAAAATTTTCTAAGTCTTTTGAAAAAAATTTTTTTTCAGTCTTTCAACAAAAAATTTACTAAGTTTTTGTAGCAAAAATTTTTCTTGAAAAAAAATTTTTTTTTTGAACAAAAAATTTTCTAAATCTTTAAGAAAAATTTTCTAAGTCTTTAGGAACAAAAATTTTCTAAGTCTTTTGAAAAAAATTTTTTTCAGTCTTTCAACAAAAAATTTACTAAGTTTTTGTAGCAAAAATGTTTCTTGAAAAAAAAATTTTTTTTTGAACAAAAAATTTTCTAAATCTTGTAAGAAAAATTTTCTAAGTCTTTAGGAACAAAAATTTTCTGTCTTTTGAAAAAAAATTTTTTTCAGTCTTTCAACAAAAAATTTACTAAGTTTTTGTAGCAAAAATTTTTCTTGAAAAAAAATTTTTTTTTTGAACAAAAAATTTTCTAAATCTTGTAAGAAAAATTTTCTAAGTCTTTAGGAACAAAAATTTTCTAAGTCTTTTGAAAAAAAAAATTTCAGCTTTTTTCAACAAAAAAATTTCTGAGTCTTTTGGAACAAAAATTTTCTAAGTTTTTTTTTTCGAAAATTTTGTCAAGCCTTTCTTTAACGCGCACCACGAATATAAATTTTTTGTATGAATTTGTATTTATTATAATTTAATACTATTTTCTTGTAGTTCAGCATTGCTACCTTTCTAGCAATAACGAATATGTAGCTTGTACTATGCTTCTTAGGCAAAGATCTGATAGTGTAAAAATAAAGAAAAAAATTATTTGTCTTTTTGTAGAAAATTTGTCGTAGTCTTTTTAAAAACAAAATTTGTATGTTTTTTTTTGAAAATTTTTTTAAGTCTTTTTGAATAAAAAAAATTAAAGTCTTTTTTTAGAAAATTTTTCCAAGTTTTTTTCTCATAAATTGTTGTAAACCAATAGCTACGTAAAAGCTTATTTTAAAATTTTTTATTTCAATCTTCCTGCCTGTTCTTCATTTTGGGGCTTTAATGAAACGAAATATTTAAAAAAAAAGTGTGTATAGACACTAATATCAAGATATATAATATATACTTAATAAGATAAAAACAATCCTACGCAGTAATTAAAAACAATTTTCTGTATTTTTTCGAAAATTTTTCTTAGTCTTTTTTTAAGTTAAAATTGAAAACTTATTGAAAAATGACAATACACATTATTAAATTTTAGTGAATGAGATAGATATTGAAATTTTGAAAAATTTGGAGTGTCACCACCTTGCCCAAATTCTAAAGCCCTTCAAGTACAGAACTTTAATTTTGTTTGAATCAAAGTTAAGAGAATGGCGTGAGTTGATTGGAAAGCCCCTCTTCATGTATTCCAACTCAGAATGTGGTCCGTTTCGCAATATATCTTGTTTATCGGAAGCATCTTCACCATACCAACTTTCAACAAGATCAAATTTCCGCAGCCATACAAGTTCACCAACAAGTGCTCTAGAATCTGCCTCTTCAATTTCTTTAGCAACAATTTTAAACAGCAACTTAAAAATTATTTCACTGGTTGAAAGTTACGAACAAAATAAAAAATTCAACGGTCAGCAAAGAATGCAGTTGATTACTGCAATCGCAAGTTATTTTGATCAGAAAAAAATTCATTTGGATCTGCATTCAAGTTACGCCATTGAAAAAGAAATAATTGAAAGATTTCCTACTGAGGAACTGGTAAACTGATTATTTATTATTCTATTATTTTTACTTATTTTTAATATAAATAAAATATTGTAAGGTATATTATCGAACGGGTAAAAGAGGCAAAATTTATAATAAATTCTGCAACTTGAAATTCTCAAATAAAACGATGGAGAAAACTTCAAAACCTTCAACAAGCAAGACCGAAACAACAGATGACAATTTGATTCTAGGTTTGTTCGATTTTAATAAAGACAGCCACCCCAATTTTGACTTCCGGTAGGAATTCGTTCAGTTTTGAATCCGATCGAAAGGCAAAACAAGGGTGCGCATTTTTACTATCTTAAGACTCTCAAAATGCATTCGTTTGGGTCGGTTCATCAATTCAAGAGATTGAAGACCATATCGGATATTTAAATGAAAAGTCAGAGAAAGTCCAGCCCTTCATCATAGTACATGGCAGTTCAATATTGGATTTTAATAATATTTTCCTGTACTTTGACGGAGTAAAGTTTGTATTTAAAAGTTTTTTAAGAGCTGTAGATATCTGCCATATAAGATGACTATTAGTTTGAGAATTCTCTGCATTTTTACAGTTAAACACATTTTTTTTTCAATTTAAATTCCCGAACTTTCATGATGATGAACATACTTTTCATAGATAATTGCATTGGTAACAAATTCTAATTTTTAGTTCCTGAAGAAGATTCAGAACAAATTATTAGGTCCTTGAAATATGACAATTTATCAGGGGAAGCATTAGACCGGTGCTGGAAAGCATGTGCAAATAGAAGGCTTTTAGATATTAAGGACTCTACTTCCACTTCTCAAATTCTATTAAAATGGCCGAAATACAAATGTCCTACTGGCTATCGTTTCGTAAGTTAGAAATTTGTTACATGCCGTTAAAACAGTTGTACAAAAAATACATTAAATTACTAGATTGACATGGATTTTAGCTACCTATATACAAATGCTGGATCATTTTTGGATAATTGGGACCAACTTAAACATAACATCTTAAAATTTCTTTTGACTGAAAACCATGTGAAGGATAAAAATACTCTTGAAGTGTTGACACAATTGTCATCAAAAGAAAGAGGTTCAAACACAACGACAAGTAAGCTGTCGTTAACTTTGTTTTTATTTCATGGTAACAACACATACATATGTAGTTAGCAATTTGATAATGATTATGATTTTCACGGAGTAAAGTTAGTATGTAAATATAAGCTTTTTAATATTTGTTTCTAAGTTTTTTATCTGCAATATCTATCGGGTTGTTCTTTATTTTGGGTTTTTTTTTGAAGATCTGACATTTGGTTCAAGATCACATTGAAAACCACTTAAAAACCAAATTTCTTTTTTTTATTATATCTTATTTATGTATTTTTTAATATCTTATTTTTTATCATATGAAAAATTAAATTAAATAATTAAAAACTTTTTATAATAACAGATTGCGACGATGCAGCTTTACTGTGGGCACTACATGGATATTTCATTCCATTTCAAAAAGTTTCAAGAAAAAGCAAGGAAGGAAAGAGAAGCTTAACGCGGTTTAGCATCAAAGACTCTCAAAATGCATTCGTTTGGGTCGGTTCATCAATTCAAGAGATTGAAGACCATATCGGATACCTAAATGAAAAGTCAGAGAATGTCCAGCCCTTCATCATAGTACATGGCAGTTCAATATTGGATTTTAATGATATTTTCCTGTACTTTGACGGAGTAAAGTTTGTATTTAAAAGTTTTTTAAGAGCTGTAGACATTTGCTTTAAAATATTTTATCTGTTCAATCTTCAATACCCATTACCCTGTTCCTCATTTTGGGGTTTTATAGAGACAAGATATTTTAAGAAAAATAAAAAAGAAATTTGTACAAAAACTCATATCTTGCTTAACGAGATAAATTCAATAACTACTTAATTGTTTATTTTAAAATTTGTATCCATTCAATCTTCAATACCCATTATCCTGTTTCTCATTGGGGTTCTAAAGATACATAATATCTATGTATACAAGAAAAATGTATAGAAACTAATATCTTGCTTAACAAGATATAATAATTTAAGATATATAATATATATATATATATAATAAACATAAGCAATAATTTGACACAAAATAAAATATAAAAATTCAAAACAAAAAGTTCATTTTTTTTCAGTTCGGACTTCTTAAATTTCTGCTTAAACTTTTAAATTTTCAGCGGACATATGATTTCAGTATGAGATGCATGTTATTTTGGGACTGTGAACAGGTTATTTGAAACTGGTTGTTTTAGATCTAATTTAATTTAATCATGCTAATAATACGTTTTCTTTTGTAGGCTTAAGATGAAACTAATGTTGAACTTAGACGAATGACAAATCGACGTTATGTCTGCCATTATTATTCCATATTTTTGTCATAAATTATGTTTATGACAATTAATGGCTAAAATAAAGGAAAGATAATGGAATTCTGTCAATCGTGTAAGTACAACACTATGCTTGATTTATGTGACTGACAAAACGCCATCAATTCTGCAGAAATAATGGAATTTTGTCAGTTGTGTAAATCAACAGAAAACAGGCAGGCTTATTTCAATAAACCCATTTAATATTTTAATAAATGGGTTTATTAATTTAACAAACCAAATTTATTGAATTTATAAATGAAAATAATAAACGGTTGTTTGTTTCAATAAACACGTTTGTTAAATCAATAAATACCCGTTTATTGTCGTAACAAACGCGTTTATCAATTTAATAAACGGGTTTATTGAATTTATAAATGAAAATAATAAACGGTTGTTTATTTCAATAAACACGTTTGTTAAATCAATAAATACCCGTTTATTGTCGTAACAAACGCGTTTATCAATTTAATAAACGGGTTTATTGAATTTATGAACAAAAATAATAAACGGTTGTTTGTTTCAATAAACACGTTTGTTAAATCAATAAATACCCGTTTATTGTCGTAACAAACGCGTTTATCAATTTAATAAACGGGTTTATTGAATTTATAAATGAAAATAATAAACGGTTGTTTGTTTCAATAAACACGTTTGTTAAATCAATAAATACCCGTTTATTGTCGTAACAAACGCGTTTATCAATTTAATAAACGGGTTTATTGAATTTATAAATGAAAATAATAAACGGTTGTTTGTTTCAATAAACACGTTTGTTAAATCAATAAATACCCGTTTATTGTCGTAACAAACGCGTTTATCAATTTAATAAACGGGTTTATTGCATTTATAAATGAAAATAATAAACGGTTGTTTGTTTCAATAAACACGTTTATTAAATCAATAAATAACTGTTTATTGTATTTATAAACTCATTGTTAAATTCAATAATTGCTGTTTATAGGAAATTGATAAATCATTTATTATCACAATAAACGCGTTTATTAAAAAAAATTACAAATGGAAATAACAAACGGTTTATTGGAATTAACAATCGTTTATAAACTCTATAAACGGCCGTTTATTGTGGCTACAAACGTGATTATTGGTTGAATTTTAATAAACTATTTGTTGTGACAATAAATATATTGCTTGTTTCTACGTACCTTTTTGGTTCAGTGTACGGACTACGGTCTATATACGATTGGTGGAGAGTAGAAATTAAAAGAAAACGTCAAAAAATCTTCAGTAACTTCTTTCCTCGTGTGAAAGCGGTCATAAACTTAGAATTCAACTGCACGTACATAATTTAAATACCACATAATCCACTTTAATTTGCTTAAAAATCTGCACTTTGTCAATGTCAAAAAATAAATACATGTAAATCCAGCATTATGAAATGCACAATCATTGTATATAAACCATTGACCTATTATATATAGACTGCTAGTGGAGCGTCATTTCCATACAAATTCCGAAATGAAAATGGTTCCACCTCTCACTAGTGACATGAGCGCTATGGTAGGACACGCGGCAAAGAGAAGTTACTATTTTCAGTGCCATCT